>JAPTHL010000054.1:967500-2167500 GCA_028455855.1 Meloe dianella | reverse complement strand
CACCAAACCCTGGCGCTTATGTCGTTTCGAATGAGGGGTTACTGTACTGCTCATTTCACAAAATCCAGACGCTTTTCCATTTCCAATGGATGATTACTGCTCATTTCAACAAATCCAGACTTGTTAAATAGGGTGGGATGATCATAACAGAGTGTTATATAATAATTTATTTTTTGCTATCTGGTCTAATTAATAAATGACCTAGAGAATCAGGAGATCGAACCCCGGATCTTAACGGCCAGTAGATGGGAGATTCAACAATCACAAGAAAGCACAATTGGTCAGAAACGTAACGGTACCAGAGATTTCAGGCAAAAATCTGAAGTTACGCCACTGGATGAATTTTCATTTTTATAAAATGACTATTGTACGTGATCGCCTAATTGGGACCTTTAAACTTTTCTTGAATAAAATTAAAAGAAAAACAAATAAATGAACAAACTCAAACTGCAGTTTCGTGATCGAAAATACAAAACGTTATGACCATAAAACTATATGCAAAAAGTCTAATCGCGACATGACCTGTATAGTACGACATTTTGTCATGCTAAAGTCACGATTTGTTCTATTTCATGAAATACCATTTAGAGCACATCCCATTTTTGTACAATAATTACAACCATAAATAAAGTAGAAAAAAGGAACAATGTACATGTTTAAAGAAAATGCGTTGTTAACATTGATGTTAGTTAGTATAATAATATCATCAATAATGCTCTCTTTTTTTGTTATTTAAGATATATTGATGATAATCAATAATTTTAATAGTTACGACATGGTAATGATAATTTATCCCTCACACATGATCTTTGTATCTAAAGAAATCACAATAACAGTGGATATGTGTATGTGTGTGTAGAGTAAAAGCTTATTTACGCGCACATTACAAGCTCTTTATAAAGCGTCATTTGTTCACTTTTTAAATTCCTACCAAACAACTATCCTTTGTTTTGCTATTGTAAACTCACAGTTGATTAACGTAAAAATGATGAAATATTGTGACGGCGGATGTTTTATTCTTGGTCGAGCTTGAGGCGCATCACTAATAGCATCACTTATCCTGCAGTTATACAACATTAATAAAGAAGTACTCGTCTATATAGGTAAAATGGTCATATACAAACTACAACAATAAAAATAATATGGTAACGATTATAGGTGAAGCTTTAGGCACTAAAACACTACCCATTATTATTATTCCAGTATTTTTGTAGGTGTCGGTAAGTATACATAACGAAATTATTTCAATTATTCATGCATAATTATAATAAGTATGTTGGGAAGCTTCTGTGAATTGTGGGGTCCTGTATGTATAATTCTAATACACTACAATCATCATAATTTAATTAGATAACACTGCTAATTTTATTGTTTTACAACGATTTCGATTGAGGACTATTAAACGATTATAGTTTATGGAAACGTCGCCTGAAATTGCTATACTATTGCGATTTCATCAATTTATGATTCTATTCAATTATAATAATCGAACAGAAAAAAATTACACAAAACAGATACCATTTATTAGATAATGAAAGAGATTTAGCATATCAGTACGATCAGTTTGAATGAATAAAATATAAATAAGATAAAATATCTTGTTTGTCCTGTATACATGTACATAGGTATAATATAGAACGTTAACGGGGAGAGAATAGGAAAGCAAAAATAATGTTATACGACAAATAAACGGAAGCATGTTATGTTGGCATATACTTGACTGGGCGTATTTTGTCGTTGAATTAGTTTCGGATTTCATGGTGCTGTAGGCAATGCAATATCATTTTTTGTTTGTTTACTAGTTATGCCCGTCCGTGCGTCCGTTTATCTTATTCGTCCTTTAAAAGACGTTCGTTCATCCTGAACACCTGCATTCCTGCAAAACGATGGTACCTTGATACGCACGATTTTACTTGATTACAAAAAAGACCCAAAACAAAACAAAATGTATTCTAAGTGCCAACGAATTGAGTTCGATTACAAATATAATGATTAAAAAAATAATTACAATTACAAATAACAGATTCAGTATTGAACAAAAGAATAAGTTATGATTCTATCATATGATGTAAATAGTGTTCATTTACTATGCATGTGAAATGCCATCTGTATTTCTTTGTAGTGCTTTGACAACAGAATCAGTCCTTTTAACTGGTCAACCATTAATAACTGTCATTGTGTCTAATTCATAACAATTTCAAACAATAAATGCTACCAATTTATTGATAATAAGACTCGCTTCATTGATATCATTAATGAGAAATCAAACTGGAACTTGTACGATTATCAATACTTATAATTAATTAAAACAGAGATAGAAACAGGCTACTTTATAATTATCAAACAGACATAGCTAGAAACAAAATTTTATGACATATTCATAAAATGTCTGGTAATAAAGTAAAGTTCCATATTATTTCCAATAAAATTGGCCAAAATATATTTTCGTCTGCATTCAAAATAGCCGCAACATTAAAAAAATTATTCCGACCGAGGACAAAGTCAACACAATTATTGAACGTAGGAGGCGACTGGAAATGCAATAAAATTCTACAATTACCAGTTTTGAAATGCTAAAGCAAAACAGTTTTGACTGAAACTTCTACGTTGTATTAACAGTGCATGGATGAAAAATGACGGAACAATACCTATCGAATTTCCTTATAATCGAATTTTCCCGTATTTATTGTTTAATATGTTGTTAATTGTCTCTGCGAACCTGACGGGCATTTACACAGTTTAATAGTTATGGAAATTATGAAAATATACAAAAAAAGTAGCATTTTACAATTGAAATAAATCTGTTGACTTTTTCAATTAAATTAAATTGAATTTGTCAGTACCGTTTTGAAAGACTACAATTTATATGCAAATTTAATTCGTTGTTAATTGACATTGTTAATGAGTCACCATTAATGAATAATTTCATTTTATAAGTCGTAACAAAATTTCTATAAAATTGTACAAGACACGAAATGTATTATAAATTTCAGTTATATTTTATCTACACCATGTTGTTGTTTATATACGAATCAAATTAAAGTTCCATCAATACTTATATTACATACGGGAAATCATCAATAGTCGATTTTAATTAATTTTCGATTAGTCTCCCCAACGAGCTATTAAATTTACAATTCTATCCATAAACTATCAACACTGTGATAAATTTATGAATAATATCAGGTATCTATCTTGAACACTAATTGAAGTCTCTACGGTTGCCTCAAATGAATCTAACGCCCATCATTAATTTGTTATGAATTAATCAAATGCAATTTTATTATTGAATATATGTATAAATAGAAAAGTGGGTGAGTGTAACAAACGATCAATTGGAATCGTAATTAAAATTTTATCAATTTAATAGAATCTGAAATCTTTTTTTCCCCAATTTTATTGTTATTCCAAACAATGCGAAATGTAATTTCAATGATTTATAGTGCGTGTAAATTACTAAAACAACGAATTAAATCTTTTATTAATATACAGATATGCAAAACTATTATGAATTTATCTATATCTAAGTCTGACAGCACTAGATCGTTCTTATTATAACTCTATTTCAGAATTATTATTTTCATGTCATCAAAGCAGACAACTGAAAGGCAACACATTAAACCATTAGCTATAGGAATGACAGTACGGACATATTTATAAATCACCATAGAATAATTAACGTGAATTTTTACACTTCTATCCACATATGTTCAATCAAGCAATAAAGTGCAGTTTTGTAATTGATACACAATCATATACCTAATAAAAAGAAGAAAAAACAACAATAACAACAACAAAATAATGGTAAAGTAGAAAATGTTGTAAACAATTATAATTGCAACAATACGGAAATTGTTATCATAGACATTATGGGAAAAGAATGAGTTCGTGTGTTTGGTAATATTTTACAGGATACCATGAAATTGATTTAGTTAATCAATTATGAATACAATATCTTTGTAATATATGTTTGTATATGTGTGTATTTTACAGTAATAATCAGTGTTGTATCACGTAGTTTTAATTTAAGAAATCAATTACGGTAAATTTCATGTTTATTAAATAGGAAAATTAGATTTCGGTTAATGTTTATACTGTAGTTTTGTCAGAAATAGACTAATTATATACGGTAACGTAGTCTGATCTCTAAATATTGCACAGGAGAAGCTATTGGGATTTTTATTTATATAGTAATCCATTTGTAAACAAATTGAAATACGTGAAAGTTAGTTGGACTCTATGAAATCGATGTGAAGATAAGTTTGGAACGTTCCAATCTAACACAATCTGGGATGTACATTGTACATTATGCATCCTCTGCTTCAAAAGTCGCTTAAGATATTCACAAACTATTTGCAATGATTCAGGATTTCTAAGCGAAAAATTTTCGGACTTGACTAGTGATCGATAGCGGTACGATCGCATAGTCCGGTGTTTCCCAAGCTTCTTTGGTTTACAATACGATTCCTGGGAATACCTTCCCACTGATGCCCTAACTCAAAATACGCCTAACAATTACTCTTTGCTACTAACGGTAGGTAAATTCCATTTAAAACAAATAAGGAAAAATTTCTCTGGCGCCCCTGTGACGCTGCTGCGACTCCACAGGGTTCTGTGATGCACACTGAAATAGACTATTTTTGATCGTTTATCACTTTATGGTGAGTATCTTATTTTGCCCATAAGTAATTCTGCGGTATTTGTTAATATGATATCCGACTATATAACCACGTTATTCCTTCATAATTCATGCAACAGATTTAGGAGTTTTCGCAAAATTTTAGATACACCCCTGTAGAACTTATTACAGACATTCAAAAAGCTCATATTGCTTATAGTTTTTATCAAATAAAAAGAAATAAACAAAGAAAAATATACCTGTATAAAACAATTTAAATCTAGATTTAAAGAATTTCTAACATTGCTGATTTAAATTATAAAAATTAAATTTTGTATGCATCATGTTGTGATAATAATAAGCAAATTGCTAGAATAGCATTCTTCAATATGACAATAATAATAATAATGATGATGACGATGATGATGATGATGATGATGATGATGATAATGATAAAAACGGCCTTGGTGATTTGATTCGGTTTATTATTTGGGCAATGAATGCCAAGTTGGATTGCATTTAAAGCTCAATTTATATTCGCTGTTTTATTAAAGTATTGAGGATTATACTTGGATTATTATTACCTTCTTAGTTTATTAATAAAAATATACAGATGCTGCTCGTTTTGTGTGTGCGAATATATGTATATTGTTGGAATAGTCATTTAACAATCAAACACACATTCCACAATGATCTTTTTCTTCTTCAACCAATATGATGACCGACAAAAGTTATTATAAGAACATTTCACGAAAATAAATCGTCGTTATTTAGCATCTCTTTGCAACAACACAAAATACAATAAGCTTAATTTTCTTTAGTATTACATTACCATGAAATGGAAAGAAGTAAATCCATTTAAAATACCATTCGTCTAGATCGGCTATATGGTAATAATAATAATAATAATAAATATGACCCTAATATTACACCTTTTCTATTTTAATTAAAAACCGTCATAACTTGTTCATTTTAATATTCTTTAATCTTTCTTAGTGCATATTCCAAGAATGTTTCATTATTTAATATTGCAAACGCATATGTAATTAATTTCTTTATTTGTTGTAAAAATCACAACTGTCTGATTTATTATTATCTTCATCATAAGACTATTTGCAATAAATAATTAATCATTTGTTAATAAAAATAAGAATTTACTCATTTATGGTATACCAAACAATTAATAATAAATCTGAAAATTTGCACTTTATTGTAGATATAAATCATATCAACTTTGATATTTGAATTTACCTTTTCAATATAAAAACATTATGTATTCATAATTAATTTACTCTTTAGAATTATCAATGGTAATTATATATTATTGATTATTCCAATTATTTGTGCGATTACTTAATAATTATTTTCGATTTTATATAAGGAGAGAATGCAAAAAGGATTGATATTCCTTTAGTTGTACAAAACGCCCTCAAATATATCTTTTATGGATATTTCACAAATGTCTAAAAGTGTAGGTGGAAATGTAGACAACAACAACAACAACAACAGTGTAGGAACGTTGTAGGGACATCAACAAATAATGTTATTCAAAATCTCTACACCGATCTTGGTTAAAACTATAAATCTTCGGGGTTAATAAAACGATTCATTGTTATTTAATAATAGAAATTCCATTAGAATTTCTGCTGTACAGGATTTACTTTTGTTGGTGATATATTTGAAGGCTCAAATGTGGATAGCAACAGAAAACAAGAAAATTTATCGTTGGTGTTACCTCGTTCTGCTTTAAGATATTGTGGCAAATTGACGAGATAAATATCTACTACAGAGGTGGTGAAAATTTTTGATAATGTCATTCGTATTGTATAACAAATATAGTGAATTTGATCCATATTAATCTAGATCGCGTTTAGAATATCAGAATTAAAACTGACAATGGCCTAAATTGAGAATAAGGACATAATATGGGAACACATACAATTTCTATACAAAAAATTGACTTATTATTTATCCAAATTTCTTACAACATACGCGTATGAACATGATTTATTTTATTAACATGAATTAGTGAAGCATTCAGTTTTCAAAGTTAAGTTAAAATATATATCATTTATAAAACCGATAAATTTAATTAAGACTTTGTTAAATCTTGAAGGTCTTATATATATATATATCTATATATACATATATATATCTAATATTGGTATGTGTGAACAATAAAGTTATACGTGTGAGAACTTGGAGCTTTTTGTGATAGGATGCCACTATGGTGGTGAAATTATTTAGATAGTTCCTGGTTTTCTATTGGACAATCCGAAAAAATGTTAAATTTCAGATAATTTCTACTGTATACTCCATTTGTTTGACTCTGCGTGACAATAATAGAGTATTAAGACATTTTCAAATAACAGATTACAAATTTTTTTAACCTTTTTTATATATTTCGGTACTTTAATAGACTGAAGTTTCTTATGTTGTACGTTAATACCTTAGATTATCATTCATATTAACGATTATAAAAACGAATAGAGCCTCTGTATAATAGTTCTTTTACATTTAAATTAATTATTTCAACATCTGGTTTGTAAATTATTCAGTTAATCGGCTTATATGCTCACAATTTTAGTTAAAATGCATTAGAGATATTGATCAAACAACTTACTAAAAGGCGATTGAATTTGATAATTTTTATTAATTTCAACAACTCAATAAATCACCATCAACACTGTATTTCGAACTCGTATAATTACGAATTTAGTTGTTTTAATTAATTGCTTTACTGTATAGATT
This sequence comes from Meloe dianella, assembly GCA_028455855.1. Classification (NCBI taxonomy): domain Eukaryota; kingdom Metazoa; phylum Arthropoda; class Insecta; order Coleoptera; family Meloidae; genus Meloe; species Meloe dianella. The sequence continues at coordinate 2,160,131 of JAPTHL010000054.1, read as the reverse complement.
ATTGGCGGACGAGTTTTTCATATGAGATCGATAAGATTTATTGATTCGAATCTAAAAAAAAATGTTGATAAATTAATCACAATATCATGAACGTGTTGGTTATCTACAATAATAGAAACAGAATTTAGCCTGGAGTTTTATCATTATTTGAAAAGAAGAACTCATTTAATTCTTTAAAATATGTCGTTGTTTTTGCTCTTTTTCAATTGAAGGAATTGGAACAAAACGGAATTATAATGATTTTTAAGTGTGATTTTGTTCGGAAGAAGAAAAAATCGTTGTTGATTTAATCACTCACCTCACAGATCCTACAATGGCGTGTTATACGTAGGTGGATCTGACAGTTAGAATACTTTGTGTCTGTACAATGCTGTCTAAAAAAAAGTCTACGCCCCCATTCCAATTGTTATCCTTATGGTTGTTGTAAAATGTTAAACATTTTTATGTGGATTGCGGTAGTGTGTGATTTCGATTTAAATTCGAATTGTTAAAAGAACTAATTCGATAACAGCTTCTAGAAACATATTTTATCGACTAATAATAATAAGTCGATTCCAATTTGGTTGATTATATTTCAAACAAATTCTGCTGTTATGATTTGTAGATTCCAGTAGGTGTAGAAATAGCAATATTTATTGTGCGTTCTTTAAGCAGTCAATGTCATTTGTTGGACAATAGTCTGGAGGGATTTCCGTATGATTATAGGTTGACATCTAGAGGTCAATGGGATCGTGAAATTCTTTAGGTTGGCATCGACATTTCACAAATGTAACTGTGCACGATGTACCATTAAAATCATCTTGTGAAGTTTCACGTTAAAGAAGGGCATTTAGAAATCAATGTCATCTTAAAACTATAGAGAGATATAACAAAACGAAATGTTGTTTACGAAATAGCTTTTGTTGAAAATCGCACGACTGAAGAAACACTTCTTTTTTTCAAAGAAAAAGTTCCATTTTCTATTGTCGACAATGTCGACGTGACTTTCTCTGTTAGAAATATGACAAATGATTATGGACGATTTTGCAGGAATTTCAATTGCGAATCCATCTCATTGTTTTGTTAAATCTCAAGTATTTAGAACAGAGTAGACAGTACAAATTAAATGATTAACTCTATTAATGAAGTAACAACAAAAAGAAACATAAACATATCAATCATACAGTTATTGAATCAAGTTTAGTGTAACGATTGTCTTAGATTTATTTTCTAGATTATTGTGATGATGATCCAAAAAAAAAATCACCTGCAGTTGTGAATCCCTCGTTATTCCTGTTTATATTTAATGTCCAAATAGGACTTTAGTTTCACATAATATGATTGTATATTCAATGTTAATTCTTCATAAGCTATATTTACATATATTGCCATCTTCATCAAGTACAGAAAATATTGCTGTGAAACGTAGGTTTACCATATAAGAAAATGGTTCGTGACCTACTCAGTTCATAATTCAAGTTCAGTATTAAATAATTCATAAAATTTGATATCGATATGGTAAAGTTGTATATATGTAAGTAGACATCGTGCCACTGTAAAATAGTAAATCAATCGGTGAAATTTTCAGTATCTTCCTTATGGTTGTGAAAGGTTGAAGATTGCAATTACAGTAAAAACGTCACGATGCTCAGTTCTTAGTCAGTCGGACTCAGTTTTTTTCTTTGTAAAAACACTTTCTTAGATTTTCTATCATGAATTCTTTATTTGTGTAGCATGAGAAAAAAAACCCTTTAACACGACCACAAATCAAGAAAGAATTCTCAATCTTGATTTTCATCGGCATTTCAGCTAATAGATTTAAAAAAAAAACGAAAAAATCCGTAACACTTGAAATATTCCACAGTTATTTTCCATGTAATCTGGGTATTCCGGTCGGAATCGCATCATCATAGTGGAATAATTCACATATTGAAAAAACGAATATAAGGCCGTATCCCCTTACAGATTCCAGTGGGGTCAGTTTCCAAGCAATTTTTTACTTACAATTAAAAATGCTTATTTTTTAAAGAAATTCTCCTATTTTCTCACTTGCATTTATCGAATTGTGTTTTTGATGCAGAAATAAACAGTTTATATAGTACTTATCATACAGTTGTGCATAGTATCGAGTTTGAACCGACCGTGTACATCGTTATTTTGGCAAGTTTAAAGACCGGTTTGGTCCGGCAATTGTGTTGTAAGTACATTCTGTATCCTTGAGAAGGTCACTGGCATGTCCCTATCCTCCTCTACGTTCGTCTTTTATAAATCACAATCCAGTATTGACATTTTAGATTTGCACAAGCCGGATTATTCACATTTCATATTACAATTTAGAAACAACAAGTAGTAAAAAAAGTTGAACATCTTGATGTCAACTGAATCGAGTATAAATTTAATTAAAAAATCATGTTTGCATAAAACAGTCAAGAGATAATTATCAAATTGTATCAGTTTTCTTTTTGTCTTTTTTTTTGGAAGGAACTCTTAAATAAAATCCGTTTAATCTGTATACGATTTGCAAGCAGACTGTTGATATTGTCAAATGATAAGGATGAAGAAATGTTACGAAAAAATAAGTTGTTCAATAAAGGATATCCTTTTTATTTTATGCTTCGATAATAATTCGTAACAGCTTCGTTAATAAATCGTGAAAGAATTTATATATTGATTTATTGTTTTGCTCTGCTTTCTCTCTCTCTCTCTCTCTCTCTGTGACAGGATAACGTCAAAAAAGATTAAGTTGACACATACTTTATTGGATAATACTAAAAATCTAGCAAATATCTTGACACAATTCAAATGTAGATTATAACAATGTTTAGTTGGTAGTATGTCAATAACAGAAAATCCATTGTCACGATTGATCTTCGTTAAAAATCGCTAATATTTACTCACATGTCTTCGAACAAAAATACAAATACTTCAAAGTCATTGTATAGCAATAAACAGTAATATATAAGTATTGCTATAAAACAAGACCAAGAGAATGCAAGTAAATTTGGACTACTATAGACTTCCAATTCTAATTTACAGAACAGAGATTTGATTGTTAATTCAACTTCAAGACCATAATATAAACTTTAATTTTTTAATATGGTGTTTAGTTAAAATTTAAATAATTTTTTTGACAGCTGAAATATACACTTAATGGGGTTCTCTGGTTTGACGGTCTGATTTTTAAGCATTTTTTGGATTTTTTTTTGTAAAGACCAATAAAGAGATAGAACTTTGGAGTTTTTATCGTTTATTTATAAGTGTTTCAAGAGTATACATATAAATTTTTAGCTAAAAATATTCGTTAGAACCAAAGTTATAGTGCTCTGAAGACACCTGCCTCGAAAAAATGTACGCTCACTCCCTCCACGAAATCAGCTAATTGGCTTATCTGAAACTAAAAAAATCGGCGGCGTTTTAATCTGTAAGCTTAAATAGACGGAATAGACTATTATGAAAAGAAAATTTTGAAAATTGGATTTTTGACAGATTTCGGAACAAAAAATTTCGAATTTCATGTGTTTTTTGTCAACTTTTTGTTAAAAAAAAATAGAAATAATTCAAATTTTGGGGTGATAAAATAGACCAATCCGTGCGTCTATATGTGCCAGGCCGTTCTCGAGATATGATGGAGGAAAGTTTGGAGAACATAGTTTTGAGAAAAACGCGTTAGAAGTTTCAAGTACAGGTACAACTATAAAAATCCTAACTTACCATTAATCTGCGATACCTGGTCCATAGAGTACACCTTCCTCCTCCTCTTGAAAGTCTTTCAGAGCAGATTGTTCTGCTTTTGCTGCAATTCTGGCGTTTTTGGTGACATCACTGGCGCGCCGCGAGATCCGCTTTTCATCAAGTTTTTCTACGTAAGCATGCGCTTCGCGTCCAGTGGGGCATCCCATGATGACAGCTTTCGTAATTGTCTCAATATGAATTTTTGATTACAATATTATTGCAATGAAGATCTGACGGAGAGCTTATTGCATATATTAGAACGTTGATACGAATTGGGTGATATTGTGCATGATAGTCTTAACTCTCTTATGGTGGTGATACATTAGCGAGCCGAGTCTGTAATGTAAAGCCCGCCGAATGTTCGCAGTAAAATTTTTGCTGGCGCGCTTTTTGAACCGAGCATGCCACGAGTAAGACAACAACAAGCTAAATGAAAGTATATATCGGAATAACTACACAAATGTGCAATCTGTCGTCCCAACTTAAACGACAAATTCCTTTGAATTTGTTGGAAGAGCCGACAGAAAATGAGTTACGGCGAGTCATTCGACTTGTGTTCGCATACCTGTTCCAACTACACGAGTCTACTATAAACATGTCAAGCCCCGTTTACATCTAACGAACGATCATGAAGGAGAACAAATCAACGATAGCAAGAAAATGGATTGGAATGGGACCAAACGCGAACGAATGGGGTTGTCGTGAGCAGACTTGTATTCCGCTAAACAAAGATTTGTTTTTCCAGTTCACAGTAAGGGAGCACGATCGGACCGCGTTTGCATTGCCGTCCACACTATGTTTACATTTCCGTTCATACCCATTGTTTCGTGATCGTTCGATAGATGTGGCCGGGGCTTTACATTACAGGGTCGGCTCGCCTAATTTACCACCACCTTTACATCCTCTCAATTTGATTAAAACACTTGCACAACATTCTCAAATAACCATCTTTTTCTTCTTCTCTTCAACATATTAAGAATGATTCTCAAATTTATTATCAATCAAGCATCATATTTTACGTACATATATATGAAAATTTACATTTTTTTTCGTTTTACAGGCAAAATTCCAATGAAGAACCCAACACACTAACTGGCAATTTATTAATAAAATGGTTCCGTGAAATTCGTTCCGCTTATTTATCAACTAATACTAATAAAACAGTTGAATTAACAGATGATAATATTGATACAAAACGACCAAAAGATCAACGACGGTATTCGTTTAATTGTCGTCAAGTTACACCCTTGCCGCATCGTAGAAGGTAAGTCAATCAAAGAAATATTATTTATTCTTCTATATATGTCTGTTTAAAACAGTAAAGTATAAAACCTTTTGAAAATTCCCGTCATGGTTGTATTGTTTTCTTTTTAAAGAGTGCATTTAACACCATCTCTCTAAATAGACTTACCTACCCAACGATTTGTTGTTTGTATAAGTTTTACATTCCCACACTTGAAGTACTAACTCTTCATCGTGTGAAGACACACAACAACACTGTTTTAATGATGTTAGTGATGATTTTCTAGACAAATATTGAATATTTTAACATATACTTTTGGTTAGATTTAATTAGATTAGCAACGGATGTATATTTTGGTATCATCTAACAATTGATTCTTTGACACAGGTCATGAACGAATCGTCATTATTCTTGTGCATGACTTTGTAGTTATTATTAGCATTCTTCATCATCACAGAAATCAATTATTAACCATAGACAAATGTGTTTGTAGTTTTGAAACGAAGAGAATTGTTGCGTTTAAGTTCATTGAATATCATATAATAGTGCAATGCTAGCGTCTTGATTGATTTTTGAAACAAATATTTATAATACAATACAAAAAATTTAACAAGTTATTAAAATAAATTGTAGTAATGTTATAATAGTAATTTTATAATTCTATGAAAAGTTTGGATTCCACTACGCACATTTGAACCCAGATCATCCACTTTTCGAATGAATGTCATGGAAGTTGTACTTTCTCAATGTTTCTATTTCTAATACTAAGATAAGATTCTTCTATGGTGTACATAAAATTGTTAAGAGTTTTTGTACGATAAATACAACTTTTCTTTGGTACCAAATGTGTTTTATGCTTGTCTAAAGGAAAAAATGTTTGGACACGGCTCTTCTAAATATTCTAAACGCACCACCTGTTCGTTAATTTTTGTACTATAACAATTAATTATAGAGACGCCGAATGGAATGTCTGAATTTTTTGTTATCTGGAAGCGCCGAGCCTAATTGTTATTAGAAACAGATATAAGCTACTATTAGAAACAAAAAATTGATTATCAAAAATAGCCTCCGGCTTATTCATCTCAACCAAGTGTGGCTAATTAATAAATAGCAGTTTGAAAACGCTTCCAAAAAAAAAAGAACAAAACAGAAAATTACAAGAATATGCGAAATTAAAGCAATTTAAACTTGTATCACGTATATAGATCTGTTTCATCAAACAATAATTGTACGGTTGTATATTTTATTTTTGTTCAACATAAATAAATGGTTGTAGTTGATTAATGAATCCCTCTTTAACTATCTATAATTGTTAGATTCAAACTGAAACAAGTTAATTATTATGATTTTTGAGGATCTCAAAGTATTTCGTCAGATTTGTTACAAGTGTAAAAATTGATCACATTCGATTTGTAATAATGATGTCGAATATTATTAAAAAAATCAAATCTTTCTTTATAGTTTTGACTAACGAAATTAATACGTTTTTTTTTCTTTATAAAAATGAAATATCTTTATTGGTATTATTGTGAAATTTTAACAGGAAGCTGTTTTAGAATATTCCTAAATCATCATATTTAAATTATTAACGGTGAAATCTTTAAATCAAACTTTCCACATTCTTTCTTTCTTTATTTCATTCTTTTATTATTATTTTGTTTTGTTAAAGTTTGAATCGTATTATGTGGAATCTATTTAGAAATACTACGAAAATCTCTTTTTATTTAATATTTAGTGTCGATGACCGGTAATATAGTTAAAAATGGAAAATATTTATGAAATAATTAGAATTTATAAAGCTGATAGACGAAAATCAGATAAAAGTTTAACATTGTAACTCCGCCTAGTTACAAATATTAAATACCTTATCTCATAACCGTCATATTTCGATATAAAGCTCACATTGTGTGAGCATGTTATATTTGATAATATCTTAGAATGATATTCGGTACCATCTATAACATTGAAAAGCTAACACACACATACAAAACAATCACAGATGTTGTATAGTTGAACAATACTCATCGATTACAATAGATAATGGGAAATTGTGATTCGTATAACAAAAATACTTTATTTTTTTTTGACAGAACATCATTTAGCCAAATCATAACCAAAAAAAATCTCCTACAATAATGAACCATATTTAATTTGACCTACATTTGATAATAATAGTTATTATAAACAAACATCTGATCAAAGCATCAATTAGTAGTTTGATTTCCCTGGAATTAGGGAAGAGAAGGAAATGAGATCATATTTGCAATGTTTGAAGACTAATTGCACATTGTGCAAAAATCCCTTAGAATGGTTGTCAATAAAAAAGGATTTTTCGTCAACTGGTAATAATGTTAGACAAATGCTTTCTGCTATGCATCTAAAAGTGATCCTTTTCAGATTGTATCCTTGACAATCTTCTAAATTGTACGAAATATGTTCTATTTATAATACTTGCCATATTTGACCAACTTTCAATAAACAATCTGCTCTTGTAAATATACTGCCCCACTTGTTGTTACGTGGTAGTATTTCACTTAAGACAGACACTTTTGATGAAAAATGAAGAGAACCAACTCCAAATTATATCAACTGCATATACACTGCAATGATCCAAGAGGAGGACCTTGATATGAATAATCTTAAATATAAATCCAAAAACAAAATTGTATCTCTCAAAATCACTTCTAGAAATTCTGCATTCCTAAGCAGGAAAACGGTTATTATCACTTTTGATGCCTTAAAGTCAGGTCAGCTAGGTCATTTTCGCTTCGTTTTAATGTAATTTTAGATCTGTTGTTTGCCAATCTGACCCTCTAAATAATCCCATAAATATAAGTTGAAACTTGAAAGATTTGATGTCTATCCTGAAGACTTTCCGTCTATCTATACATTACACTGTTGAGGAAATTTTTTTTGTATACTGTGTGCAATATAATGACATAATTGTAGGTATTATGCCATCCTAGTAAACCAAGCAAGACAAGAGGTCGTAGATGAATTAGAGATAATTGTGTCAACTCTTATATACTTGACACAAAGATAAGTAACAAGTAACATCATAGCAGTTGTAATTAAATTAAAATAAAAGAACATTGACTTGTTGAAAAATGTGCGAAGGTAGAAGTTGCTCTGGTTTTATTTGAATTTTTTTTACTACTTTGATAAAACATCAATAATAAAATTTATGTATTTCTGGTTCGGAATAATTCAATTGGTTTTCTTTTATTTTTCGTATATTGATGGTAAATATTCCATGCATTTTATAAAGAAGATGACTACGCCTTCGCAACACTGTTGTAAAGGATAGAACGTTGTTTTATATTGTTTGTAGCCTTAAGCGCCATCGTTACATGAGGTAATTACTGCAGAAAATTCGATTTATTTCCAGGTTATACGTTTATAAACATTTTACAATGTGCACGATACTGTAGTCTCTTTACTATCTTAGCTGTAATAAAGTGAAGACTTGCTTTGATCGAGTCTGAAGATGAGCCGACAGATAGATGTGGACTATTCGCATCTCGACAACAGTTTAAAATGTTTTATCAAATATTTATGCGGAACAAAGAAAGAGAGACCGAGGGAGAGAGAGGGGTCAAAGAGTATCTGTGCAGTTTTAAAAATGAACAGAATTTAAATAATAATGAGGCGGTATCATCAATAGGAACAAACCTGTAACTTCCATGAGTTCAAAGAATGGTTGCAATATATAAAAAAAGACCCTTTTTGTATGGCCAACAATGCTACCGAACAACCAGTCCAAAAATGGATTGTTCAACAACCTTCAAGAGGTCGTACGAGTACCAAATTTAAAATGAAACTCTTCACAAATATAAATTTGAATTTATGATTGTCTGAATACAAAAATTGAATTGAATGTAGACGATGCAAAAAAAAGGAGTAAATGATTTAATTTCGTTTCTTATTACAAAGAAAATTACAATAATGTTTCAGTCATTCATTTTGATTCAATTCATAAGAGAATCAAATTGTAGATGTCAAAAATTTTGATATTCTTCAAACATGACTGTATAAATAAATTTAAAAAAACAACAACAACGATAAACCTTAATTGTTGCATTGAAAAAAATAATAACAAGTCTTCTGATTAAAGCAAGTTACAGTAATGCTTTATTTTCTCAATTTGCTTGCCTAAAAGTTCACTATAATTTGTTGTTTAATCTGATTAGGATAAATATCACTTTTGATAACAATCGGACAATTAGTTGTAACGGAATTAGATTGAATTTTTTACTTTCGATTCGCCATATGTTGCTTTAGAAAAAGAAACATAATCAAATGTTGTATATTTGTGTATGGGCTGCGGTTGTTCTGTTTGCCACTAGGCGTCCTTCGCCGCCAACATGGTCGGACTTGAAACAAATTCAAACAACTTGAGGCTATCCATTTTAGACTGCTTCTTAACAAAGCACAATAGACATGGCTTTTAGCATTAGCACTTCAGACATTTTAAAAGAATATTCAAAAAAAACAAATCAAATCAACAATAATCTATAGACAACAACATGTACTAATTACTACCGGCACGTTGTAAGAATATCATAAAAAAAAATCATTCAAAGGTTTATATTATTAATAGTAATACGGTTTAATTTTACAGTTTTATATTCAAAAAAGATACATCATTTGGGCGTTAACGAATTCAATTAATTACAACATTGCGTTGATGATTCGCCACTTTAATAACTCAAGTGAAGCTATTAAGCGCTCTTCAAGCTACTTAATATGTCGGCAATATAAAGATAGTTACAAGTATTTTATTATTAATCGAAACGTATACAAGCTAATCGACTTGTAATGTATTGGAAGATGTGTCTAGCTAGAGAAAGAGTTAATCACAATTGCGAAAACTATTATTATTATAAATTCGTTATAAATATAGGTATATACATATCTATATATGTATATATTTGTATGTACAGCAGAAAATCTTGAATTTATGATGTGGAATCTTTAAATTCATATAACTTAGGTATCTAAGCATTGAAAAACCGCTAGCTTGCCTATGGCTAGATTTATTCATATGATAGAGAACAGAATGTCGATGGCAGAGGTCGACCGGTAAACAGTTTTCAGGCAGTTTCAGGTTTTTTTTTCTCTAAATATCAAATTTTCTACAATATCAAAAATCTATTACTAACGTTAATATTACGTAACTATAAGCGAATTATTACTTCTATAGTGAAATACAAAACAAGCTTTTGCAAATGGAAGAATCATATTTTTCTAACTATCTACATAGTTACTACTATCTATAAGTCACATTATTACTATTATTATTAACTTTAACTATAATAGGCAAGTTCTATTTAAATTATATATTGTATTGCGTTAAATATCCAATTATCAACAAATTAAAATCGTATTTTAGTTTCATCTTTATAATCATTAAAACCCACTTCTATATCAATTTATAAATGGATAGAATCAAAAAAGAAATTAGCCAATTATTAGTTGTAACCCACTCAATTAAGATTTATAATAGAATTATAATTAATATTGGTTTTATTTATAATACAATCCATGTGGAAGCTTTTATTGTATTTTATTATTGTCTAGGAAAATTGCTGTTTATATTAAAGATACATACAAAGAAGTATTGTGAAAATAAAAGCTATCTATATAAGTATGCAACTCGACAATTTATGTTGGTCGCCGGTAAGATTACATCTTCATTTATCCAATGATTATGTTTTAACTACACAAGTCTGTTTTTTTGTTGTTGTTGTTGTTGTTGTTGTTGTCGTTTATTTGTTTGTTTGAAGAGAGATCCATTATCCTTAGGGTTATGCTTGATTCATGTTGGAGGAAAAATAAAATCAATACAAACAAAATAGGAGAACAAAACGAATGGATGAAAGAAAAGAAACACCAATACACTACAAAGAAAACTATACGATTGAAAGTGTTAATTGCATCTCATTTAGATTGTACACGAGATAGGGAAATGCGCGGCGCCGCTCTTACATTCCTCTTTAAATAAATCGTATGCATATTATGTGCACGCTTCCCCAGTCGCATTGTAAGGATAATGAATGTGTGTGTGTGTGGTGCAGCAACATGTAGTTCCACCATCCTACAAGGACACACTCGCCATGACTACCAGATATTTTTCCGGTGTTCAATATTGCAACATCTCACATCACTAAATCACTTTTATTTTATCACAATCTTTACAGATTTGGTTGAGTTGTGACAAATTTGTCATGATTTAATATTCAAAAGATATTGTCAAGATTAGTTACAGTTCTGCAAGTTTTAATAATTTTCAAGCAGAGGAAATAACGTGAAAAATTTGTTTCTATTAATGTTATACACTTGGTTAAAATTACGTTTTGATAAATATGAGTTTATCTTAAATCAATCTTTAATGAGATTTATGATTGCTTTTTTTGATAACGTTTAACAGTTAGAAATATAAGTCGTCTTTTGTTGCAGTTGTTGAATTTAGAAAGCAGATGAAGTTCTCTTTTATTAGTATTATTCTTTTTTTTAAGGAATGACAGTGTGACATGAAAACAAAATTTTAAATGAGAGTAAATCTTTGAAGATTTCGTTGTGTAATAGCTTCGTTTTTATATAATCGACTCAATGTCCAATACCATTATTGTTAGTATTGTTATTGTTTTGCTTTTTTTAGATGGGCTTAAACACTTTTGCATCCGGACTTATTGTATTTTCGTTTCTCCGGAGACTTGAGAGACTTTTTTCTTCTTCGATTTTTCAATATATTTACGTTCTCTTGAAATTATCATGTTGTTTTTTTTTATGGAACTTTTCAATGTTGTAGAATGTGTATTGTTGATATTTTTTATTTGCTTATGCTTCAGTCTTATATTAAACGTGAGGTGTGTCTACATTGGATACTTTCTACATCAAATAAACATAATATTATTGTCCCTTATTGTCTCACTTGTATCGATTTTGGGCAGATAAGTCTTCTGACCCTTCGACATCCATTACAGGATATTACTAGTTTACAGTCAGAGCCTTTGGGGTCACATTCTATTGTAACATTGAGTAGTTTCGTAGCTGTTTCACGTCATGACTTATGCAAAGCTGATTGCTACCATTAGTTCTGCATGGTGAATAGTACTTTTGGTATGTAGAAAAACGAAGATAGAGGGAGAACAGAAACAGAGAGATGAATATGTAAATCTCATTAATTTTTCCTATTTTTTCCACTATGCTTTTCTCCATATGAATGGTCTTTACCAAATGTCTTTGGTATCATTGTTAGAAGACACATTTTAGACCTGAATATCTATATGAGTGTGTAAAAGGAGTTCAATCTTATAATGCCGCCGGTTTTATTCTAGTAATTGATGTTTTCATTCCCTTTTTATTGTTTGAATGTAATAAACCTGACGTTAGACTTTTTATCTACTATGGTTTCCTCTTTAGTTCTGCCTTGTTCATTCTTCAATAGGCAAAAAAAAATAGATTTTTCCCAGTCGATAGTCAATGACAACTTTCTGTTAAACTGAATACCATCAAAATAGTACGACAATAGCTTTTCAAATGTTGTTGCTGTATTCGATCAGAATTTTGTTCAGATATTGGTTCAGTTATTTGAAATGCCCTACTTTTCCTACTCGTTACACAATATCTTATTTCACTGTATTTGATGGAATGGGGCTGTTTGATTTAAATTGTTAATTTTAAGTTTCAGACCCTTCAAATTGTTTATTCAATTTGAAATAAATTGCTTCGGTCTGTAATCTGTTTAAAAATTAGTGAAAGTTAATTAAGAACTTGTTATATTATTAATTGAAGATATGCGAATTTTTTGGATATTTTGTATGAATAGTTGACAGTTTAATGAGATTCAAAGTATGGATATATAGAAAGACATAAAATAGCATGTATTGCAAGTGAGACAAAAAAATATTGCCTTCTTATGGCTTGTTGTACGTTATAGATAATGAATAAACCTGTAGTTGTAGATACATATAGTCATGGAACATTAAATCAAAATAGAAAACATTTAATAAGAATCTCCTTAGTATAATTATGTGCATGGTCTAATAACACTCATTTATAAAAAACAACACACTAAAACAACTCTCAATTTCTGAAGAATGTTTCGTTAGAGTAACGTATTTAATTAAAAAATTGACTATGAAAGAAGAAATCTTTCACTTTTGCTCTTCGTTTTTTCCCCTGTTTCTTCAAGAATAGTATATGAAAGAACCGTATACAATGTTAAGTCTTTAATTGACAATGTCATAAGAAAATTTGATCTCTTTTTTAGGATTAATTCCGGTATGAATTCTGCTTGCTCATAAATATTCTTCAATGTGACGTTCATGCGTGAAATCGGAATTCCAGTTCGAGGCTATTCGCTTACGCAATCAAAAGAAGTTAATTTTACTTTTTGAAAGATAAAAAATGTATGTATATTGAAAAAGAAACATCCACACTCAATCAAGTTCAACATTTCGAATGAATTCATCTTCTTTACTTTGTGATAAATAACTAAATAAAATACAAAAATAAAACGGAACGTAACCGGTTGTTATTTTAATTATTTCCTGAACAATATCACCGGCAAGTATTCAAAAGAGAATCAAAGTTGCACATTGTTGCTTGCACATCGTCTAATTCGTTTCAATTTGTATTTTTCGATTTGTCATCCAAAGCCAGAAATTAATAGAGAATTCGCTTAAGTATGAAATCGAAAGGATACTTAATCATTCGACTTGTATTTATTCAAAAAGAATTTAAATTAATTATAGGAAATTTTTAAATATTCTCTTGAAATATTGATTTATGTATTCTCTAAGAGATTTTTGATAATATTAATTTTATAAATGTGCAGCAGGACCTGCCTTCATAAACAATCAATTTGATTGGAACATATTATACAATATGGCAATTATTGAACAATACACCTATTTTGTAATAAGAATTCGTAATAGACATATGACTGATTAATTTAATTAGCTGACTATTTTGGCACTTGTGAACCGAAATCTCCATAATTATATTAAACAAACGATAATTAAATATTTTGTTCAATAATCCTTCATAATAATAGAAAATATCTAACTTATAATCAACAAACTAGGTCAATTTTTCTGGATCATTGATAATAGTCAATAAAGTAAATAATTAAATTGATTGACGGTAGTTGTAACTAATAATTTATTAGATTGTTAGGGTTGTTGTTTTAAGTTAACGTAGAAAAAATGTTTATTGTATGTTTCGATCAAAATGTCACTGATTTTTATATGTTTAGCCAATTTTCTTTTTGAATAATTGTATTTCAAATGGAGCAAATCATGACTTTACGTTTTATAAATAACATTTAACAATAATCTACAGAGACAATTAATGTTGGCCTTCATTTTGCATACGTATATAATGTCATAGGTAAGGCATTACTGTTATCGGTAACAATAATTTAAGATTATAATATGATTGAAACTGATTTGGATTTAGTGGAGAAAATAACAAAACCTTGATAACAACATTTTGGGTTTGTTTGTTTGTTTTATTGGAAATAATATTTGAAATGGCTGAAAGTATTTAGAGACATTTTTTTTAAAAGTTATCTCGTAGGTGTGAATTCTGTAGAATTAGATACCAATATGGACATCTATGTCATTATTAAAATAATTTTTGTTTTTATGACTACAATCATAAGATTATTATGAATTATGTTGATTATTTATTTTAATGTATTTGACAATGATAAATCATGGATTTGCATTTATTTTTCTACAGAATTTACGGGTATTAAACATGAAACTATTTTAATCTACTTTAAATTATTTCATAATTTAAAAATATTATGTAGAAATCGTACAACTGCAATTTAACCGGAATTAAGTAAAGGAAGTATAGGTATAAGTATATAAGCCTTGGGAAGAAAAAAATGTAACACTTCCAAAGTCGATAAATAACGAAGCTCAACTAGTGCTTATTATACAGAGGAAGAAGAGGAAAATAAGGGCGTTTACTTATAAAAAACAAAAGATATTGGCGTTGTTTCCTTCAAAACAGGAAATGAAATACGATAATTTAACGAAAACGAATTTGTCGTAATAATAAATTGGATTTCTTTCTATATAACAATTCAAAGATCGCTTCAATAAACTGACAAGAGGATAGACGAAGATTTGTCAGATGATAGAGACCATCTAAGGGAAGTTATAAATATTAAAAATGAGCAATGAAACATATAAAAAACAAGATTTAAAACAAATAGTAGTCGTTTATCTAACTGATGATTATCAAACTTAAAATTCTTTTAAAACACTTCTTGTTGTTCTCAATAAACAGAAAGTGGCAAAATGATTGGATGTGTAAGTACCTTCGCAAAATCTAGCAAAAAAGGAATCGTCTTGTAGGGTACATAAAGACGAAAATGAAACTTGACAATCTTAAGTCTCAGTGCCATTTCAGGTCTGAAGAGATTAAGTTCAGTCACCATATTGGGCATGATAAAAGATACGTTTACGAAACATTAATGCTGATTATTATTAGTATTATTCAAAACAATTTTCATTGTCGAAGTGTATGATATATCAACGGAATAAAATCGTATTATAACAAAAATTCACCATATATGTTAACTAATAAAATACACTTCTAATATAATCATTAAAAGCTAACAGATCTTTTTGAATTTGAAAATAAACAAATGATTGTGCAATTGCATCAGGTTCCTTTTAATCTATCTTAAAAGAAAAATAGTTTTTAATCTTAACAGTTGCATTCCATGAATACCAGAAAAAATTGCGCCATCGCACGGTTTCAATTTAAGAAACATAAAGAAAAAGTATTGTTCGATGGATTTATAGTCGTCCGATGACGGTGCATCTACATAAATATAAATGAACGAAGCGATAGAGAAATTATGGAAATGTCTGTGTGGAAGGATCATCACAAGGGTGTGTTGTCACACTCATATAAAGATATCTTTCATTATCTGAATGGAAAAAAAGAGGAGAGTTATATGTTTCAACAAACACTGAATATAATTATAATTTGTGGTTGGTTCATTCTTTTTTCTTGTTAAATTATGCTCCATCTAACTGAATAATATCAATAAATCTAATCTGACTGCGGTACAAGGGATCATGTCAAAAAATATGAACCCAATACGAAAGCATAGAAAAACTGGCAAGTTTGGAGATTTAATCCTGTTGTCGTTTTTCTCTTGTTGGATTTCCAAGATGTTTTGAAAATATGCCGGCATTTGACAAAAGTGATGAGTGGTTCTTAATCGAGCTTTACTGACAAGTTGTCTTATGTTTGGTAATAAATCCAGAAAGAGAAAAAAATAAACGATTGAGGAAAAAAGAAAGAAGAAAAAATTCATGTATACAATTTGCCATATCACACACAACAGACAGACACACGTATATATATATATATATATATATATATATATATATATATATAGGAAGTAACAACAACATTCCATCTGTTTCCCATATATTTAATCGAATCAGTAAAAAATCAACAACAGCAACAAAAATACGATGATCATGGTGATATATGCCTAGTGGATAACGTGCACGTTCCTCAAGTATCAATCCATATGTACAAGTAAAATAACTTTATTCAAGAATTCGAAACAGTTCAATACACATACAACAACAACAACAACAACAACAACAACAACAACAACAACAAGCGATTACTATCTAATAATAACAATTTTCATATTGTAAATCTACATATTTTGTCGATTATTCATAGAAAAAATCAATAATGCAAACATTTTCTTTTAGAGTATCTAGATAAACTCATTTAAATTGATTAATGTCTATTTAAATCAGAAAAAATTAATGAATTGTAAGCAGAAGATGCAGAAAAGTCCTAGGAGCCTATAACGGTGATTCTAAATCGACATACATTCTTGTGGGAAATTTTTCAATCATTCGTTGTAGTTTTCCAATATTACTAACAAATCATTGAACTTGTTGTGCTGTTAGCAAATCACCTAATGAATAGAATTTCATTTTTGCAATAAATTTTCATATTGAAACTGTTTAAGGTAAATACTTAGCGTAGATTGGAAGGAAACAACAGGTTTTTGAAGCAGTATTATTTTATTCGATATTACCACCTTTCATCTCTATACATTTAACGCAACGTTCCAAAAATAATTCTAATCTTTTCTTTAAAAGGAAATTTTCCTTGATCTGCAAACCATGATTCCACAGCATCAATAACGTTTTCGACCTCGCAATGATTTTTTAAATTATGGAAATAGATAATAATCAGATAGGGCTAAATCTGTAGAATTTGGTGGATGTTTGACAAGCGATTTAATTTACTTATTACATGACAAGATATGGGTCGGCGCATTGTTCTGCAAATAGAAGATGCCTTGGATTCTCTTTGTTTCAAAGAATCAATGAAAATTATGCCATATTTGTCCCAGAAAACGTTTCCAGTACATTAACATTTTTGGGCTGAGGAGAGCCAGATTTGTTGTTTAGAGATTCCTTTAGTTTCTGGATCAAAATGATGAATTCAAGTTTCAGCCATTAACAAGGAGGTCCAAAAAGTTTGATGAGCTCAGAGCCACTCTAAGCACATGGCTAAATGGGCTGTAGCCCTGGGGCGCCAGTCTTTTGGGGCGGTAATTTGGCTTGCATTCAATTCACTTTGACAGCTGGAGACCAGAAATTTATATTTTCATTTGTTTATTGGCAAGAGATTTCTGAAATTTTTGGATAACTTTACCGCTTACCCCGATCCTTTTTCCACTCCCGTGTATTTTCTTATGAAGAGGGGCGCATTAATGTTAGTAGTAGATGAACTATAATTAAATTGAGGCATTGTCACCCTCATTCGCGTTCGATCAGCAGTGACACATTTCGGTACCCATTTGGTCGATAGTTTTCAAACAACTCATAAATTTACAGCGAATTGATAATAATCGAAATTACCTGAAGCGAAATTCTCAAAAAATCAAAGAAAAAAATCGAATATTCATATATTCTTTTATAATTCATTAATTGTAACTTGAATCTTTTGCCAAAAAAGATTTAATATTAAATTTCAAATAAATTACAATCTGATTATATTTGGTAATACTTACAATAAATTTTCAATCTTTCAGTTATATCTTATCATAATAAACAATAATTATTATTAATTACAACACGATTAGCAAATTTCGAAGAAACACAAGCTGATCTTATCAATAACGACAAACAGTTCTTTAAGCTGGCACTGTCACAGTTAAAATAAAAAAAGAGACAACAACAACAACAAATTTTTTCAGAAGATTCCCATGAACTTAAAAAAAAATTGAGCTAAAATTCAGATCAACGTGACCAGATAATTATTAAACAATAATAATGACGTCACCGTTTAATATACCGGAAAAATAAAATTTGTATTTAAGATACGGTTTTTTCCGTTTACTTTCATTTGAAAATTAGATTCGCCTACAAGATGATTAAAATAATCAAATTACTTCACTACCTTCGCATTAATTTTAGAATAATTTCAACATGTGTCATAGCTTGTTTTAAATTATATGCAACAAGAGAAATTCGATTATTTGAAAATTGAAAGACAAAAACAAAATGAGAGTATTATGTAACGTTAGCAATTACATTGTTATACCTATGTTAATATCGTATGTAAATTTGTACAAGAGCCCAGCGTCTGTTTACAGGTGTCCCTATTGTTTTAAGTTGAATAAATTATGTTTATATTTAGATTACTCCACTAATTCCATACAATTAAAAACGATTGAGGTTGACGCTACAGCTGCTTTATATATGTTCGCATTAAAACTATTTGAATTATGTGCATGTTGTATAGATATCCTACAGGATTTGGGGAGGTGCGCAAATCTAATCTCCTTGAGAAAATTAACAGCCAACAGTTAATGACTTCATTTATTATCATATCAACTTGTGGATAAAATAACTAACATTGTTGATTTATAAAAAGGTCCGTCATGTTCGTCTTACATCTCACAGATCTTATAAGTGTTTTATACATTTTAATAAACAGATAGGTATTTACAAGTGTGTTATGTGTGTATGATGTATTGTTGTTCAATCACATTCATATTGGAGAAAAGTACTTTGAAATAATGACATCGACCTTCAGTCCTTTTCCCATTATAACTTACAACGATCAATCAAAAGTATTTTCATATAAAAATATTCCTGCATAGAATCACACCATTAGTATTACAATTTTTGTCATGTTTCATTGTTGTTTTTTTCTTGAAGAAATATTTGAAAATATTATAAATAAATATTGTTATTGTTGTTTAATGCCAGGTAGGCACTACGCTTCCTTGCACGTGTGCTGTGCTTCACTGATCTTCAGACTCCTGAAGCATTTTGTAAATTAGCCAACATATTGTTTGTGAGTTGGTTTGTCAGTGTTGGAATTTCAACCCATTGGGAAATTTTAAAATGGTGAAAAACTGGACCTATCTCAGGAGTTATTTGATTTTATGCTACCATGGCAGTAATAACAAGGACAGTAATGTAACTGCAAATCTTGAACACCACAGAAGCTTTAAGTCTCTTGTATCTGACAAGTGATGATCTGCTTAATATTTCCATAACAATTAAGATCCTCTAGAATTGTCTCAAAATGTTCAGCCTTCTCGATGAAAATGAAATGTTCGTGTAATGCTACTCTTGTATTCTGCTGTTTCTTTTGAACCTCTGTTAATCTAATAAACACTCACGAAGTTACTTTATTATATTCAGTCAGTTTGTTTAAAATATTACCAGTACCAAGCAATTGTTTTTGTACTCATTCTACATGGCATGATTGCAATTGATCGTGCCTAATTTATGGTAGATTTAGTTCTCAAATAAAAAGAGACATGTATTTAACGATTCCGTGAATCATCTATTTGTAAGGTAGTTCCTCTGCCAACATTCTCATCTTTTTTTATTGAACATATAATCTATCTACAGAATCATCATCAATGTGTAGCATTATCCAACAAATGATGTCCGCAAGTTATGTTGTTTTATTGTAAAAATAATGCACCACTCGAATGTTATAATTTCACATTCGCATGTCAGCTCTATAGTTATAAAAATATTTTTCAATAACTATGTTTCACATTTTGCATTAATCTAGTACTGGATTAGATTGAGTCCATCAGATCTGCTGTATAAACGCGAATGAGCTTAATCCAAATGTGAATTAACACATGTCGTAAATCTTTCAATAAAATACTAATTTATAAGGATAATCGTTTGCACTATTCTGGTAATTTCTCTGCCACGACAATTTGCAACTTTTAATCGGTATCCTGTTGTTATTAAATAAAATATTACTATACTAAACTATTGGATGAATAATTTGCGTTGTGACTTATCGTTACATATGCGTGTTTTCTAATGCAACTTCACATATAAATCAAATCATTGAGAATATATCCAGTGAAATTATATTTGAATGGATTTAATAAATTTTATAATCTACACCCATGTGTGGACAGATTGTGAACTATCTACAACACATGATAAAATGATAACAAAATTGGTTTATAAATAAATATGTACGTACGGTGCTTATAAAGCTGTTCTTCTAATTTGTAGACTTTTTTTTAGAATCGTATAAGTAGGAAATAAACATTTGATTTCAGGCAATGAAATTTAATGTGTTGAAATTCGATGACATTATTTGTAATCGGTTGAATTTGAGAGATATTTAAAGCAGAGTTTTTGTAATAGTAGAAAGTGGTTTTTTTTTTAAATTGAATTTTAGTAGCACACTTCCATTAGTTTATCAACAGTACTACATCCTCTTGCTTTATTTTAAACTTTTAGATATAATTCATTTATAATTATCCACAAGAATTGGATCCGGACTTCCATTGTTGTTAATCAACACGTCCCAATTCTCATACATGACTGTTCTTCATATACACTTTCCGATATCCGACATACTCTAAAGGTCATCATCTGTTTCTAAACGACTCACTATTGGAGTAATAATAACAAAAAAAAGTTCAAAGAACGAAAAAAAAACAAATAACGTTAAAAAAATATTATAATCGAAGTTTCGTGTAAAATCAATTCTATAAATAAATACAAAACCATTCTATGTGGATGGTAACGACTTGCAAAACTGCATTCCAAACATATTTAACCTCGATGGCACGTTGAATTTGGAACATTCCAACTGCTATAAGATCGATCGATTCCTTCTCCTCTGTATATACCCACACATGGTAAACATGGTACCATCATGTCGCCTCTATTCTATTATATTGTAGGAAAAAATAAATAAATCAAAAATAACCATCTGAAAACAACAAGAACCTCTTATGTTTAGAGGTTAATGGTAAGGATCAGCCAAAACTGTTACATGTCAGTTTTCAGAACTACCGGTATTAAAATAAATCAAAGAATTCAACATAATTGACAAAAGTTTTTTGATTCAAAGACGATTAGAAACGTATATCCTTTAAATTTTAATGGATATCCTCAATTAAACTTAATGGGTATTTACTGAAGAAAACCAAACCGGATTTTGGGGTTTTCATCTTTACAATATATTTTAACAATCAAATTTAATTTAAGACACCGTAAATAGTCAATTAATCAAAACATTATAAACATAACGTTTCATCAAATAAATAAATATGAAGACAGATTTTTAAACGGTTGATATATCGTGACATAAGATATTATAATAAACACAAAAAAATACAAGAGAATGTCCTAAGTGTTCATCATCATCATCATCATCATCATCATGATCATCATCACTATCATCATCATCATCAACAACAACAACAATAACAAGTCTTTGGAGAGTCAAGTTCGTTTGGGAGAAAGTGGTCGAAAAAAAACAACATATCTACTGATTACAACAAACTAGCTGATAGGCGCCAGAAATTCCGGCTTCAACACTTATTCGATATTCTTTACCAGTCTGTCGTTATATAAATTTTTTCTTCACAATCTTTATAAGGTTCGTTATTAATTTATTATGTATACATGCGTCCTTGTATAAATTAATATGTATATGCGTTACTATTAAAATTTTTATAAACAACTAGTCAAAGACTTTCTATTATATTTCTTGATACATCAACTGACACTGATGTATTTATCTTTCATATAGTAGAAGTTGCTGAAGTCGAGAGAATATGATGATGATGATGATGATGATGATGATGGTGTTAAGGAAAAGTAGAACATTAATTAATATAAGGTCGCATGAGAAAAAGGGATCAATTAAGAAGCCAGTGCTACTATAAATTGTTCACTAGATAACAATAGAGTCGTTTAAAAGAAGATATAATTTAGCAAAAAATTCAACATCTCTCTTTGATTTTGCGTGAGGCTGCAAGTTGAATTTCTTAACCTTGCAACATTCCACGGCCGGCATTATAAATAATTAATCAAATGAAAATACCTACGTATTTGAATAAAAATAATTCTATAATAAGAATTTTTATTATTATTATTATTACTCTTTAAATATATTGATTTTCTTGATTTATTTATCAAAGTTATGATTGCATTTATAGAAATGAATGACATTAATTGACTTTACAATTTTTCTAAACATTATTATTATTATGTGGTACGTTTATTGTTTTCTTTTGTTGCTGTTATTAAAGTTCATTGTTTCATGGTGACATTTCATTTAAATTAATTACTTATAGAAATCCAGACTATGCAGTTCTATAACATTATCAGCAAGACATGGTCAAGGATCTAGCAGAACATGTTCTTATAAACATTCCATCATATTTAACGTTGATGATGGTTCATATATTTTTTTCATTTTATATTGAGAAAAAGAACATGAAAAACAGAACTATTCTCTCTTTTATGAATTCCTATTATCAACGCCTTTCTGTCACATTAATCCATGCAATTTTCGATGCTTCTTCATTCTGTTCTGCATGTTTTTATTTATCATTCCTTAGTTTTGTGCAGATCAAAAACTATCAATATGAACGATTATCTATTGAAAACGATGAAAGTAATTGTAGTATCCATGAAGTTATACTTCCTCTAGTATTGTTTAAGACTATATAGTTGACTATATTTTAACAAGAGTGGGGTATGAACTGCATTCCTGTCGTATAAAGGAGTCGTTCCTATTTCAACTCAACTCTATACAAGTTTTTAGCCTTATTATTATCATTATGCGATAAATTGATCTGTAATTTTCAATGAAAATTTAAAGATTCTCCAATAAATATTTCGTTTATCCTAGGATCCGGCTAACAATAGTTACTAAAGTAAGAGCATCCTTTAGAATCCTGCTTCTCTTTGAGAACGTTTGTTTGCAACCAAATATAATCAGATTTTCTTCAAAAACGTTTCGTTCTTCTTCGCACATTTTGCACGATGGTGCCAAAAAATTGGGTATACGAAAAATAATGATGATGGAAATGATATTGCAAATTAGTTCGGTAATTGACTGTATCAACTATCATTTGGCAACATTTATTTCTCATCTAATTACTATCGTAAGTTTTGGATTTATATCACTGCAAGTTATTTTTGTTAAAAGATTTCGAATAGTTTCACAACTCTTTTTCTTAATGCCATAAAGTCAAGTTGGCCAATTTGAAATAGACTGGCTATGCATGTCTTCTATATGAGGTCTTCAAAATAGTCGAAATTGAAAATGGTTAACTATATAGCATAATAATTGTTAATGTTGAAACAGATTATATTATACAAATTTTTGTCTAAATAGATTAAAAGGATGCCAAAGAGGGGAAAGAAAGTTCCAACGACAACAACACCGTTTGATTCTCATACTAAATTAACAATTTCAGGAATGCAAAACATTACTGTCCCACATACACGTTATTTCCAAAGACAAACTATTTCGATTAGGAAATTTCTTCACGCTTGTCATAATAAAATGAAACAAATAAATCTGCTCTTAATGGTTAACATAAATTATCAATAAGCAATCATGGTAAAAGTATATACAATTCAACAATCTCATTACAAGCTAGTATCGTAGTGATTTCAATGATGCGTTAGACTGGTAAATTAACTGTAATGGGTTGCATTTTGAATTGAAATCATTTTATTGCAACAAATATTAATGGTAATGCCACAATTTTATAATTGATACAATTAAAATAACACAAGATTTGAGTGATGTCGAAGAATTTTTGTACTGATTGTGAGTACTAATTAACTTTCTTATAATAGTTGAATCTGCTATGGAAATATTATTATTTTTATTTTATATAAGCAATTAAATAGTTGCATTGAAGTTTTATTAGTTGAATATAATCGAAAAAAGTTCATTAATTCAATTTATTTTGCAAATAAAATCGACATAGCTCCACAACAAGTAATTGGATATTTATATTATTCCTATAGTTTTACATAAATTTTAATTGTGGACTATCTAAGTTTATATTTGAAATTATTAAAGAAATAATTCACATTTGATGTCCGGTTTTTATTTTTTCACAGAATCTCTAGTCATAAAACAAAATTTCTTAATGTCCACAATTGGTATTTCCTTTGGAATTCTTTTTTTCTTCTCTATTTGGTATTTTATTGTTTGTAACATTAATAGTTTATACACAATTATTGAATGAAAACCGGTAGATAATTAAATGGAAACAGGATTACAAATTTTGGAACAATGGCCGTTTCTTTGACCTTCAACCATATATTCTCTGTAGATATTTCATCGTTTTTGTTTCTGTTTCTTTTTTATATTTTGTTCAAATCTTTTTAATGACAAGCTTCCATTCTATTCCAAAAATACGTTACGCCAAGTCTATGAATAGACCTACTTTTTGAACGATTGTTGTTGTTGTTGTTGCTTGATAATTGAAAGCGTTAAAGAAAAAACACATACATGGATGGATATAGTGTAATGTTAACTTATCTCGTTTGTATGTGTAAGCACGTTCGTATTACCATATACGATCATTAAAAGGAGTGTCTGTCTTGTTAACCGCATCTTCAGCTTATCCTTTATTCGGCTGCAGGATTTGTCCTCAAGTCACTACTAATTTCATACTAGATACCATATCACAATAAAATTGAAGTTTTAGAAGGATTCTCCTTCATAAAACTGAATTGAAAAGACAACAACTAAGAAACTAATTACACTTGGAAGTTATCACAATAAATTATAATTACTTAGGTTGCTAGTTTAGATTATATCGCTAGTTTGTTTTCAGAGTTAATTGTAGTGGATCTGTCCTGTTTAATAAATGATTAACATTTATTTACTGTTTGGCATCGATTAAATTCCAATTTAAGTATGTATATTTGAATTAAGAATTATGGTGGAATTGTGTACATTCCATATACGAATAGATTTCTCTTGAAATATTCAAACTCCCTCTGAGCTACCTGTGGATTGCACTGTAGAATTGATAATGACAATTTGTAATTACAACGACTATCGTAAAACGAAATTATTAATAAAATTTTCTAATGAAGCGATTTTTTTCCTATTCGAGAATTCATTTAAATGAACGATAGTGAAAGTTAATTTTGAAACAGATGTAGCTACTTATGAATAAATTAACCAAGATTTTTACCGCTAACAATGTTTATATGTATATTTATTTATCTGTTAACGAAAGATGGATCAACTGTTTCGTATTTAATACGATGAGGGGGCACATTTACGTGAAAAAAAATCATCAACATATCCAAGCTCGTTTCTTCACGCAGCTTGATTTCAACAAACTCTTGGCCAGCCAGTTCACTTTCGGTCATTAAAGAAAAACAAAAAAATTAAAAAATAAACATTCTTTCCATCTCTTAATAGTTGTATCGTTAAATAATTATTAAATTTCAACTAAAGAATTTTATGCCAAGAGTTAGATTAGATTTGGTATAAAAGAAATCTATAAATGACAATAAAATATGTGAGAAAAATAAAACGATATCAATTCAAATTAGACTAAAATATATTCAACCTTGTTGAGGTCTCACTGATAATGGATATTTCGCTTTCCAAGTGCATGAATGTCATTCAAGTCCCGAAGTCCATTAGTGGCCGTGGTTCGCGGAAGTCATTGCCTTCTTCAAGGCCGATCTGCACGAAGAACGCGAGGAGTGAAGCAGCAATAATACGGACCATTCTATAATTCTCTCATTATATATATATATATATATATATATATATATATATATATATATAGCTGTATGAATTCCTTTTGCTTCGATTGCTAGCTCCCGAAGGAAACGCGTACTCGTGTTTACCAACAAATCAACTAAACCACAGAATTAAACAATGAATTGTTAAGATTTTTTATGGAAATAAATGCAATTTATGACAACAGCTATACAAAGATTTTTGTATTTTTTTCGTGTAAATCCATCGTATAATAGAAAACCAAACAAAACTTAAGCGGATTTTAAAAATTCTTCTCGAACAAAACAAATGTTCTCATTGGAAAATCCTTAGAATTTTAACATTTGCACGTTCCAGGATGGAAGCTGGCGTCTTCAGACAACAAATCTAGTTCTTTTAAACAAATACAAATCGTTTAATTATTTGTATATTTATTTAAATAAGTACATACACTTATACTCTGTCTATTTTGACTTGTTTAATTCGTTTTTATTATTTAAATTATTACGCTGATGGTCTATTCTTGTTTGTTTTTTTTTGTGAAATTTGGTATCGATAGACTGTTCCTTTTGATAGATATCGAATTTTTCTATTGATGTTTCTTTTTAACTATTTTCAAGTCAAGTCGGCTAAATCAGAATAGACGAGTTATGCTAACTGTTTGTTGTTCTATTGTTTGTCTGCCGACCATCTGGTAAATGGTTGCTCTTTTCCTTTCTGTTACCTTTACCTTTATCTCTTTAAACAGTCTTATCCGGTGGTGTGTTCCTCAGATGGTTCATCTGTCACGAATATAAGCGACATTATTATAACAAGAATTCACAACACTAGAAAAATACAATTTCCATATACGGATAAACTCATAACGTAGAAGGTTAAATGGTGATTAGAATAAATAACCTTTGAATCTGCCATCAAATTGTAAAAAAAAACAGTAAAGCAAACGTTGCACGTTTTATGCGAATCTGATCTAATTTTACCATTTTTAGCTAGTTTTACACAAATAGAGGATGTTCTTTATACTCTTATCGATGTACATATATTTAAAAATTGTAATTTTTTGGTTTTCGTATGTGATGAAAAACCATTATAGAATATCATCGGCATCATCAAACAACAAAGAACCAACAAAATTTTAATATGCGATTCATTTTTCATGAATTTTTATCTGAAAATTTTGAAAGATTTTCCCACCATTTTTTTGTTGTTGTTGGTTGATTAAAGTTAATATTTCGTAATATTTTTATAGAAGATAATCAAATAAAATTGGATATTATTGAAGAAGGTGGACGTGATGTTTTGAAATTTGTAATTACACCGTTTTTTTTATAGTTTATTAGGCGTACAATAATTAAAACAATGATAAAAGACCTGTTATTACACAAAAAGAAATTAGAAAATTTACCAATAATGTTGACATTAAATCAAAAATTAGATGTTGAATTTTATGTTCTAACACTTATTCACAACGTGTGTTAATGTGGGTGTTAAAGAATATTATAAAATCCAATTTGTTTGATTGACGTGAAAATACGTGGTGGTTTACGGTTTTCAAATTAACATGCAATCCACCAACTATATAGTTATCGATAAGGCTACACAGCAACAATTAGATGTTGCGTTAATTATTTTGCCATCGTTTTATTTTTCTAACAATTGATTTTATTGTGTGAACACACATGCACAAACATAAATGTGTGGTTGTGAAAAGATAGAACCAGACACACACACAAACACACATACACACACACACACACACACACACACACACACACATAGGCAGACATCGCATATTTCATTTTGGGTGTGCAACAAGACCAGGTAGACTTTTAGATGGCATGCAGTATGCGGCCGTTCAGACAACATGCTCAGGTATAAGAAGAAGGTGACAAAGCACGCTAAAGTCTGTGGAGGGGGGCCAAGAGTGGTATCGGTATTTCGAAGTGATCGCCAAGAAACACACCAACTCCTAGTCAAGTGCTCGCCTTCGGAGCGTGTGGTGAGCGACCGAGCAGTTTTTCTTAAACACAATATTCCTTCATACAATATCAATATACTTTTAATTAAAAGAAAACTATTCGGAAATTTGTCAAGTAGAATCCTTTCTTTTTTTCTCAACAAATTGTGACAATTGATTAGAGTGAAAATTTAGTGACCAAAGATTGATTTACGAAAAAGTGTTGTTTCTGTTGGTTTTTTTTTCTGTGTGATGAAAAGTTCAACTTCTTCCACGTTGCCGAATCAAAAATTTCTTCACAACAACCTTGGCTGGTGTTCAATTCCTTGCCACGGAGCTTGATGCCACCAGCAATCAACCGGTCTCTACTTACAGGTGAGACAGCTCATCTGAAATCGTTTTTGTACTGTTATCAGATGATTATCTTTTTATAAATGTCGATATTCATTCCTGAAGTTGTAATAAATGTAATGAGCTTTTCGACGATCAATTCCCATAGGGATTACAAGGAAAAAAACATATGTATACTTTTAACAACAAAGGAGTAACGGTAGAGTCCGGCCAATTATCTGTCTAATTCGATAAATCTAAATAAATTTTTTGTATATTTTGTGTAATTGTAGTGTTAACTGGCGCCTATTTTAAATATTTATTTCCTTCTACAAGTCTGTTATTATTCGATTTATTCAAATAAGATTCTGAAAGATGTTTTGGATGTAAATATACACGAAAATATTATGAAATATCACCAACAAAAGATGCCATCATATAAATATTCCATTTTAAATTATAGATAAACAACCTCGACCAAAAGTTCAATATCGTACATAATTTTCATTGAAATAAATTAATGAAAGTGAAATCAACAAAAAACAAAACAAATCACAAATTATTCAATAAAAATTAATTAGAGATGGTGTTTCCCTGCAGAAACTTTCGTTAATTGAAAATTCATGTTATTTAAATAACTTGTTACGTCAATCAAGTGTGGAACCATGAATTATTTTTCATTTTACTACGGTAATACTAAAACACCATAATTCCGACTGTTCTAGTTCTCATACGGTTTGTCTTAGTTTATTGTTGTTGTTATTCTTTATATATATATATATATATATATATATATATATATATATATATATGCATATCACGAAAATAAGCACAAAGCTTTACGCTATAATAACAAAATATAAAATAACGCACCTCGTCAAAAGAAGAGCTTAACAATTATATAATTGATAATGCAATTAGAACTCTAGTCGTTAATTTTATTGAAATCAAAGATTTTTATTAATCATTTCAAATTTGTTGATGTTTCAAGAAAAAAATGAGGACGATTATACACAGATTATTTGATTATTTCGATCCGTACCGTGACAATTTGTTCTCATCACAATTTCCGATATCTTTAGGCAAATTTCATTAAAATAACCATTCAAATTATTATTATTATTTAATTTTTTTTGTGATTAAATTTCTCCAAGGAAAGTAAACGGTTCCATTTAGTTTACATTCAGATTTCATCCATTAACAAATAATTATCACTAAACAAGTTGTTGAACTTCGTATTATTATTTGTAATAATCTAACCAGAATGGCTCAACGTTATAATTTTATTATAAAAAAAAATTTGTAAAGTAATTTTCTCATGTGACCAAAACGGCAAAAATTGAAAGTGTCGCGACCTGAAAATTCTTGAATCATATATTATTTTTGTTATGACGTATAGTTTGCAATTAAATACTCGTATTTAATGTTTCTCCATTTCATTGTACAGTTGTTGATTACGAATTTTGTTTACTGACAATGTGAATTAGATAGAAAGTATGAATTTTAATATGTTTTTGTTTTTAAATAATTGTTTTTGAAATAGATGATTCATAATAAATATTCTGCATCGAAACTGGGAAGATTGTTGTAATTGTCAAAAACGTGTCATTGATCCTACAGACAAACCCGTGAATTGTTATTGTAATTTAACAAAAAAAAATATTACTCATATATTTTATAGTTTTGGAATTTATTTTTCAATGTGAATAGCTTTAAAATATATGCATTTATGTTGTTGTATTGCATACAAGTCAAGCTGATGGAGGTCGTCTTGGGCAACAAGTTCAACTTTTAGCGCTTCTCTAACAAGCCAATGTGCCGTTATCTTCCAGTAAATGTAAATTGTACAAGCGAATTTCGTTGATTTTTTCTTTCTTGTTAAATTTATTAAGAGTGGAAAAATTGTTTTGTCATATTTTAATCAATAAACATCAACAGTTGCAAAATATTACCATGAAATCATTTTCAATGAATGCCGTATGAATCTTGCAATATATATATATATATATATATATATATATATATATATATATATATATATATATAAGTAAATAAATAAAATATTGTGCAATTAGAGTTACACATATTACAATACACAGTCGAGGCTAATAGAATAAAATAAAATACTAGAAATATGGATTTTGTTGCATAATTTTTCTAAATGTGTGTGATCGCGTTTTTTTTCTTTCAAGTAAATGATGATTACATTAATCACTATAAAGTATTAAGCATAATAAGGAAATCCAAAAGGACCTTGACCAGACTGGAAGAACCACTTATATACACAACTATACAGTTGCAAGAGGTCTTTCAGTTGATTTTTGATCGACAATTTTGTGTAACCGGTTGAACAGCTACTGGTGGCCACACAACCAATAAAATACAACCACACCAAAAATATTTTAATTATTTATCAACTGTAGTAAAGAGTTTGTTAATGACGTTCAACAGCCACAAGTTCTCTCAAGCTTTTTGTTACATTAATTTTTGATATATCGAATATATAAAAACATATCTATTAGGGTGAGCCAAAAAAATTAACCTATCGAATTTATGGTTTAAAACAGATCTATATACCAAGAAAAAAATTCTCCTGTTTGGAAAAATGTTTAGCCCAATTTTAAAAGGTGTCGGTGGTCCTTTGAAATTTCCCATTTAAATAACACGTAAAAAAAATTTTTTCCGTTAAAAATGCTATAACTTCGGAACCGTTTGAGATAAAAAAACTTGCTTGGCAGATTCTTGTAGGGCATTAAATTCTCTAGGAAATCATCTCTAAGCCAATTTTTTAAAGTTAGCAATATTCTCATTCTAATAAATTCAATTTTATTAATTATTAAAATAATATAAATAATTTAGAATGCAATAAAAAATTAATAACTATTTAAAATTCTTTTTTCTTTAACAAATTTAGTTTGTAAGCAATATATTTTAGACATTTTATTAGATTTCAGTGTGATTTTTCCATTTAATATGAACATTTATAATGATAAATACCTAAAATTGCATAGTTGTTTTCGCATTATTTCGCCCTACATTCATGGCCCATAAATATACAAATTTTTGACTTTAAAGAATTGACTCTAAGATGATTTCTTGGAGAATTTAATGGTCTACAAGAATCTGTCCGGCAATTTTTTTTATCTTGAACAGTTCCGAAGCTATAGCATTTTTAATGAAAAAGAATTTTTTTACGTGTTATTTAAATGGGAAATTTCAAAGGGCCACCGACACCTTTTAAAATTGAGGTAAAGATTTTTCCAAACAGCAGAATTTTTTTCTCGATATATAGATCTGTTTTAAACCATAAATTTGATAAGTTAATTTTTTTGGCTCACCCTAATATCTATATATGTGTATACAACCAATTCTATTTTTGCACATACATACTTTTTTACACGAGTTGTTTCGAATGAACATGATCCACAATTCCCTTCATACAAGTTCACAATTTGTTGAAATTGTGCTCGTTACATGCGCAATTTGTGGAATTCGCCGAATTATATACCTCCTATGTGGAATTTGGTTTGTTTCCATTTTGAATTTGGTCTTAAAAGTGAAAATTTTCACATGGTTTACTGTATTATTGCTGCAGATTTCTTAGGTCTGGATCAAATCTTCTGTTTTTCACGCACTCTTCGGGCACATATCTATCAGAATTGGGTGTATTCAAGAAGAACTTGATTGTATCGTACAACAAATTCGGCTGGACTTTAATATAACCGTAAATGCACAATAAGTCATTTTAAAATTCTGTTTGTTCCAATTTAATCTGTGATTAATTGAGTTCTTGTATAGCTATTATTTTGTTGTTCCGTCATCAATAAGCCAAAGTGTGGGAAATATACGAATTTGGTGGCTTGAGAAAAGTTTTTAAATTTTTTAATTATTTTGGTTATGCATATTTTGAAAATTCAACTACGGTAGAATTGTTGCGAAATGATAAAAGTCAGTTAGAATGTCCGATATTAACCATGAATTTTACGCTTGGTTCAATAATTTACCAGACTGTCTTCTAATTCTACTTATCTTTCAATAATATTTATAATTAATTCGTATATGTGAACCGTGGTCCCTATACCGTTAAGCTACCTTCTAACGTTAGAACAGAAAAAGGCGTTTTTATGTATTGTTAGATGGCATTTTGATTCAAGTCAGTTTTTTTAGTCTACTGGACAGATTATATTCGCGATCATGACAAGTCAATGAAACTGAAATCTAAATTCAATTATTCCTTCTATGTTATTAGAGCTAAAAAACTGATATTTACAGATACTTAAAACGCAAATTAGCATACAATTTATTAAAATTTAAAAAAACAACAACAAATCGCATAAATATAATTATATTTATTTAACACCAAAAAAGAAACAACAACCAAACGCATTACCCGTTTAATTAATTCACCAGTCATATAAACATAAGTTTCAATTTCTTATGATTATCATTTTAATAGTGTTTATTAATACAAAATATGATAAATATTAGTTTGTTAGGAATGTTGGAAATGAGAAGTTACGAGTATATAAAAGAAAAGAAAAAAAAATAGAAAGTAATATTCATTTAAATAAATAGGAATTTATATAAATCAGATAACATTTTCTTATAGTTTTACTAACAAATGACATTGTGTGTGTGCGTGTATACTTAAAATCAGAGTCAAGGTAATAAAATGTGAGAAAAAATTACAATTTGTGACTCTGAGAAATTTTCTGCCCTTATAATTTTCAGTATTTATATAATCTGACGTACGTATAGATACAATAAGATAAAATAATAAATCACAACAATAATACCATCGTCATTATTAAAATATAGCAAACAAATAAGAAGAGCTTTTTATCATTTCACTTAAAGTTAAATGGGGAAGAATGTTATTAACCACTTTAGTAAATGATGGTGCAGACACGCCCAACTTGATGTCTTGTTTGATTTACATATAAGCAAGATTAACTTACATAGTACAAAATCACTATTCATCTATATAGGAATGCCTGATTATTTAACAGTTTTTTTTTCTTTTGAAATTCCTAAACGAGACAAATAAAAATAAATGCGAAAGAATAGAGTAATAAAACAGGATGTTGCCGTGTTTAAATATTGTTAATTTCCAACATATACCATTAGTTACAAATGTAATGTAATAAAAAATAAATAAATTGTGAATTAGCGATTAAATAAAACGGAATTAGCCTTCATTTAAGGCGTTACCGACAATGTGTCTTGTTTTATACAAAGGACAACTAAAGCAATTGGCATTCAGCTAGGAGATTTTTATAGTTTTCAATTGATTTAACAATAAAAATCATAATTAAAGGTTAAATTTATTTATCAATCAAAAAACATTCAAGGATAACTAACTATTTTACATTAATATCGTTTATATTCGATTATAATCGAGAAATTATAATCGCCGAGAAAATTAACAATTATTTGTTGATATTTCTAGATTATAACGGTTTGCATTTTATAATAACAATAATAATAATAATCGTGTTTATCTTTTAAATAAATAAATAAATGAACCATATTTATTGTACAACAGGTGGGTGCTCGTTTGGTACACTTTCTATCCTTGAAAGTAAATAAAAAATTAATTCGTTCGTTTTTAGTCCGAGGCAATTTTAAGCACACTACAACACCGTTAACTATATAATATCTGAATTGATTTAATTTAATCGCAATTTCATTCCGAACATTTAATTATTTTCTTCTTGTGTTGCTATTGTTAAACAAAGCGATAAGATTTTTCCAACAACAAAAATCTGCTATTTTTAGACTTAAAATCGGCCAATAACCTTTACAAAGATTAATGATCTAATCGAATTGATAAAAGTAGGAAGAAAGAATATTACAACCCTACAACAACAGCCTAATAGAATAAAAATCAAATAAAATTGAATAGTTGTGTATTGGATTTCAATAAGAAAAACTAGTTGTACACCCACAACACCCACATGATATAGAATAACAAAATTCATTTCGTATTAGAATAGATTAATTCACGTTTTTTTTATGTGTTTTTAGTAATCTAACAATGAAACTGTGGCGTGGCGCAATTTAAGATTTATTAAAAAAATTCAAGCCTTGCGTTACTTCAGCTTTACGACTTACTTTTGTAAAAAGCCTCATTTCAATCCACCTTATTAGCTAGTTGAGTTAAATAGAAAATTTCTGCAAATTCATACAAAAGGCGAACGCTACTGTTTTGTAACATTTATTGTTCCCAAATATGACACAGGTATGCTCTATTGCATTCAACTAGGATTTTTTATTTCAATTCAAGTTAAATTCAAAGACAAATTAAACACTAAAAAAAATCTTATTAAAAACCATAAACAATACGGTTTTTACAATATTGAACATGTAACAAACCTGAAGTTGCCTAAAAATTCTAATTAAGCCCACTAGGAGTCTCGACACCCCTGCAGTTACAAGCTCCTATGGATATCTAGTTACACAACTGTAATAAAACAATGTCTATTTTATACACGTACATGTACGATAATATAAAGGAAAAACCTGAAAAAGTGTTGTTAATGGAATGGAGAATAATTGAAAATAATGTTTTGTTCTATAGAAATTAGCACATATAAAGATTTAAATTCATAACATTTGCATTTGGCGACCTTATAGAATTTAAAATCAAGAGTAGAATGCTGCTACTAACAGGGCGACAAAGCTTACGTAATAAATATTCTATATTTTATGTACAAATGTCATGAACAATCTGTATATATTTTATATCTATGTATAGAATCCTAAAACATGACGTGTAGATGATTTCTCATGTTTTGCATTGGGGTCCATTTAACATTGAATGAATAAATAAATGTTTTCCATTCTACACCTCGTTCACTGTTAAACGTCAATTCATAGAACATTCTTAGCTCCGTCGACGAGATTCGTTCGAAAATGGCAACTCCGACATTTGTTCTACGTTGTATAGAAGCGAACATAACAGAACTTATATTCTAATAAGAGAAAAATTGATGGTAAATTCACATCCTTATGAAACTTGAAACAACAAAAATTCCCCTTATAACTGTCTGTTTGTCTAAAATCAAATCTAATACGATATATCCTTAATGCGAAATGAAAGTAAATGCATCTACACAGGGCGTGTTCCAATGTATTTTTAATTATCTTCCCCGGCTACTGAGTGAAGGATAAATATACTTTTTTTTCAAAAGTTGTTTATTTATAGTTTCGTTATTATGATTATTTTTTTTTAAATAACTAAACAGAAAATGATTATATCCGGTTATCTTTGCGATCATAATTTCAATAAATGACACCCTTCGGCTGTCAATTTTGATTACACGCCGAAATTGTTATTGAACTACACCGTGATGTGATAAATGTGATCAGCTTTCTTCTGATATTGATCAACTAAAGATTTCCTGTGAGATAATATCGGTATCTTTAAGTGAAAATTATTGATATTTTATGACCTGTATACGGATAGTCAACAAAAATATAAGAAATTACACGGTTTTCTAACGTAGTTTGTCACGGATTTAGTCATCAAAGGAAAGAGAAAACTACTTCAGTGATATTCAGTTGTGAATGTTCGACCGTCCCTTAGGTGAAGATTATTATTTCACTGATATAAATCACCAATTTCCAAGTGTGTCACATAAACAAATGGATAATAACAATAACGGCTTTATAAAAGGTTGAACGACAATTTCACCGTTTTCGAATGAGTGAAAGACGATATTATTTTAATATAGTGACCTTTAACAATACTGATGCAATTAATAGCAAGGAAAAACAGCGAAATTGATGATTGAAAGTTAATTTATCTGAAAAAAATATCATAAACGTAACAGAACAACAAACGAAAATACACTATGAAAAGAAAATAAGTCAAAAGGGGGGAACTTTCTTATTATTATTATTATTATTATTATTATTTCTTCTTGTTCGCTTTTTCAAAATAGATGTAGGTATATAAGGAGTAAATACCATAAATTTTTCAGCCACCTGTGGTTCGAATATACATTTTTCTTGGTACGAATAATTACAATTCGTCTCACACTGGCCGGTGTGTGTACATTTAGCAATATCTTAGAGGGTGTCAAAGTATTCTAAAGATGTTTGTGTTGTTTAATAGTTGCTTTATACACTTGTGTGCGACATATTTCATGTGGTAATTTTGCAACGAAACAAACTGAAATTTCCACGCTAAATTCAACAAAAATTTTAAATGCAATAATATCTATTGTCATATAATTTACATAGATAATGATACCGATACCTTGAAAAGCGCGATAATACATGTTGTGTCATCGATTCACGTTTATAAACAATGTTATTATTGTTCGAAATGTATTTAATTTGAAAATAAAAGTAAAAGTCAGTAATAATAGGCGTAATCTCAAAAAAATTGTATATAGAAAGTGTATTGTCCTCTTAATCGTCTATCACAAAGATGTTCTTGTTTACGGATGATTGTTGAATTTCTATGAATCAAAGAGTTTTGTTGAGGCCGTTTGTTGATGATAATGGCGGACCGAAATTTTTTGTATTTTTATTTGTGGTAATCCGATAGAATTTTTGTTGCGGATGATCGGACACGCTTACCAGATTGGCAAAAAACATCCTTTTCATTTGGCTACAAAACAGACTTGTTTTTTTTTGCTTAATTTTGTTTATTTGAAAATAGTAATTTTGGGTGTCTGTTGACTATTGTCTTACAATTAGAGATGAATGAAAATCATTTAGTAACGCGCTAGATATTGAAATTTTCGAATCTCTTTTTGATTTGCAAATGTTGTGGCAAACATAAATAAAATTCGTTGTTATCGTGGTAAAAGATCCAAGGTGATATTATGCCCCAAGCTGGTGTTTGGTTAAAACACACACATGCACACACAATAGAGAAAGAATAATAACATGGAAACTGAAAACATGTAAGAAGAAACTGGCTAATATGTTGGCGAAGCTCACACACAATAATTTTGCACTTGATGCATGTATAGGGGCAAAAAGATAAACGAACGTATACATGTGTGCTGAATGTCTTGACAGAGATCTTGAACGAAGATTAGGAATCGTGCACTTTGGAGGTTTCGACGGGCGTGAATGTATAGCTGAATACATCAAAACAAAAAGTTCAACTAAGGTTGTGAAGACAGATTGGATAAATACCATATTCAGTATGAAATATGAGAGAATACGATACAACTGGTAGATTATTTTAATTGAATTAAAAATTGAAGTTAGACCGAAATGAAGAATTGCCACATTGAGATACCGTTTTGACAATTTGCTCGAGGGCTTTTAAGATTCTAATCATGATCTCTGGTTTGTTAGACACATAATGACAGTACGAAGACTTTATAGCAAATAATTCACTGATACATCCATCTCCATCAATAAAACGATATTGATTTTTTTCTCTATAAAACAATCAAAATGACATGAAGCATTGTATTTAATTGAATAACAATAGAATCTAATAAAGAGAAATTCTATTCTCCTCGAATATATTTATCCATATCAAACAATACACAGTTCTATTTCTACTTATAGTCTAAATGAAAATAAAGAGAAACCTATTTGAAGATGACAGTGGTCAATAAATAGATGTAAATTTGGTTGTTCCTTTGTAAGGTTCTCACAACTTCAAGAGTTTATTTAACGAAGACTTAGAAAAATCTTGAAAAATTCTTCTAGATGTTGTGTAGTTTAAGGTCATCTACTTCTCCATTGTTTTTTTTCCTCTCTAAAAAAAAATAAAAAACAACTCATTGACACATTGACTTATTGTAGTGCCCAATACTTCTACGATGGAGCATGCTATAAATATTGGATAATCGTCATTTTCAATTAGTTGTTGTTTTGTTTCGTTCTTTTTTTTATCAGATATTGTAGTGTTGTTATTCTGATTGTATTCCATTTATCTCTTCCATCTGGTGCTGTCAATCTATAGACGACCTTAGACAGTTGCTTTCATGCTTTCAACTTTTTCCATTTCATTATATAACTGTTTATATTAAATCTTGAATTGTAATCGTATTCAAATAAAAATTATAATTACACGACATAAACTCATATTCTTTCCGTTAGATAATTTCTTGGTAATCAAATCAATTTAATTATTTATAATTTATATTGAACAATCTTTTACGAGCCATTGTTCATTTTTATAAATTTAAACAAAGCTACTATTGTTTTCGTCTTTCATTTTACTCAACATATTAAAGATTATAATCTAAGATTCGGTATAAAGGGCTTCACATCCTGTTACGTTTACAGGATTTTGCAGGACAATGAGAATATAGCGTTTACATGTCGTTTTGTCTTTATGATAAGGGCAACATTCAGGCGGCTATTATATTGGTTATATAGTCCATCGAATTCGATTTAGCCGACCTGTCTTTGGGATACTCAACTGTCAACATTGAGTTGGTCAAATTTCCTTGTATCTGCATGCATTTAAATCAATTCTAAGATTTATTGTTTACCAATGATTTACAATTGCCGTTGAAAATCTAAATAATAGATCAACATTTGTACATCAATAAACTGTTAATTGATCTAACGGCTAGTAACTTCCCGTCATTAATTTTAGATAACAAATAAATTCCATATCTGTATCATTAAAAATTTGTAAAATAACATAACATAACATTAAATTGTATGATAGATGATTATTATCTATTGTATAAATGAAATTAAAACAGTACCTAGAAAATTGATAAGGCAACAAATTGAAATCGGAATAATAGACGACATTACAATATAAAATGATGCAAATTGTAGATCATTTCTTACATGACTATTAATTCACATCTTTTCATTGGTGTCACAAATGACTCGACATTTCTACATCAATAAAGGATGTCTTATGTATTTGAAATATTCTTCAGTTCTATCAGTTGACAGGTAGTTTTTTCAAAAATAACGTGAAAAGAAATACATATATAAAACTCTATGTGTATTAAATTGTTTTTTTTAATTTAAAATTTACTCATAATTTTTAATAAAAAAAATCATCCGTTATGTCGAAACAAATTGCAATGTTGTCGATTAAACTGGTCCTCAAGCACAATTTTATTCAAAGAGATCAGGTATACCGGCATCATTCAAGATTAATACAACTGTACTTGTACATAAAAATTATGAGTGAATTTAGAATAGACAGTTGTTTCATTAAATACGAATTTAATTGGCGTCATTTGTCGACATTTTACAGATCTGCATGTAGTTTCAAACTAGTTTTCTAGATTAGAGATGGACTAGAACAAAGTCCACTACAGCTGTACATTGAAGTAAATGTTTGTATTAGAAATGTCTGACATGCATGAATGTCACACATACTTTTTGTACAAGGTATGTAACACAAACTGTTGTTGTTTACTTAATTTTTGTTATTCCGTGGAAATCCAAAATATTGCATCATTCATTTGACTAATATTTAGTCTGAAGGCTTTATAGTAATTTCATTTATTTTCTATTCATGCTGAATGTTTATCATTGGACATTTGTTTCAAATGATCTATGTTGGTTTTGCTTTTGCTTTAATGATAGGGCCCGCCAACAGGTCGGTAGATCCAGGTTGTAGAACGGTACCAGCAAGAGATTTATTGTTTCATTATATGAAGAAGTAATTGATTTAGAAAACGAACTATTAACAAATAATTTTTTGTTATGACATTCATATTACGATAGCTATTAATCAATTTAGGGTGCGTTTACTATACGGCATTATAACAATGACAATAGGATAGATTTCGAAAGTAATTAATTGTTACGATAACATCATGTTGGAGTGAATGCTGTCAAATTGCTCTGTTTTCAACCCACATAAACCCAGGGGATTTATTGGTATTACTGGTGTTGTTTGTTTGTTTATTTGGTTTTTTATAATTGAAATTATGACTATCATTAGAACATTAACGAATATCCAATATTGTATTTGGAAAATAATTGAAATCTCCTTAATAACAAATCTCATACAACTCTTGTATATTTGATAATTCAACTTGTATATGCATTGCAGGATAATTGATGTAATAAACAAAAATTACTGTAATCAATCAACATTCTCGATAATAGTGTTTCTCTTATTTATTATAAACATAATAATGAAACTGATCGTTTCCTTGAAAAACCTCAATATGACCGTGACACTTCTGTTCAATATATTTTATCCAAAACCCAAAAAAAAGAGACATGTCTAAATACAAGGCTAAATTTATATCGATTAATCCATGGTATTTACCTGATGTTTGTTTGAAAAAAATAGAGCCCATTATTAGTTTCATAGAAAATCGAATCTTTTTTTTTAGGGGAAATAAAACAACAATTGGTCGACAGATTAATTATAGAGTCTGGACATTTTGTTATCGTTCAACTAATATTTGTTTTAAATATTGACTGAAAGATATCTCGTTCGAAATTGTGTCCTGTCGACAAGAAACTTTTCAACTTATTTAACATGTTGGTTAGTAGCTTTTCTTCTACTTCATCGTCCAAATATGGGGAATATTTGACAGGAAATTCCTTTCAATGGTTTCAAGTTTATTGTCTTTGTTCTTCTATTAGTAGGTATACTTAACATGTCATATAAAACATATACGACAGCACCTGCAGTTCAAGAACATGTGCAACAGTAAATGGACTGACTGCAGGACAACAAGGGGACTGCTGCTAGTCTTTGCGAAACCAAGCACTAGAACAACTGTACGGTTTCCCCACTAATGATTCTAACAACAACAAAAAATTGATAAATATAAGAATTTTTTTATCATAATATTCATAAAAAAATCCTGGCGAAATTTTTATGAATTAGACAGATTTATCGTTGATAATTTAACCTTGATAGAGAAATGGTTGATGACACCTGTTGAACTTGAATCGTAAATATTAGATGATTCACCTTTTACCTAATCGCGCCACACCTTGAATATTCAGTCTTCTTCTAATACTTTCTGGCCTGGCAATTTATACACTTGATATTGATTTATACTTCAACATGGTGCGGTTGAATGTATCTAAAAAAATTACCTACTGGCAATAAAAACGTGGTCCCTTATCTGAAAATTTAGAGCAATTTCGTAATAAACTTATCTTTTTCATTTGGAGAATTTTCCGTAGGTTTTTCTTAGTGGTAGATCTATCAGAATTTTTATTCGTAAAATAACTGAAGGAATGTTCTTCGTGACAGACTCCATACCTCGTATAATTAACTTGTTATTTTGACGTTTATTGTCCGATTACTTTTTATTCTGATAATGATGTACTTCTCCATAGGAACAAGTAATAGATTGATACAAAACTTTCGAAAAAAAATTGATTTTGAATCCATCAAGTTTGTAATAAATTGCTAGTCATTATTTTAAATTATAGATTTTCGCCATAACGTCCATGTATTTACAATAAAAATCTTTATAACAAATCCATTAATATTTTCGTTATTTTTATACGATTTGGTGGCACAGTTACAATGTTCTAGTGGCACATATTTTGTTTATTTTGTTTTTTTATACGTTAAATTGCCTATAATTGATAAAACTGTATGGTTTGTATCATTGATTTTGATTGATGAGATTCCTATGCAAGTACTTGATAATCTTCAATAAATCTTAAAGTCGTCGTTAAATGATGAAGTTTAAAGATGTCCAACCAGTTAGATGCGTGTAGATGCGTTCAAGTTGTACAAACTTCATAAAAGTTCGTAAAAGCACAGATAGAAGGAACCTATAAATACTGTTTCTATGTCTGCAACATCCATATATCGTTTGATATGTGTGGACGTTTGAGAAGACATCGCTGTACGGACATCTTGGCGCCGTTCATGCCGATGGTCAGTAAAATGTCAAGGGCAAACATTCGCTAAGATAGAGAAGAACACAACACTGACATGTACCACTTGTCTATTAAGATCGATTTAGAAAAGTTCGTTGGTCTATTTATAGATTGTGAAACAAACTGCAAGGCAAATACTTACATCTTCACCCTAATTCAATCTAGAATTTACGGAAAGTAATTCTAACAATTAAGACTTTCATCAGTGGATTTTCTATTTGAATAATCTCACTTTTTGTTTCTATTTAATTATAATTATAATAACATATTTATGTTATTAAGATTTTTGATTAACAAATCAATTTATAGTTGATATTTTAATTTTAAATTTCCAATTGAATGACATCCGGAATTGTAACAAAAACCTGGTTATTGATGGCCAAAAGCGTCACAAATATTATGAATTTTATAGTTTCAATGATAATATTAATCTGGGTTTGTTTTTCTTCTTCTAAATTTACTTACTATCTAGACAGTAGTAATTATCGTTGCTAATTCTAATTAACTTATTTATTTAGAAATTTCAACGACTATCTTGATCAGTTAATGAATGCAATTCTTTTAATAACTCCTTACATTTTATTCTGCAAATAAAGATATGTAAAGTGGTGTA
This sequence comes from Meloe dianella, assembly GCA_028455855.1. NCBI lineage: Eukaryota > Metazoa > Arthropoda > Insecta > Coleoptera > Meloidae > Meloe > Meloe dianella. The sequence goes on along the minus strand of JAPTHL010000054.1, from coordinate 2,117,381 downwards.
GAGACGATAATATTGAAATGAAATGCAATTATTATTGTACTACTTTGTAACTAGTACATTGCTTCTCTTTCTTAACGATTATTAAAACGATAGAATTGCGCGAATATAGTCAACTACTATTTGTATCAAAATCATACACGAATATATTTTCGAAAACAATACTTAATTATAAATTCATTAACATCATTGAGTTTTATTTGTTATTATTGCACACATATGCACCTAATAAGTTTATAATTAGAGGTCGTGTGCGCTTTAGTAATAGATAAAACGCATAGGAATGGCTGAAATGCGTGAGATTAACGGTATTTGAAGAACTGTTGCACATCCTCGCCACATACACATTTATTAATAAAGTATCTCTTATCCGTCGCTTCAACACTGAATCTCTTTGATTTATAAATATATTTGTGCTAGAAATTGATATTAGAGGAATCCAATGATATAGAAAACGATAGCCGCAATAGACATTCTCTATGCAACCGTGGAAAGAAGAAAAAACAAACAAATACAGGAAGCGTTTCGTCGCCTAATCGACCGTTGAAGTCTCTTGGATATGAGGTGAAGAAACCAGGCTACGAGCGCGTTTCCAATAAATTTCCATCCAACACTCTACATATAACAATATTAACAGCAAGTATTTGGAATGTTGTTGAAAAAAATCCGTTTTTTTCTTTCGTATTTCCGGTAATACATCCTCAATTTAGACCGGATTTACCAAATTTTATATGAATTATTCAACACTTGATCATAATAATTCTGTACGTGATATTTTCATCAATTATTGTATTGTCTGAATGTCGTACGCTCACAATAATAGTTTCACTATCGATAAATTCTATTTTCTTTCGTTGGAAGGAAAAATTTGCGTTAATCTATTTGATCAATTTGAAAGAGTGGGCTTTCGAAACTTATATAAATCGAACCTAATGTCATTCTTCTAATGGAAGTCGTGATAGCAATTCCAACAGTTTTACCTCAACTTTGAATAGTGTGCGCTATATTATTGACTTTATCAAGACTATAAATAGTGCTGATAAAAGCTTCATAATAACAATTGCAGGTTTTTTTTCGAAAAATATAACGATCTGTTTTTAGTATAATCAAATGGGCGTTAAAATTCCGTTCTGGATTGTTAACACTATTAATTGGTGACTTTTGAATTTGAACATTCATTTCTTCTCAGCTTTAAGAGATGGATTCTTTCGATTGTACACTATTGATAACAAATTAAACAAAAAACAAGAAAAACAGTAAATCTTTATACATATACACGAACATTTAATTAATACTACCAATAAAAAAATCGTTTAAGAGAAAGAACAACAGTCATGTGTAACAAATTTCGTTGGAATTTGCTGTGTGGTCGCTTAGATAATACAAATTTACAAAACATTTATACATATACATATATATATATATATATATATATATATATATATATAGTTTTCTTAAAGTATATAAATATGATGAATGAGATATTTATATATTCTTGCATAATTCTTGATAATTTCCGGTGTGTAATTTGTGGTAATGTTTAATGTGTGACGAATTATTTTTAATAACTTTGAAAAGTTTACCAATATCGTTTTATAATAATGAACCATGAAAATTCTTGTAAATAGTCTGAGTCTAAGTTCAAGGTATCAAATAATTTACATCAGACTTCATTAATATTCAAGGTATTATTAGTGAAATTATGATAATCAAATATTGTATTTGTCAATCCAGATTCTCCATCGGTATATCTCTTTTGCTTGAATATTGTAAAGATGCGTCCTTTCAAGAATTTACCACTCTTATTAGTAGCGTTTGGTTTGGAAGCTTATCCTCCCTCTCAATAGAGTGTAACGCGAATTTGTACAGCCACACAGCTTAAGGTAATTTGTCATATAGTAGTATTTTTTGAAGAATTTGCAGAAAAAGCATACAGTCGTTAAATATGAGAATAAACGCCTCGAAACTTCAGTAAATGCAGAACAAAAATAAACGAGAGCGAGTGCAATATGGTATATGGTGAATCAACTTTGATTTGACTGAATTATTTCTAATGTAATAAGTTATCGACCAAAAAATAAAATCTCATAGTCTCGCTTAAAAATTTGGAATGCATGTTTCCAACTATTTAGACCGTTGTCCAGATGTTGTTTTTGACGTAGACACAGATGGCTTAGTTATCATTTCTAGTACATATGCTATTATTCGTAATACAAGACTAACCACCTGCTCCCCTAGGTTAAATACAAATATTTGCCACCTATTTCGAGTGCTAGCAATTGCAGAAAATCGACATTAAGGGTGAGTTCATCTTCCGTCCCTTATTCTATTCCATTTTTAAGGTCGGTTTAAATTAGGATAGAATAAACAGATGGCGATGCGTTCAACGTTTTTTAAGTGCCCTCTCCCACTTAAATTTCCAAGCTGAACGCAAATTCTCGGCTTAGCATCGTTTGTGACACGGTTAGCCCACAAACTGTTCTAAGGGACGGAAGATGAACTCACCCTAAATCGTTATTTATAAAAATATTTGGCATGATGGAAGAGTGAAAAAGGCTCGGCTTTTTCCAAATTCATCTTCTGAAAGCCCTAAATTTCAGTATTTTATCTTAAACTAGAAAAGAAGTATTTAAACAAGTGTTATTAATGGTATACTTGGCACTGTAGATAACAGAATTTTTTTCAAGCCTAGCCTGCCGTTTCTATAGCTATCTACATTATTCTAAGGCTTTATCGGAGATCTAGACAAGGAAACGCTACTTAATAATGTGGAATATAAAATGTATTATGACTCATTAACAGTCATATAGGTATTATATACATAAAGGTTAACCCACCCATTCACCGTCTCGACACCCTATAGAGAACGCATTATACATACATATCTCGATTAAAGTAGCACGACAACAGTACGTGCTTTTGACGAGTTCTGGTCCATTAGTCGTTCGATACCTTGACAACACTCAGTCTATATCTATTGTTCTTTTCCATATCTGATATATCAGACTATTATACAGGTGAATTTATCGCAATCGTTAATCTGATTTCATTTGTCCGATCACGATTTTTTTTTGGTACATTATTGTTTTTGTTTATGAACACACATCCAGTATACAGATGTGGAACGTTATTGTTAACAAATTGTAATTGAAAATTATTTCGTCATTTTCGCATGGCTGAGATCACTCAATCAATAATAAAATTCATATGTCCATTAAAGCACATATTGCCCAATATTTCTTTATTAATAACATCAGTTGATGGTAAAACCACTATTCACCTATGTTTTGTTTGTATTGTACACAAATCATGCGATCGAAACATTATCAAATGATTCCATTTGAAATCTTGATTCCTTTGTAATTCTAACTGTTAAGAATTTTCGTGTGTATGCCATTGAACTTTTTTAAAAACTTTAAACATTACAATTAACTTTTCAAATTAATGAATTGAAATGTACAAATCGTTATTATAGAATTTCAACAAAAATTCCGTTATTTTTTTTCATTAAACAACCTTTCAAAAACGTAACGAAAATATCAATTTTCGCGTCATCTTCCAGATAATTCCATTTTCTATTATTTTTAACCTATTAAGTATAGTCATTAAGTTTTAAGAAGTTTAGTTATAAAAAGTAAAGATGCTTTTAACGAGATGTTACAAATAATATATATATATATATATATATATATAATCGGCGTAGATTAGCTTGTTAAAAAACAAACGGTACTTGAGATGGATATTTTTCTAATCATCATAAAAAAATTATACCTATATTGAAAAAAATCACGTTAATATCTAACGAAATTATTAGATGGCTCTAAATGGTGACTCATTGTCTGTGTGTGTGTATGTGTGTTGTCGTTTACTTTCAACAAAGAATTAAGTATCTACTGGACACATTTTGAAATGGAATGCCACAAAGTTATCATCAACATTGATCTTGTATTGTCAACTAAATTTGTCGCATTTTAAAGATTATCTTGCAGAACAATTGGTGCATTTTGGTTAATTTAAATAATTCATAGACATTTTACATAATGTAAAATGTAATAAATCAACCAAGAAAGATTGTAGAAATTTTTCGAATTTTCACACCATATTCTATTAAACTTTGTATTTGAAAATTATCTCAGGCAAATATCTTTAATGTATTGTTGTTTATTGTAGGTAATTAACTTCCGAGTATTTTGTGCAATGAACGATGACGAGGGGAACACACAATTTTCTTAGTAAGTTATTGTTAAAAGAGCAAAAGTTACAACAATAACACTTCAAGGATAGATTTATACACAAGACTAGACAGCTAGGCGGTATGGATAAAACGAATGTTTTTATATGAAATAAAAGTCATTTTGCAACAATAATATTGTTGACCATCTTCACCGAGTTTTTACCTGCCACAAATAGGTGTGAGGCATTTGGTCTACTCGTCACATCCGTTTGGAATTTCTTCTAACTTCACGGACAATATACTAAATCCAAACTGAATTGTTCGACTTGACTGTCGCATATGAAAAATTCAATGAATTAGATAAAAGACGCAACTCAATGGTTGGAGCAATAAAAAAAATAACGTTTGCAGACCTAGATCGGGAATATTTCGTATTTTAGGGACTTCCGTCCAATTCAATAATAAAATAGCAATTTCAAGTATTTCCCTACTCATTACGCAATACACTGTTGGTTAACTTTAAAATTATCTCCAGTTACCGGAGTATTAAGTAAAGAAACATTTGAAAAAAGCAGAAATTCCATTAAATACATATAATGAATTTACTTTAGTGATATTGAAGGTAAATAATTTCATATGATTACATCCTTGAAAAGAATTATTCCAAATTTATCAAACAGTAGGGCATTGTCAGGACATTGCACGTTATATCATTAATAACAAGATATTTGAATTTGATTTAATTATTTCCGTTTTATAAAAGATTCAGATAAGCGTTTCGAATTTGAACGACCCACTCATCATTATCCTCTCTTGCAATAATCGTATAATCTTCAACATCTCCACCTTTTATCTGAAGTACAATTTCTTACAAAACATGTGGGAGATATTTCGTATTCGTGTTGTGTGTGTGTTCGTTAAAATTTCTTTCTAACTTCAGAATACTTATGGCAAAACAAATTTAATTTGACTGTAATGAAAACGAAAATCATTGGCAATCTATGGAATTTCATATCAATCAATTATTGGTCATGATAAACGCCAAAATTGATTTGTGTTAGTCAAGTCAAGCCAATTTTATTTCACTATACACAATAATAAATAGCAGAAAGACCAGAGTATACATTATAAATAACAAAAATATTTCTAACGGTATTCCTGAATATTTTATTAGTTTTTTAGTACCTCAACGATTGGAAATTTGATCTTTATCATTGAAGTTTGGGATTTTTCCAACATTTTCCTTAGATAAACTTAGGAACAAATGGTGAAATTACAAAGATGTAGATAAATGTTTGGCGGTTAATTTAACAAAAATTCTTAAGCAACATCGATTTGTTTGTATACGAAAATGAGCAACAAAATTTGGGCTTATCAAATTTATTTCTTCAAGCCATTATTGTATTTCGATAGTTTGCCTTCAATTCAATTCTGTTAAGATTAATGACCGTTACACAATGACAGTACTTTTACAATAACAAAACATCTTTTTAACAATCCGTTGGGCATGGATTTCTCGTATTGTTATTATTGACTTCTATATTTCAATTAACTTAACCTTATAGATCAATCGAAAACTAACTATAGTTAATTAATTATTTAGCTTTACTAGTTTGAATGCCTGAAGGAATCACAATTTTATACTACAAAGAAATTAGTGTGTTGTTGTAACCAGGTGTGGTGCAATTGAAATCGTGTCAATAATAGAACCAAATTCTCAATAATTGGAACATATTTTTAATGATGACGTTACAGTTAGAATAACTTGTAAAATTACGTAATCGATGATAAATCAATTGTGGAGATTTTTCAATAGTTGGACACCAATCAAGTATCATCAAATTAGGGCAAGGATTTTTTAATTGTTGTTTTTTTAATAGTTGAAATAGATACTTCAAATAGAATTGTTGTCATATTTGAATTATGACTTATATATAAAAAGTATATAAGAGCATATAAAATTAATTGAATTGTCTTATTGTATTCAAAATCTATTCAATTGAAATACCAAAGTATAATCCAGTCAAGATTCAATTATAGGCACTTTGCAAATGCTACAGAACGATTAAGTAACTTGATATAAGTCATAAAAAAATCTAATCTTGTTCGCCTTGTTGCTGTTTAATTTTTTTTTCTTTGTGATTAATGGATCACCTAAAAGGCATGAAATGCATAACATTACTTTTCTGTGTATTGTTTATTTATCAACTATAAGAGGAATATAATAAGTCCTTCTGGTGCCAAGTTGTTGTTAGTTATTTTTACAGACATAGCCGTTATTTCGGCATGACACACTTTATAATCGTATATTATTACTTTTACTTCGACACCTACATAAAAGTTCTTTATGGATTACTGATTTATGTTGTTTGATTATAGTTGTCTTTTTCATTCTGATAAAGTGATCGAAAGACAGGAGCACTCGACAATTTCATGCTTACAACCCACATTCATCCACAATTTTCTTCAATTAAATGGATTAAATCAACAACAACACAATGATGTTTGCGCAAATCATGTTATTTTTAGCATCTGTTGTGGTATGATTTGGTATTCCTGTCATGTTGAGACGGCAGTGTGCAAAATCAGGACTTCTTGTCACAATACTCGAAAAGATCACTGCCATACAAAAACATAAAATGTTAATGTGGAGTAAATATTACCACACGGGTCATTTTTCTCGGTCGTTCTCCATTATAATAAAATTAAAGTTTTTTTTTCATGTGGTATATTTAGAAAACGACCACCCAGAGAGTGTTGTAGCCAGTTATGCCGTCACCACTTTGGTGGCCTTTGTCAATCTGCAAATGTCCCTCAAGTGTTGAATTACTACCTGTTTTTAACACCCGTACTCATATGTCTTCGCTTATCGCTTTGCATGCCCTTTGATGTAATGAAATCCTAAACATTTTGATATAATTACTATGCTTCTATTTCACGTTTACTGTTCAAACATGAATTGATAATATCGGGTATTTGCATTTTATTATTATTATCATAGATTCGTTGTTGAAAAAGAAATAAAATAAGAAGTAATTCATTCTATTTCTGTATATGATCGAGTCAGTGGTATTCCTTTCAAGAGTTATGATCTCTTTTTAAAAGGTTATTTTTGCAGTAAGCTTACCTTCTTTTAAATAATGGACCTTCCTAGCCTGAGCTACACTCCATCGATTTTGATTTGGCCAATTTGACTTGAACATAGTTAAAGTAAAGTAGTATCTAATTAAAATATAATGCTGTTGTAATATTTTTGAAGATATATCTGTTAAATCAACATAGACTGAGTATAAAGGAGCTTTCGTCACGCATGTATTAACTGTTAAGTAATATAAACAATTCATTAGGTCAAGTACTAATTGGAGGAGTTAAAAACCTAATTCTATAAAAGTTAGGAGCTTCATCATTGTAGTAGAAAATCGTGAAGTACAATCGATCTGTTGTCAGCTTGGCTTAACTTTACTTTTAGACGATAAAGACAGCAACAATAGAATGATCAGGATCTATTATTGATTGGATTTGTCCCTACGTTTTGGTATTCTCAAGAAGACAAAAATAAAACAACTCGCTATAGTCACAAGACGACTCATTGGCTATCAACAGACGATTAAAATTTGGCAAGCAGTTGGCAACAAAACACGCAGAATTCCAAACTTAATTTGGATGTTCTAGAATGAAGTTTTTAATTAATAGATCTAAATAAATCTAAGATAACGACCGATCAGATTTAATCGTCGATTGTGAGCATCTGATAATTGAAATACTTAATTTTCGTCCAGAAAATGAGAATTTTAAAGGCTTAAATGGAAATAGGATAAAGATGAATATATAAATTGTCAGTACTGTCGAGATAATTTCATCAATTTGGATACATATTTAGTTTAACATTGTTTTGTTGATTTCTAAACGTTGGCCAATGCTAATTAAGAAATTTCAAAAAAAAACTTGTAATGCAATGTAAAAGAAGAAAAACAACTAGACTTTAATGAGTATTAGTATGCAGTTGGCGATAAATTTGCATATAGTGCAACCAGAAGCTAGTTTTATAATGGGAGGAATTTTGATTACCTCCACTGATCGTAAAGGTCTTTTTGTTGTTGTTGTTGTTTTTTGTGTAATAATAATTCTATGGCACAAGTCTGTAACAACAAATACTTAGCATATATAGTCGATAATAGAGCAAAATATCATCGATTCGAGTTTTTCATTGTGCGAGATTAGAGAAACTCGATTTAATCCACCATACAGATAATAAAGAATAATATAATTTAAACTTGTTATAGATATATAATATCAAGTCTAGTTTCCGGGAAGCTGTTTGTCCATGTGCCAGGCAGATCAAAAGAGAAAGAGCACACATCTATAACCAGTGCCGGGTCGTGAGTGGCTACAGGGACACCGGCTCGGGCGGTTTCCAATGGGACGCCAAATCATATAAGTTTGAATGTTTAATCGATAGACATATAGTGAAAACGGCGTCTGGAAGCCGTGTTTGTCCCGAGCACAATTTATGCTCAATCCGTCATTGCGTATAACATATATTTATAGATATGATTAATATAATAGAACTTGAAACTGTTCAAAGAATTCCTGTAACAACAAAAACAACACAAAGACGTACAGTAACATTAAAAACATTTATATTATAACATAGACGCGGGGTCTTGAACTTATCCACTATATACACATAACTTGTGTAATTTCAACTTGTAATATTCTGCAAATTTTTTTCATTCCGTTGCGCATCACTTTATAAATAGTAATCAACAAACTAGCCATCTATGTACTTGATGCCTTCTTCACCAAAGCCAGTTCTGCAGGTCAACACACCAGCATATGTTGAATAACACGTGACGCAATCTAACAATCAATAGCTAACTATACGATAACGAAATAACAGTACTATCAGGCCTGATTCGATATTTTTTTTTCAATCAAAATATATTTCTCTATTTTTTTATTTTATTAATAATAAAAATAATATTGAAAAGATTTTCTATTAGTTTTTCATTCATCATTGAAATGTGTAATAATTAATTGAATTTATATCGTTCCAGAAGAATTCCATTCAATTTATTCAGCAAATAAAATGTGAAATTTGTTATGCAAAACCACTACAATTTATCTAGGCTATCTGTTGTGGCTTTTTTTCCACAATCAGAAATCAAAGGTTTTTTTTAAATTCTACATTAGCTTTGTGGTCTTATTGTTGGCAGCCTCGATTGATTGTTAGATAGACAGGCACATCTGGGTAATCGTTTAGCTTTTACAGAATCAGTTTACGTTTAAATTTAATAATCCATAATATCAACGTTAAGTAGGCTTCAATAATGTAACGTTAGATCTTCTTAGGAATTGAGTAAATTTTGTTATTGTTTCGACGAGAAAATGATGGAATGAAACGAAATTTTAAGGACTCTACAGTTTTAAGTTACTGGAATGAAAGAAATTGGTGTTATTTAATGACTTTTTCCCTGACATTTAGATACGGTAACGATCAAAAATAGATGAAATTTGAACAGGTTTGGTGTTGATTCCCATTCTATTAAAGTACTAAATAATAGAATGAAAAGCATGTCAAATTATATCAAATTCTCTAATTTTTGAAGCTATTGTTCGTGGAAAATTGATGTAATAATCGTGTGATTATTTTAACTTTACAAATAAATATTAGGTTCGTTCCTAACATCAGTCGAAATCTGTTAGAATTCGAAAATATGAGACGCATACATAACAGATGCCTTGCCTTAAAGAATTACAAGCTGGTTGTAGAATTTCTTTTCTTCTTTGAAATCATGTGCAATTGCTTGAGGCAGGTGTCGTTTTGAAACCGTTCTTACAACCCCTATGTCCCTTATTTATTCCAGCTGCGACCCTCAGAAGTACATAAAACAAATCAAAATTATGAATAGGAACGCACTTATGTAGACATTAACAAAATAGGCGTAAATCTAACGGTGCCATCAATGTTTTGAATGTAATTGTTGAACTGTAACATACAACCCCTCAAAATGAATTCGTGGCTTATTTGGATGGTTGTGGGGCTCGAATTTTAATAAACGACTTTCAATGCTACACGAATAATTAGCATAATAATGCACGTAACATTACCATAGAACATGTTTAACGGGTAACATATCAAATTTCTATCTTGTTATCTATAAACAATTTATAAATAAAACACGAAAATCACCGTTAACCGAAAACCTGATTGTTACTCTGTGAAACTGTCTAATTGTTTTTAATTACATTTTATATATATTACGATATATTTTTACATTTTCTGTGATGCATTTTGGCATAAAGAAAAAACAAGGTTTTGTGTAGGATTCGTATATAATTTTGTTTGTGGAAAACAACAAACAAAAGCTTGAATCTGGTCAAGTAAAGACGAAAAACTCACGAAATATTCCCGTGAGATAAATACCCATAAATTTGTTCTTTGTTGTTGTTGTTGCTGTTGTTTGTTGGCTTTCTTTTTTTATTACTATTTCTCGTCATCTAACTCTTCTGATTCAAATATTGTTGATAAAAATTGTATCTTTGTCACGTTTTCTGATGCAACTAACAAGATTACCAACAATTTTTCTCTTGTTTGTTTTCGTAAACACTGCAATTTTCGACTTTCAACAAAAACATTTTCAAATATTTATTAACAAGAAATTTTATAACAACTCACGACCTGGGCCACAACTATCACTCACACAAAAATCTCTGTCTATCTGCCTCTTTCTTTCTCTCTCTCTCTCTCTCTCTCTCTCTCTCTCTCTCTGTCTCTCTCATCTACGCCAACATAACAATTATTTCATCAAAATATAATTTGAGAAATAAAATCGATACTATCGAAGAATATTATCGAGGTGAAAAGTAGATTCAGTTAATTTATGATTTTCATATTAAAAAAATTCCATAATGTTGATTTAGTTTTGTTATGATGTTCCATTTTGAAATACAATCCAGTCATAATTTGAAGAATTTTAATTAAATAGAGATGTAATGAAATTCGGCCACACATAAATATGGACTATCATAAAATTGGAAACCAGTTCGGTATTTTCAATATCTAACAACAGACACGTTTAATTAATGAAAACAACAAGCAACAACAACAAAAACGTCTTCGTATTAATTGCAATGAATGACTAGACTGATAATTTTAAAGCGACAAAAAAAAATAACCCAATTATTTCTGTGATTTTTTTTATAACCACATCATAAAATAACCGCAATTTGTACGAGTTGTATTTGGTAATGATAAAATCCATTAATATTTGTCTGTTGTGTATTGTTGTCGATGATGCTAATGTTCTACATATACATAATGTGAAAGAATCTTTGATGTTTTGTTTGTTTTCAACTGTTTGACAAGAAAACTGTTTTATATTCAATTAAGGCCAAATGAAAGTTTACTCTTTTTATATAAAAGACAAGAATCAAAACTAGATTTGCTATTCATTTAAAATACTAATTACGTCGATTGAAATGAGATGACGAGATGAAGATGGAAGAGACTACAATAACTACATATCTATAGGTGATAATTGTGAAAGAAGCACAGTTATCTTTGCACCTCCTATTTTATAACATTATTGTCATCTTAAACGTATTGTTAGTTGTAAATATTATTGAATTTGCATAACGACAAAAGGTTACTATTATAATCGCCAGTTTTTAACCCTCCCATAAATCGTGCACAATTCTTAATCTATAAAGTCAAGAACTATATCGAATTCACATAAAATTATAATATTTAATGAGTACTTGATAGAATGAAACTAAAAAAAATCACATCAGACATGACGAAATAAACAAATAAATCTTATTTGTAATAAAATTATGAACAATCACTATAAAACAACTACAAGTAGAGTAGAAGGTTACAATTTTTTTTTGCTTATTACTAACAGAAAATTATACCAACTTTAATGTATAGTTGCTCCAAAACGAACTAACAATGTGAAAAACCACAACAACCAAGCCTGTAATTAAACATTTAATCACCGGGTAATACTCAAATCAGATGTCTCTATTTATTAGTTACTTTATTACGCGTATCCTAATTATCGCCACTATTCAAATGAATGATAATTCAAGGAATTGACACATGACCTACACACATCAATCATCTATGTAGTACTGCAAAGCCCGTTTTTTCTTGTCCTTTTGTAAGATTCACCTGACAACAGCTCCAGTTATGAAGAACTTTGTTGAGCTAGTTTTCTTCAATTATACTTTAGTTAAATTGTAAAGAGAAAAACTTTATATTTCTATCTGGAAAGGAGATTGATTATCAAAAATTGCAGTAGTCGAAATGCACTCGAAATTTTGAAGAACTGTACCAGCCACTAGCCAACAGTAGTTTGCATATTTGGGTGGATAACAATAAATGTCTCCTGTCGACCAAATGCTAATTTCTTCTCATTATCTCATTGTTGTTGTTGTTGTTGTTGTTGTTTATTTATTTTTTGTGTCTTAGAGTTAACTGACTTATTATGGGGTCACTGTACAAATAAGGGTTTTATCTGTAAGTAGTCCGGATTTTTTTTTGCGAATATTTCGTGAAAAACTATGTCATATAATACCAAATTTGAATTTACATGGATCATTAACAAAATATCTGGCCATATATTACAGAAATGTTGCAAAGATTTCGAATCGCCATATGTAAATGGTATTCAAGCATGTTGAATAACTTTTTGTAAATGACACTGACTTATAAATAGAAGAGATATGGTGTAGGTGTTGTTGAGATGGTTTTATTGAGCTCTGTTGTGGTTTTATAATGAAATTTTCACAAATTATATAATTTTTTTCCCATTAAAGTTAATGTTGTTATTGTAAAATTAATGAATAATTTGGACATGATATATTATCAGATAGATAAGATAGTTCTTTTTTTCTTTTCTAAACGGTATTTTCAATATGAAAAGCTGCCAAAAATTTACAGTTAGATGTCGGATAGAAGAGTTTGAAATAAACGATTGGCCAATGTCTATGTTACTGAAGAAAAAAAAACAATTAAAATAGATTAGCATAATATTTCATTTATGTGGTTGTTGTCATCATAATCGTAATCATCTTAAAATCTTTTCTCAACAATACCAATTATGGAAATACAATAAAAAAAGATCATTTCATCAATCGTATTTTATGGTGGATCATAAATCTTAAAATGCCGACTTGTCTGAAAGAGCAATGAAGACTTTGTTCCAGAAACCACACAATAATAAAATTTGTTTTTGAATCTGTCGATTTATGTGATTTCTTTCCGTTAATCGACAATACAATCTAATTTTTACGACAACAGATCAAATTGGAGTAATTGACTGCAGTGGAAGGTGTGTTTTTCTGAAGATTTGTGATTCAGCTTTATCACTGCTGAGTGGAATTCAACACAAAACGTAAAAATGTTGTAATAATTTAGAAATTTAAATAACTTTCATGTTTTATCCCAAAATACATGACTCTTATCAGATTTTTTCCTGACGTACTCTGTGTCATTTAATCTGGTCTGATCTTACCACACCTTTTTTAAATAAAAATAAATAAACTATTGTAAATCAATGAAACAGTTGAAAAGTCGCTATTGTACCAAGCTTTTTTCACCAGGAAGTCACCTTCTTGTTACTAAACACCTTGAGGTCGAAAGATTAAATTTGTAGAATGTTGTCGGAGAAATTAATCCTTTTTTTTATATTATCAATAGTGTGAAAGTTCATTTTATTACGAAATCCAGAAAATACATCATTATAAATTCGGTACAATCATGCGTTTTATAAATGTTGTGTTTTCATATAAGTTCCGCCCTGGTTTATTTTTTGTACGTACTTTTTCTTCTTCGATTTATCTATAACAGGAATCCCGCATCGTATTTTAATTATAATGGTGTTAATGGTCGATCTCATCGTGTTCATTTTTATAATTGATGGTACAGATGTGGTTGAACACGATGTGCGATGGCGGATGACCTGGGGACCGGTTTGTGCGGGTGCTTGGGCCATCAGTGCTGCGACCAACTGCTGGTCACAATCTTAAAATTAATCAACTTTATATTCATGATGATTATTTTAAATTATTTTTGCTGTATAAAATAATCTTCAGGCAAGAACGGTTTCTGTCTCTAATCCTTTTAAGTTATATGTTTTTTTTTGGCCAATCTATTTCAATACTTAAAAAGGAACGATAAAAAACAAACAAACGAAAAACAAACAAGTTTGAGAATTTTGCAGTACAAAAGGTCAATTCTAGTGTCACTAACAGGCAGTTGATTGTATCTGATTTCCTGCTATAAAGACTTGTCGTCATTTCGATAGCTGTTGAATTATTTTCGTATTTGTATACGAAAATGAATCGTTTTAAATAGGAGTGGTATTAAATAGATAATTCTCTAAAAACGAAAAAAATCAACCACAGTTATTGTGACTCACCCCTGGCATGTACAAATTTGACAAAGCAACTATTTTTCAATTAATATCGGATGGTTTAAACGGTCGGTTTCTATGCGAAACGATTAGAAAAGAAAAATATCTAAAGCTAGTTATCCCATAAAGCAGACAGGCGGTTGGTTAATGTTGCAGAAAATGTGGGGGTGGCAAAACAACGACTTGTTGATAGTTATCGTTAAGTATATTTATAATACTAGTTAAGTTGTTGGGGTGGTAGATCACACCTTAGCAATTATTTTTCGTAAAGGTTACCGTACTGTAGTTGTAATTTAACATCTAAGCGCCTCTAGACATTGTTAATATAATTAACTTGTACTCGTTTACTAACCGTTAATAATAAAATAAATTATTAACTGTAGAAATATTGACAATAGTAAAATTATGTTGTTAAAACTCTGTTTTTTTTCAAATTTCAGAACTCGCACTGATGGCTTCCAAGTTGGCCACAGCTCAAAAACGAATACTCTCCCCCATTGGGTCGCAAAATGATGCCATCACGCTCAACACCCAACTTACAACAATCAACTCGTTT
This sequence comes from Meloe dianella, assembly GCA_028455855.1. NCBI lineage: Eukaryota > Metazoa > Arthropoda > Insecta > Coleoptera > Meloidae > Meloe > Meloe dianella. The sequence goes on along the minus strand of JAPTHL010000054.1, from coordinate 2,102,233 downwards.
GGATAAAAATCCAACAACAATCTACACGTACCTGCAGAATCAAACAAATTCAACAGTTAGTAATAAAACAACAGCAGCAACAATAGTGCCATCATCTACATCATCATCAACAACAATAACAACTACTACAACAACAACAATAATACGTGATGACGATTCACCACCACCAGCACCACCGGTACGTGATTCATCTACACTTAAATCAATTAAATACGGTCCGGGACATGAGAAATTTCCATCGTGGCCTGTACCGGCTGCAGCTGAAACACCACCAGCATTACGTACACCGCCAGGTGGTGGTTCACACCGATCCAAGTCATGGACCGATCATACCAATTATCCTAAGGAGAAGATTGTAACATATACACGACCATATATGAAACGACAGCATTCCACTTATACGCAACAAGTAAGTGATTAACAGTTCATTAGTCAATCATTAATCAAAAAATAAGAACGGAAAGACGTGGGGAGAATCCTATGTGATGTCCAATGGAAAATTTAAAAAAATGATGCAATTTTAATAATGTTGAAGGGACGGTGGCTTTTTTTAGCAGAATTGCTAGTTAATTATGTAGTATTATAGCCAGACGTTTGCTGTTTTTTTTATCTCAACAAAATATTCTCAACATTAACGTAGATCCTCATTTTAATTAATTATGTTTCGCTTTTGTGTTGTAGAAATTGAAGACTGTGATGGAGCGCTGTGAAAAGATCCCGCCAGAGACATATGAGTCTCGCTACGACAAACTTAACGATCGCTTGTACTTATCTCACGTAGACCGTGACGGTAAATCCTTAGGCGACATGGACTATACTGTTCCATCGCCCCCAGAACGCGACATCGCCAATAATAAACCCCAACTGACCCAAGCTGACCTCGAAGAATATGCAAAATCCTATCAAGATCCCGTCAAATACCAATACGATGATACTGTTAAATCAACACATCCACATTTAACAAAATCTGGATTAGAAGAATTTATGGAATATACACGTAATTACGAAGATTCTTTATTTAATTCAATCAATTCAAAACATGATGAAACAATATTAACGCATCTACATCAAAAACAATTATCTTATGCACAATCAGAAGGTTATCATAGTTATGTTTCAAGTACTGATTCGACATCAACACCATTTTTGGATCGTTTAAGAAGGGATAGTGAAGCGGTTGTAGCGACTGCAAGAAGTTCAAATAATTGGGATGATGAACAGGAACAAAATCGTGCAAGACGGGAGGGCCGAGACAGTGTTGTAACAACTAGTTCAGGAAGTGTATCATCTAGTGAAACTTTAAAGTGGCATGGATCTATGAGTGATGTATCTGTAGCTAGTAGTTCTTGTACGCATCTAGCCAATTCATCAAATTCATCAACTGTGTCACGACAATTAATCGCGCATAGTGCTAGAGTACAAACACCACAAAGACACCATTCAGAAAGTGTGCTTTATATGAGTGGTGAGAATTCAGATAATTGGAAAGACAAAGAGAATCGTAACAATAATACTAATAAGCTTAAGCTCTTTGCGGTTAATACGTATACGATGCAAGACACTGAAAGTCACAGCAATAGTATGACTAGTTTAAATATGACTACGAATAGGTAAATTTAATTTAATTATTAATAAAAATAATGAAAATACTAACGTAATCTTTTTTTAGTTCTAGATTAGCTCAAACTACTACCCTACAGTCGACATTATCAGTTTCGGATAGAATAAATGAATTAGAAAAGCAACAGAAATACTCTTACTTAGATCCAGCAAAGAAACACAAAGTTCCTGATCCAACATTAAAAGCAATCCAAAAGAAAGCTTTATTATCATTTTATGAACGTCATCAGAATCCGAATAAGAATTGTTGGCGTTCAGAACCACAATTGGCACAATCACAACAAGTAATAACAGCTGTACCACCACCTAAAATTAAAGTTCAATTACCTTCACGACGGGCTTCTTCAGCTTCTGATTATGCATCCAATAATAATTCTAAACGGAATAGTTTAGCATCAACACGGGAATCAAAAACAACCGATAATATTCATAAGCCTAAACATCAACATAGTAATTCTTGTGGAAGTCTTGCAACAGATCTATTAGGTCCATTTATTATTGGACCAAGTATTTCTGTTGATGATTGGATTCCAGAGAAACCACCAGCTCGACCACCGAAGAATCCGAATTTACGTACAGTATATCCAGATTTGTTTAATGATCAACGTGTACCTAGTCCGGATCTGCCACCACCATCACCACCGACAGTTCTTGAAGATGAGGTGATTAATAATGACGATCCATTACCACCACCGCCACCAGAATGTGAAAATGATTGGCAACAAGAATTTAATGATCGCTTAAAAGAGAATACAACTTTACATCAATTACCAGCACCGCAAGTGCAGAAAACATCAACTAGTAATAAGAATAATAAATCACCAATAAGACAAACGATTGGTTTACCTGAACAGAATAGATTTGCAAGTGTTAGATCATCAATAAAGACAAAATCAACTGGTCATATTTTCCAACAAGTTAGTGGTAAACCTTGCGCACCGGCTGTAGTAATCGATAAAAATAAACCTGAATTGAAACAATTAGAATTATTAGATTTTCCAACACAACAAACATATGCTGAACGATCTAGTGCTAAATATCCACAAAAAGTTTCAGCAAATGGTTATTTAGCCTGTAGTCAGAAAATTGTGAATATTTCGGATCAATATCGTGCTGAACCATTAAGGCCAATTCAGAAAAAACAAATTGACATGGAAACAAAACGAACTCCTCAACATGAACAACAACAACAACAACAACATCAACAACAGCAAAAACAACGAGCTTCGATTGCTGAAATTCAACAAGACAATCCACCACCGTTACATCCGAGACAAATGCGAATTAATCAGAGTATGAGAGGAAGAATTTCTCAGGAGAATTGTGGGAGTTCGTCACGAAATTCACCACCAAAAGAAATGCGTGAAAGCCGATCCCAGTCAATGTAAGTAACCAAAAAAATTTCTATTAAATACAATGAGTCATTTTATTACAACTATTAATGCAATACTTAAATGAATAAGTTTGTAAATTAACATAAAACACAAAGATTTCAATAATAATTTACCGTATTCGACCGGAACCTTCTTCGACTGAAAATTGTATGCCAACAAAATGATTTGTATTGTTATTAAAGCTTCATAAATGTCAGATATTGTTGAAGCACGCCTATTTTTAATCAATTTTAACAATAAATAATAATAGTTCATAGTGGAAAGTTGTTATATATGATAAATTCGACACAACAAACTTAACGCACCTTCCATAAAAGAAATGTGTTAAAGTTTTTTAAATATTTTGTACTTTAAAATGAGAAAGAGAGAGGGAGCATTGTTACAGGTAATTTTGTAACAATTCATTGAAAATTGAAAAGAATAATCAATTAATTAATTACTTGCATTAAATAGAAATTGCGTAATGTTAATCTACTTTTTATGGGAGAACTGTTGAACAATATCTGATGTTAATCGTTTAAAACTTTTTCAAAATTGCCTCAATGTTATTATGAATAACTGGTTGTATAAGACCTTGAATTTTCGGTATTTTTTCGAAATCGTTCCTTTTAACATTCCGCTTTCAATTCGTTTTTTATCTTTTACAAACAACGTAGAATCACCATATTTTGACAACAATTCTACATTCGCTCCAGTTTTTTCTACTGTTTTGTCACATATTTTCATTCTCGTCAGGTTTCTGTCTGCTAGACATTTCCTCACATCTGCCAGTTTGTGTCGTATCCAGCAGTCTTTTTCCATTTGTTATCTAATTTTATGTCCATCTTTTTAATGTTTCTTCTCACCCACCCAACATCTTTTTATCTGCAATACATTGTGTTAATTTGGTAAAAGTGTCTTCAAGAGTCTTCAAGTTTACGTAATTTCCTTTTTGAGTTTTTCATTTATTTGACACATATTTCATCACGTACTGCCGCATCGGTACTCCTCAACATTATTTCTATACTCTGTCTATTTAGATGTGCTGACTTGACATTAGGACGCTAAGCACAACTGATTAAATTTGAAGTAACGTTAAGTGTTTCTAAATCATTTGTTGTGAAGTAATTCATTAAAAAAAACATATTGTTGTCATTTCTGATTAAAAACTGTTGCATCACCTGAAAATCAATAATCTGTCGTGTTGATCGAAGAACAACTGATTTTTGTCACGTTCAACAAATGTTAAATGACACCGTTTTCAATTTGTATAGCTAATATCTGTCATAGAAGTGCGTTTGAAATTTTCGGAAAGCTCCACGACTTATTTCAATATACAATTCCTAATTCCTAATCTAATTTAACGTATAGTGTTGAATTGTTATCTAAAAAATAAAATGAGTAACAGGCCTGAAATAATTACGTTTCTGTCAGAAGTCTTGAAGAGTTAAAAAGCAAACTTGTCTTGTATTCCGTGATAGACCTTTTGTTATCCTATTGTTATTCTTTCAATTATCGTAAAGTCAAGACGGCTCTACAAAATTCACTGTACCATAACTGTAATTTAGAAATAATTAACAATACATTTATCTAGATTGAATCAATTAAAAACATATATTTATCCATAATAACAACATTTATCTTGTGTATGATTTAAAATTTATAATTAAAGTCCAAAAAAAAAGAAGTTATTTAGTTCGATAAATTTTGATTTTCTTTAGAGCGTGTGTAATTTCCATAGAAGTTAATGAAACTTCATGCCTTTTACTAAAATATAAACACAACACGAACAATTATTTATTCCTCTCATTTACTGGAATAACTTCTTGTTAAAGTTTATTTATTATAGCAATATTTTAGTATAAACGTAGGAAATTTTCTAATAAGATCATGCGCTAATTTTGAAGTCGACAACCTTCAATTTCCTTGATTTACATTATTTATGTACGTATTATAAATACACAGATGATATGATTTCATAAAAGTTTTGTTTTTTCGTATATTGTATTTATTATCAATTAAACTTGTGGGTTTTTTGTTGAATTCCAATTAAGGTGCGTTTAAGAACCTTGAATCTACCAAATATCAATCGATTATAAATATTTCTATTGTTATTATTTGATTTATCATTGTATCTACCACATATAGAAGTGATATTGGAATTCAATAACTGATATTTCAGTTTGGAAGAAAATGTATGTATGTTTTACTTATTGTTGTAACGAAAAATGCTACTAACAAAACGTTGCTGCGATCTGTACACAGCACCTGGTACATGTATAAACAGATACTTTCTAATTTATTTCTAGTGATTACACTAACTTACACTATATGTATGGTTTATACACATATATATATATATATAACATACACATAAGAGAGGATATATACTAGTGCAATGATTACAACAATGCCGACAGAAGAACTCCTTCAACCATGACGTTCTCTTCACCTCACGCCTCACGATATCATTATTAAAAACTTATATAACCTTGACATTCACCCTGGGCATTGGAAAAAGTTCGAGGACGATAACCCATAATAACAACAATAAATAACAATTGCTGTGATCTACATTTTAAAAATTATATTTATTTTTTTTCTATTATAATAGTTCTATCGTTTTGGTGTCTAGTTGTAAAACGATCGCGTGACACACACACACACATGCACATGCACACACATAGACAGGTTCACTGTCCAATTTTTGTCAATTTCGTTGTGAAAAAATCCTAAGAATTTACGGTAAAAACAACGGATAGAATTGCGTGACGACGAGCTGTTTTTCGTAAAAGTGTTAAACAAAACGTAACGATCATTTAAACCAAAAAGAACAATAAACTTTACAATTCGATGATTATTAATAGAACTTACGTATAGTTTTGAGTAATCAACTGATTTCTTATTCGTATAATTAATCTGCGAATGGGATAGAAGAGAGATCAACTTTCTCACGAGCAAAATCTATCAAATAATATCCAATAAAATACATGATACCCTGCTGTTGTTGTTGTTGTTGTTGTTGTTGTATTGTTTCTTTGATATTTCAAATATCTGTCATTTGTAGAACAGAATTGGATTCTCAATAGTTCATTGTTTTATTTAATAAAATCGCCGTTACAATTGTCATGTCAGTACACATCCTATTCAAATCATGAAGAAAGAGAAATCCGGATGTCTTTCTGCATCGCTCTATCAATCGTCTATCAAATTTTAAGATTGTTTCTAGATAGTTGTTTTATTCAAATACGCTATAAAAATGGCACATCTGTAATAACGTAAATAATTGACGAGAAACCGTTTAAAGACGAAAAATACGAAGAATCAACCATACTTCCGGCACTGTACCTATATGAACTCTTTAATTTTGTTTGTTTGTTTGTTTATTATCTGCATATATGTACAGAATTTTTCATAGTCAACGATTGACAACAATTCAATGTTTTCGGTCTGATTAATTTTGAATTATTTTTACACAATACTTTAAGACCATGACAAAGAAACAATAAATTCATTAGTACTTTTTTTTAATTGTTGATTAATGAATAAGAAGTCGACCTTTAGTATTGTTTTTTGTTTTATCGACATAAAGTCATCGATTACGGTATTTATTTCTAATTACATGGACGACTACTCATCCTTTTCGTTTATAACCAATAGATTAATATGGGTCGACTTGTCAAGGACGATAGATTTTCTTCCGTCTAGCATTTACCGAAATAAATCCATGTTGTGGCATTAAGTCATCGTTTTTTTTTTAATATACATAAAAACATGTAATTATAGTCATCCATATTATATCTGACCCACTCGACTGATATAGACAGAAATATTTCTGGCCGTGATCAACGCAATTTTATCGGTGCTTTTATTTAGGAGTTACTATCTATTTAGTAACTACTGTTTATCTAGCTGACACACAAGTCAACTCAAATTTGTCTCACTGTATCTGTGACAATTTATCTTTGGTCTTTCGGCCCATCTGGTCCGTTGATCTTTTATTGTCGCTTTTACTGCTTCAGTCAATACAAATTCAGTTTCTCAGAAGTCTAACTTTATGTTATAGAAAACTATTGATGTTCCTTTGATTTCTTATTTTCTTCCGATAACTTTATATAAAGATGTATTACTGTCTTAATACACACGCCCTGTCTGAAGCTTCCAAGGACAATACACGAAAATTTTCTATCAATTTTCTGTTATGTCAATATATGTAGAGTTGAGAATAAATTGATGTATTTTTATATTTATAAATCACAGCTTTAATTGGTTGTTATTTGGTTTTTCTGTAAATAAATCCAGTCTAGACTTTCCAAAGTAGTTGTGAATAGAGAAAATCTAAAAATTTGTAACAAATCCTTGACACTTGTTGCCACGCTTTATTGTCCACCATGCATATTTATTTGAACATGTCAAGGCAAGCTCATAATAAAAAAATAACAAGAACGTATTGTTCTTAACAATAAAATTTGATTGCATTTTATTTTAAACTGATTTCTCAATGTCTTGATTTAGAAATAGTTAGTGTCAAAAAATTGCATGTATTTTTACTAGATATTAAATTCATCAACATTGGGCTTTTTAAAATTTTTTTTTTGTTCAATTTAGAACTGTAAGGAAAAATAGAAATTTATTTTCTTCGAGACATTATCGAAGGTCATCTTGTTGTTCAATACAATAACAATTAGAAAATTGGGTGTTTAGAAGAGTCTCTCCTTTCTTTCCGTATACTTGATCCATACCATTTCAAAGACAACAGCCTTATGTTGTTAATTGTGATGGAGATTATTTTTGTATTATGAGTGCTAAGCACGTGTTTTCGTGGTTGATTTGTTCACATGATGATATATAGGCATAAATAATAAACAACAATTATTAACAATTGCGTCCTTGTAAGCCATTTTTTCAATGTTTTTTTTTATGTATACCTATATATTTCCGTTTTAATTTGTAACAAACTGTGTAACGACCATACAAGCAAATATACAACATACAATCACAGTAGAATCTCATATTACTGTATACAAAAAGGTGTAGTCACATGAGACATAGCAGATGTTTCCAGGATAATAGAGCAGCTGTTTGTTCCCAATATGTAATTAACATTATTATTGATTATAACTAATCATTTAATTATGTCCCATAATCAACTGAAACATTTTAAGCTTGATTCACTAAATATATACTTATAAGAAATACAATCGAGTTTATAGTAAACCAAATTTAAGTAAGACAACTTGTCTTTAAGGCTAATATGGAAAAAATAAAGGTGTAGAAGTGTTCGATTCGACTCTGCCAAACGACAACAATTGAATGATTTCAAACCATCGAGTTTTTTTCACAGAAAGGAAGTGTCTATTATATTTCCTTTATAAGAATCGCTATGTTAACCTTCAGGTCTGCCCAACTCAAAATAAACAGAGTTACTTTCTTCGGTTTTACGTCTTTAGATAGCTTTAAGCGATGCTTAACAACGTTGACTGTTTAAACCTCGTATTAGCCAAGTCATATTTTGTTTACTATAATCCAAACATTCGTATTAAAATTAGATTCAAATATGTTAGAACGCTGATAGTCACGTAAGACAAAATAAAATCATAAATAAATGGTGCACCTGTTTTAAGTACTTGGATTTTTTTTAATGATCTCTTGTCACCGTTGACTGGAATATTTAAACTACAATCACATTGAAGAATCTCCTAAAAAAAATTTAAAAACAAAAACAGAAAAACAACAAAATAACACACATCAACATGTAAAGAAAGAAGCTTTCAAAGTTGCGTGTTGATGGTGTGAAAGTGAGAAATTTATTTAACAAATCATTAACAATATAATACTAGCATTATTTACGGAAAATTGTCTAACCGGAACTGTTATGTTAGATATATTATTTGTTTTCCCAGGACATAAAAATCTGGTTTACAAAATAATGAAGAATTTAGAGCAGGTTCTGCAACATTTTAATAAGATATAAGAAAAGAATAACCTTTTCGCTTTCCATGGACACCTCTCACGATTTCAACTATACCAAATTGTGTCTTATCTCATACAAATACATGCATATACACAGAACAATGACCGGTTTGAATAATAAAGCTCAAATGAAATGAATTTAATAGTGTCGTCCTTAATTATACGAATAAAAATGTGCAATTAATACGATAAGAAATGTTTCTAATTATTACTTAAATCGTGTACAGTCTGTTCTTATTTGATCCATCATGCTACTTTTCATATCTAAATCTAAAAAGAACGCCTCTCTCTGGTAATTACACGTGTGTCTGCAAGTGTAGATTAGAATAATTGCATATAAAAAGATTGGATTGTATGTACATACTGTAGCCGGACAGAAGTCGAGTCATCTTTGAATTGTAATTTTTAACTTGAATCCCGTATAACTAGTCTCGTCCGATATCAACTAAGATTGATCTGGATTTGTATTATTTTCTTCATGAAGATCTAATAGGATAATAATATTAATAATTTAATAGAAAAAAGACCGTAGCAGGAAAATATTGGATGGTATAAATAGATTGAATTTAACTTCTAGGCGAGATATCTTGACATTATATAGAAGAAAGAAGAAGGGGCGTGTATGTATCGTGACCATCCTGCTGCAAAAACCCACAAGACAACACTTAAACGATACAAGGACATTTAAATATACCACCAGCATTAGAAACGAATGTAATTTAATCTAAACGAACAAGATAATTTTTCATTTAAATCTAATGAACAGAAAATATATTTCCTATTTACTTGTTGGTTATCCAAAAAGAAAACAATCACTTATCGGGTATAATATCAAATTCAAAACATGCCTTGTTTATTTTATAACAGAACTGTCAAGTTTTGTAGTTCCTTGATCAAAGTTACTAGTGGAGAACTTTCATGAAGCATAACTTTACAATGATTCTAACAATCAATCCACCTACCATAAACTAATTATCATTTATTATGGTGGTATGTTGGTGTAGTTACAATGCGCAAATTGTGTAAATGATAACAATAAAAACATTTTGAGAAATGATTGTAAGGAATTTGCTTGTATGATCATTAGATATCGTTCCAAAACATGAGCATTTCAACAATATTACTTACACTTTTCTGCTCTCACAACATGCCCATGATGTTCAATCATAACGCTGGAACTGTTTTGATTATCAATTCTGTAGTCGAGTCGGCCGAAATGGAAACGAATCAAGTATATATCAAGACGAAATTTCGTAAATTTGATGAAGGTCAAAAATCTATTGACACAAAGGCCGATTCACTCTATTTTTCAACCTGATAGTAATGCACGTCCCTTTCACTATATCTTGAGGGTCTTGTGCCTATTATCCTTTTCCATTACGTTGTATTTAAAATAGATTATTCCATCTGTTTTTCGAGTGGGAGAGAATATAACGTGCGGCAGGTAACACCGTGAAACCGCTCCAATCGTTCTGTTTAGTTGATAGTTGACGTTCGAGCTGTATGGACTATATTTGCCATGAAATTACAACAACAACAATTTGATAAAGACGTCGCGACGTTATCGAACGGTTAAATTAATTGTGTTGTATCTAATCGAATAGTTGAATGATAATTAACAAAACTAAGTTTAAATGTGACTTTTTTTGCGTGTTTTGTTGTGTTTTGTTTTGTTTTGTTTAGTATAGTATTCCAGCAAAATGGTGTTTGGGAGTAATAATAAATTTCGCATCCGGAGGTATAGATTTTATTTAGTTTTGAATTATTATTCTTGTCTGTGTGAAAAAAAAAATTGGAAATATAAATCAGTCGTCGATGAAGTTTTCTAATTTGTGACATTATTGATGTTTAAAAGCTAGGTAGAAGAAAGTTAGATGAGAGGTTTTAGATGTTCTTGTTTGGTTTTCACATGGAGAGCAGAGATCGATTGATGGTGAAATTTTCTTCATCTATTTTTTTTGGTTTTTATTTTTATGTAAATTTCATTTATTGTCCTGGTTTTTCGCATGTTTATTAAGATCGTAAAATTGCCAATGTTGAAATTTTAGCATTTTTAATTCAACACATCTCTATTTCCACATAAATCAATAATTATCACAATAATTGAAGGCGATTAACTTATCCTGATGCTGTTGATTAGTTCTAAACAAATAAATGACAATTTGATTCATCTCACTGACAATAATTAGTACCGTTATATGTGTACGTTTTATTGTTGTTATTGTCACTACTACTGTTATAATTGTAGATGTGGGCGCTCATTTCTAATTCTTATAGTGACATTGTGACAGGAGACAATAATCACAATTCAAATTCCAACTAATTACAAAAGACCAAGGAAAGGTCGCATGTTGTTTATATGAAGAGAAATTTCACCGCTACTTGAAAGTAAAATTATGCGTATTCACCCGAAACTAAAATATACGGCCATTTACCTTGAATTTTGTTGTTGATTTTTAAAACAAATACGGAAATTTGTTTTATTTCTTTTATCCGATTACTGTAAAAATAGATTCACTCATAATCGCTACGTGATATGAGAGTTTGTATTATTCTATATTGTTTTTTTTTTGTCATTAATTTATAGAATCCCAAATCCGATTATAAGGATTTGGTTCGACACGGAACGATCTTTATGGCCTCTTTTCTTTGTGTTGTTTTTTTTATGTTTAGATGGTGTTTTCAATAAGTTCATCGATTATGGGATTCGCTTTTATCCAATTCGTGACCTGGAGAATTTGTCAAAAAACGCAGCGTTGATATTAGTGAAAGTTTTAATACATTCTGTAATTATTGTAATTACGCAGTAGAGGAGAGATGATAACTAAATTCGAACGAAAGAGAACGGTCAATTATTAATTCACAATTACAGTAATATAAACTGACAGCGAACACTATCTTTTTCGTGTTGGTTTTTGTAGGAAATTCTAATTAAATCTATGATTTCTATTTTAAAATTTACAGCAATCGATTTTCTTTGTTCAACATGTTTTCTACAACTACTGTCCATTTAGCGGTTTATTTTTCGGTTAATGTTGGTGTATTAATAGCATTTTAATCGTCTAGTGATTAGAGTGACTTATTCCTAAATTGTATTATACCAATAACTGTATTTAGACAGATTTTTGTTTAATGCCATTGGGAAGTTTCATGTTTTTAACGCTTGAAATCAACCAACATTTTTCACGAGACTTCGTCACCGAACAAAGGTGAACGGACTGAAATAAATTGACATCATATTGTTAATAATCTGTTATTATATTCCACTTATTGTTTGATGTTATCGTTTGTTAATCTCGAAATCTTCAGGAATTTAATTTCGTTGGTATTTGAACGCAAACAATTCCTGATATTTATAAATTGTTTGTGTTTCTAATAAAATTCTTGTTTGTCGCCAGTTTGTTTATGTATTTAAACCATACTGGAAGGAAATGGAAGATAAATAAAAATACGGAAGTTATTTATAATCTTAACAGCCTTATAAAGATCCAGATCTAATTGTTGTTGTTTCGTATTATATAGAATGAATTAAGAGTGATATAATCACCTACTGTTACAGTATATTGTAAATATTTGCATTATTTAAAGCCATTTGTTTACATATTTTTTGCTCAAACTTTCAAAAGTCCAACAATTATATAATTGTTTATATGAGAATAGATAATGAATATGTCGTATATTTCAACAACCACAAAAAAAAAATGATAACGAATTTTCACTATTGGAAAGTATTTCTTATGGTTTGACCCAAACCTAAGGTCAATTTCACAATTTTATTCAACCATTTATTTTGAAATCGTTATTATTTCAATAAAAAACACATTAAAAATTAAATGTAGGTGAATTAAAGATTACATTATAACACAATCGCGTTTGGCAAAGGTTAAACCACTGACGGTAAGCTCTTGTTCAGCAATTACTCAGCAATCGAAAATTTATTATTTATGTTGCGGCACACAATACCGATTTTTGTGATTATTTGAAGTCCTATTATCTCACATTATTCACTCTTTCTGAGTTTGTTTCTTAAAATTCTCCAAACATTCGAAGAATAGAAGAGTGGACAATTGGAAAGATACTGCGTAGAATAATAAATCTCTATTCTCTAAAAAGCTTACCTAACCAGTTTTAGTCAACATTTGAAGATTCTACAAATATACATAAAATGAATTGTTCGATAATTAGCCCACAATCAAAGATACAAGAAAAAATCGAATATTCACACTCTAACACATTGGAGAATTTGTTTTGGCAATTGCCCAGTAACCAAAATTTCATCTGAAAAATTATACAATTTACGTTTTGTTTACTGTAATTTCAGAATTAAATTTTTGTTAAGCTCGTTTAGATGTCGCCAACACTACAATAATGCGGCGTTTTTGAATATATAATGTATATATCAGAAATATGTCATTGTAAATTGTCTAATATTAAATTTCCCTCAACCTTAATTGACAATTGTTCCAGTCATTCTCTCATGTATTAACTTCAAGCTAGAACAATGGCGCTTTTTCACCTTTATTTTTTTAATATTATAAACAAACACATTTACCTAGATTTATTTTTCTAGCAAAAACCATAGTTTTTTTCTATAATTATCACTTTATTGCAATTGTTGCTTTAACTGCATTTCTCTAATCAATCTATGTAGGTTGGTAGAATTCCTTTTTTTTGTATGAAACCAAACACAGATAGATCTTCTTTTAGTCTATTTTTATATCAACTAATTTTAGTTATAAGCGTGTTCATATGTTCTCGTATTTCGGAATCAGCCCCTAACTACTAGACACGTGACAAAACCACCCTAAACTGTATTAATATCGACCAGGTGATGTATCGAACCACCCATCTATCAACAACAAGTCATTATTATTCCTTTTTTGTAGTATACTACAAGAAATTTACAGCTGCCACTTTTCCTCTCAAAACTGTTGCTGTTCGATGTTACATTCTCATCATATCGATTATCATACGATTGCTTAATTACGAATTTTATATTTATTAAGGAAGTACCTATCAAGTATCATGTTTTAGTATCATTGAGTTAGTCGAGTTATAATTCAGTTAATTTAATTTGTATCGGTTGTTATTTTCGTAGTTTCCATGTATTTAAGTGGATTTTTTGAGATCTGACGCAATTGGCAATAACTGCATTAACTCCCGCATTTAATTTAGAAAAAAAAACCATTTACTAAACATATTTGTTTATTTATAACTCTTATTTACTATAGTTACATTATGTTATTTTGATTTTGAAGTCTATTTCAGCATCTATGATTCAGTAGTTATTAGACTACGGTGTCGAGACAAAATATCGAGACAACTGCCTGAAAGTTTCATGAAAAAAAATAAAATCGAATTGTGTATTCAAAATGAATTTGACATTTTGTTGTTGTTTCAAATTTAAAATCAAACGGCAAGTATGATATTATCTAATGTTGAGAAAATTTTGTTAAAAAAAATAATCCGGAAATTGTTTAGAAATGTATACGAGTACAACAGGAAGTGATTCACTAAAATCTAATTGATTCAATTAATTTTAGATTAATGTTAATTAATGCTATGTAAGTTGTAGAAAGTGAATCTTTCCTGTTAATTAATCATATAAACATTAATGTCACAACAAAATACGTCTTCTTTTGTTTCTATTGTTCAAATAGTAAAAATAATTTGAGAGTTGTTATTAAAATTGCTCAAAAGAAATTCAGAAATTGCTTAATTTAAATGTCACATTCGATTCGAAATACATATTGTAATTATTTTTGGTCTTTAATAAAATAAATATCTGACAATAAGTGAAATCGTAATTTTCGATAACTAAAGAAAAACCAAGAATTTTCGACAAACTGTGAATATAAATGATGCAGAATTGTTTGAACAACAACAATAACAAATTGAATACATTTACAATTATTCCATGATTATTTTTAACGAAGATCTAATTTGTTTATTATTTATATGTTGAATATTGCAATTTTGTTCTAATTTAAATTATTGAATTAGAATAGAAAATCCAATAAGTTCGATGTTGTCAGTTTAACGAGTTCATGTTCTACATAAAAATCACGTAATCAACAACGAAATCCAGAGCGCAATACAATATTTATGTTGTGCATATAAATTTATTAATGTTTTATTATCGACTACAGTTGTTATCTGTTCTACACACTAGCTGTCGATAAGTGTAGTCTGAACGTATACGCTATCTATTTTGACTCAGTCGTCTTTTAGTAGTCTATTTTCAATCTCTGGATTCATACTAAATTACTTGTCCAAAATAAACTAGACGACGTGTACCCAAATATCCATGGAGAAATGAAATTTCATGATTTTTCCAGAACACACAATATGTGATACAAGGAAACAAAATTGCAAAAACGTATCCTAAAGCTCGCCAAGAACAAAAGCTTCAGAAACAATGATCTACATATTTGTTACTACAGCAACCTAACAATTTCCATGGTTTGTCTGTCAGAATTTGAAGGTTGTTAATGTTAAAATTGGGAAAGTCAAACAAACATCACCTAACAGTTATTTAACTCGAATTATCTTATCAAACCGACAAATGTTTAGCATTTAGGTTGAAAAAATTTAGAAGTACACAAAAGTTGGGATCGGTCTCCAGAGACTCGATTTTAGCAAAGAACCTTGTGTAACATGTTTTGAATTGACTGACGTTGAAGTAGTAAAAATGGCAACAAACTATCTAACAATAAGCCTCTTATGCTAGCCACATGAAATTATTTAGGTCAAGTCGACCAAATCAAAGTAGATGAAGTATACAACATTCAATATAAAACAATTTTATGGTAATACCTCTATAATATTGAATAATAATGATGATTATTATTGATTTTCTAATAGTGTAAAATACAATAAAATAAAAGTTTTATATATGAACCATGTCAAGTACATAGCATACCATATGTTGTCTTCAATTATGAACGATAAAAGCTTTAATACAATAATTATGTAGTCTTACGGAAGTGGAGGAAAGATTTATGATACTTTATCTTGAAATTATAATGTTCACTAATAGTAGGTCCCTATTGGCTTATCCATTGTTCTCAGTATCAGAATTTCACTTTTTTTTTTGTTGTTGTTATTATTATTAAATATTGAGTGAATAGATCGCGTGCAATTGTCTCAGTGAAAGGACATGTTCATTATCAATATCTTCACCATCATCATCATCATGATTTCTTTAATGTTTTATTGTATAATTAGCTAATTGCAGATGAAATTTAACAACCTATACTTGATAGTTTCCCATCGTAATTAATTAAATTGAAATAGAAAAATTCCGCATTTATTATTAATTATTAGAAGGGGAAAAATGGAAATAAAAATATATAGCGACAACAAGGTGAGATAGCTGGTTATGACCGTAAATAAACCAATAAAAACCCGCATTTATGAATATCAACTTCCTGAAACTAGAACACCACTATCTACCATTATAATCAAGGCTGATGAACCTACAGTAAGGGCTTTACAGATAATTATGTTAAACAATAATGGGCTTCTTTTCAAAAAAAATAAAAATAAAATTAATGGTAATATCAGTGGAGAGAGTTCGCGTCCCAACACCAATTAAATATTTATGGCGTGTCCAAGTTCTCCTAATATGAGTGGAGCCTGTCAATCAAATTGTACGGAAAAGACACTCATGTTAGAGAACAAAACAATTTTTCCATATTTAATTTCATTAGCAAATAATAGCTGAATAAAACATGACCTATGACTATGAGGAAATAACAAAACTTGTTGTTCGATAATTGCCCAGTAAACAAACGGTTTTTGTTGGCCAAATCGAACGTTTTCGTTCGCAAGAGAATTCTCAATATCCATTGAAATTAAAGAATTGGAAATTTCAATAGATTGTTCTAGTTTATTGCATGTTCTATAATACGATTTCCGTTTTCGTAACATTATCTAATACGATTTTCTCAAGATTTAAAATTGTTTGGTGTTTGTTTTTCCATTAAATCTATCACGGAATTAATCTTATTCGAATGTTGGAATTTCACTTTTTCCATGTCTAAATCTCTTACAAATCAAACAATTTATTAATTATTCTGTCAAACATATTCACATGATTCTTATACGGAATTGGTTAAGTAATTATAAATCAATTTTATTTTTAATTTTTTATTAATTAAATTGTTTTTGTTGTCCAGTGAGAGGTCATATTGGGGTCTTGGATTTCTCTACTCTTTCACTTCATTTTCATTTGGATTCTTTTCAGTTGCGTCATTTTCCATAATAAAACTATACAGAAACTTTTGAAGAGTTAATTTTGCAAAAAAATGCTATTTTTTGCTAAATTATAAAATAATTACATGAGAACAAGTTATTTTTTATACAAATATTGATTTGAATTGAACACAAAGTTTGAATGTGATTAATTGGCAAGGTTGTTGTGAAGAAAAACATTAGGAAATTGTTGCGCTACACCTGAAAAACAAGGCCAAATGTCAGAATTTCGATCGTATTAATAACATTTTGCTAAAAGTCTGGTGTGTAATTATAGATACTAACAGTAGCATTTAATGACTAGTTTTAGAAAACTATTGACAAGCGGTTCTCCTAATTTTGGTTTGCATCGATGAAAAACATTCAACTTTCTCATAAATTTTTTCCACAACCACACCCGCATCACCATTAATTATCCTTTAACATTACAAATCTGATAATTATTAAATTATTTTTAATAAAATTAGTGATTTCAATCAAACATCAAGGTTTTTAGTAAATCTCTTTATATGTACAAAACAATAATTAAGCGATAATAATAAATAGGAAAAAAATAAATCTCAAATAGGTGGGCAATTAATTACTGGTTTTATCCATAATTTATTTAATTAACGTTGAATGTATAGAGAGGATGTTGGCTATAATCAATGACAGTTATTTTGTTTGTTTGTTTGTTTGTTTTTTTTTGTTTATCCTCTAAAGAAATGTTAACTGTTAATTTTGCATTGCGAATGCTCCTTATAGATCAACATTTATTTAATTATTCAAAAAGATTACATCTTATCCACGTGTGCTTTTATCAGTGTCTTGAATGTTGTGAATTTTAAAAATACTCTTGCCTTTTTGTCTTCTATTGTAATAAATATAGGCAGTATAAATTCATTGTATTATTGTTCAAATGGCGAACAATAGATTTTTGTATTTGCGTTATTAACAATAACGTTTATTTAATGTATATGTGTTGCACATACTCATCCAGACAAACATATATTGAACGTTTCATATTATGTTGTGTTCCTTTATTGAAAATGACAAATGGCTGTTATGTTGCTTGGTTAAATTACCATGCTTTGTATACCTTCGTTTTTCAACTGCGTGTGTAATAGAATACGAAACTCAATACTGCTAAATTGTTCAATATTCGAAAATTAAAAACAAATAGAAATTTGAATTTATATTACGCAATTCTATTGGGAAAATTCTAATTTCAGATAAATCCTGCAATGTGGACTGTACGTGAAATGTTTAGAGAAATAGCACGTCTGAGATTGCCTAAATAAATTTATCAAAACGATTTCAGTCTCTTTTCCGGGTTATCCGTTTAATTATGATAATAATTAAGCACGATTTTCAACAATCCTTATTTGGTTGCTATAATAATTATTAAGGATATATACCTTTGAGATTATCTGCCTTAAAAACAAAGTACCGGCATAATGGTTCATTTACGGTTTTATTTCTAAAATAGCCATCGTCCGTGTCTTTTAATAAATGCAAAACATCAAAACACTAAACATGCCAAAATTCAATATACGACTTTATTTATATTTAGACAAATATCAATCTCAAATAGTTTACAATTTCTATACGTTTGCAGCTAAGCAACAGTTGATATCTGTAGAGATTACAGTAAACTCTGATTTAGGACCGCTTCACTTTTAATCATAGCTGAATGTTCGTCTGAACAGATTTCGAAATTTTCGTGACACGATCTCGACCAATTTCTTCACTTATCTAGTGAGAATTTATTAAACTTTTTTCAAACGTATTATAAAGAGTGCGTAATCCCTTTTCAAATGAACAACACATCAAGAGAGGCCACTACCTAAGAGAAGATTTGCAGTAGTTTAATAATAATAATACTTGCAACATATTTTATTTTTAAATGTTCTTAAAATAGAATATTTCAACAACGTGACTTGATTACTGTTAATAATTGATTATGTTTTCGTTTATTTTTGCCCTCGATATGCCTCACATCTTCAACTATTTATTGATGAATGTTCCGTTGTCTAAATATTTTTCTAATCAGATCATTGTTCCAATATCGATCCCAGTAGCCTAAAACATCCATCTATAATTTGAATGGTATGCAACTGAAAACGAGAGCGAGGTCGTTGTTCAAAGAAGAAAATCTCTCTCTCTCTCTTTCTATCTATCAATATTCTCAAACACCTTGAGGCTAAGCTCTAAACCACATCACATTTGGTATAATTTCACTGATACATACTTGGGGGAAGAAACAACAAAAAGGAGCCAACATTATAATAACTATCTTTGGACGTATTCAGAATCTAAATGTGTCGTATTTAGATTCTAAAATTGTTGTCCAACCCTATTTTAATGAGATGCATAAATTTCTCCTAAGTTATTATTAAGATTGTTAAATGATACATAATTTGGATACAATTTTCAATTGACAATCGATTCAATTGATTTATGTTTTGTGTTGGAATTATTTATTAACGATAATTAGAGTTGTATTTTATATTGGCAATGCTTTTTTTTTGACTTGTCTAACGACTTTCTTCTCGCCTCCATAATTCAATGGAATGTTAAATAGAGACCAGATGCCATCCAGTTCTATCAACGATAGAAATCAACCATATTTCTCTATTTTTAAATGCGTATATTAAACAATATTTTCATTGTTTCAAATAAATCAATTTGTATTTAAAATTATGTCCAAGGTTGTATTCGATAAATTTAATTTTATTGTTATACAATCGAATCAGACAAATGTGCTATTAAAATTTTCAATTTCGATGTTTTTTCAGGAGCCAATCGAAGGCGTCTTATCTGGCATCGAGACGGGATCGGGATCGAATTGTTGCAGATTCAGAAACTGGAAGTTATAAACGAACAATGTCACCAAATGGCCATACAATTATTAATGATGTTGTATCGCAATCAACACAACAGCAACAAAATTCAACAACTAGAAATAGTAGAGACTCGTCTAAAAATAATAATAATAATAATACGAATTTATTACGACGATCATCAATCAACGACAAAGGTAAGAAAGCGAGTCTTTCTGAAAAACGTGATGAAAAACAAGACTATAACAAAAAATGTAACATTGTACTGCCTGATGTTTTGCCAATAAATGCAAAAATGCTCAGTACACGATCTCAACAACAATACCGTCCAACGAATTTGAATCTATTAGAAAACAATACGAATCAAATGAAGAATAAAAATCGATCACCACCAACGTCACCAGCAAAAACACCACCTCGAGGTTCTCCATTGACTCCATTACGTTCAACAAATCTATCAAATCCTCCATTATTGGCTTCCTGTATAGATACAACAACATTAATACAAACTATACCGTCGAAATCTCTATTAAAATCACCACCATCACCTAAAAGAAGTTCACCACAAATCAAACCATCATTATCACCATGTTCACCAATTAAATTATCAACGCCGAGGAATTTGTCCTTATCATCATCATCATCATCATCATCATCCTTACAAACATCACCATTGAGTTCAACGAAATCATCACCTGCCATATCACCACCACAATCACCAAAAACTGAAGAATGCCCCAAAGTAATTGAAGGTTTACAATTAATACAACGAACTGAAGTTGTATTACGAGTTAATACATCAACAACAGATGCATCTTCACAAACTGAAAAAGATGAATTACCTCCAACACCATTACCGATACGAAAAAAATTACAGGAAGAAATTGAATGTGAGAAATTATCTGAAGATTTCGTTAATCATCTACCAACATCAGATAGATTAAAAGAGATTCTAGGTAATTTTATTTTATGGTTATAATAAATAAATAAAATAATAATCATTTTATTTTCTTTTACAGTGCCAGTTGATTATAAGAAACCTACAGATTATGTTCAAGGCCTCTTCCGTGTTGATATCACATCAAGACCGAGGCCTGCAAATTCGCCATTTAGAAGCCGCAATAATACGCCGAGAAATAGTCCTCCGCCTAATGTTACCACTACTGTCAATACGACTAACAGTAATATTAGGTTTGTGTTTGTTTTCTTTAGAAAAAAAGTCCAATTTAATTTCGTTTTCACGTTTTTCTGTTATGATGATAGTTCTCCAATTTCTCCAGCATCATTAACGGAACCAACTAGTCCTCTGTCGGGATCTTCAACATATTTCACAATATCAGAACCGAAGGCGAAATTCCTAAATCGATATAGTCAAGACATGAATCAATGTCATATTGTTAAGGATACCAAAGATCTTAGTCAAAAAAAGGTATTTTCAACCGATATTTGTATTACGCAAACAGATGGTCTTGTGGTAGCACATTTGTCTGCTTCCGAGAAGACGATCTGTATACGTATAATGCCGCTACATTTATGACAAATTAATTTGTAGATTTGTAGGATCATGAGAATTAATCGAATTTGTTCTTATTTTATAGGAAGAACTAGTGAATCGTTTAGGTCGTAAATTGGAAGTTTTACGATCTGAACAATTAGTAGTATCAGAAGAATGTAAAATTAACGATGAATTAGGTGAGAATGTTGAAGTACATATTCGTCGTTTAGCACGGCCACATGAAGCTGATAAATTCCGCTTACATATTGAAGAAGTTGGTAAAATTACAAGTTTATTACTTGGATTATCTGGTCGATTGGCACGTGCTGAGAATGCTTTAATGGGAATGAGTGACGACCATCCTGAACGGGTAAGATATCAACAAATTTTCTTTAATCAAAATATTAAATTAATTAATTATAGAGAATTTTGGAGAATAAACGCGACAAATTATTAGAACAATTAGAAGAAGCAAAGAAATTAAAAGAATGTATTGATCGACGCAGTATTAGCGTATCGAATATTTTAAATAAATATTTAAATAGTGATGAATATACAGATTATGATCATTTTATCAATATGAAAGCCAAATTGATAATGGATTCAAAAGAAATTGCTGATAAGATCAAATTAGGAGAGGAGCAGTTGATAGCATTGAAGCAAACTCTAATTGTTACAGACTGATTTTTATAGGAATGTTTCACAAAAAAAAAACTATTAAGTGTAAAATAACGAGATTCTCATTGATATCATTCGAGTTTTATCGAATGTAACTAGTCCTGTGACTCTTTAAATTCCGTTTTATTCCTACAATTCAACACAAAAAAAAACATGGAATACTGTAAAAAGCAAACTTTTTAAATGTATTTAGTTAATAAGTTTCAGTGTGTGGTTTTATCGATTATTTTCAGTTTATCCTGAAATGCCACAGTATAATTTTTTTTTGTATTTTTGTAGGGTGAACCTCGCAATAAAAGCTTGTTGTATTTGGTAGATTTTTGGCTGCTTTCAAGTCAATAATAGTAATGATAATAATAATGGGCGTCTCTTACCATTTATGTAAATGGCTAAGATGATGTCACCGGAGCAGAATAGGCTGTTATGTTGTGCATTTTTTTTCTGTCAATATAAATATATATGTGTTTTAGTTAGAAAATTTATTTGATAAGTGCAAATATGGTTGTTATTCTGTAAACGGAGCAAATCTATCATTATTTTCAGCTAAATATGTTCATTTATTTTTCTTAAATTAATTGTACTTTTCGTTATCATAATTGTGAGAGGAATAATGCTGTTAATTTTTGGGAAATTGCTTCTTCTACAGAATAATACCAAAAGAATACATCTTCCTACCAAGTATTTAATGTTTTGTATTATTTTAGTTGTGTACAAAATCAAAATTTCTTTTTTGTTTTGTAATTTGGTTTGAGTTGAATGATCGTGTGTTATAATAAGGGTGATTCTTTTACATTTGTATATAGTTTTGTATGTGTATTTAAAAACAAAAAAAATGGGAAAAATCGAATGTGGTGCTCTGGATTTAATTATTATTTTTTTCTATTTCGACAAAAAAGTCGTATAAATTTGTTGTGATCTTTCGCGTTAATACAATCGTTCTCTCTCATTATATAATTATAATAATATATATTTTTTAATATACCAATTATATACATATACACACACACACACACAATCTCAAATAGAATATTTTAAGCTTTATGTGCTGCTTGCAATAATCATTAATTGTGTTTTTATTTCTTCAGAAATACACAATTTTTTTTCTAAACTAATTATTTTATTGTATTTTTTTTGTTCAATATTCATGTTTTCTATGCGTACCTGTTATACGCAGGAACTAGTTGGTGGTGCTTCTGCGCTGCCTGAGAATCCTGTGCAACACAATCCTGTCGTCTATAGAGGCGTTTTCTTGTCATGTTTCCAGTAATAGGACAACAACCGATTGAGAATCAACAAGTTTTTAAATTCGATTGATACCAACTAATATCGTAACGTGTATGTAGAGTTTCCAAACGATTTCTATTCTAATTGAAATTGATTAATTAATTATTATGTCACTTTCGGTTAAATTGAAACAATTTAAAATTGCAAGATGCAGAGGGGAGAAATTGGCGAAAGTGGAATTTCGCGGTAAGTATATAAAGAATATGTTTCACAAAAAAAAACAGTTAATCGAATTATTTTCTTTTTTTTTGAATAATCCAAGCAATTAAACTGTCCATTATTTAATTCATTAATAAAGGCCTTTCATATGAATTTTATGTAAATTTGATGTTTTGTCTTGATTTTCTTCAAACAAAACAACGAAACTGAGTAACTCAACGAAATTCAAAATATTTAATAACTACTAAATCCAAAAGTATTGAGAATGTAGTGAATTAAATTTCTTTGTTTCTTACAAACAATACGAATGACGAATTATTTTCAAATTAAGAAGACTTCAATTACATGCATTAAATAAATGAATTATTTTCCAATCAATCTAAAATCTGTTGCTCTGACTTATGTAAACATATTGAA
The DNA here is from genome assembly GCA_028455855.1 of Meloe dianella. Taxonomy (NCBI): domain Eukaryota; kingdom Metazoa; phylum Arthropoda; class Insecta; order Coleoptera; family Meloidae; genus Meloe; species Meloe dianella. The sequence continues at coordinate 2,078,156 of JAPTHL010000054.1, read as the reverse complement.
GCCAAAATAGACTAGAATATTAGATGCATTCAAATCAATAAAAAAATAAAAGGCAAAACAACGAAGTCTCATGATAATCGTACTAGTTGACAGTATAATTATTTGATAAAATATTTATTAAAGTGTTCATTATTGATTTTTCTGTTAGCCTACTATAGAATGAATTAATTCAATAATCATACTAAAGAAAATAGTAATAACACTTTCTAAATGGGAATTCTATATTGTTGACTTTTCTTTTGGTTTTCAATGTTTACGTTCTCGAATATTTGAAAGAACTTCGTGATGGAATGGACTCGCTACTAGAAAATTGATAATGCGAACCTAATAATTTTTTTGTAAAGCATATTCTTGAAATAAATTATAATACAGTTAATACGGTTAATGCGATATAACTATCAATCCTGAAAATGATCCATCTTCAACCATTTAACACATTTGTAATACAATCAAACACAATAGTATGGTGCTTTTATTAAATCTGCCAACCATCGAGATTCGCTGGCGCATCTGTTGGATAACGAAATGTTTGATTGTCAAAATCTATTAAAATTTAACTAAAATCATCCCACCATTATGTACGACATTGAATGATGTATTTATAAATATTCAAGACTTCCATCTGAGTTTAGATTAAACATTCTCAACATCTCCCTAATTCCTAGATTTCACAAAAGGAATACATTCATGCGTTTATGTTTCCATTTAAAACACTTTATTTGACATTCAATTATCACCAAATGATAGTTTATTTATAAAAGTTTCTAGTTTTAATTGATGCTAAAGCTGGTTGTTAACCAAATCCGGGGAATTTACATTCGATCGGTGCTGTATTGACGTCCAGTTTAAAGCAAACTTGAACATTCTTTGTTTCATTTTTCAGCACCAGTAGCTGAATTCATTAACGGCTGTTTTCTAAAATACCACTATGTTTTAATTAAGTTTGCAGTTTATCTTTCACTGTTGGAGTTTTTTCGGTTTTTTAAAAACAATTGGTGGTAATTATTCGTTATTTTAGGATGTTTGAAATAGTCAAGTTATGAAGAACATTTATTAATAATAGAGTTAATAATGGTCTTGTCAGTTATTATGAAAAACATTACTTTAATCATTTTTAATTTTATTTAAACGTATTAATTTAAGCAACAAGTTTATCTTACGCAGTTGTATAAATAAATAATTGTTATAACCAACTACTACTCTCCTATGTAATAGCATTATCATCTTGATGTAATTAGTAGAATATTTTACCAAGCCTAATCCGTAGAGTAATCAATATTTATAATTTCTTAGTTATATAGTCCACTAAAGTACAGTATTTTATAATAGTAATAAATTAAATAGATTGAAGTGATGAATAATAATAAGAAATTAAATAATCTATTAATGATTCAAACACATCAATCACTACGGATGGAGGAGATAACTGATTGAAATTCCATCTGTTTTCCAGGCAGTTTTATTTATTTATTTTTCTCATGTCAACTAGTAGCACTTTTCGATGAGAAGCGGATCCAATTAACTTCGAATGGAACACTAGCACGACGGTGTCTACCTTTGATTAAACTTGTCATCTTTTATTTAGTCACCTCAATTAGTTTCTGTTTATTTAATAAGAAACGGGACTAATATCAGATTTGCATTGTCATTGGATTGTCAGTTTTAAAATTGAAATTATTAAGCTCGGCTAATGTTATCGATCTTTTCAATTTCCATCCAGTTCCATTTGTATATAGTTGTTGTGCACATTAGTGTACAAAACAAGAGTAAAAGCTTCACCGTGTACTTACGTGTCTTATTGTTATCGACTTGAGTAATTTAATTGTTGGTAATTTGTATTGGTGTAAGTACAAGATTTACTTTGATGTGACTTAAAGATTCTGTCAAGTTTCTAATTTAATTTATTATTCAGTCCCTTGGTAGTGATTCGATAATAATTCTGACATCATAATAGCAACTTTGATTGAAGGTTTTTTATTGGATTTTAATTTTTTTTATAGATGTTTGCGTTGAATGTAGCTGGTCTAAATACAATGTTATTTATTATTAAAGACAAGCTATGCGCCGTCGCTGGACCCATTTCCCAAATCTACAATAATACTGCCGCTTTGTGTCAAGTTCTCTTACAACGATAAGAAACTATATTTAATAATGAATTGTATACAAAACAATCAAATAAAAGACTCAATTAGTTTAACTTTCTAGACGAAACTAAGTAGGTGTGCGTGCAATTTCTGCAGAACTCTCACCTGTTTCAATACAATACTAACTAGACTAGCGTGTTAATACGTTTTAATATGCAAATAGGAATTTAAAATAATTTCATTAATAAAAAATATGTTTTTTGTAATTAGAATGCGTTTTGGTGGATGCGCCGGGCGGTTACGAGCTTCAACTTGTTACTCATTTGACGAATCACTGTTACTTTAACTTCAACACTTTGTTTATAAACACATTGATGTATGCTTAAGGTGATATTTAATCAATAAACAGAAAGTTGTAATGTTAGATCTATAGTTAGCCTGGAGTTCGTCGATAAACAAGTCACGTTATAAAGCTCGATTATAACAGTATATCAGTTATAACTATAAGGTTTAATTTCAATACAACAACATCGTAAAGTCCAATGTATTTTCAGCTAAGTTTGAAGATGAATGAACATAGATAATTAATAGAATCAAAACTTTACTACTGATAATAGCATCTCTTTCGTTTACAAAATCACACTGCTCATTATGAAATTTCCAGTTGATAACCCTTTATTGGGATAAAAACGAAAGGAACCATTATTTAAAGATAATTTTGCACGTTGTAAAGCCACTGGCGTGACTAATAGGACTAACGACAATGACTAAACTTTCTCAGTGATTGAATGCAGTAAAATAACTCTCAGATATAATTTCATCGTTTAGACGCCCAATTGAATATCATGATAATCAATCCTAACTGAAGCAACTGTACAGTTCTATTTAATTCCGAGACAAACGTCCACATGATTAGAAAATTTACAATGCAAAGAGCTTGTTTGTTATCCAAATGAAAAACATTAATGTTTCTTCTTCATTTACGGGTTGTTCCACACTAAAAAAAGATCTTCTATTTAAAACTATTTTGTCATACAATAATGCAGAGCAGGGCCGGGAATAAATGGCTCTCGGCGCAAACATGAGTTACGATTTAGCGCCCCATTGGAAATCGTGTCTGGGACAAGTGTCCCTGCAGCCCTCACCTCGGACCGGCACTGCAATAAAGGATAATTAAAATAATATTGACAAGTTTATGTCTCGTTATTTCAGCAGATAGATAGATAAAAATTATTGTTGTTACGAAGAAAAACATATTGGAATCATTTAAACTTTGTAAATGCTAAATGGGACAAAATTTCCCTGACTTCACATTTTTATTCGAATAATTAATAAGAGAACACCATGAAAATATTTATTGAGGATATTTCTATAGGGAATACCTTTGAAAACCGTTTTTATCGTATCTATTATACTTATACTGATGGATCCCAAGGGTTTCTTTACCTACGTTTCTCTTCTGTTGTAATCCGGTCTTCCGGTGATACATCCGCATATTTAGAATGATAAATCACTTATCTGACACAGGTTTGTAAAATACAATTTGTAACTTTGTTTTAGAAAATAAAGACAAGTTTTCATAATCAAAATCAATATAATCGAACTTATGCAATAGTTGCACAAAACAATAATTATGTTTTTATCTAACTAGAATCTACGAACATTTTTGTCTTGTCAGCACTTCATTCTCATGGTCTCCTGCACAATTTAGTATCTTTATGTCTATAATTTTGTTTTATCTATATATTGTCGTTTTACAGTTTATTTTCAATAAAAGTATATAACAGTAAGTAGTTTTATATGTTTTTAGTAGTTTTATTGGCTAGACAAGCAGTTTGAAGGATATTGTTGTTTTTTTTATGGCATGATGTCTTGCGCCACTCTTTCAGTCATGACATAAGATCCTTTACCACGCCAACCTTTAATTGAAGGAAATTAAATACGAAACCAGATAGGATATACAATTGACATGTAAACCAAATAAATTACATTTCAATTAACAAGTAATTACAAAATAATTGTTTCAAATTATTCCGAATGAGGCCATCATTGTTACAGATGACAATTGGATTATGTTTCCGTTTTATTATCATTCATTGCATAAATATTATGTTGAACATAAATAATTGCTATTTTGAAAGATAAGATAAGATTTGGTGGAGGCGCCGGAGAAATATATGTGTACTCTAAACTACTCTAAATTTATCCTTTCTAAAGAGACTTAGAAAGAAGTATAATTTCAACGGAATGATGAACAATTACGTCTAAAAATGAAGCAAAGATAGTTTAGAGTTTAGAGTATATTTTGTTTACAATTCAAGGGTGAATTTATTGGACCACTAACCAAACAGACACTATTATCCTATTTAATCCACAGGTATAATTCTCAGGGGTTATAGGATTAAGCAATTGTGCATTATATTTACCGAATTGTTCTCAAATTATCATTTAAATTAAATGGACAAAGCTCAAAATTTATATCGCTACATTTTTTATTTACCAGAAATTTCTTCAAAGAGATCGACTTTATCTTTTGATTCCAATAGAGAAAGTAGAAAGGCAAATGGAATATATCATTGAATTGTGAGCAGAATAAATTGCATTTAGACAGATAACAGAATGTAGAAAGAACAATGTTAGATGGTTTCCAACGTCCTTTTTAACTTCAAATTATAAATAAAATGGAACTTTTATAGTCAGGGACAATGAAATATTGATCATAAGTTCATTCAAATAGTCGTTACAAACGATATCATTTCGATTTCAATTATATCAGTTGGGAATAAATAAACAATAATCAGTTTAATAGAGAAATCAATGTTATTCCAAAACGAACATACAAACCAAAGAAGAGCAATATACATTCTGGGTTCGTTTATTTATTGAGATTTCTCTTATAGATTGAAACTGCACTATTATCGGCTGTAATAATACGTTTTTATAAAAACTTGATATAGCTTTGCTTCTGTACTTGTCGGTCCTTGAAAATATATTGGCATTTCTTATTTAGGAAGGATCCGTAGCTGTAACGAGCCAATAATGCAAGCTACATAAAAATATATTCTATCTAACAAGTTACGAATTTTATTTGTAATAAATAGTCACTGGATGGAAGTTGGTTAAATGGAATTTCGGAACGTGACCTAATTGTTGGACGATTCACGCTTATTTTACTCTTCTACACAGTAGACAGACAAGGAAAATGATCAGAATACCAAATAAAATCAAATATTAATTTTGTGACGAAAATACTGATTCATCTTTGGCTACCCTATCTCTAGCACTTTCAACTAATTGACTTACAATTACGCTAGTGTTAATTAACTAACAACGTCAACAAATTATTTAGAATTGTTCCACAGGATACGTGTAAATGTTGTAAGAAAAATTAGCGGAAATCAGTTATTATTTTTTGTTCAAAGTCAATTTTAAATTCATGAATATTTAATATTGTTGTATTGTTGCAGGTGTTTCGCATTTAACAAAAATTCTAGACGACAATGGCAGTGAAATCTTGATTGTTGATCAAGTAAGTCTCTTTACTTAGTTTATTCCAAAGTAAAACCATTATACCACCATTTTATTGAACATTAAATCTACAATTACGACTCTAAAAAGCTAATAAAATACGACGTTTTACTGTAAATCATCGAATTTACAGTAGATCTAAAGAAATCTTATAAATTCAGTAATTCGTGTTAAAGAAAATGCCTTTTGAAGAGTACGTTCTAAATAGATTCAGCATAAAACAGGAATTGAATAATGAAAATCAAGGCATTGCCATTTCTGCAAAACTTTCTATTATTGAATTTCCAAAAGCAATTCTAAATTATGTATGAATCAGTGCAGTCAGAGGAAAACAGTTATCTGAAAGAAGATAAGAGCTTTTTCAAAGCTTGAATATATTTCAACATCAATAAAAAATTAACTATTTTCAATGTATTTATCAAATGTAGAAGTTCGCCAATAATAGAAATTTTGCCCAAAAGATTAAAGATGTAGGTAGATGTGATTTTTGTGAGCTTCCAATCAATTGATGGAGAAAGCAAAATGAGTAGGCATAGGGTATTATCACTCTATTCCTGCGTTCAGTAACAAATATACCTTGTTGATTTTGAATATTATATAAATATCAAATATTAATTGTAATTAAAATAAATGTTGATTGATAAAATACCGTTTTATACAAAATGTTTATTTGTTTTTATTCCAGATCTTCGATTGGCCTATTGCTCGACCAGTTGAAGGAGATGAAGTACTCTTAATCGAATTATATTCTCGTAATCGTCTTTTCTCCGATAAATTATTAGGATCTTATTCTATAGTTTTACAAAAACTTGTAAACGATGGAAGAATTTCAGTTGCAGACACATTACTAGATCCAAACAGTAGACCACTGCCGGTGTGTTTTTATTTCATTAAATAAATAATATTATTGCTTTTATTATTATCATTATCATTTATTTAATTTTTTGTTGGTTTTGGCAGCATCGACTAGTCATTAGGTGTATTATTGTTTTTCATGTACCAGCACACAATAGCATGGGTACGCGCATGAACCACGCAAAAAGTTCTTATATAAACACACGCATACATAAATAATTTCATGTCGAGATTATATTTAATTTATATGGAATCATGTCAACGTTACAAAAACAATATTATTATTATCATTATTTACGTTGATAGAAAAGTTAATAAAACTGTCGAAGACACACAGCAGCCTTCCAAATTAACAATCGATATTTTATGTGAATTTTCGATAGGCAGTTGATGATAAAAGTGATCGAGGACCGGTTTCGGCTCAATAATTTTTTATCAAATAAACACTTTTGATTTATATAAATCTAACGTTTAACATCGATCATTCACTTCGTTTGTCAGAATCTCATCGTCATAATTGATTAGTTTTTCACTTATTTCCACTGCCTAACAATAATTTGTTTCAACAATTATTGTTTTTTTTAAATAAATAGATTGTGAACATTTTCATTAATGTTTGGAATGTTATTATTGATTTTTCAAATGAAAACAATTTGCATAGCTTTAACACATTCAAGAATTATTACAATGAATATCGAATTTATGAATCTAATGTATATGAAATGTGTTCTACGTTGATTTAAAAACGATTTATAAATAGCAGACTGTTTTGCTATTCCCCAATAATAAACGGATTATGTCTAAGAGAAAATAAATGTGTAACAACCGGAGAAACTAATAAAGAACAATATGTACCGCAGTTATTTAACTTGGTTTTCGCTCGATTTCATTTTTCATTTACAATAATTCAAGAAAATATCGCTTTCCTGACAATTCTCTATAATTTTTTCTTACTATAGGCTAGCGTACAATTTGAAGTGCTTTATACACAACCAAATGAATCGACTGCTTCATTCACTGATAGCAATGCTTATGATATGTTAGATGATGAACAACAAATGCTAATCGATATTGAACAGAACATTGCAAATATCGAAAAAAACTTGTCAAAGAACCCACAAGGCTTATGGCAGCCGACAACAAATAAATCAACAATCACATTAAAGCCGACCACATCACTAGAAAAGCCAACAATTACGGAAAGTCAAAGAAAACGTAGTTCAACTTTGAAAAGCGTACGGAGTCTGATACGGTATTATTATTATTATTATTATTATTATTATTATTATCCAAATTAAAAAACTGAGGTTTTTTTTCTTAAAAGATTCGGTAAACAGAGACCGCCTAGAGACAGTGAAGATGAGACAGAATCATTATTACAAAATGAATCAACAAAATCATCAAGACAAGCCTCAGAATCAGAATCTGCGCCTATTTCAAGGGCTGGTAGTCAAAGTTCGATCAGTTCAGACAGTGAAAACAAACAATGTCTTACTGAAAAAAACTGTAAAACAAAGTCTGTATTTTAGCACACACGCACACACACAAAAAAACATTAAAATTCGTTTAATTAAAATTTAATTTCCAGACCGAAGTCTGATATTAAAACGACTGAACAATTAGCATTGAAAGCTCAAGATTTTCAAGTATGCTTAACAATAATTGAAGCTCGTCAATTAGCTGGCCTCAATATGGATCCGGTTGTTTGTATACAAGTCGGTGATCAAAAGAAATACACTAGTGTTAAGGAAAGCACAAATTGTCCCTATTATAATGAGGTAAGTTCCAACATTTTTTTCCCGCAAAACAGATAACACGAAAAAATGGAAAAACATTCAAACCCGAGCGATTTTTTTATAAATAAATAAAAAATATGGCGAATTTTAATTGAATTCTTTCACAATTCATTAGTCTTGATTAGAGATTCTTTGTCTATTGTTTCAGTATTTCGTTTTCGATTTCCATATGCCACCAATTATGTTATTTGATAAAATAATCACATTATCGGTAAGTTACATTGTTGCGTTTTCGTATATTGATTTTTCTTGTCTCTAATTGGCATTTCAACAACAAGAACAACAACAACATCAACATTTTGTGGAATTAAATTTCGTTGTGCCCTCAAGCATAAAATAAAATGATTGTTTCTTTAAAGTTTTATAGTTGAGAGAATTCAAATAAATCTGGAAATAAATATTAAATATATTTACATAGATTGTGTTCAATGTGCAATATTTTCTTTTTTGACTGGACGTGGCAAAGTTTCATAATATTGTCATCATGAATATGACAAAACAATTTTAGCTTCAGATTACTTCAGTGGCACGTTTTGAATCTCACTGGAATAGGAGCTGACAATATGCATTTTTTTTTATTTAGATATGAAACTTTCTAGAATGTGTATGATGGTGTGTTTTAGGTGTTACATTCTAGAAAATTGCTACGATCTGGAACAGTCGTCGGCATCTTCAAGATAGATGTCAAGACTGTCTATGACGCACCGGGTACAAAATACTTCTATCTATAGTTGACTGAAAACATCGCATTTTTGATAACATTCCTATTTCTATGCAAATTTGATAACAACCGCATTGATGTAGACTTATAAATGAGAATGTTATCATCTTTTTTTTTAATTACAAAGCTACAATGCTGCACTGGAAACTCTATATCTGCATTGTGCTGGAAGGCCTGTGAAATTGTTTTTTCTTCTTTGTTTTTTTTGGTAACATTTCTGCCACTTTTTTCTTCTTTTGTATTGTCTCTCCACTGACAGGTGTTGCAGTCTCGGAACTTTCTCAGGGGTAACAAATTATTGGGAAGCTTTAAATTAGACGTTGCTACTGTCTGGTCTCAACCAGGTACGGGATTATCTACATCCTACAATACGTATTGTTTAGTATTTTTAAAACACATCCGATTCAAACTTATCAAATATAAATCTCAACAACAATTTCCGAATATACACATTGTTTAATTTTATGGATGTCAAGTGACACAGTTGCATGTAAATGTTGTTTAAAACTGTGATTTGCTACAATAATAATGAATAAACATTATACTAATTGAAACAAATCACAGTTTTAATCACTTACAGCTTTCAGTGTGCTCCTTACAATCTTACTCTAAATGCATGCTGTTTTTTTTTATATTTCGCTACATAAATGTGAATTTTTCTTTTTTAATTGAATGAAACTTAAATTAACTGTAATTCTTAATTTAGATCATCAATTTTACCATAAATGGGCTCTCCTAACTGACCCAGATGATATTGCCGGTGATCCGAAAGGATATTTGAAATGTGATATTAGCGTCATTGGTAAAGGTGACACTGTTAAAGTTCCACCAAAAAGCGAGAAAGATGAGGATGATATTGAAGCGTGAGTCCTAATTTTGTTTTCTTCTTCTGTTTGAATCGAATGTATATTGAGTTTCGTTTCTCTAATGCTTGTTTGATAGAGTGGAAGCCTTTAATTAAAGAGATATGACGAAATACCCTTGAATCAAATGACAGTCTCTTGTTAAGTTTTATAAATAATTTGTCTTTATTAAAGTTATTGTTTATAAAATTACCAGTAATCTCCTTCTGCCTGATGGTGTACCTATCGACCGTCAACGTGCCCGTTTTATCGTCAAAATCTATCGAGCCGACGGTCTACCAAAAATGAATTCATCTTTAATGGCTAATGTAAAGAAAGCTTTTACAGGCGAACTCAGTGATCTTGTCGATCCTTTCGTCCAAGTATCTTTCGCTGGCTTGACTGTAAGTTTGTCGAATGCAACAACCGTCTTTCATTGTTATTGTTATTGTCGTTGTGTTTTTATTTTGATTTGCATATAGGGAAAAACGAGCGTAAAAAAGCACAGTTATTCACCTGTTTGGAATGAACAAATTGTTTTCACAGAAATGTTCCCACCATTGTGTCAGCGTATCAAAATACAATTACGTGATAATGATCCAGTTAAGCCGACAGTTATTGGGACGCATTTTATTGACATGAAAACGATTTCTAACGACGGAGAGAAAGGTGAGTTTTAATAATATTCAATAAGGTGAATAGAACTAGTTGTGAGACACTTTAGTGGAAATAGATTAGAGCAAAAATGAATACACCAAGTGAATTCATTGGTGTCAGAATGCCCTTAAAATCCAGGATGAATAACAGACTTCAAAAACATTCCATTAATTAATAACGAATACAAATTAGGCATCCTGGGATTTTATTTAACACACGAATAAAGCTAATTCCATTTAACTCGACACTATGCAAATGTTCCAGGTTTTCTTCCCACATTCGGTCCATCATTTATCCACTTATATGGATCAACTCGAGATTATAGTTTAATTGATGAACATTCGAGTTTGAATACGGGTTTAGGGGAAGGTGTATCGTATAGGGCACGATTGTTGATTGCTATACGTACAGAAATAACAGATAGTATTGATTTTTCACCAGCTGCTGTTGAAACCGAACCAACTGTAACGATAAATGAAGCTTCATATGTGAAAAATGAAGAATTCTTTTTATTTGCAACCATTTTGGATGCATCAATGATTGATAAGAAACTCGGTGATAAGCCGGTATATTTTGAAATTAGTGTTGGTAATGCTGGGAATGCAATCGACGGACACAACGAATCGTCGAGGGAGCATTACGATTCTGACAGTGATGAGCTCGGTAAAGATTTTAATGAGTTTTTTTATTTAAGAGGAGTAACTTTTTAAATTTTAAAGAATTAGATAATTCAAATATTTGAATTTGTTTTGAGAGAAATCTAAATTCTCTGAGAAACATCAACAGCTGTTCATTGTTATAAGATCAAAGATTCACAATAGCGCCTTATTCGTTGTGTTTTAGAAGTTGTCGCGACCGGTAGTGGGTCGTGGCAAAGTACAACAACACCAACAAAGCCCATGACACATGATAAAATTTATTATTTTCTCCCGTATTGGGATAACAAGCCATGCATGCACATCAGATCAGTTTGGCCGGATTATAGAAGAAGAATGTATGATTCTAACATCATCTCAAAGATCGTGGAAAAACTGGTAATAATTCAAATAGTTTTGTCGTCCTTAATGTGATAATATTCATACAGGAGGATGGATTAAACGAAGTTCATGCTTTGGTAGAAACAGATGGACCAGAAATTGAAAATCGCTTAAAACAAGTCTTAGAAGATTTATCTATATCGTGTGCGAAATATGTAACGATTTCTCAAGCAGCAATGACCGGACCAGGAAATGGCAAAACCAAATTGGATAAAGAACATCTTAAACTTTGCCAGAGAGAAATCGTCAGTTGATATTTCTTTATTTGAATATTTTATTAATTTTGCATTACTAACATTATTTATTTTAGGAACATATGAGTACAGCTGCAAGGAATTTGAGAGCAATCGTAACGAAAAGCTCTTTCAAAGAACGCTATAAGACAGCTCAATCTTTTCTTACAAAGCTTAAATTCTTCACAGAAAATGTAAGTAATCAAGAACATATTTGCCAATATTGTTTCTCATATTCTGTTTGTTTGTTTTTTTCTTTGTATTATAATAGCCTCAACATGCACTACCTGATGTCTTCTTGTGGATTATTAGCGGCGGCAAACGACAAGCTTATCAACGTATCCCGTCCCGTGATATCATTTATTCAATAGTCGATGAAGAATGTGGACGAGTTTGTGGAAAGGTTCAAACGATGTTTCTGAAAGTAAGTCACAGATTATTTAAGTTCTTCCTAGATTAAGTTGATGTTTCTTGCGTAACTACAACATTTTTTTATAAACAAAAAACTTTTACAGCTCAAACTTAGTTTTATTAATGTACATACATCAGAACTAGACCTTCATTTGAAGTTATAAAAGCTTATATTCTATTCATTAAAGTTGCCAGGGAAACGCAGCACAGGTCCCAGCGGCTGGTCGATTCCATCTAAATTACAAATTTACCTATGGCTGGGTATGTTGAAGCATAAAAAGAATTTCATTAACGGTATTCCAAAGGGATACGAAATAACACAGGAGATACGTAACGTTGAACGACCACGTGCTCTTCCACCATCCATAATACATTACATTGAAAAACACGTAAGTTTTAGATTGATTCAGGTAGAAGAACGGAATTAGTAGCTTCCTTATTTAGACATTCCAACTTCGCGCCCATATCTATCAAGCTCGTTCTTTAATTGGTAGTGATGCATCTGGACTTTCTGATCCGTTTGCTCGTGTGATTGCCGGTGAATTCACTAAAACAACTCAAGTAATTGATGAAACTCTAAGTCCAACATGGGATGAATTATTAGTATTTGATGAGATTTTAATTTACGGCAATGCTGATGAAATCAAACAAGAACCACTGTCAATTATTATCGAGATATTTGATCAAGACAAAGTTGGCAAATCGGAATTTATTGGACGTGCTATTGCAAAATCACATGTTAAATTACGTGAAGAATCTTATAATAAACCGAGATTTCCACCATCACTCGAATGGTTTGATATAACAAGAGGGAGTGATCGCGCTGGTGAACTGTTAGCTGCTTTTGAATTATTAGAAATACCATGTGATACTGATGCAGCATTACCACCTTTACCGAACCCAAAACATATTCCTATTTATAAAGAAACGGATCCAAAAGATTTAATAGCAATGTTACCAGTACCAAGAGGAATACGACCGACATTGGCTAGATATCGTATTGAAGTTTTGTTCTGGGGTTTACGGGATCTAAAACGTATTCACCTGTTGACTGTTGATAAACCTAGAGTTGATATCGAATGTGCTGGACATATTTTATATTCGTCGATTATACAAAATGCACGTAAAAATCCAAATTTTAGTACACCAGTAAAGTTTTTAGATTTGGATTTACCAGAACAGGAATTATATCGACCGCCTTTAACAATACGAGTTGTTGATTGCAGAAGTTTCGGTCGTTATACGTTAGTTGGTACACATATAATAAATTCAATTCACAAATTCATGTATACACCGACAACGAAAAGAGATAGAGAAGCGGAAGAACGAAAACGCTCTCAACACCAGTTGAAAAGTTTAGAATCCAATTTGACAAATCCCGTATCACCAACGTATTTAACACATTCTGATAGTGATAAAGAGAAAAGCCCGCTACTACCAAAAGATATATCGGTGTCAATCGGTTACGGTACACAAAGGACATCAATTAAAATTAAAAATGACACGAGTAAAAAACGTAAGCAAAGCATCGATGAAGATATTGTTGAGGAGGATGGGAGTCGCGATTGGTGGACGAAATATTTCGCTTCAGTTGAACGTATGATCGATGAAAGCAAAGAAGCGAAAAAATTATTGAGCCATAATGGTAATCTACAAGTATACGGTGACGATGAAAATAACCCACAATCAGGTAACAGTTCTGATAAAAGTTCTGGTGATAATCGAAGGCGATTTGGATTCAAAACCGCAACTAATGCATCTCGATTTGTGTCGAAAATTAGTCCGAAAAGTGTTCGAAAACGTACCAAATATAAGCCAGCCTTATGCAAAGTAAATAAAATCAAACTCAATTATTTGTGTTTAAGGTTGCAATATTATTATTCATTTTAGGTTTATCCAACGGAATTAGAATATCGTCACGAGTTTGGCGAATTTAAAGAATGGTTGCACACTTTCGAATTATATCGTGGTAAAAAAACCGGTGATGAGAGTGACGATGATAATCGCATTGTTGGTTATTTTAAAGTAATTTCGTTGAAATTCGATAACAGTTGAGATTAAATACAGAAAATTTACAGGGAGCTATTAAGGTTTATAAATGGCCTTTACCAAAAGATGTGGATGATAGAACGGTAATGGGATTTGATCCTCAGTACGGTTTCTTTCAAGGAATACCTTCAAATGATCCTATCCGAGTTTTAGTTAGAGTTTATGTTGTAAAAGCTAACGATCTACATCCGATGGACCTTAATGGAAAAGCTGATCCTTATGTCGTTTTACAATTAGGTTCAAAAAGGATAAGTGATAAGGATAATTATATATCCAAGCAATTAAATCCAGTATTTGGAAAGTTAGTACAGATTACAATTTATAATTAAACACTTTATTGATTTTGTAACGTGTTATGTACAGATGTTTCGAAATTGAGGCAACATTTCCACAAGATTCATTATTGACATTACAAATATATGACTGGGATTTAGTTGGTTCGGATGATATGGTTGGTGAGACAAAGATCGATTTAGAGAACAGGTTTTACAGCCGACACCGAGCTACTTGTGGACTACCTGAAAAATACGAAGAGTAAGTTTTTGTTATTAATAATTTATTATTATCAAGGCATTTAGTGAGTGTCCCGAACTCAGATACCGATTTCAAAATTTATGCAGAATAGCTCAAAATTAAATGTCACTTCCGAGGGTTCAATCCGACACTGACCTAGCTCAAGAGATAAAAATACATTCGATTAAAATATTTACACCTGCAATCTAACAAATCGATTCAAATTTCGAAGTTAATTGAATTATAGAGCAGTCATTTCCTTATTTCCTGTTACTAGGTAGTAGATTATTTTGAATTGTAAATTATCTGCAAACCCCTTTATATCTTCTTTTACATTATAAAATATGCAAAATATTCCAGGCAGGGTTATAACGCATGGCGAGATTCAATGAAACCAACACAAATTTTATTAAAATTATGCAAAGATGCTAAAATTGAAACACCAATTTATTCAGAAAATCAATTGAAAATTGGCCGTCAAATTTTCACAGTCCAGAATGATGATTTCGATTATTTTAAGACACGTGAATCTGAAGAACATATGGCTTTGGCTGTATTACATCGTTGGCATGAATTTCCAAGAATGGGTTGTCATCTAGTACCGGAACATGTGGAAACACGTCCATTATACAATCCGGATAAACCAGGAATTGAACAAGGCAAATTAGAAATGTGGGTTGATATGTTCCCAATGGATATGCCTTTGCCTGGTCCACCATTAGATATTTCTCCTAGGAAACCACGCAGTTATGAACTTAGAGTTATTGTATGGAACACTGATGATGTTGTTTTAGAAGATGATGCTTTCTTTACAGGAGAGAAAATGTCTGATATTTACGTTAAAGGGTAATCGCTCAAATGTAGAGATATTAATTTTATAATTGCCTCTTTATTAACTTTTAGATGGTTAAAAGGACCAGAAGATTGCCAATGTACAGATATTCATTATCGTTCTCTCACTGGTGAGGGAAATTTTAATTGGCGTTTCATTTTTCCATTTGATTATATGGTAGCTGAACAAAAAATTGTCATCTCACGTAAAGAATCACTCTTCTCTTGGGATGAAACTGAATGTAAAATACCTGCGCGACTAGAATTGCAAGTGTGGGATGCTGATCATTTCTCCGCTGACGACTTTTTAGGTAAAAAATCTAACAAACCATATTATTCATGACAAGTATACTGCCGTGCTTAGCAAAAAGGCAGTAAAGTTCACTTACCGCCTTTTTTAAATTCCAGTGCTAATCTGTTTTTTCAACAATTTCCTACGATCAGTCATAAAATATTTCATTAAAAACTTTTTTTTAATACGATAGTTATTTTTTAAGAAGGACCAATATTTTGAATTAACTACATTTCCTCAGTATAAAAGCAGTAAATTTATTTCTCAAAGTAAGAAAACAGTAATATTCAAACTGTACTGCTTTTATCCTCTGAAATTATTTAATACGTGTTATGGTTACCTATTTTCATTTGTATTTACTGAGGAAAAAGCAGTAATGGTCATTTTACTGCCTTCTTCTGTTGCATTGATGACATTTCAGAGTGAAACAATGTTATAAGCAATGTACATTTTCTTAACGTTTTTCCGATTAATAAATATTAGAGTTAAGTGTATTTTTGAAAAAAATATCTTTTTTCACAGTCTTAATAATATTTATCCTACATTACTGCATTTTGGTTGAAAAAAACAGTGGAAAAAAGCAGTAATCTTGTTTTACAGAGTATAAAGACAGTAAATTGTATATTACTGCTTTTTCATTTACAGGAATAAAAGACAGTACATGACTTATTTTAGGCACCTTGATAAATTATTTCCTAAAGTATACTTAAATAACTTTTTATAGAGTCATGGAATAGATGATCAGTCATTTAATTATAATTATAGAAGTATAATATCATTAATACAGTTTTAAAATATTCGAAATTTAAATTCCATTTTTCTCCAATGTCACTTTTTGTACTTTACTGCCTTTTTCCTAAGCACGGCAGTATAGATCTCTATCGTGACCTTCATATTCAATTTGAGGCTGACTGATTTTTTTTTACATTTTGTATCAAGCTTTGAACCACTCTGAACACCCTCTGTTTTAGTCACCTGTAAAGGTGGTGATAGCGAGCCGAGCCGATAATGTAATGCTCGCCGAATGTTCGTAAAATTTTTGTTGGCGAGTCTACTGTCAACATCGGCCGATCCGTTTTTGAGCCGAGCATGACATGAGCAAGGCAACAACAATCTAAATGAAAGTACATATCGAAATAACTACTCAAAAGTGCAATTTGCCGTTCCAACTTGAACGACAAATTCCTTTGAACTTGTTGGAAAAGCCGACAGAAAATTAGTTGCGGCGAGCCGCTCGTAAACCATTCAGCTTGTGTTCGCGATCCCGTTCCAACTACACAAAAATTACTACAAATATGACATTACAGGCTCCGCTCGCCCAGATCTTGAATAAATTGCGTACGGGACAGACATAACTTACAGGCGCCCTTTTTAGTCTATGTGTATCAATAAAAATTCAAACTTATATGATATGGCGCCCCATTGAAAACCGCGCCTGTAGCCCCCTCACGGTCCGGCACTGGACTCGTCCAATGTATCATGACCTTAACAATGCTTTTATTTTCTGCATTTCTGAGAAAATGATAAAGACTGACCCCACAGAGGCAAGTGTGTAGAATTGGAGACAAAGCTTGAGATCACAATTCAAATATTGACTGCCTTAAAAAATAATTTCAGGAGCAATTACCTTAAATCTAAATCGATTTCCGAGAGGTGCAAAATCATCAAAACTATGCACATTAGATATGTTAAAAACAGATGATACAGTGCCTGTTGTAAATATTTTCAAACAAAAGCGGGTCAAAGGTTGGTGGCCGTTTTATATAAAAAAAGACAACGAAGAAATGGAATTAACTGGTAAAGTTGAAGCTGAAATACATTTATTAACAAGAGAAGAAGCTGAAAAAAACCCTGTTGGACTTGGACGAAATGAGCCCGATCCTCTTGATAAACCAAAGTTAGTACTGGTATTATATTGTGAAAAAATTCGTTAAAATACTTGCCTTCTTTGTTATTACAGTCGACCGGATTCATCATTCATGTGGTTCATGAATCCATTAAAATCAATACGTTATATTGTTTGGCATAATTATAAATGGACCATTTTAAAATTCTTCATCATAATTGGCTTAGCAATAATCATTTTATTATTCTTCTACTCTATACCTGGTTATACTGTTAAGAAAATGATTGGTGCTTAAATTATCTTATTGTTGCATAATCATAGTACAAATCTAATCACATACACAAACCAAAAACAAATTAAATCAAAACTGTATAAAATATATTTGACTTTAGCCTAAAATGTAAAGCAATGTTACAAATACACAATATTTTAAATTTAAAGGCTGATTTTTTATTGTTCTCATTTGAAATGAAGAAATGACACAAACAAAAACACCGGTAATTTCCCGTTTCCCATTAACTTTGAAAAAAGCCATTAATTATGTTCACCAACACTCAAAAGATATGTCCAAATTTTTTACATAAACAAACTTATTATAAATAAACAATGTTTATGTCATCTCATTGAGATAGCAATTAATTATATTCGTAATTTTTTGTTTATATTATTCGGACTTTGCTTAACGTATAGATTATAGAATATGTTAATTCGAAAGCTTGGAAATTAATTTTGAAAAGTCAACGGTGTATACAAGAGAAAAAAATACCAACTGTTATATAAGTTTTGAATCTTTTGTAGTTGTATAAACATTTTTTTGCACGTGATTTTTTCTAGTCTTACCTTGAACTTGCAAAAAAGACTCAGTGATTATCACGATGTCAATTCAATTCAATTTGATTAACGTTGTTTCGGAGAATTCAAACTGAGGAACAAAACTATTCAATAAATAATTAGCAATAGTTTTATTAAATTAGGTAATCTAAGAATGACCTTAAAATCCTCATAATTATCTTAATATGTACTCAGACAGGTAGGTAAATATTGTAAGATAGTTTGTTTAATTTTTTTGGCATAAATCATTAGTAATTTGGCTATATAAAGAGTCAACAAAAGCAAAATTGCACAGTCATTAGTTAGCTTCCTAAAAATGCGTTTGGTAAGATAAATCATTATACAATAAAAGAATATTTTTATCTGAATATTAACAATATTTTCAGTTATTTGTTGTTAGTTTGGCATTATTTGCCATTTCTGTTTATGCAGACAGCAGTTCTGAAACTAATTCCAAGGTAAATTTAGTAATATGAATTAATAATATTGAATATATTCAAATTTAAAAAAATATGCACAGAGTTTGTCAGAAGAGCAATCTCTTCTGGAGGTAATTGATTTACTACCGAAAGCTCGAGCAGCTCGTCAAGTTCAAACTACAACCCATGCACCTAGAATTCTTGGCGGTTTATCCAGAGCTGCTAGACAAGTCCAAACTACAATTCACCCACCTAGAATACTTGGTGGAGTAATCAGACAGGCGAGACAGGTTCAAACCACAAATCATCCACCTAGAATTCTTGGCGGGTTATCCAGACATGCAAGACAAGTACAAACTACAACTCACAGACCTCAAAGAGTTGGGAAATAAATACATTTGGTTATTTTAATTTTTATGTTACTTTACAAGACAATTATATAATAAAACACTATTATTGCAATCAAAATATAGTCTTTTTATTAGTTCTAAAATTACGAAATATTGATGTGGAAGTGATAGAATAACGTATATACAGAGAAGAAAATTGGTGCCATCACCAGGAATTGAAAAATACTACTAAGACGAATTCGAAACATAAGTTATAATCTTACAAGATGTTTTATCAGGGTAGCCCTTAGACCGGTGCGAGCGGGGCCCCGCAACCTCGTTTATTTTATTTACAATTATGAAAGTTGATAGGGCTCCGAATGTCATTTTGTCCCGAGCCCCGTACTGGCTAAGGGCGGCCCTGTGTTTTATTATCTAATATCTAAGAAAAGAATTAGATGCTTTGAATATACGCTGAAATGCTGGATCTCTCCAAAATCCCTTTTCCCTTATACTTATCATTATTGAATATACCTGAAATTAATGTCACTATTTTATTCAAATTTGTATCTATACAAACATCATCTTTACTTTGTTGTAGAAATTGTACAATCTCGTATTTATCTTGATACAGAATCTGAGCCTAGCGATTAAACATTATACGTTTAATTGAAATATGGTTGTATTATTATTTATTATCTAATTCTAAGATTAAAGGAGATTTACACGGAAAGGTAATGGTGAAAATGTTCGTATCTTTTATTAGCAAATGTATTTTTTTTAAATAGATACAGTCTGTTATTCCTATCTATCTAGAAAGCCTGTACAAAATTTAGCGTAGGTATATACAAAAAAAAATATATGAAAAACATATCAAAACTGCTGACAAGTACTCATACAAAATTGCTAAAACTAGAAAGTTTCTTTTATATTTAATTTAAATAGTGCAGACTTCATTGTCATAATACACTTGAATCACAAAATCGAAAACATTACTACTTTATATGAAAAATTACTTTTAGAATTATTTGAGTAAAAATTGTTACAATAAAAAATCATGGCACAATCAATTAAGAATTTGTTTTTGTTTACTTTTCTTTTTGTTAATAATCATTAGAAATAGATAAATCGTACCATGAAAATCGTATAAAAGGTACTATCAGAAATGATATAAATACACTATCATGAATTCAACTGACACTTATTAGCAACTATTGAATGGTTCTATTTTGTTATAATTTTGCACGAATATTGAATAAATCGTTGTAATTAAGATTGTTCCAAACACACCACTAAGTAAGCTATTTTCTTTAATTTTAATAATTTTTTTTATCCAACACCAAAAACACACCCCTCCGACGATTTGATTATTCATTAATTCATTAATTAAATGGAAAATGAGCAATAAATAACTGTTTGATTATAATTTTTATCATTAACAAAAATCATCATTGTGAAATTAGTCATCGCAGGAAATTACACAAGCAATCTTTGGACTGTATAAAAGGTATACTTTAGTTTTAGCTTTTCTATATTCTCTTATTGGCTAAATATCGAACACTCACACGTTCAAACGATACAGGATACATGTATATTACAACTTAAATAAGACTAGCATAGGAGTTTAAAAAAAATGTCTTAAATTCCACTCAATTTAAATAAAGTGAAATGAAAGAGACATTTCAATAAATTAAAATAAAATTAATAAAACAAAACACAAAGATGACTTAAGAGAAAACGAAACTATATAGACGAAAATTTAAAATAAATTAGCTATATTTGAGCATTATAAAATGCTGAATTAGAATATAATAATAATAATAATAATAATAATAATAATAAAATGGTATCACAGTTCAGTGAAATTAACATGGGCGAGGAGTTTAAGGATCGTATAAATCATTCGTGACGCAGCAATCAAAAAGGCCACTAAATATTTAAAAATTCAGCAAATATCAGTCAGTCTCTATTTATATTTATAAATCGATATAATAAAAAATTTGGCGAATTTTTCTTTTGAAAATCACGTGATAGATCAAAAAAACTATCAGATAGACAACGTCACGATATCAGAAAATTAAGAATGAAAATCATTTTTAAATGAAAATGATAAAATTATACCACATTCACGGCTTATAGCTAAACGAAAAACGAAAAAATAATTCTATAATAAGTGGTCCTAAACAGTCGAGTACAATTGAATTGAATCCATAATAATAATAAAATAAAAACAGGTAAATAAGTAATAATATCGTGTTTTTTTTTATCGGAACACAACATTTACCACATCCTTGATCGTATTATTTACTTCATTTATATAACGTATATTTTCTGTACTATTACGTGTACCTGCTGTACGTAATTGTCGTGCTTGTGTTTCTAAACGTGTGAGCAATTCACGGAATTGGAATTTTGTATGAGCAGGAACTACATTATCAGCATAATCCATACAGGAACCATGTAACATACCAATTTTATCAGATAATTGAAGCCATGTTGTTGTTGATACTGTATCATTTGATTTAATACTTTTCAATGTTGTTTCTAATGCTAGTGATATCTCTAAAATATTATCTTTGCCAGCTTTATTATCACTAACAACCTAAATAATTAATTTTATTAAATTCTAAATTTATCAATTTTAAAATGACAAGTTACCTTAACACCTTCCTCTGGTGTTTTATTTTCTAAACTAATGGGCTTTGCAGAAATTGGTGGTTTTCCTATACCTGGTGCAATAGGTGTAGCATAAATTGCCGATCCCGCAGCTGGACGATTAGCTAGAACTGGTTTAACAGCTTTAACTGGTGGTTTTATTGGAATTAAAGGTTTCTCTTCATTATTGCTATTAGGTGGCCATATTTTCCTATCATTTTTACCATTACTTTTATCTAATTTAATTGAATCATCTGATGTTTCAATTGGTGATACTTCATTAATCAATTCCTCATTTTTATTATTTTTTAATGCTAATTTAGGACTTAATTGTATATTCGTGCTACAATTACCATCTGTTGAATCTTTTGGTTCCCATAATTTTTTTAAACTACTTATACTACCCGTACTCTTTCGTTTATCATCATTATCATCAATCTTTAAATTCCCACTATCTGAACTAGCTGTACTTTCACGTCTATTATTTGTTTCTTGTTCGTTATTATCATCATTCTTACTACATTCATCATCTTTTTCTAATCTCTTATCATTAACACTATCAACTTTTCTTAAACGTGATTTAAAATCAATAATTACAGATGAATCATGAATATCGGATTTTTCTTTTGTTAAGGTTTTTTTAGATGGATCAACTTTTTTTAATTGTGATATAAATGTTGTTACACCATTATTTTCATTTGTTGATTTCGTTGTAATTGTTGTGTTTGCTGTTGTTGTTGTTGTTGTTAATGGTGTTATATGTCCTTGAGAATTTTTTCTTTGTTGTAATTTTGGATCTCGATCCAAATTAAATGATTGAGATAATTCAGTTACTAATTGAGCTACAGGATCGTGACTAATGCCACTCACAGCCAATATGGGTTCTAATGGAGATTCTTTAGGATTTCGACACTTCTGATCTGCACGTTCTTTAATTTCAGCTACTAATTTCAATTCCATCTCTTTGACTAATTTATTTTTGAACACTTTCATGGATTTATTGTCATCTGATGATTCTAATTCTTTTAATTCTTTACACTCTTTATCACCTTCATCTACAATTAAAGTATCTACTGATAAATAATTTATTATTTATTGATTAACGTAAAAATATTTACCACATTCAGGAAAGCCAGGTGGAGGTGGTAGTGGTTCTAATGGAGAGCCCACAATAAGAATATCCGAATCATTACTTATAGGACTTTTTCCATCTTGGCTAAGACTGCTAGTTAAACTAACACTAGTTCGTTGTGGACTTTTCTCTTTATTATTATCATTATTACAATTCTCAGTTGATTGTTCTCGTTTCTTTAAACTAACCCCAAATCTTGAACTAGCTTCCTCAACTGATGGTTGTAGATTACTAACATCACTATTCTCACTATTATCTCCATTGTCTTTAACTAATTTTTTTGATGCTAAAGGTGACATATTTAAAGATTTCTTTTTTAACTCAGTTGATGAAGTCATAATATAACTACTATCAACTGTATCAATTGGACAATCAAATTCTTCAGGTGGTGGTGGTAGATCTGTCGGTGGTGGTGGAAATTCTAAATCAGCCAATGTTGGTTGAATTGATCTTGATGGACTACCACCACGAAATGTTGAATTCTGTGCAACTCTAAATGTTCGAAGACTACTTCGAACATCAGCTGAATTGTTTCTAGAAATATTTCTAGTTCGTGATAGTTTTGACGATGTTGGTGAATTTGGTGGATGTGTTGCATGAAATGTTGTAACACCACCTGAAGAATTACTACGAATCATTTGTGGTTGTGTTCGAATATTAGTTCGTGGTGATAGAGATCTAGGAGTAGATTCGGAATGTTCAACTGGTGGATTTGCTGGTTGAACTGGAGTATCTTCTGTTGTTGACATACCGCTTTGTTTTAAAGACTCAAGATAGGCACCAATTCTAGCTCCTTTTGGTAAAGTACCATATCTACTGATAGCTTTACGAACATTTTGTACCTCTAATGCAGCTATTTGAATCTATAAAAATATGCTTATTAATAATATTAAATTTAAATTTAGTATTATAAAATACTTACCGCTGGAGAATCTTTAGTTTTTGATTTCTTACCACGTTGTTCTAAACCACGATTACCCATAATTGGTGCTCGTTTAAAAGAACCTGTAGCACAATTAAGACTACTAGTTGTAGAAACTTCAGGATAAGAATGAGCACCTGAATCATCCGTGTCAGGTGTTTGGTCCTGTAGATCACTTTCACTGTCACCTTTCGTACTGGCCGTTAAATTCTGCATCTCGCGAGTCATACCTATATAAATGAAAGTTAATCAGTATAAAAATGTT
The DNA here is from genome assembly GCA_028455855.1 of Meloe dianella. Taxonomy (NCBI): domain Eukaryota; kingdom Metazoa; phylum Arthropoda; class Insecta; order Coleoptera; family Meloidae; genus Meloe; species Meloe dianella. The sequence continues at coordinate 2,053,908 of JAPTHL010000054.1, read as the reverse complement.
TAAGATACCGGACGATAAAATAGAAAATTATTTATAAGATTGATAAATTGTTAATTCGTTAGTTTCAAACAGATGCAAATTTATGTTTAAAAAACAACCTTGTTAGTACTGTTCGTTTCTGTGCAGTTTTCAAACCCCATGCAAAAAACGAACTAAATAAGATACCTTTAAAACTTTTTTTAATACCATTTAAATCAGATCCGTCTTCAATGGTAACGGCTTCGCCTTGTCCTTGATCATCAAATGTACTATCCCGGAACGAACTGCAAGAAGATAGCAAGCTGCAAACGAATTTAAATCACCACAAATTTGTTAGGGTTAGTAAATGTAATCAAAAATAGTGCAATCAACATAATGATTCACGTATGTACGTACCTTGTACGTTTAGGGGGTGCTGGTGCTTGTTTGCCTCTTTTATTAGTTGTTCGTCGCATTTGAACCAAATTGTTTTTTGCTCCAGTAAAAGTTGTTAATTTTGTCGTTATATTCATATCTAAAATGATTTAAATAAATAAAACTTAATTTAGTTTTTTCGGTGATGCGTGTATTACCCGAGCCTGATTGATCACCACCAATACCAATTAAACCATGAATATTTCCTGTACTACCCGAATGGGATTTTTTATAAGACATATGAGGAGTTCCCATAGGAATTGCAGCTTCGTTTCCTTGTAATTGTTTTTCAACTTCTGTAAAAACAATTCCATTTAATTTTTTTTTTTGAAAGTGTTGTAAATCTAACAAAATACCCTCTGTAATACTGGATTCTTGGAACATATTTTCTAATGCATGATGTATTTCTCTGAATGTAGGTCTATCGTTCGCATGCCACTGCCAACATTGTCGCATTAATTCATAAATTTTTGGTGGGCATCCAGGTGGACATTCCATTCTATAGCCTTTCTCTAGCATATGATAGACATCAGTTAAATCAACACCTGGATAGGGAGACATTCCATAAGTGGCAATTTCCCATAATAAAATACCGAATGCCCAAACATCAGATTTTGTTGAAAATTTATTATAAGCTAATCCTTCTGGTGCTGTCCATTTTATAGGGAATTTAGCACCAGCATGTGCTGTATAAGTATCATCTCTCATTAATCTAGCTAAACCAAAATCGGCAACTTTTACTAAATGATTTTCACCAACTAAACAATTTCTTGCAGCTAAATCTCGATGTATAAAATTTCTGCTTTCTAAATAACTCATTCCGCTAGCAATTTGTGTTGCAATATACATAAGTACAACAGCATTTATTTGTTCTTTGTTACCATTACGTAGGTAATCTAATAAATTTCCTTTACTCATAAATTCTGTAATAATATAAAATGGTGGTTCACGTGTACAAACACCCATTAATTGTACTAAATTTGGATGTTTCATTTCTTTCATAATTGCCGCTTCTTCCAAAAAGTCTTTTAAAGCCATTGTATCTTCTTTTAGTGTTTTAACAGCAACTGTCATATTATATCGTTTCCATACTGCTTCATAAACATCACCATATTGACCTCCACCTAATTTATGTCTCATAACAATATCAGTCCTATTTATTTCCCATTCATCAGGTTCAGGACTGAGGGGGAATACAGTTGGTTTATTATGTTTCGGTGCTGGATATAGTAACTGTGTTATAAGACCATCTGACAACATCGAATGATGATGAACTAATTCCGCTAATGTATTAAATTTACTTTCAGCAGTAACATAAACTTTCCCTTCTGAATCTTCATTGATTCGATAATGATAGACACGACCTTCATAACGTAATGATATACTCCTTTGTCCTGGACTACTTTCAGATTCACGTACTAAGAAACTACCATTTATACCAGAACTGAGCAAATATTCAGCAGCATTCCTTGATATTGGACCATGATACCAGGAATGTTTCTCTAATGAATTTACTGGGGTTACATAATTTGATGGTACCCAACCGACTTGATTCGATGATGAATGAGCTTCACACCATTCACCACTTTTATTATAACTTAAAATGCGAACTTGTTCACCTGTAAAACAATTTATTTTCTCAATTCCATTATTATTTATCTTATTTGAAAATATTTATCAACCTACATCAATAAATTCTAGGGCACGTAGGTTGTATATACAATAAAATTAATGAATTAAAATGATTTACCTTTCTTTAAGCTCAACTGATTTTCACCACCTGCTTGAAAATCATATAATGCAACAAACAATTGTGGATCATCTTCTTCTTGTGCTAAGAGATTTTCTTTAGATGTCCATCTATTAGCTGTTTCCAATGACATAGGTGTTGATGGTGGTCCAGAACCGGATGACCCTGACAATGTTGTACCCAATGTTCCACTTGATCCCAATGTATTTGTATTAAGTGTTCCTGGTGGTTCAGTTTCTGGTAAACTGGGTATGTGTGGGAGTGGTCTGCTTTGTAACAAAGCTTCTGTAATAGGCAGAAATTTTTTTATAGAACACAAACAAACAAACACGAACAACATTAATCAAGTTGGTAAATAAAATATAAATAAAACCGAAAATATCACGGGACCTCCAATTGCTGTGATAAACAAAAAATGATTCAATATATTACAGGAAACGATAGAAAACTTAAATTATTTCCTGTTGAAATATTTCTTTGTATGCAAAGGCCAGATAATTGTTAGATACAAAATCAATTTTTGATTTTTATTTTATTTTTATAAATTTCATCGATTATCTATTAACAAGTTCAATAAACCTCTGAATTAACATCTTTTGTTATAAGGTTCCTATTGTTATTATTATCATCTAATTCAAAACATTTGTTAACAGTGTAACATCTGTATTTCATAAGTTAAACATGTACGATGTTGTAATAATCATTTTTTTCTCAATATTTGTTCTAATTTGCAAATAAAAAAATTATTAAAAATCGAATTAATATAAATAAAACATTTTAACGACAAAATTTTATGATAAAATTCGACTGAATTATCCGACAATTAATGAGTCATTTTGCTATCTTATATAACGTTTAAATAATTACTGTATTTACAATAAATTGTTGAGTTTTCAAGGCCTGTATGTTCTCTTTTATACAAATATTATTATTAATTGTCAATTCAATTAAACAGTGAAAGAAATTTATAAGGCATTAATCATTCTAACAAAACACCTGTTATTGTTACTAATTTATTGTAACAGGAAGTTTATAATGTGCAAATCATCAAAAACATTAATAATATTGACGATGAAAGATAGAGGAAAGACGCCGGCGTCGTCAATAGAAATCTATCTAAATGTCAAGTTTGAGAATAGACAAGAAAGGTTAGTGCACCTTGCTAGAGAGAAGGTATGCCAAGTTTCCAATATATAAAGATGTAGACGGTACCAATAACAACAACAACAACAACAATTCAAACACAAGTCTCTTTAATTAAACTATACAAAAAAATTAATAGTGAACAACCTTGACAACACCCTACCCTTCTATCTGCTCGTTAGACCACTGGTGATTCTAGTGTATTATTCACAAATTATGTGATACGAAACGGATAATTGAAAATAAATAACATTCATTTACTAATTGTTAGTTTCTAATAAAAGGATAAACTAATTTTAGTCGAGTATTTCGAATAATATTTTTAGATGTAGCTAAATAGAATTTCCATCTAAAATATTCAGTAGTTCTTTTTAAAACGTAAAAGATAATTAAGAAATTCACACTTGGCAAATCTTACCGAATAATTGAAATTTCAAAAGAGAAGAAAGTGGATAAAACTGTTAAAGTCAACTCATCTGTTTGTGTTGCCAGAGGTAAATGGAAAATTTTCACACAAACACTCTACTGAAGACAAAACAGTAAAGAAATGGAGAATAATAAAATAAAAAAGAAAACACCAAATACGTATAACAAAAGAATCATAAAGTTAGCTTCATTAAGGAACAACATACAAATGTGGTCCATTATTGTAAAGATATATGCCGTGCTTCATTCAGTACAGTTGAAATTCCAAAAAACTGCACAACATTTACAGACATCTTTATTCTACAGTCAGCAGATTATATTGAATCAAAATTGTCACCCACCAAGTTGATTTCTGTCAATAGAAATATGTTTTCGATACTTTTCAATGACTTACTGTAAAAGCGTTTGTGAATCAAGTAGGTGTCAACAAATCATTTCAATAAGCCAAGTCTGTCAATTCAAAACAACCAAAGTATAATGAGGAAATACATTTGTCTACAACCCCCTTTAAGAAAATTTAACGAAGTGAATGTAGGTCTCCATTGCATTCAGTAGGTATGACCCAATATTTTAAACGTAAATAAATCAATTAAATTTTGAGAGGATATACATCTTACAAAATTTGATTGTTTCCAAATAATCTAATCGTAGCAATGTCATAGTTAATTGTGCATATTTTCTAAAGATTCAGTATTCTGGATGTATTTTAAGAAATGTTAAAGAACAAAAGAGTTCAATCGCACATTTAGATGAAGAAATTGTTAATATTCGTCTCATATTCTAAATAAACCAGCATTCATCAATTGAAGAAGAAAAATTTACGATTCATTTTGTTTCTATGACTGAAATTTTTTCATTGCTGCCTCAATTACATTCAATAATTGGCAAATTAATGTTGATCTTTTCTAGAATCTTCATTAATTTATTTTTGCTATTAAAGCAAATTTAAAATTTATATTTTCATACGTAATTTTTAATTTCAATATTTACTAAGAATTGTACATTACACATAAAATTTCATTACAAAATAATCAACTATCAACCATAATTCTCCTTTATAACTCTAATCGTAAGTAAATAGAAATAGAAAGAACGAAAGATCTGAAATACTGTAGTTTAACAAATGGAATAACACATTTTGACATTCGCTGTGAAAATGTTCACAATAAATGTCAAAACGTCCACAAGTATTGCAAAACCAAAGTCAATTTTCACTAACCATGAATAAAATTTACAATTCAAACCGAAAGAAAAGAAAAACGTTCATATCATCCCCACAATCTATAAAAAGCCTTTATTTTATTTCCTTTTTTACAACAAATAATTCAATACAATCTCATTACAATAACGCCTAGCATTCGTAATGCATTTAGCTTAATTAGAAATGGGGGTACCAAAGAGGCCAGGAATTATAATCAAACTTATCTACGATATATAAAAGAAGGCAGCACCTAGATTTATAATTCCAATATCAAATACTGAAATAGATACAGATATGGGTAGCTATATAATAATATAAATTGATTTCATGATTCAATTATAGCAGGAAAAAGAGAAGCCCCAGAGAATTGCGTGTTTAAAAATCTCCATGTATGAATGAATTAAAACTAACTAAACTGAAATAAAAATAAAAGTTATTGTTATTTTTATTTCAATATTATGCAATAAGAAAATGATTTTAATTTAAATATGTGTGAAAATTTTGACAAATATGTACTGATTATTAAATAAATGAAATTCAATAGAAGAACTTGAGAAATGTGTAACAAAATCTTATTGTTTTATTTGAGAATTTACAACCGTAAAAACTGAAATTGAAACTTTTGTAATTTATACTTATTCATATTCATTCAACCGAATTTTTATATTGTAACAATTTGTCCTCATCGGGGAGTTTTCGAAACAAAAAAAACTCACGTATTTTATCCAATGCTTATTATGTTAAAAATATAATAAATTCACAATAAATAGATGCCTAAAATATACGAAAAACCAGTTCAACAGATCAATAAAAATATACGAGTTATTATAAAAGTGAAATAAAACAAAATAATGAATTATCCATAACGAAACCGCAAATTTTAATTAATAAAATGTTTAAAATTTATCGAAATAAAAACAAGATTGTTTAAAAACAGAAAGAAACTAAAATGCCTTTTAAATATTTCCAACGGAAATTTAATTTCCGATAAATGTCATGGTCTGTTATTTGTGATTATTTCAAGTTTTTCCTCATTGATTTTTGCTGTCGACTCTAATTCACTAATTTAATGAAAATGTTTTCCATGAAAATAATGATATTTTCGACAAAATTGATCGTTTTTCTGAAACTCCTATGGCCGGATATTGCTTCTAATTCCACCATCATCATCATCTCGTTTCAGTTCAAAATAATGAAACAAATTAAAACCGGATGCCATAATTACTAAAGAACCATTGAATAAACCCGCATTTTCGGATTTTCTTATTCAAAATATTAACAATTATAATAATAATAAATAATTTTGAAAACGTGTTATATTCTCGATATTGTACAATACACGATAATAATTACAAATAATGTTAACCGTTAATTCAACTCATTTTCCTCAATTTTTCAATCGATTTCACAGTTATTTAATATTGTTGTTGCTTCATTTCGTACAATTCAATCGAAATATTGTTTACAATAAAAACAATAATTGACCATAAAAATTAAGAATGGAAAATTGGTTCCATTCTATGATCAAGGTCTTTTTGATTGTTTTATATAATGAGACTGAAAGATTCTTTTTAAAATATTTGATAGTTTACTAGGAATTATTTAATAACAATTTTTTTTTCTTAAGGAATGTATAAAACGTTAGTAAGTTTAAATTTGGAATCATCAAATTTCATTGGAATTTATTTGAAAAACAACCAAATTTTCGCTTGGAGATAGCATCATAAAAACTCTAATTTAAAAACGGCTACAGACATTGAATATGAGCTTCAGAAACAGACACCACTGATAGATTTCCAAGGATAAGAATATCTCTGACGATGATCGAATAATTAACAATCAACCATTAACAAAATCAAAGTGACAAATTTCAAACAACAAAATTACAAAACAAAACAGTAGCAGCTTTAGAATTTTTATAAATATACTCGGTTTATTTTAACTTGACTAGATTGACGATAAAACAGTAAAATTAATTGAAATAGAAAACAATATTTTCCTGGATAGAAAATACAAATGTGTGGATTAAATAGCGAAAAGTGACTCTAACTTGTTAAAACCCAAAGGCTATATACATTTCCACTACCTGTAATAATTTCTTATGGATCTTTCGACATATCTATCAAATTACTTTAATGTTGACGCTATATTTCAAAGTGAAGTCGTTCAAGTCAAAAAATTTATTTCGACATGACTTCTTTCTAAAAAATGGAAACAACAATTGATTTGACACATTTGTACAATTGTTATCTATGCAATATTTCTCTTGAAAGAAGCCAAACTATGTTATTCTTGTTGTTTTGACTGTATTGGAAGTCAAGTTGACCAAGTCAAAATAGAATGAGTGTATTGCAATCATCCGTAGTAACAAAGTAAATTTTATTTTAATTATCTAGACAATAACAACCCTACAGGATGTTCCAGACACTCTATCCATATGTATAGAATTAGTAAAACAACATTACACATTGAAACATGTCACTAAGAGGTGTACCTCTGTTTGGGTTGCTTTTAAGATGACAATTATTTAATTAATTATCCCTCTTTTTTGTTATTCGATATATGCTGCTATTATTTAAATTATTTTATCACGACATTATTATTATTATTGTCATCTACAAAGAGCGCTTTTTTTTAATAAAAACAGACAACAATTTCACTTTCTCTTTAAAAATATAAGAAATTCCACTAATGTATAAATATTGTGGGTTTATCAATATTTATTGAAACAAGAAAAGAATAGAGAGATCAATGGCGTGAACTTGAATAAAAAGACCAGGAAATTCAATAATAAAAGTCGACATATACTATAATCAAATTTCAACATCATATATCTTCTTCAAGCAACTGAATATATTGAATATTTAAAATTAAGAAAAACAGTTGAAATATGAATATATGAATTAAATTATAAACAAAATCAAAAACTATCGTCTTTTATCTAGTCGATTTTCAATAATATTATGGAAATCACTGTGGAAATCAAACAGTCAAGTCTAGACTTATTCAAACTTACGTTCAATCTCAAATAACTAAAGCAATAAAATGCAGGTCTTCTTTTTTTTGCTTTTGGTAAGAAATTCTATTTGAAAAAATGAAATATGATTTGTAATTTCAATTAAATTGATAAAACAAAAAATTCTATTTGTTGTTCAATCACCTTCATAAATTAATTGATTTCTCTATGGTGATTAGTCTAATCGTATGAATGATAAAATTATCAAGTTAATGAATTTTAATTGTAAATCGATAAGATTGTAGTGGTATTTAACTTATATTTAAGCCAACTATTTATTACTTAACAATTGATAATTAACATTCTAGTTAAGAGAGGAGAAAAAAATGAAACGTTCTCTCTTATCTAACTACCTACCTTGTTAATTATAAAATTGAAAATCGAAACCTTAAAAAAATATGTACCTAGGATTTATTAACAAAAAATAAAAAAAGAAACAGTTAATCACCGCTAATGGAGCCACTGACGGCCTTCGCAGTAATAAAATTTACTAATTGTAATTAAAAAACAAAACATAATAAAAATTATAAAAATTTATGAAATAATTTGACAAAGTAGAAATTTCAGTCTTTTTTTCGCACCAGTAGCTAGCCACATCTGCTCAATAATCTAAAAGAAAAACCTCTAACGTTCTTGATAATGATCTTGGATATTTATTTTATGTGGCAAAATTACTTAGCATAAGATAAAGTTTATTGGTAGAAACTACTATCTAGTAATAATGATGATAGGAAGTTTGATGGTGTACGGTTAACATTACATGAAACATTATAAAGAAATGTACAGAGTGCAAAGAGTGACTATTAAAAAATTAATAATTAACAAACAATTATCATAATTAGTTTTTAATTGATTTCAAACATTCAATGTTATAGCCAGTTGGAGCTCTACAGACTTAGGCCCACCTATTGTGCTACCCATTTATAGGGCCCTGGTTTGAAACTTTCAATCAATTTCAACGTAATACTGATCCGTCCTAACGATTGAGGATTAAAGTTTTACTGAACAAATCACAAAAACGATTAGATTTTAACGATGACTGAATAAACATTGTGAAATATCAAAAAAGAAAGTAAAGGTAATTTGTCTTAAAAGTTTTGACACGAAATTCTAATCCATCATCATATAAACCTGGGAATATTCTTTCATTTTGAAAATTTTTATTTCAAAAGACGGAAATGGAAAACTAACAATAGAAACCATATACATAATGACGAATATAAAAGTACCGAAAAAAAATATACACGAATTAATGATGAGAATTCTATCACACAAATTGAAAATTAAATTTCTTTGTAAATTAGTTAATTATAAATACTTACATGATTAACAACAATAAAAAAAGGAAAAACGAACGAAACAAACAAGAACCACTTCGTTTCCAAAAAAGGAAAAGAAAATTCTCTCACTCAACATTATCAATGCAAATATAGATTATTTGTAATTCAATTTGAAAAAGAGGGAATCTCCCATTTATACAAAGGCGGTTTAACATAGTCTGAAGCACCTAATTGAATAGAATTGACACAAAATAAGAAAAATTGAACGGTTTTGTGTTCAATTAATTGAAGATGGGGCTCTTGTTAACTGTCAGTTTCAACATCTACTTAACCCTCTTCTATAGTTGTACATAATTGTAATGATTTTGTTTTAAACGTCTTGAAAACAAAGATCTATTTTATAATGTGAACTATGATCATGACAATAGAAATTAATCGAACGAAAATAATAAAATAACTAGATGATAACAAATTCATACAATTCATGATTAAATTATTATAATGAAGCATTGTTTGAAAAGCCACAACTGTAAAAAGGAAAATTGGTTGATTTCATTTAATTACAATTTAATTAACTATTCGACCAAATCATGATTAAGGCAAAGAAATTCGAAACTTAATGGATTAATTAAACTTTCAATTTTTTTTCTCTTCTTTAACCATGTGTAATTTCTCTTGTAGATTTTCTACAAATTTACAATGCAACTCTATCCAACACCAAATTAGTTTTATTTATTAGAAATCGAGACAGACGTCTACGGCCACCAAACACTATGGGGAAAACTCGACGGGGATACTACAACAAACAGACAAAGACAACAATATTGGAGACCTAACGTAGACATGAATGAACTTGATCGTTGACGATCGTATTGTCAAGTTTTTCAAGCAAAAATACAACCCTTTTATTACCACGAATTAAAGAAAAGTGAAATCTACACCCTCTCACCGTATTGTTTATCATTATTCATATTAATATTAAATATTGACAACAATTAGGGGAAATGTCTGCTTGTTTGTTTGTTTTTTCCTTGCATACGGCTGCCATTATTGCATACAAATTTCAGATGTTTATCAATAAAATTCCATCTAGTTGTTATCAGAAATTACAATCAAGATTTTCCGATTATTATACACTGGAAAAATAGCAATCAAAATAGAAATATAGAAGGGTATTTCTTGGAAAACAACTTATAAGAGAAAGATTCATATTTATTTTATTGTGGTTTAGAAATATATGATTCATACCACTATGTTCTGTGAATATATTTGAGATAATTTGACGTCCATCTTTCGTAGGTCTTGGTCTGTTTCGATTTGTTCTTATTGAATGTGTACCAATGGGTATGGTCCCCCTATTTTCTTTGGTATTCTGGGCACCCATACTTTGAAATCATACCCTGTTCTTCTACCAATTATCAGATGGTCATTCAATAAATTGTTGTTATTATTATGATTCAATACCATACACAAACACACAAACTACACAAAACAAAATAACAACAAATACACAATTAAAATTAGTGGAACTATATCAAACACAGAATGATAATTTTAATACACCATCTCTCTCACAACACAATAATTAACCAGGAAATTAATCAATACACATTAAATTCTAATTTTGTTTATAAATAAAACTGTTATTATCGATTAGAAACCGTCGTGTTTTGTTATTATAATTTTTTTTTACTTCACGTTATTGTTTTTAGTAACACAAACAACCCCACTAACTCCCTATTCCGCCATATTTAACTTGCCGAATCTCTATCTTTGTTTGATATATTGAAACGACAAATCAGTCTGTCTCAAATGTGCATTTCGATTTGTTAGTACATCGTATCGACGTTGAGGACAGCACCATCAATGAAAATGCATTTTCCACTTGTTCCACCGTTGCCAAATCAATCCGAAATTTGGAAAATCTCAAATAATTAATAAATGAAATAAAAAATATTTTGACTGTTGTGAAATTTTCAGTGTTTTTTTTTTGAATTCAAGAAAATCCGGTATAGAATCAAATAATCGAATTAACCCCAATTAAGGATGGTAATTGATAGGTCAGAATAAATATTGTACAATTAAATTAGTTTGTTATTAATATTCTATTTTCGATTTAGGATTTTGTATAAATTTATTATTATCAATATGTTTCTATATAATATAATCAAAATTTATAAATGAACAAATCTTAAATTATGCCTGTTGGTGTGGCAACCAGTAATACACAACATCGGCCAGTGGCGGGTCGTTCTTTATATTTGTGCATTTCATAATTTATTCGAAATGAAATAACTGTAAATAATCAAAAAAATTTAATTTTTCAATAATATACAATTTATAATCAAATTAAACAATCTCTCTGATAACAAAATGCTAAATATTGACATATCAAAATAGCATAAAAATAATAAATGATGTATAATAATAATAATAATAATAATAATAATAATAATAACATGAAACTCCTACCATTAGATTAAAATAAAGATTTAGTGCATAAACAATACCTTACATATAAACTTTAATAGAATAAACAAGAGTAAATAACAACGATTTTTAACATTCACAGGTAAAAGAGTTTTTTTTTATCTTTAATTCCTTCAAATATGAGCACAAGGTTTTCTTTTAAATATAAATATTATAAACACATTTAAATGAAAGAAACGCTTATATTATCAATATATGTGTAAATGTATGTCACTTCTGTGATATAACATTTAGATGAAGATTATGCAACACTGAAATTGTTTTCGTTTTTTTTTTGGAAAATAAAACAAAATTTGTTTGTAAGAAAAATGGCATGATTGAAAATAGATAAGGCAGTGGAAAAATTCATCAAATACAATGATAAATTAATAGAAATATTCGTCTAACAATATAAAATATTCTATTTACAGATTAAGTATTAAAATTAGGTACATTCAATTGTCTTTTGTTTATTATTTATATAATAATAATAATATTAACAATAATTGTAATTATTATTGATTTTTTTTCAGATTATTTAAGAAACCATTTATACCTATAGAGTTATAGCCTCATTTTATTTACATAAATAAAATCAATCTTGTCACTAACCGTTCTTTAATTTTTTTATTGTTAAGTACGTTACTTCAGTCAATCAGAGATATGCACATACGATTTTCTATTATTAGTGAAATGGCATCAATCTGTTGTTATGTTTTAAGTCATTTTGCGAACATTCAAAAATGTAGAGATCATTCCAAAATATAAGTGTATTTTGGTACAATATTAACCAATCAAGCGACTAGTAATAGCATTGCCGTGTGTAATCGATATACTGATATCTTGGAACGATATATAATTGTAAAAACAAACAAACAAACACACAAAAACTAATGATTCAAATACTTTTGATTTCTATAAGAATTATTTTGTACTCTAAAAGACAACAACACCCTAATATAAATATAACTAGGGTTAGTGATATATCGCGATATGATTGTTTTTTCACTTTTTTTTTCTCTCTTAACAAGCATAGTTTAATTACTATTATTTATAATATCGACAATCAGTTTTATTAAAGATATAACATGACTAACATTAATTTAATTTAAATTAAAAATAATAACCCGAAATGTTTATCATATTTAATAACATGGAAAATTTGTGAAATATCTATTCAAGAATTTTTGTTTAACTTAACAATTCTCACATGTTTAAATACGATAAAGTCAACGTCCACACCAAAATTAACCAAAATATAAAAATGGAAAAAAAAACAAAGAAAATTATACGTATATTTTTTGCAACAATATTTACAAAGATATGCTAAACACCGGAATATTTATTGTTATTTTGTTGCTCTTACAATGATATGTATGTAACAGTACCTCAAAGATCTCTTTTTATTGTATTGAAAAATATAAAATTAATAATAATAATAATAGTGAAACTAGAGGACATAGCCGGAAACCCTGTCAATCACGGATAAACACCCTTCAATGCTTAATTTTCTATTAAAAAATGTCACCATATTTGTTCTCCCTTATAAATCTCACAACTCACAGAATTAAATCATCAGCCTTGTAGCATACTTGAGCAAGATAGAGGCATATTAGCAAGATTCATGGCAATCACAATCGATTCAAAACAAATAATAATAATTATAATTGTAAAGCCAATAAATCTGAACACTAATAATAATAATAATCATAGATACGAAGAAAAAAACCATTCCACAAACAACAATAACAATCGAGGTCACTGTAAATCATCTTCAGATTTTGGAATGTCAAATATTTCAGCAAATAATGGCGGTAATGTTAATTTCGTCCAATTCAAACGAAACCAATCTAAATGAGTTGAATGTTTTACACCTAAATTCCGTAATTCTGGCAGTTTTATTAATAAATTAGAGAATAATTGTGGTTCGTTAGCGTGATTCCTACTCACCTAAAATTGTAATTTTATTAAACAAAAAAAAATTAAGAAAAAAATTGGTAATTTTAGAATATCTCTAATTAATCATACTTGTACTTTTAAAGCTTCAACTAATTTATCTTGATGTTGTTCAATAGTTTTGACATCAGTGATGCCAATTCGTTCGGCAGTTAATAGAACTATCCCTGAAAACAGGCCCACTTCTGTATCGTTGAGTGATAAAGCGTTGAATGTATTTGCAAAATGTAATAAAGACGATATAAAATCAGCCTGTAACAGTTAAAAAAAAATTGAAAATTAATTATTATCAATGAAATTTGATTATTTTGTCTTAATTTTAAACTCACATCGTACATAATCTCTAATTGTTGTCGTGTTACTGTCGTACCATCTTCAAACATCATTGTTGTATTATTTGTGAATCGTGCCACATGGCACAACCAAATCTCGAAAAAACCTATTTTTATTAATATCAATTGATCATCTTGGCCTAAATCGCAAAAGCCTGGCACTCTTTTAGCAAATTCAACAACCCTTTGTACACTAGGTGTTATATGATTTGCGAATTGTTGCCACAACCAACAACGTTCTTGTTCTAATGATTCAGCTGTGGATGATGCAACTTCACTATCAGCTGGTGATGCTGGTGGTAATATGACTGGTTTACGTATAAGATTTCTTGTATGCTCTTCTGTATAACCACAATTTGCATGATGTGCTTGTGATACAGTTAAAATTATATCATAAACGGCTAATTGCTTTGTTTCATTATCGGATTGATCGGCATCAGTTGTTGTGACACGTGATGATTCTTCAGTGCTACGTTCGCGCGACCTCTTCGGCACCCGCCCATATCGAACAGCTATAAACAAAACAAAAATGTTTACTTTGAATTATTATGGGAAAAGGTCTAATAAAGGATGCGTGTTTGTCTTTCATTATAAATTTCATAAAATTCTGTAACACATTTTAAAAACACTAAACGTTTAACTTTGAAATTTCTTTTTACTCCCTTTATCTGTGACAGTTTCGAGAATTAATAAAAACTACCCGATCTTATCTTGTACGGTTTGGAGCAATTTAAAGGATTATATTTTGGCCCCACACCACGTTATAGCTTGTACTAATTTAAGAGATGTACCCTCTCACATCACCGCTTTACATACTCTTTAATTATTAGACAACGTCAACAGTAAAGTTCTATCAAAGTTAGAAACAGATAATTGGAGTGCTCATTTGTAAGCATGCCTGACAAGTTATTTAAATCTTAGGCAATCATATTACCGAAATTTCACTAAAAGACACTTAGTAAATAAAAATTTATTTTCATTCGGATAAGTAGGAAACCAGCAATTCGGTGAATCTTGTTGAAATTTTCAATAAAAATACTATAAAAAATAGACACAGAACTACATTAACGGTCGTCAAACATTTGGCAACTATTACTTCTAGCAGAAGCCGGAGCTTTTACATATAGTTTTGAGGAACATTTATGCCTAACCACCGAGGTATGCTTTTATTATTTAGATTTTTGTTTGGGATAAAATATGAAAACTTTTAATGATCCGATTTTTTCCGCAATTTATTGATAAATCATTCGTTTATACAATGAGGAACTTATTTATTTTTCATCTCAGTTGGATTAAAATTTAGTGAGAGAAAAAGTTGAACGTTGTTAAAACAATAATAAGATAACATTGTGCATGGTAACAAATGGTGGATGCGCCGGGTTACTGACGCGCGTTTACTTTTAGAAACCGTCATTGATTTTTTCTTTCATTTTAGACAATAATTTCCTGTTTTGACAAAAAAATTGTTTTTAAATCAAATAAAATACTTACAATCTCTAGACATTCCAACCGATAGACATTTTTTAAACCTACAATATTGACATCTATTCCTATTGAGACGTATAACCAAACATTTACCATCACGTAAACATCGATATTCAATTTGTTTCTGTATACTTCGCCGAAAGAACCCCTGCAATAAAATAAATACACAATTGTTAACAGGAAATTACAATAGAAACAGCTATACTCGTATGTACAGGTATTGTAATTGTGACTTTTTAAGGTAAAAAGTACACACATTAAAGTGTACATGTGTTTCCATCTTTTTACACGACAATATTTACTTGACAGACGGAATGAATGGTCAGTAGGGGAGAACTAGAAGAAAATAAATAAAAAAACAAGTTGGATACTTGAAATAGAACACTATTCTATTCAATTTGATTAGTGAATAAGAGACGGAAACGAAACGACACCATTATAATATACCGTTATTTTTGTAGAATCGATCCTGTTTGTGTATATTTAACTCGTTCTTCCACAAACTTATCAACAATGTTAATACTAAATACGACATCATTAAACATATTACAAAATTTTTGATCGTCCCTATTCGATACAATAATTTTTATTGTTTTTGATTGAAATTAATAAATTAATTGAAACACACAATGTGCAGACTTTCAACGCAATAATCTCATTTACATATTCCCATTAAATCCCCAACCATCTGGTAGATAGGAACATATATACCGTCAATCAGTTGAATAATAAGAAATCATAATAATTTACCTTGCAGCCCTCGCATGATGTTACACCGTAATGATATCCGGATGCTTTATCACCACAAACTTTACAAGGAACAAATGATTTAGTGGTTGATGAACTGTTGGAATCAGCGGCCACATAATGTTGTTCTGAAATTAGAAGGAAACAAAAAAATTAGAAATCCGTTATACGATGCTTGTTTAGTATAAACTGGATGTTAATTAAAATTGCACACGATTTTTCTATAACGAAAATTTCCGTTTTTTTTTTGAAATTGTATTCATTGAAAATCGTTATGTAACAAATCAAAATCCATGGCATGTATATGAAACAAACAGCACAATAAACACGTCATCTATCGGTATTTATATTCAAATGACATGGAATTCTTTCGTACCACTCTGACAATTTAAATCGATTTGAATGTTAATTTCAATATGATTGAAACCAGTCGTACTTAATAATTATTGAAAAACCAAAGTGTCAACAATCAAACGCATAAATTCCGCCTAATATCATCCGATCTGTGTCGAATTTATATGAAGAATTAATCATCCTCTCTGAAGTCATAAAGAATCACAACGACTACGATAAAGGTGCTAGATATTTTTTCATCTATTCACCAGGAGAATCAGGAATTATAGCTGAAAACTCTGAATCTCTTTCACCAAGACTATAAACTTTGATTTAGAAGGGTTCTCGGGAAAAAAATCATTTTTCTCTACCATGTTTAAAGTAGTGTTTCTTGAACTATGAGTGCCGATCCTCGCGAGGACCGTATACGAAAATTTCTTATTCTCCTTTATAGTAGAAGAGAAAAATGGGGATTGCAAAAAATTGTAACAGATTTACTGGACTGTGTTGTAATAGCAAAAAAACAAGTTGGGAAATACTGGTTTAAAACAATAAATTACACAAAAATAGAATAGTAAAAACCTGGAAAAGATTTTCATTCGTTAAATAGAATTATTAAACTGGTAGTTACTTCAACAACAGACTAAAGTGTCGCATATTTAACAAATTCTAGTTTTTTTTCGATATTTTTGCTTGTAAAGTAGAATGAAAGCAAACAAGTTTAACCTATTCAACCCACAAAACAAAACAAAAACAAAAAAAAAGTAACTTCCTTACGAGTCCACTTTCTGTTTCAAGGCGAAACTTCAATGGAGAGAAAGTCGATTACTTTCATGCATAAAAATTGGCAAAGGTCAAGTTCAATTGATATACAAGTTCAACGATTATATATGCAGGACAACGAGTATAATTAGTATACCTGGTAATCGATTTTATTTTTTTTAAACAAATATAATCGCACCGATTTGACAAAACAAATGCATTTGCGTCTGTTTAAATTCAATCACCAACAGGTAAAATGAATGTCTATTCAATAATCAACCAATAAAACAGGAATATTTGCTAAACAGTTAACAATTCATTGTCTAAATAAGTTGTTTTTTTTTCATCAAACAGTAGAATTTATAACTTAACATTATATTTTATATCTTTATATTATAAAATACTCATGTTGTGGTTGTACTAACAACAATTAAAACCCACTTCCTGGTTATTCTTCCTAGGATTCTTCACAACATTCGACGAACAAAAACAGGCTTGCAAAAATAAAAATGTTGCAAATAAATACAACACGAGAAATACCTTGTTGTCAATTAAGAATTTAAAATGTTATTATTGAGGAATCTATTAATATTTCTTCAACTAACATCTGTTCAACATACATATCAACTTATGCATATTTATATTTTTCAATAATATACAAATAGATGCATATATATATATATATATATATATATATATATATATATATATATAATGAAAGAAACTTGAGAAAATTATGATTATGGATTAACCAAAAGTTTTAAATTCATTCAAAGAGATGATGAGTGTTGGGAAACTGCGCCGGATTATCTGGAGTTAGTTTTCCAAGAAAATTCCCGTTTCATAATCTTCAAGGAGTGGAGATAAATGCGGTAGATTGTTTTTATTATTATTATTATAAAGAAAATTATATCCTTATTCGAAGATTTTATAAACAAAACTTATTCAGAGAGTGGTTATAAAGCGTTTCTAGCAACCTTAAAACTAACACCTACGTGCAATAGAAAAAAGATGTTCATCAGTATCTTGAAGCAATTCTTTAAGCTTTCTAGAGTTACTTAACAATGTATACACAAAATTTTATTATACAGTTTCAGTTGTGGGAAGTTATAAATTGAATAAAATTGCTTAAACACGAACATATTAAGAGTTTTAAAACGTTGTAATTGAAGAACGAAGATTATTTGAAGATCTCAGTTGGATACAGTTGCTAATTCAATTTAATTACTGTAATATGAGTTTGATGTGATGTTGTGATAAAGAAACAAGACACTAGATGCAAACTACACAATCATAATTGTCTGGTAATAGATTCAGGTAAAACTACAACCATTAACTGCCCACTAAAAACTAAACGTAATCAAATACAATCAATCAACATCAAGATGGTCAAATTCAACACCTTCAAGTAGCGATACGAAGACAAAATTTCTCAAATTGCAACCACTCAACAAAAATATTCGTCCATCTGTTTTTTAGACTATGTGAATAATAAAATTTATTGTCGAAAAAATAAAACAGACTTGTTACGTTAAAAACGGGCACGTTGTTATCTTATAAACATTCAAATCGTGTCGGCTATATTTTTATGATTTGCATAATTTTTACCAATGAGAAGGAAAGCAAGTTATATAAAAATCTGTACGATGTCATTGACTCAATGGCCTTCAATTAAAAATATTTAAAAATGAAGAAGAAAAAAACGACGACTTTTCGTGTATCGAAAAAAGAAATGGGTGTGAGAAGCTATCAGTAACAATAATAATAATAATAATAATAATAATAATAATAATAATAATAATAATAATGTGAACGGCTGAGGAAAAAAGATGCATCAAAGCTGAAAGTTTCAAGGATAATAAAGTCATTCCTTTTGTTGTTGTTGTTTTTTGTTTTTGTTTTTAGTGAAATATAAAAATGGACAACAACAAGAAACAGATTAAGGTTTATTTAGAAAAGTTCAACTACCGTATCAGACTTAAATAATTTTGAATAATTAGGCGGTTATAGAAAAAATCGATTTGAAATTATAAGATTTTGGTTTATATAACAGAGCAAATCGTATAATTTTTCGGTGCTGGTAATTTATAAGAGTGACTTAGTGATATACTGACATTTTTATCTACAAATTTATTCTTATAATTTTTTTGATACAGTTTCATATTCAGTATCGAAAAAATCGTTTAATGGTTTCGTGTGGGCGTGAATGTTCTACGGCTATTTAACATAGATCTTACTACATGTTGGAGATAGTAAATCTGTCAACGGTTTTGCTATATTAATACATCTCACCTGTACGGCGTGTAGTTTTGCTAGAAGAATTGTGTTCTGTAATGGCAGACAAACGGATTTACTACTTGCATTTTTGTTGTTGATCACGTTTGTACGGAATATGTGCTTATTCTCGTTGACGTAAAATGTGCCAATGATTTCCATAAATAAAACAGACGCATTTTTGTTTAAATAACTGGAAATACTCAAAGGCAAATAAGAATATGTCCAAATATTTAGATTGGGAATGGTCACTTGAATTAAACACGACTACTTCTAGTTTCCATCAAGTATTGTAATGGGATGAAGGTGTTAACACAATAGATCGTGATTAGAATTACAAATATCAATCAGAATTCCATCAATTTTAGTTTGTTCAACATATTTGTTAATAAATAAAATACGTATAGTTGTTCCATTTCATTACATCTCACAAACATGTTGGCATTCCCTGTGAGAGTACATTGTGCATGTATGCAATTTATGCCTATCATTGCTCTCTAGCTATACAATAACTATCTCTGGCATTACATCTCGGAAAAATGCCCCCAGTACTGTGCACAACACAAGTAAAATGCATCATGTTCAGCAATGAACAACATCGCAGCTGGTTGGATGTTTTATATAGTAATACATTTTGTGTATGTATTGGTGTGCGATCAATGCCTTTGCCCAACATGGCGTAACATCAGAACGAGGAAGTAAATAAATACCATCGCCATCGCTAAAATGCAGACACCACAACAACAACAACAACAACAACAACAACAAATACAACAACACCAAAAACCAGTTTGCTGGAACTGAGCTGAAAATAAATTAGATTTACCGAATCGTTTTTCAAAAAAATTCCATTATAAAAATTTAAATTCTAGTATCTAGAAATATTTTGTAAAGCTTCCAGTTCTCTCTGGCAATCTTGATCTGTATTGAAAACACTCAAACATCTCAAACATCATTATTGATCTTTCTGTTAACGAATGGCATTCGTCGAATGGGTGTTAATCGTTCAAAACGATTTCCTTCCGACAATCGACCGATAAATATTCGTTTGATTATGTCCACTCATTTAGTAATTTGTTAACGAAATGTCTGTATTGAACAAATTCGATATTTGCTTAATTGATATATTCGTGACAGAATGAAACGTAATTAATTGAAACCAAATGAAAATATCAAATTTATTACAGGATGTCAAAGAAAATAGATCCAAACACAACACGAATATCTTATTGATCTGACACACCTTTACAGTCGAACTAATCAACTCCTCTTTCCGTATTAAAATTAGAAATAATCTGAAATTTCCATTTAAAGAATTTTTAATTCAATCTGATAACATAATAAAGTTAACGTTTTTATTTATTTATTTATTTTTTTGAATAAAAACAGTAAATTAGATACTTTATGATCGATAAAACAGAGACGAAATAATAAATGGTCTATTTCCGTTATCGATAATATCTTGAGTTTAGAAAATCAATAAAACTCAACATCCGGTAAAATTATTTACTAACAACAATAATAATAATAATAATAATAATAATAATAATATTTAAGACCGGAAAGAAACAGCGAAATTCTATTAATTATTGGGATTACTATAATTTATTTCGAATCTTTACGAAACTATAATAGCCGGTGATTTTGACGAATGGTCTTTTTACTATAATGAAATCACCCAAATTTGGTTAAAATTAATTATTTTTTTTTTGTTTTGTTTCGTGTGTGTGATTAATAATAAGGTTGAGATTAGGCAATGAATTATATATAGTTCGACTTGATGAAGATTTTTTTTATTGTTCACGAAATTAATTATCGTTGAAAATCTTTTTTAAATTAATTGTTGGCTAATTTTATTTAAAAAGCAATTCCACTTCATGATACATAATTATTTCAGCATTTCAGATATTAGATTTAATAGAAGAAATGGCGTTTTCTATAAGTAATTTAAATAATGACAAGCACACCCAACATTGATATTAACCGGTATTGTTTAGAATATTAAAGGTGAGATTCGTTTGAAATTATATAAACTCTCACAAAGCCAATTGAAAAAACCACCATATTACCAGGAACAGTTATCTCTCCTATACACAAAAGAGCATGAATAGTGTTTGTAAATAGAAAAAAAAATTAACAAGAGAGAATGGAAAGTTTTCAAGCACGACTAAACTAGAGACAAACTTCCATTTACCTGATAAAATTAATGATAATAATAATAATAATAATAATAGCAATAATAATATAAAGTTGGTTCTTTTAACCCACATGATCAAATTTATGAGAATTTCACTAGAAAAATTGATATATTTACAAGACCATTCAGCAAATGTATCTATTGCTATTGCTAAAAGGCTTCTAGGATATTTATTTTATGTATTTTCATTTCCTCAATTGCTTATAATACCATCATGATCATTAAAGTAATAAATTTAAGAATTTTCGCCCAAATTACTAGTTGTAACGAAAAAAGCCATGTAAAACCAAATAGATGTTAATGGAGTGATATAGAACCTCTCTAACAATAAATTTAAAATACTACGAACTTTAACAAGATAAAAAACATCATGGAAAAATGGTACATTTGAACAACATTTCATTATGCTCTATTTCCTAAATTTTAATTGTAAAATTTATACAATAAAAGTTGTGTAATAATGAACATATCTAATGGACGGTAATAAAACATTTGTCAGTTATGTAAATATTTACGATTCATCTCTTCTATACAGATACAAAATCAAATCGTCATCATCGTTACTGTACTGTTTGGCAATGTTAAATTTATGTATCGCAGCTACATGAGTAAATATCGTAAAATATTTCTTTGTATGCTGCCTTAATGGGCCCCACACACTCTCATTTCCCCTACAAGGATACCCACCATCACTATAAGTTTGGCCATATCTTATTAACTACCAAACATATACAGATTTAGCCGTTTGTCACCAATCAAAGACTTGACAGATTTTCTCTACAAATCATTGGATTTTCAACTGTACCTATGGATATCGTTGTTAAAAATTTACACAACATTACTCTAATCACTAAGTTGACATCTTCTGTATTTTCCGTTATTACAGTACTGCGGTTTTTGTTTCGTTTACTAAGCTTATAAGCATCTGGTTCATCAGCTACCTACTTTAGGCGAAATATCTTAGATTTATAATTATAGGAGATTTACAAAATTTATGAATTTGGTAATAATTTATCGTCTCCATTAATTCGTTATAGGATCTATTGTGAAACAATTTTACGACTAATGTAAATCTTTTTAAGCCATATATAACGTCCCATACATTTTTTCTACTCTACAACTATTTGTTATTGAAAAAATAAAAGCACACCGAACCGAAATGTTTGGGTTTCTAGAAGATTTAAAAATAACCCACACAAATTCTCCATTTATGTAAATTTTTTGATAGATTCAATCTCTATAGTCAAGTTACAGTAATCTTCCTGATAAGATAGCTTCAACCGAAACCATCTGATTGTAAACACAAATACACACTCGAAATTTATTTGAGAAAAAAGTTTATCGCTGTATATAAGTAGCAACAGCAGCAAAATCATCATTATATTATGCCAATTTCGTCCTTGAAATTGTATTGAGAAGATTGTATAACCGAAAAATGCTAATATGTTTCCCTGAGTATATATGTGTGTAGAGAGGAGCGACTTTTTCTCATCTTATTTTTTTTCCTGTTTTTAGCCTGAAGCTCTTGTTTTTGGGGAAGACGGTTCATTGGCCGGTTTGGAATCGATGACGGCCGCGGGCCACGACGTGGAAACCTGTTTCTATATAGCTAAATAGGCACCATCATAGAGGTATATATACTAACAACAACAACAACAACAGCAACAACGTCATGTCCGGCAACTAGGAGATTAACATCTCGATGAAGCAGTAATGCAGAAGAAAAAACAAATTCCGCCATCAATCAGATTTTTTGATATTTCGAATAATTCCTGTATCAAATACCTTTCACAACTGCTTCGTTGTATAATTGGACAGTTATATTAAATCTATGAAACAATTCCAGAATACTAATAACTAGTCGATACTACAACAATATTATGCAACATTAGGTTTTTTTTTGTGTTAAAGAACAAGTTAGAGGTTCCTGTAACTGAACAGATTATCAGAAGATGAATGGTATAAAGCTCTGCTGTTTTGTAATTACTTTACAAACACGTTCAGAAGCTACATGTTAGAATGAAAATAAAACCAACAAACTGCTAGTTTATGTCACACATGAATGAGTTGTTCTAAAGGAATGGTTTCAATATTGTTCTATAAGGTTTCAATTTATAATTGATTGAACCAAATAGAAAGTACTTTCATCAGTGGACAACGCAGGAATACACTGAAATTATTATGTAAATTTTCAAATAAAGACAGTGAGTTTTCTGTGTGTCCATTACGTAAATTGAAGATTTGCCAAATTCACTCTTCATAAATGTTAATATTCAAATAAATAATAATAATAATATATTCTAAAAATAGGTATGTACAGATGTACGAACATGCCTTGATTATTATTTATTTAGATAAAAAGAAAACAGGGAAATACTAACGTTTTATTGGTGATTTTGCGTGGTTGAGTATATTACGATGGCACATTAGTCAGTGGAGCCAAAAAAAAAACACTAAAGTAATCTCTCTAAAGCTAGTTCTCTTCATTACTAATGCATTATATTCTATTATTGTCGACAACAATCTTAAATAACTAAACATTAGAATTGTCTTTGTGAATCAATAGTGAGAATTTCCCTTTGTTTCCAATGTTAGCCAGGTGTTCGTATTCGGAAGTGCACCAACCCTCCATTTTTTTTTTCATAAATCACAATCTAACCCACAAAAATAATAATTCATCAATTTGTACAAAAGGAAATTATATTAAACCATTACCAAAAACCACAAACATGTAGAATTATTATTGTTATAACAAATGGCTCTTTGTGTCGTTTCATTTATTTCAAATAATCAACAACACGTGACCCACGTTATAGAGAGGACAGTGACTTTGTGATTTTTTTATCAACAAATTAATATTGATGCATCTTTAGAATTGTATCAGAAATTCAAGATAAATCAATGTTAATCAAAACGGCTGAAATAAACACGGTCAAAACTCGGTTGAAGAATTGTGGACGATTTATGTAAGAAGTAATGGAATCGATGAAGAAAACTTGACATTGAACTAGGACATTGATCAATGCACACTTTCGACACACTTTACAACAATTATGTAATAATGAAAAATAATTGAATGCCAGTGAAGCTAAACAACATTTATTTTGATGGAATTTTTGTAACAATTAAAACAGATTATTTACCTATGGAAATTATATTAAATCATATGTTTCTAATTTAATTTTTTTTTCTATATAAATACTACAAAACAACCGAAAATATTTTCGTCGAAACATACAATGGCTTGAATGGTAATTTGGAATTTGGTCACAATCTCTATATTTAGGAATTGACCAGGTGTCGTGAATAAGAGGAACTGTAAAACTGGATTTGATTTTAACATATTTTGGACAACAAATAAACTCGATCTGTTGTTTATCGGGGCTCTCATCAACAATATAGAAACCTTATAAAGGACGATATTTGACGAAATAGAATTAGATACAACAAACTTACTCGTATTGCTATTACAAAAAGAACGTTCTTAGATTAAAATGTACCAGCATTTAGGTAGCATTAAGGCGGGTAAAATAGCAAATGTTTGATAATAGGTATGTACTTCGGGTACCTTGTTTAACTACGATGGTAGTGGAGCTGGCCCCCGATGGTGATAGCATCACAGGGTTTCTGGGCCCACTGGTGCCAGCAGCCAACGGCGGCAGATGGAGTGGCGCCAATTGTTGAGATGATGATGATGATGACGATGGTGGTGGTGGTGGTGGTGGCGAACTTGCCGAAGTTGATCCAACTGATCCAGGATCACTAAATCCCTGAGTACTACTGTCTTCCGGTGTATCGAAAAAACTTAAATTAAATTCGGATCCAGCATCAAAAGATACCTCCGGTGTAACTTTATCTGGGGACGGTGCACCGCCAATAGACTGTTCAATTTTTATCTTAAACACATCCATATCTTTTCGCACAACATGTAGTTTATATTGGAGGTGGTGGCGGCATTAGTACACGCGGACACTCGCTGGTAGCAGGTGGTTGGAACGGCGCGCGCTCGCCGTCGTCTCGGCGCATGGCCACGTGATTCTAGCACCAGGTCCTCCGCAGCATCGACATCGCACTCGAGGTTGTATAATCCCGTACTACTAATGCTCGCTGCTGGGTTCCTCCGCAGGTACGTGCCACGGAGTGAGGAGGGATGCGGTGGCCATGCTACCGGCACTGGTTCATTGACCGCCGTCCATGCAGCGGCGAGGGGCGGCACACAACACAACCGACACACAGCCCAAATCACGATAAGAATGCAAATCTTGTTATCGACATATATCGTCATCTAACATCAACTGGCTAATAGTGATCAATTTTATACCAATAAAGACGCCTGACGACGTCATCCCATCCACATTATTACAACACCACTCCGTTTCAGCTCTGCCACTAATAAATCTTCCTTTACTTATAGACAAACGATGTATAGCCCTAATTGTGTAATAAAACCACTTCACATAAAATTTAATCCAAAACCATCCCCTCTATAATTACTCAAAAAATTTCACTAAACACCGTAACCAATTATATTCATAACTTATTCTATTTTAATTTAAAACATGCTCTATTGTCAACATAAATTCTGTACGTATTATATTACATCATTAAGGATGCCTCGATTCTGCCTCCACCACATCGACATTGGACAGTGCAATTAAATCCACCACCAATTGAAAAAGATAAAGCTGCGGCATGTATACACGTGTGGAAAGCTCCAAGAAATGGAACCGGTTCTAATCAAAGTTCATTCACATTCGGATGCGATCGGACTCTCCAACATCACCTTAAACTTCATAAACGCACAACGCAATGTAATTATTCCTTTTTGTTTTGTGAGCGAAAGGTTGAAAAGACTGAATAGAAAAGCGGTTTTCCCAAAAAAAATCCTTATTTTAATACACCATCCAAGGCCCAATTCAATAGTACGTTTTTAGAAAAACTAAAATCTATAACCCGTGTTCAAATCAAATTTTATTTCTAATGTTGTAATTCAATTCTTTGAATTTTTTTTATTAAATGAAATAAATTATAGGATATGTTTTTAATAATTCCATATTATTCGTGAAGTTGAAAATGTATTGTGTCTTGTTTGATTTCATGCAAGAATACAATTGTTTTTCTCACGATTTATAATTACCCAGTGTGCGCTAATAATGCGCTTCCTAGTGATGTTGCTGATTCGATAGCACATAAGCAATCGTCTTTTTGTGAATGCTCTGGCACTCGTCGAAGGTGAACGTCCGCGGTTATTCCTCTTTCTTCAAGCCTCTAGCACTGCTGTTAGCTATTATGACTACTACAACTATGAAAATCCCACCACCACAACTAGATGGATATTAGAATTGCACAAAAGGTATTCTCAAAAATAATAACAAGAACAATCAAAATCTAAAACAAACAAAAATTCAAAGCACAATTATTTCCATTATTATAGAACGAACTATGGTAGAATCGTCGAGTAATTATTATTCGATTTGGTTTTAAATTGGGATTTCTTTCATTATTTTAATGGATCATTAAGACTAATTCAATTAAAAATAAAGTGCCAAATCAATTATTGTAGATGGATAAACTGGTTGTATGTAGCATCACAGTATACTAGAGGCATTGGCCTTTTTTAACCATTGGTCAAGAGAATGGAATCGACCGAATTTGCAACGAAATTACAAAAGATCCTGTGGTGATTTATTAATCAAATCGAATTATGGACTTTCATACATTTTTGAAAATTACTTATAGAAAGTTATTACAACATTACCATTACAGGAAAACAGTAGATAAAAATCAACAAAGAAAAATTGAAAGAAAAGTGAAAATATCTATAAATTAATATAATCAATTAATCATTTAATTGAGTAGAAAACATTACAACACTATTAATTAACTAAATAGTTATTAATTAATCATAATGTTCAACTTTTACTCATACGAATTTCCTTAGTGAAGAATTTTTATGATCAATCAGATATTCTTACAACATTGAAGGATCAATCTCCGCATGTTTGTTGTTTTCTCTGTCCTACAACAACGTTTTTTTATTGAAGGACTTTGACTTCAATAAAATCTTTCAAAATAAAACCGTAGCAACTTTAACAAAATTAGAATCCTCTAGACATCAAATTTATATTCATCAAATTTTGATGAAGAAGAAGAAGAAGACGAAGATGACGATGAAAAAAAAACCTTAATTTAACGTTATGCAATCTTGTCAGAATCATCTAGAAAATATATTGTGGATATCAAATGTTACCAAAACTACAATTTGTGGTTGTTGTATTTTTATTTAATAACACAACTCGTTTCCTGTGTGTGTTTTTTTTAATAAAATCATAACAGAATTGTCAAAGTGGCATTAATTAATGTAAATTAAATCAATTATTAAACAAAACTTGTTTAATTACTGTTTTAATTAAAATATAATTGTATAAAGGGAATGTGGAACGTTTTGTTACAAAAAAATTAAAAAGAAAACAAAACGATCTCTATCTTCTCCTTCAATGAAAACGTCCAATTTTTACCTCATATTAAGGCAATAATAATTCAAAACGTTTAAATGTAATTAATTTCGTACAAGAGGAAATTGAATGTTGTACAATTAAACTACATAAAGTTCTAGTAATTACAAACCTTTATGATCAGATTTCGCTATGGTTCTTAATGAATTTTAATTTGTTGTTGGATTATTTCTAACAGAACAACAAATGTGTCTAACTATAGATATAGAACATCATTTATCATATGCATATAGTTGATAATTATGGATATAATAACATAAAATTAAACTCACCTCGATTCCTGAGGGCAACTGGGCTTGGACTGGATGCCTCAAGGGGACTAGCAGGATTCGACGTTGGTTCTTGTTTAACGCTAGAGAAAAAAAAACGTGGAAATTTTCAATATTTTGTTGATTACCGACAATAATAACTTTGTAAGTTTGTTTCGTGTTTCATTTCACTTAAATCCGTGTTGTTCATTAAAATTCCAAACTTACTCTCCCACGAATATTGTCAGTTCATCGTAATTATTATCCAGAAGAAATTATAAATACGTTGTTATTATTGACAATGGCCCAAAATAGAGTTTTTTTTTTGTGGTGTTTACCTTGACCGGATTCAACTGATTAAAAAAAATTATAATGGTAAACGAAAACTCCTGAAATCGGGTGGAACAATGAGGATAATTAACAGTTAAAATTGCCGAGGGTTGTTTAATTTTTATTGGAATGCATTAATTTAAATTGTAATAATTTTATTTGGGAAATCTTTTGATGGGTACGCCACTGTCTTTAAAATTTACAGCTGTTCACTCAACCCTATAGGATCAATAACGATGCACATTTATATTTCGCTTTTCTGTACCATAATTCGCGAATTCGACAACAGATCTTTCTCTATATTTCGTCGTTTTCTCTCCTATTTCCAAATCACTCTTATACTGATTTCGATTCATGCTTGATTCATTATCAATTATTGCATGTTTAATTCAAAAATCGAAGGATGGACATGAAGGTCGTGTAAACATTAGTCTATTAACGATTCTTGTGTTGATAATGTCAGAATTTTTTACATTAATTGAAAATTACTAATTTCGTTTAAATAAATGTAAAGGGAGTTGATGTTGATGTAAAATTAAAATGTTGTTAAATGAGAAAATCCTAATTAGCATTTTAAGAGAGAATCTTTGTTTGAAAATTGTTTGCTTTCAGACAATAGTAGATTATCGATTCATTCATTTCCTGTTTAGCAGAGAACTGGGTTAATATTTCAGTGGTATGAGGAATTCAATGATACTAGAGAATTTGAATATTTGAAACATTATAGATGCAGACCTTAATCCTGGGTAGATTTACCGAAAATATAGAGAGTCATTATTGGATTTACTATCTTCCTTACTACTACAACAACTACTACTATATACTACTGCTATTACGGTTACTAGTGGTTCAATAGAGAAACTGGTGTCCTAGCAACATTTCCATTAAATCAATCGCACTTATATCATTTTTACCTGGTAAACGTTGAATCCACAATACCACCACCACCCGGCGAGCTCGGTGTAGAGCTTGTCGGTTCCATAAATAGAACTGGTGTTATTGCAGCGACCACGCCGTCGCATTATTCAATCCTAAAACAAACGGCATCGATGATACCGCACTGGAATGTTCACCACCACTGCAGGCCAGTTTTTAGCAGGGCTGCAATTTAGGGGCTGACGATTATTATCCGTTTCCCCACTTGAACAAATGGGAAAACATTGGTGGCGGCGCGGTCGTTCACAGGATATTTTTGCGCATGCTGTTGATAATCGTTCGGTTCTTTTTTTTGTGATAGATCAAATTAAATTTTAACAAGGGCGTATATGGGACGCCGTTTCCATACACGTATCTACACAATGCAAAAATTTTAATGAGGAAAAAAAAACTGCACATAAAAGCTTACTGTTAATATTTTTTATAGGGATGGAAAAACCGGTTAAGCGGTGGTTGATCCTGTTATTTTTGCAACCATTCTGAGTTATTGAAGAGAAGAGAAAAAAACGGGCTATCGTTGATTAACCTGGTCGGTTTTGATTCAGATTGAATTGTTTGTTTGTTTGTTTTTTTAAGAATACAAACTCAACGTACTCTCAGGATTTGTTCCGTTTTAATCAAAATATATTCGTGGTCGATACTGTTCATTATCGGAAAACGAACAGTTGGGATATGAATTCCTTAGGGAGATTTTTTTAAATTGCTGTCACACGTTTTCCAAGTAATTTGCGTTTCATACGTCGTTACATTAACCGTGTAATATGATGGTCGAAATTTATTGCTCAAAGACCTTTCGAACATAATTATTCAAACTAGTTGATTTTCCAATGTGCCCAATTTAACGTTAAAATTTGTCCGTGCTCAATGAAAACTGTTAAGTAGGATACGGCAGTAATTAGCGCAGATAGGATAAATCTAACGAAACTCTTACTTTTAGATAATTTATTTTAAATATTAATTTCTAAACAGCACCTAATTGTACGTTATTAAAATTATTACATACATAAAAAAATAGAGTTGAAATTATTAAAATACTATTTAAAAAGAAAAAAAAATTGAATTAATTTACAATTATTATGAAATGTCCATATAGGTTAGCTTATTATTTATTTTAAGGCAGTATCAAGGCACACAATAAATTAGTTTTGATTTTAATCTTTCCTCTTCCATAAGTATTAACAGTTCTATATTAAAGCTATATAAAAGGATGACTTGTAAATAATGAACAAATCAAATATAATCAACGTTTCATTTTATCTAAAATCGGTACAATCATATCGAATTTCGGTCTTTTCCCGGGATCCTCATTCATACAAATCTTCATTAATTTTGATAAATGTTGCGATATACCTGGTTTTATTGTAATTCTTAAACCTTCCAATGCAATCCTCATACCAGCCTCCATTGGACTTAAATCAGCAAATGGTACTTCACGTGTTGCCAATTCCCATAAAAGTATTGCAAAACTCCACATATCAGATGCTTCCCAATTTCGATCATTAACATTCTTTTGTAATGCCTCAGGCGACATCCAAGCTGGATAATAAATGCGTCCTCTTTCTTGAAATGAAAATTTTGCATCAGCCATATTAATACGGGCTGTTAAATCTTCTTCAATAATAACATGACGACTATTTAAACGATATTCAGGTATTATACGTTCAAGACTATGCAAAAATGCCATGCCTCTTGCTATATCAGTAGCAAAACGTAATGCTTGTGGATAATCAACAACAACACCACTACTTTCATGTAATACATTATAAAGTGATCCTAATGGCATATATTGACTAATAACAATGAGATTTGGTGGATTATTACAACAACCAATAACTGGTAAGATATTTGGATGGGAGAAGATTCTTAATTTTGGAAATTCTTCATTAAAATCACGTGATATACGTGATGTTACATTACGTATAGCTAAGATTTTTGCAACAATTTCATTCTTTTGCCATATACCACGATAAGTAACACCACTATGTGATTGTGTGATTTGTTCACGTAAAACCAATTCTTTTATATTAATACCTTTATAACGTGATAATGTAGCATCACGTGATCGAGTTTTTAATCCTAACCAACTTTGATCTTTAAATGTGATCTTTTTCAAATCTTGTCCTGTTTCAACAGCAATTGTATGAAGTGTTTTTGCTAGAGTACCTTTTGCTTTATCTAATGGTATGTCACCATATTTGTTTGCAATAGCAACTTTAGCACCATGATTGGCAAGATCTTCAGCTATATCATTATAACCCCAAAAACATGCATAATGCAATGGGGTATTGCCATGTTCATTTGTAAAATTTAAATCAGCACGTTGGCGTAACAACTAAAAACAATCATTATTATTACATATTTTTAATATAACAAATTGAAAAAAAATTCTACCATTAATACAATATCGCGATGACCGTGAGCTGCAGCTAGATGAAGTGGAGTATCATCACCGCGATTAGTAGCATTGACTCTGGCACCACGTAGAAGTAGCATTTCTACAATTTTCGCATGGCCCCTTTTAGCAGCCCAATGTAAAGGACTGAATCCATGATCATCCCTTTAAAAATTGTTGTAACAATTAATCAAAATTAAAATACATGGAATATATGTGGAATTGTTATTCAGTGAATGTATTACGAAATCACGACCTACACAATTGAAGCCAAGGTATTTCATAATAACTTGGTCAAGAAACCATATATGGTAAACTGTGTTAGTTAACCTGAAATTTTAGATAAATTATGAATTGATATTTTACCCCTGATTCATGTCATGTTCGGTATCATCCAACCATACACGCACTTGTAAAGCATTACCATCTCTACACCATTGGAAAATATCCTCCATAATGTTTGATTAATATTAATTAATTAAGCAATAAATAGAAGGAAAAAAATGGGCGTTTACTTTAAGGCACTTATTCCGCACAAATAACAAATTGATTCATATAAAGCAAAACTAGGATTTCTATCACCGGAAATAAATTTACCACAAATGATAAATTTATTGTTAATATACAAGAAATTGTTTATTTTTATTAATAAACTAAAAACAAAAATTAAATAGCAGCCATTTTGTTTGTAGCTATATATAGCGCACGCATATTCGTAATAGTTCCAAGCTGGCTTTACACCATAGATCTATGCTTTACACGAACGTTTTTAAACGCGCGACTGAGTCGTCCGTGAAAATGTCATTTTATTCCTTATTACTCGTCGAACGGCAAACGACGATAAGTACTGACATTGGTTTCCAGGGGCTCGCCGAGTCTCCCCATGGTACCGTTGAGTGAATAATATATTATTTACTCAACGATGGTACTGTAAGTGAGGTGGGGGTAACAATCTTTTATAGTAGGTCGTCTCAGAGACGACGTTTATAGTGTTGTCCGAGGACAACATTATAAACGATAATAAAGCAAGCATTTATCAACACAAGCCTTTCCATACACTCTTCAATACAACATTTATGAATTACAAGCTAAATATCTCATATAAATACTTCTAGAAGTATATAGGGGTATGGATATTTATGATTTTGTTACTACCAATGGTGGTAGGCCTAAATGTACGCACCATGTACCTTACTGAAAATCAACTGAAGGCCAACCATGTGTTGGAACTATTTTTCTGGAATCCTCCTGTAGCGTGACTCTCCTATCGAAGTACCTTTTACACAGCCTTTTCGATATGTAAATAAGTTAATTTCTGAACGCAATCCATCAAGTGAGTCGGTTAATTTGACAATTGACAGTTAACCTAAATTTTCTTTTTTTTCAAACTTTTTCGCAATCGTGAACAGGAAAATTGTAAATTTTTAGAAAATAGAAAATAAAATGGCCGATGAAGAAACGGTGAATGGAAATAGTGAAGAAAAATCACAAAAGAAAACAGCAAAATACGACAGTGGTGCTGCTGATTTAGAAAAGGTCACCGATTATGCTGAAGAAAAAGAAATCTCAACACAGAATGTAGCTGGTGCAATTTCAGCAATTGGTGATCGACGAAATAAAGAAGTCTTAGAGAAACAAGCACGCGAAAAAGAATTATTGAAAGTATCAATTAAAAAAGAAGACGTCGATTTAATTGTACGTGAAATGGAAATTTCACGTACAATTGCTGAACGAACATTACGTGAATACCATGGGAATGTTGTGAATGCTTTAATAGCTTTAACAAATTAATTTTTAATAATCATGTTTATTTTTCTTCTTCTGATTTGTAATATTTAATAAATCACATTCAATGTTTTCTTGTGATAATTTAATTCAATATCTACAATTACATTAATAAAATTTATAGATATTCACGATCCATTGGAGTCTTCTTAGCTTTTTTGTCTCTCGCTCTAAGATACCATCGATGTTTCGTTGTATGTGTTATATTCATTAGTTCTTGCACAGCCATATCTTGTGGTTTTTTATTGAAAATTTCGTGTAATTGCGGTGTCATTTGTATTTTCAATGCAGATGTCTCTTGTTCACATTTCTCTTCAGGTAGAGGTTTCGTAAATTCATAAGCAAAATCAGATTTGGGATGCCAAGCAACATACATGCTTTCATCGTCTGTTAATGCAATTTTATGATCTTTAAATTGATTTGAAAATGATCTTATTATTGGTCCAAATGAACATTTCGAATAACACAACCGCACTGGCAGAATCGACATTTCGTTACTGTAAATCAAACAAAAAAATATAATTGCATAAAGTTTAAATTAATAAACTTACAGGTTATTCAAACTCCCAACAATTCTGCATCTACAAACAACTCTCGAAATGTTCTACTATTTTTAGGTTAAGTCACCGAACAAAAAGTGAGGTTACGTAAAAAATAAACATGTTTTTTAAATAATTCCAATAAATAATTAAAATGTTTTTTAATAAAATAGATGGACTATTTACAGCACTATTGAAAGTTCGAACTATTATTAGGCCTAAATGTGATTTTCATTTATCTAGTCAAGTGTTTAAAGGGACATCCCCAAATAATCGTAATAGAAGAATTCGCTCGACTTTATATTATGTAACAGCTGCTGGTGTCGTAACGGCTGGTTTAAGTTATGCAGCAGTACCATTATATCGATTATTTTGTCAAGCCTATAGTTATGGTGGCACAACAAAAGATGGATATGATAATAGTAAAGTTGAAACAATGACACCATTGAAGAATCGTCAAATTAAAATTAAATTTAATGCTGATACAGCAGCTAGTATGAGATGGAATTTTCAACCACAACAAACTGAAATTATCGTATATCCAGGCGAGACAGCTTTAGCATTTTATACAGCCAAAAATCCAACTGATAAGCCTGTCATTGGTATTAGTACATATAATGTTGTACCATTTGAAGCTGGTCAATATTTTAATAAAATCCAATGTTTTTGTTTTGAAGAACAACAATTAAATCCTCACGAACAAGTTAGTTTGTTGGGAGAAAACAAAATTGTTCAATAACCGAATAAAATTGGTTTGATTTTTGTGTATTTTTCAGGTTGATATGCCGGTATTTTTTTATATTGATCCGGAATTTGCAGAGGATCCTTTTATGGAATATGTAAACGATATCACGCTATCGTATACATTCTTTGAAGCTAAAGAAGGATTAAAATTGCCGTTTCCATCGTTTGTTAATAAATAGTTGATATAATTGTTACAAGAATTTATTTTGACTACTATATGTGTAATGAGAGAAAATCAGTATTTAATTGTGGCTGTGATTGGGAAAGCTCGTCTCATTCCCATACATTTTTCACGATCGATGAATAATGCATTGACTTTCTCATGTAAATCAGATTCGAAACGGGCTCTAGTTTTGAGTAGTTGCTGATGTTGGGCTTCTGCTTCTTGTAATTTCTTATGTAAGCCTTCAATGCTATCTTTAATATCAAATACTTCTTGAATCAATCTGGAATTGATCAAATTTTATTAAGTTTCAAAAATAGATAATCTTTAAAAATGATTCACCTTTCTTGTGCTGCATCTCTGCATAACTCGACATTCTTGCGGTGAGTTCTGGCTTCTAATCGTGTATGTGCTACTTTCATAGGAGCACTTTTATCATTAATTGCCTTCTTTAATAATTCGATATATTTTTCGATTTCAAAGATTTCTTGTTGAATCTACAATTAAAATAATAAAAGATAGAATTGTTTACAATTTAAACAAAATTTTGAAATTATTTACTGTATGCAAATGCATCTGTAATTTACTTTTAACTGACAACATTTCTGATGTACGTTTAGCTAAAGCATTATTCGTATTACTCCAAGCATCCCAAATTTCTATTGCCATCGAATTAATTGTTGTATCAATATCGGATTTCATTTGTTGTGTTTTAATACGTTCACTTTGTGAACGTTGAATTATTCGATTACTGTTTTCAGCCCATGTTTTTGGATTTGTTGTTCTATAAAATTTAGAAATATTAACATTTATAATAATGATGGTTTATTATTATAATTTTTAATTTACGTTGGATCATATTTTTCAATGCCACCATAATAATTTATGCCTTTTGAGAAATTGTCCAATTGATGGCACATATGATCAATGCCTAAAGCTGATTCTTTGCTTTTAACATCTGTTTCAAGTTCAAATTGTACAGCACGACTATTCCTTAGTTGATCTTTAATTTTTTGGGAGAAAAGTCTCAATTTTTCCTGACAATTTCTGTACGTTTCAATTTCCTTCAGTAATAGAACTTCTGGTTGATCATGTACTAAATCTACACCTAAATCGAATAATTTTATTTGAGATAATATGAAAGTTTTTAACGAATTTTTTTTTGATTACCCTGTCTACTTTCCCGCTGATAAAGACATTCTTGGGCAATTTGTAGAGGTCCTTCAATATCTGCAATAGCCTTCTCTACTTGACGTCTACCTTCATGCAATAATTCATTAGCATCTAATAATCGTTCCAGTTCATTTCTGGCTTCATTTCGCCAAAATGTAAGCTCAGTTAGACGTTCACCAATTTTTCGGCCAGCTTCTCTTTGTCCTTGTGCACATTTCTCATCGGTTTGCCTAAAAATTGTTCAACATTTTTAAGATGTGTCTTGTATTAATTTTTTTTTATAAAAAATTACCGCATAACTCGCATAAAATCACACCGTAATCGTTCCGAATAATTTTTATTTGTATCAGATTCGTTGTAATTACGTAAATTTGCTTCACTCCATTCTGATGGTGTATGCCTTGTATATAATGCTGCACGGGCAGCATGAGCTGGATTCCGTTCAAAGCCCGTTACTAAATTTGGAAATTTCAATGGTTCAGTTATCATTCCTTGGGGTGTATAGCAAGGATCCATCATTGTGTTTGTAATGGGTTGACTTGGTCTAAAATTTGATTCATTGTTATTCTTTGAATATTGCAGATTTTAATCCGTACAGTGCTGAAAGTTGGACAGTTTCGTAACCTAAAGTTGGTCTCCATGGATGGCGTTTTGGTATTTGATAATGTCCACCAATATGAGTTTGTTTCGTATCTGCAACTTGTTCCATACAAGGATCGGCCACTACAGTGCTCCATGGTTGTAATTGCTAAAAATTAACATAAAAAATATATTTTTTTGAAGATATTATCAGTGTTGCGTTATCCTATGAGCAAAAAGGGCAAATGTTTGGAACCCCAGAAACAGGGCGATCTTTAATAAAATAAAAATCTCGATTTTCGTCCGATGAAAAATGTCTGAATTCCACACTGTATATGGGGCCTCCCAAATTCAAATTTCCCTCAAGATCCAACGCACCACTGAATATTATAAAATAGATGTTACAGAATATAAAACAGGAGTGGTTTTCGAAGGCATTTTGTCGAGAATATTTAAAAAAAAGCTGCCACTAATTTCTGTCAAAACTCTGAGGATAACCGAATTTTGCGCGTTTATCAATGAAATTTCAATGTTGCCAATATACAGTTTGTAACATTTCCACAATTTTTTTTTGGGACTTTTTTGAGGATATTCCGTTGGTATCATTGGTTTTAACCTATAAAAAGAATTGTCAATCTGACGTCTTTCTGATTTTAAAAACAGAATCATTTCGTTATTTGTTCTTAATTAATTTGCAAATTAATTCATTATGACTAGTGTTGTACAAAATCCACCAGAACGTAATTATTCATCCAAATATAATTTAAATATTCAATTAACAAAAAAAATAAACAATTTGTTTAGATTGTCCTGGAACTGATAGTGAAAGTGCTGGAAAGGCCTCAGCTTGTGCTGGATGTCCTAATCAACAAATTTGTGCATCCGATATTGTTAAAGGTCCAGATCCAGGAATTCAATTAGTTAAAGAACGTCTACAACAAGTTGATAATAAAATTTTAATTCTATCCGGTAAAGGTGGTGTTGGCAAAAGTACTGTAACAGCTTTACTTAGTCGAGCTTTAGCAACGCAATATCGTGATAAAAATGTATGTAAATACTCAGATATCTAATTTATTCGATTTATATAGACTTACTCGATTATATCGACTTCTTCGACTTTCTGGTCCACCAAACACCATGGAGTACATGGTGGTTGTATTCAGTTTAGAGAAACTTTACATAATTTTAATGATAATATTTTTGATTGCGTATCGTAAGTCAGCTGAATTGAATTCATTGTACCAGGCTGTGCTTTGTTCCATGTCCCAAAAATTTCTAAATTCGTTAAATTGATTTTCTTCCAGGTTGCTTTTATACAGCATGTCCCGTTAATTGTTGAACTTTTGATAAAATTTAGTTTGATCATAGATACTATTGGAAATAATAATATTGACTAGCTTCTGTTTACAAACTTCTTTATCATAGAAATATTTATTGATTTATTGAATGTTGACCATAAAATCAATGATATTTATTATAATAATTGAAACCAAAGCTAATGTGAAAGTGGTATTAACATCCATAAAAAAAAACAAGTATCATTTAATGATAAAGCTACATTATAATTTATTTATGAACAGTTAATTTGCCACTCCTTGGCGCCTCTTGCGATTCCTTAGTTCCTCATTAGAATATTGTTTACGTGAAGATACTTGTAATGAGATTATATTGGACTTTGTTTATCGCCATTCCAATTGTATTTTATCACTATGTCTTGAATAATGCAATAATTACGAAATATTTATGAGAATACCATTCCAAAGTTCATGTTTACTTGAAAACAATCCAATGATAACAACTTCTATTTACACAACAAATAATCATTTTCAAAATTAGAAATTTTCTGAAATTAAAAATGTAATTTTTTTATAGGTTGCAATTTTAGATATTGATATATGTGGCCCGTCTCAACCTAGAGTTTTAGGTGTTCTTAACGAACAGGTCCATCAATCCGGTTCAGGATGGTCACCAGTTGTATGTTGAATTATTCTTATTAATTGCAGTATAGATATTATTCCTTTTTTTGTTGTTGTTGTTAATTATTGCAGTATGTAGATGATAATTTATCGGTTATGTCTATTGGTTTTCTATTATCATCACCTGATGATGCAGTAATATGGCGTGGACCGAAAAAGAATGGAATGATTAAACAATTTTTAAGTGAAGTTGATTGGGGAAATCTTGATTATCTATTAATTGATACACCACCCGGTATTATTTGTTGTTTCTTTTTTTTTGAATAGAATTTTAATAAATTCTCAATTTGATTATTCTGATTAGGAACGTCTGATGAACATTTATCAGCATCAACATATTTAGCTGAAGCTGGTTTAACTGGTGCCATTATCGTTACAACACCACAAGAAGTTGCCTTATTGGATGTACGCAAAGAAATCGATTTTTGTCGTAAAGTTAATATAAATATTTTAGGTGTTGTTGAAAATATGTCAATTTTTGTTTGTCCATGCTGCAAGGTTATAGATATTTTAATTATTTTAAAATTAATTTTGAATTTCTTGTTTTCTAATTGTGTAGAGATTGAGTGAAATATTTCCAGCTACAACTGGTGGTGCTAAACAAATGTGTCAAGATTTAAATGTTCCATTTTTAGGTAATTTACCATTAGATCCATTAATTGCACGATGTTGTGATGAAGGTAAAGATTTTCTTGAAGAATTACCAAATTTACCAGCTGTTGAAAGTTTGTTAGCTATTGTTAAAAGTATATATTTAAAAATTCGTTTTGTATGATTTTTAATTTGATTTAATTTTCCAGAAATTATTGTCAAGTGTAACAATGAACATAAAGAATGATTAAGTGTATATTCTCAAAATGTTTTGTCGTTTATAAGTTTTAATTGTTTATGAAAATTTTGTTAATTCAAATACTTAATAAACTTTATTAATCCAAAACAATTTTTCTTTGAGTGATAGTTTCTATTGTTGTAAAGACTTATCTTGTATCGAACACGTTTGTTCGTTCAAGTATGCAGAATTTACGATTACACAAACAAAACTGGGAATTAGAACCTTAAATTTTTAAATTGAGCGCATTTTAACGTAACCAAATTTTCTAGTAGCGGTTGCACAGTTGCAACAGTTGGTATTTGTGTCGAAGTTAATGACATTTTCATCATTTGTTTAACAACACCAGTGTTATCTCTACTTATCATTTGTACCAATAAAAATAAAGTTCAACTATGATAAATATTTAATTATTCAAAAATTGAATATTGATAGACGATTTCCAATTAAATTACAATTCAGTTGTTTTGTGTGAAGAGAAAATGACAAAAATTCGTAATCTTTTACATTCATTTCGAATTCGAAGTGGTCGAACACTCTCCCAAACTGAATCTGTATCATTTGAAGCGTTTTGTAATGATAGCCCCCATCAAACAACAAATTTCAGTACCAAAGAATCGTCAATGAACAATGATTTGAGTTCATCACCAATTAAAAATGCCGCAAATGTATGTATATTTGTCAAACTATAGAATTATTTGAGAAGAAATCTGTATTTTAGGGTGAATATGTGAAATTTTCTGCAGATAGCCGAAGAACAACAAACTGCACCCGTCCTAGTCTACTGGCAATATTGCTAGTAATTGTTCTGTTGGCTGTGCTCTTAATTCTTCCATTAGTGTATGTGTTGCATTGTTTAGGTGTTTTATATGTTCAAGAACGACATAATCATTACTACCCCCATGTTAATATTAGAGAACAAGTACTTAATTATAAAAAAGATAGTAGAAACACTAATAACTGATTACTTTTAGAGTCACTTTCCACCAAGTGCTAAAATTCAAGAAACATCGATTCAAGTAAACAAACCTGTATTCTTACCATTACCACCAAAACCAGACGATAATCAATGTAAATTATTGAAAGAACATGACCGATTCGATTGTTTTCCTGATGGTAATCCAACACCAAATAATTGTGAAATGCGCGGATGTTGTTGGATACCAGCAAAAACTAAACCAAAGAATAATCTACCATTAAATGTGCCATCTTGTTTCTATCCAAAAGATTATCCAACTTACAATTATTTAAATATAACAGAAACTGCATTCGGTTTAATTGCTTATATCAAACGTAATTATACAACACCATATCCTGATGATGTTGAAATATTGAAAATTGTTGTTAAATTCGAGAACGAGGATCGATTACATGTTAAAGTATTTGATCAAAATGAATGTTGTATTAAACAGGTTAAAATTGATAGTTTTTAGATTTTGGATCCTTTACATACAAGATTTGAACCACCATATCCTGAGGTGCCAATTATTGATAAAGCTGGCACGAATTTAACGTATTTATTTTATATTGATCCAACAAAAACCGGTTTTAAGGTTTTAAGGAAATCGGACAATACTGTTATGTAATGGACATCATTTTCTTATAATTTCCTGAGAAAAGTTAATGATTTTGTTTATTGCAGTTTTGATACAACATTTGTTAATAATTTGATTTTCTCAAATCAATTTCTACAAATTAGTTCAAGATTACCGTCCAATTTCATTTATGGTTTAGGTGAACATCGCTCAAATCTGTTATTATCAACGAATTGGTCGCAATTCGCACTTTTCAGTCATGATGGAATTCCCCAATTTAATGTTAGTTTTATTGTTTTTCGTTACAAAAAACAAACAAAGTCTCATCTGTTTTTTTTTGTAGAAAAATCTCTATGGCAGCCATCCTTTCTATTTAGTCATGGAAAATTCTGGGAAAAGTCACGGGGTTTTCCTGTTAAACAGTAATGCTATGGGTGAGTTTTTCTAAATTGATTTTTAATTTTTTTTTTCAAGTAGTTTGTAATTTTTAGATGTGATTCTCCAACCGACTCCGGCAATAACATTTAGAACTATTGGTGGAATTTTGGATTTTTATTTCTTCTTAGGCCCAACTCCAAGTGATGTTATTTATCAATATACAGATGTGATTGGGCGACCATTTATGCCACCTTATTGGGGTCTTGGCTTCCATTTATGTCGATTCGGTTATAGAACTCTACAAGAAACTAAGAAAGTAATGGAGCGAAATATTAATGCAGGAATACCTTTGGTAAATTGTTTTTAAATCATAAATTTCTAAGATTGTGATGGTCGTTTTTACCGAAGGATAC
This sequence comes from Meloe dianella, assembly GCA_028455855.1. Taxonomy (NCBI): domain Eukaryota; kingdom Metazoa; phylum Arthropoda; class Insecta; order Coleoptera; family Meloidae; genus Meloe; species Meloe dianella. Next base: position 2,011,609 of record JAPTHL010000054.1, on the reverse strand, counting down.
TCAATGGAATGATTTGGATTATATGAATAATAATAATGATTTTACTTATGATCATAAAAACTTTGTTGGATTACCTGAGTTTGTTAAAGATCTTCATGTAAGAGGAATGCATTATATACCATTAATTGATCCAGGTGTTAGTGCAAGTGAAACACCTGGCACATATTTACCATATGATTTAGGTATTAAAATGGATATATTTATAAAAGATCGAAATGATCGACCATTTATTGGGAAAGTATGGAATCGTGAAGATACAGTATGGCCAGATTTTACAAATTCTAGTACTGTAGAATATTGGAAAATATTAATGGAAAATATGCATAAACAATTTCAATTTGATGGTGCTTGGATTGATATGAATGAACCGTCAAATTTTTGGTCTGGCACAAAGGATGGTTGTCCAAAAACAAAATTAGAATATCCACCATATTTACCAAATATTGATGGTGATGTGATGTTCTATAAAACAATTTGTATGTCAGCAAAACATTTTGCTGGTTTACATTATGATGTACATAATTTATATGGTTTTACTGAAGCTATTGTTACTAGTTTGTAATAATAATTAAACAAATATTAATTGTCATATGAAATAGTAATTTAACAAATTTTCAGTGTAATGTCTGAAATTCGCGGTAAAAGACCGATGGTAATCTCTAGATCTACATTCGCTGGTCATGGACATTTTACTGGTCATTGGAGTGGTGATGTTGTATCTGAATGGCTTGATATGAAATACTCAATTCCAGGTAATTTTATAAAATTCTATCAGGAATTTAGTTATTAAAAATTGTAATAGAATTACTGAGTTTTAGTTTATTTGGTATACCATTAATGGGGGCTGATATTTGTGGATTTAATGGTAATACAACACAATCACTATGTAATAGATGGATGCAATTAGGTGCATTTTATCCATTCTCTAGAAATCATAATACGGATGATGCAATTGTAATTTGTTTCATTAATTAATTTGTTGATATATTCGTTGATTTGTATTAATTTAAAGGATCAAGATCCTGTAGCAATGGGACCTCAAGTTACACTATCATCAAGAAAAGCACTGACAATTCGATATCGATTTCTACCATATTTGTATACGTTATTTTGGTTAGCACATACTGAAGGCCAAACTGTGGCTAGGCCTCTATTTTTTGAGTAAGTCACCAATTTGCTCTTGCACCACGTGATCTGATTTGCTTAGTTAAGATCCTATTAATATGATTGTTTAGATTTCCTGATGATCAAAAAACGTATTCAATCGACACACAATTCTTATGGGGACCTGCTTTTATGATAATTCCAGTTTTAGAGGTATATTCAGATAATTACTTACAAAATTTATTATTAATATGATTTATTATTCAGGAGAATGCTTTAAGTGTTAACGGATATTTACCAAAATCAATTTGGTACGAATATTATACTAAATCATTAATTATAAGTAATGGTGAAATGGTGAATTTATCAGCACCAATTGATACAATCCCATTATTAATACGTGGTGGTTATATTTTACCACAACAACAACCAGAACAAACAACAACAAAATCACGTGAAAATAATATTGAAATTTTAGTAGCACCAAATGAAGAAGGAAAAGCTACAGGACAATTATATTGGGATGATGGAGATTCTTTAAGTAAATCCGATAGAATTAATTCAGTTTTATTTCAATATTTATTGATGTTTGATTTTTTAATTATTAGATTCATTTGAAGAGAAACGTTACTCGTTAATTATGTTTGAATTAAATAACCAAAAATTATTTAGTAAAAATGAGTTTGTAAGTAATGAAAGTCCACCAAATTTAGGTGGTGTTACAATATTAGGTATCGATCAACCAGTATCAGAAGTATTAATTAATAATTTATCACAACCGTTTCGATACGATACAATTCATAAGGTAGAAATTTGTTTTTTTCATTTTTTAATTACAAAACTACTTAATAAACCTGTTTTTTTTATTGCAGTTCTTATCAGTCATAAATTTAAATGTAAGTTTCAAAAAACTAATTATTATCGAATGGAAATAACAACGTAAGTTTATGGCAAATTTATCAATTTACTACAATCAAATTCGTTGTTTTTATTTTTTAATGTAGACTAGGAATTCGTTGTACTTATTCTAAAAATTGTAGATTTTCCTCTCTTTTTGTCCGGATAATTAATTTTATCATCACTAATATTCTTAGAAATTGACTGTTTTTATTGATAAAACTTCAAAAACAGACAATGTATCCAAACCAAAGAGATTGTAGTTTGCTGTTGCTGATAAATAACAATTGTGCCAAAACTAAAATGCCCACATTCATGTGATTACGTAGTTGATAAATTTATCAAATCAATTTGATTGCATCCTGTTTATTATTGCAAAAATGTGTGTAGTCAATTAAGATTTATTTTAATTAAGGACAACACTAATCGTAATTATTAAAGGCTGTTTAATTATTTGACTGAAAAAAAAATTGGATATAGCTTGTGTTTAGGGTTAAATTTGGGTGATTTTATTACATATCTTAAATTAAATAAATAAAGCCTGTAGTATGAAGTTAACAATATAAAGCTTTTTAAAATGATTGTGGAATTTTTCTTTTAGCACCTTCAATCAAAATGATTAAAACAATATGCTTTTACCATATTTTTTTATTTTTGTTTTTAGTACATATGAAACAAATAACAATGATAGTTACACTGATTTATAACAGATTTTCAGCAATAGTTTCCAAATATTCTTAGAAGACTTGTCACAATTAATGATTGATAGAGAAAAATAACACACTCAATGGTGGCAAAATAGTTGTTATTCAAGACTAGTAAAATAATTTATGGTTTTAATAGAATTTTTAAACCATATATGGCACAAAATATTAAATATTGCTATAAATAAAAATAATAATAATAATTATAATGCTAGTCCTGAATGAAATTATATAAAACAGGAACATTTTTTAATCCAGTCAATATCAAATTAAATCCACCACCAATTTAGGCAAGTTATGATGATAAAATAGTGATGCCCAATATTTTGTTTTTCGTTTAAATTTATACTACAATTACCACAATATTATATTGCACTAAACTAATTAAAATGAAATAGACATAAAATCTTATAATTAATAACAAAATAATGAGAGTCTTTGGTAGTTATATAAATATATCATAAAACATAGAAGGAAGCTACATTTTTGTATTTGTTTTTTTTTTAATTCGTAAGAATTAGCTTTGGTTTATATATGTTTCGATTGATATTTTGGTTGATGGTAACTCGCTTGTTCATTCCAAATATACACAGTGGCGTAAATTTTCATTAAAGCTACAATATTTTGATTTGTACTAAATTTTTGGTTTTAAGCGAATTTTACATTCAGTCAACAATTGTTTCAGCTTTTTTTTTGGTTTTTAGTTTTGTTTCGAAATGAAGGCAAGTGATTATATTTCAACATTATTATGAAAACGATTATAAATTTTGATAGTCAAACAGGTACCTAATGATATTATCGATAAATGCTATGCCACACATTAACAACAAAGTTTTGATAAATTCCATCATATCAGCTACGATCAATTATTAACTAACATTAATCTACGTTTTATTGTTGTTTTATTAATGTTTTATCTAGAATTTTGTTAATTTAGATCATCTGAAAATCAATCTAATTAAGATGTTAATTCTTCTAATAATTCCTCAGTTGATCGTTGTTCGTTTTTGAATTTTTCCATATAATGTTTTGGTACGGTCCATTCTAATAATATTTCAACGTTACGTTTTAATTTTTCAGCAACCGATAATGAACCATCTTTACATGGTATACGTCCTGAACTTTCAATCGATTCGACTAAAATATCATCAATTAAACGTTTATTAAAGCCCAATTCTTCTAATTTTTCAGGTGCTGATATTTTTTTTAATAAAACCGCCAAAAGAAACCTCATTTTCTCAATTGACATTGGTGGCTCAATGATATCAATTTCAATTTTAGTTTGTTCAATTTGTGGACGTTCTTCAAGTACTTTACATTTTGTATAGTGATCTTCAAGATCATTTTTTGTTTGATGGAAACTACGACAATGTATGCAAACGTATGGTTTTTTTGTTTTATGTATACATAACATATGTTTTTTTAAATGTGGCAATTGTGAAAACGATGCATTCTCGCATAAAACACAAACAAATGGTTTCTCTCCTGTATGACGGCGTGTATGTAATTTTAATGCTGTTGAATGTGCAAATGCTTTCCAACATACTTGACATCGATACGGTTTCTCACCTGAATGAATTCTTTGATGTACAGTTAATTGAGATCTTTGTGCAAATCGTGCACCACAATGTGCACAACCGTGCGGTTTATCTTTTTCATGTATACGCATATGTTGCGGTAAATGACCTTTTAATTGTTTATTACAAATTTTACAATGGAACGCTTTAATATTAGCATGATAACAATTTAAATGTTTCTTTAATGCATCACGCCGAAAAAATTTCTTACCGCATATGTCACAAATATAATCTCGAATTTCTAAATGACGATTTATATGTAATTTTAAATTTGCTGAACATGTAAATGATGAATTACAAATACTACAAACGTATGGTTTTGAACCGGTATGTGTTCGCATATGTTGTGCTAATTGGCCACCTCGTGCAAATGTTTTCGAACATATCTGACAACAATACGGTTTATCACCTGTATGTGTACGTATATGTAAACGTAAACGTTCTTTAATTGGAAACACTTTTTGACAATAATTACAAATAAAAATTTCCAAACCCTGTAAACCAGGTGAATGTTTGGAAGCTATATGGTTTTTTAATGAACCAGCTTGTCGAAAACCTTGATTACATTCTTTACACACAAACGGTCTTTCATCTGTATGTACTCTTAAATGTTTACGGAGATCATTATTACCGAGGAATCTCTTTTGGCATATACCGCATTCATATTTGCGGGGCTTTTCTTTGGCGTACGTCATTCTTATTAAAATTTATATATACTTTTTATGTTTAAAGCAACTATAATGTTTGACTAGAAGTTTTATCTTTGCTAATTATTTCTTTGTTGTCTAATTTAAAGTCTAACATTAAAAAAAAAACACACAGTGGTAAATGTTAACATGCAACCCAGCACCTGGTGCAAAATAATAGTCCCAACCACCAAAGAAATTTGAATTAAAGTGAGTATAACTAGTAGTAGTAGTAGTAGTAGTAGAAGTAGTAGGTAGTAGAGTGCGATCTAGATAAAGAATTTGGGAGGCTCCATCGCCGTGCTGGCAACACCAGACAACCTCACCATCACCTCACCTGGAAGAAGTATTAATCCTAAACCTTACTTAAAGGCTAACAAAGGCGTACTACCTTGATGCCAATTAACTTTTATTTTCTAAATTAATGAATAATAGCAACAAGAGAAGCATTCCTTTGAATGTTTATTATTATTATTATTACTAAAGTCAATGCCAGGAGAATTTCCTGGGATTAAATAGGAAGATTTGAATAAATGTTAAAATCATTATTTTTTGGGAAAACGTTTTTTTTTAATTGTCGGCATAATGGCATAGGACCGATTCATCTTCCCTCCTTAAATCTCGACTTGAGGTTGATCTTGCCTTAAATTAGCCTTACGTTCCTTGACTCATTTTATTAAGGCAGATTAAAGACAAGATCGACCTTAAGTCGCTGTTTAGCATGAACGGGATCTTATTTAAAATGTTTGTGATAAAAAATAAACAAGAAAACTAATACGAAGTTCATTGTACAGATTATCTAAATTTGAGTTTTTCTTTAAGACGACCAAGTTTGTGCCTCGATCATTATTTTCGTAATTGGCTTCTTTGTCGACTTTCATTCAGTCTCTAACGAAACACAGTAAAACACCGATATAATGATTATCGTTTTAAATGAGAATCAATTCCAATATGTAAATGTTTACAGAATCCGCTAATAATTAACATTTCTTATCTTATTGATAGTGAAATTAATTTTCGAGTACACCGGATGAATTGTTTCGATTTTATCTTTATTTTTATTAATTTAATAAGAATCTCTAGAAATGATCAATTCTTTGGCAAGTCAAAAGTGGTCGTCTTAAAGGATTACTCTTTCTACAAAAAGAAAATGATGTTTATTATACGTGATATTATTAGACTGTTCTACTTTCCTCCTATTAGGTTTCAGAAATAAATTTCATGACACAAACTGAAGATTTTATCCAATTAGACCAAGTTGCCTGTATGATTCATCTTATTATAGTAAACAATGTCATGATAAAATTTAAATCTAGCACACTTATACAAAGACTTTTAGCTATTTATTCTAATTAAAAAATAAAGAAACTAAGTATACTTGAATGGTAATAATTGTAAAGTTTTATTTCTATTATGTACTAACTATAAAATTTGAGGTGGTGCAATCAGAGAATTCTTATCTAATTGAAATTAGGTTTATTGATATTTATTCCTCTATAAACAACAATAAAATCATTATCATATAATGACTAAACAGAATTAAAAACCTAGGAAACACAATGGTGGAAAAATCAATTGGCGATTTAAATGCTAGATTTGAAAAGATTCGATTGACGTCAATCATTGTTGTTATTTAAAAATTTTACAATTATTCTTGTAAAATAAAACGAAACAGAAGAAAAATCAACAGATTCATTGACTGTAGATTTCAAATGAATCTTTTTAACAAGAATAATTGATAATCAAAAACGCATAAATCTTATTGGAATATTTCTTACAATTTCAAATTGACGATTATTTATTTTAATTATCAATATTTGATGAATTAAAACGCAATATTTAACTATTTCAAAATATGTGTAAAGTGTTGATTAATTTAGTACTACCAGTATTCTATCTGTAAATGTTCTGTTCTATAAATAATTTATGCAAGAATAGGATGAAGGAGTCAACTATAGGACAGGAAATTTACATTTCAAAAGAAATACTCCTGACCCATTATTTCAATGAATGTTATCAAATAAATTAAGATGGAAATTAACGAAAAAAGCCACTCACCAATAGTTTCAGCATCCTTTTCCTGAAGAAATTAATTAAGAATTAACAACTTAAATTTACCATTATGTATTGAATGAAAAATGGTGATATTTTGATATTTTAGGGATTTTCGGTTTTGATTACTCACATTGGTAGTACTTGTCAATCATTCAAAATTAACGCGCGAAACTATGTGACTTCGAACTTTATTGTTACAAAATAATTAATTAAAGAAGTAAAGAAATATTAAAAGACTAATACAACTCGTAAACTATCACTAATAATTAATAAGTAATTGAAAAAAATTCATTGGAATTATTTGATTTTCTTAATAAGTTCATTATAATAGGCGGTAATTGAGACGAGACTCTTCTTCAGAAAATTCTGTTCGATTTCAACACCACCGCCTGGTTTGGTTTCGTCAATTAACTAGAATTAAAAAGAAGAAAAAAGAATGATTAATTTTACCTAAATTTCTCTATAATCATCTTACTAAAAACGAATTACTGTTTCTTGGTAAGAAAACAGCTATATTGCTAGTGATTTTGCGTCCAGTTTCTAATAGTTTTGATATTGGCACAGGCAATAACATACTTTCTAAATCGTAAACAGTTTGTTTCAAATAAGATGGCCCACCCCATGGTGGACTAAAGAACACAACATCAGCCTTTAAATTATCAACCAATTGAAAGAAATCACCAATAATAAACTCAATTTTATCAGCCACACCATATATACTTGCATTATTTCTAGCTAATTCAATTTTTTTTGGATCAATATCTATAGCAATCACTAAAGTTTTATATTATTTAGTAGAAATATGAATAAGATTAGATTTGAATAAATTCAATACCTTTACGACATGTAAAAGCAAATTGAATTGCATTACCACCAGCACCACAAAAACCATCAATAATTACATCGCATTTACATCGTTCAGCTATATGCTTAGCGAGATGTTCAGGTGTAACAGAATACCAACTTTCTATAATATTGTAGGATAATAATTGAGAAAACGTCTTAAAAGTTAATTAATTATTAATTTTTTACCTTCATCAAGTTTAATACCCTCATCGAATTTACTAAATAATAGAAATCTCTTTCGCCAATATTTAAATAAATGTGAATTCTCTTTAATTTCAGGTGGTACAACAAATTTCTTCTTTCTTTTCTTACGTTTCAATATTATATTATCATCGATTTGTTGTAATTGTTGTTCATCATTTTTTGATGATGTATTTAATAAATCATTGGACACAATTTCTTCATCGCCTGAACTTAATTTATCATCATCTGGTAGAATACTTTGATATTGAATCTAAACAATAATAATAGAAATAAATTATATATATTTTTCCTCTGATACAAACTCAAATCGATATTTACATCATCTTCGGGTAGTGTTTCATTTTTCGTTATAACATTACCATCATCATCAAAATAAATATGTTTCGATTGTTGTGATGTATTATTGCGTAATGCTAAATGACGATTTTGTAAACGAATATGTTTCATTTTATAATGAACATGACCACTCATTGGTTCTTTATTATCATGGAATTCTAAACCGATTACATTAAAAGCTGCTTTAATACGTTTACGACAAGATTCAAAATCATCAGATGAACTGCAAACAAATAACATTTAATTTTATAAAATCATACACATAATAATGTAGGGTATTATGAAATTACTGTCTCATATTAATTATTAAAAGGTAAAATAACTGATAGGAGATTCTCGTGTTACTTTTAGAGAGAATCCTATTAATTTCCATTGGTTTTCCGAACAAACTGACTTTCTACCTTTCTGTAAATTATTTAATTTTTACCTTGTCTCCATTTTGTCTGTTTGTTGTCGTTTGACTGATTTTCTACCAAATTTCGTTGGTAAACCCATAGCTGTCATTTGTGTTTGTTCATTGTGTTCTATAATTTCATCACGATCACTAACTATTTGCATCTCTTTATTTATGTCTGTATTTTCTTCACTAGACATTTTTAATTTTTCCAATAAATCACTTAATGAATCAACAACTTGATTATTAACTTTTATTGGACCTTTTCTATTATTATCAATTTTCCCTTGAATTACTTTATCGATATTCTTTTTTGATAATTTCTTTGATGGACTATATTGTAATAAAACACGATCGATTTGATCACTAATTGTACCATCTGAAATTGAAGAATTTTTTTATTTTATCGTTGATGATCTGACATTTTCAACCATTACGAATATATATATATTTTATTATAAATTAATCAATTATTTGTTTATATTATAAACCACGTTAAAGATCAAATAAACAATTAATTTTATCAACTGTTACTTACCAGGAATATTTTGTTCTTTCCAACAATTAACAAAAATCTTGTATTGATTTAAATATTCATCTTCATAATGTTGTTTCCATAAAATATTCCATTGATTATGATAATCTTCATCTGTATCATCAGATGTTGTTGAACTAAATGAACTTTGTACAGAACTAACAGATGAGAAACTATCAGAATTGTGTGAACTATTACTTAAATCAATTGATGAAATTGACATACGTGTAACATTTGTCATAGAATCAACAGTTCTTAATGAACTGCTTGTATGTGAACATTTTGAACTTAATAATTGTTCAATTTCTGTTTCACAATCGATAATACTAGATGGTGATAATGGATTCCAACCTTCTGATATTTCTATATTCAATTTATCATCGCTACCAGATAGATTTCTTCTTAAAATACGATTTTTTGTATCATCATTTATTAATTTTGTATTTATATCATCATTATCAGATTGATTTTCAGCTTTTAAAATTGATTCCAATTCTAATTTTAATGAATCTCTTCCATTTAAAATCTCTTGATTATTTGTATCAGTATTTATTTGATCTTGTCCATAATTTAAATAATCCGGATTAATATATGCACTGTATCTTGTTATCCAACTTTCCCATATTAATTTTTCACCATTAATTGACCAAAATTTCTGCCAATCAATATCAATATCATGTTTGATACATTCGGTTAGATCTGTACCACTATCACTTGATTGTAATGTCTTTAATTGTGTACGATTCTCATGTGTATCTCTTAAACTGTCATGTTCATCAGTTGATAAATTATCAGTATGAGAGGCACTACAATAACAACTAACTGTTTCATGTTCTAACTGAAATTCATTCGATTAACAATTGAAAAAAGATAGATAGAATCCAAAAGAAAATAAAACAACTACCTCTTGTTTTGGTTTATTTTTATGAAATGCCGGCAATGAACTGCATTCATTTGATAATTCCTCTTCGATTGATAGATCCTCTTGTGATGCATCCAATTCAATAGGTGTGTTTTGTTTGAGATTGTCGTCTTTATTTCTAGAAATAAAAAATTATAAATTGCTAGAAAAATATGAAAAACTGTAAAGGGGTTGTATTTAGGTAAATTTACATTAATTTCTCATAAATAATACCACTTTATTTTTTTTTGTACCTTTATAACAGTAAAAAGATATATATTAATAAAAACAATACGTTTTCGTACAACAAATTAAAGTTCACAATTCGATATATTAAAATTTAACAGTTCATTTCTAGCTTGAAAATATCCAGTATCAGTTAAATCATAAGGATCTGGTATAAATGGTGGTTTCATTGATAATAAATTTTTCCAATCAATATCTTTAAATACATCCATTTTCATAACATGTTCAGATTGTGGTCGTTTATCTGGATCTGATGTTAATAATGTTTCAATTGTATCTACAGTTTGATTTGATAATGCTTCATCATCTGTTGGCCATTCAATATTACGTGCTAATATATTTTGAAAAACTTGTTGTGGTGTTTCATCATTAAATGGTGGTATACCTGTTACAAATTCATAAAAACATACACCTAATGCCCACCAATCAACAGCACAATTATGTCCTTTTCTTAATAATAATTCAGGAGCAAGATAATCTGGTGTACCTAAAATTCGTTGATCAGTACTCCATTGTCCACGACGTACAGATTTTGGTGTTCTATATGGTGTTCTTGGTGTTTTTGGTGTTGTTTGTATATAAATTGGACTAACAATAACATTATTATCATCATTAATATTCTTTTCTGTATTTTTATATAAATCGAAACGTGTTGATTTTATTTTATGTGTTGGTTTCTGATTAGATACAGGTGTTGAAAATGTTACACCTTTTGGTGAATTTGTTGTATCAACAACACGTAGAACTTCCATTTCACCAGTTAAACCAGTCCTTATATAATTCTTTTGACTATTTGTTAATGTTGTAGCTGTTGGTGATGGTGATCGTTCTTTACGTTTACGATCAGCACGTATTTTGAATATACCACCACGATTTGATAATAATCGACGACTTATCGGTGATGTGACACATGAATTTGAATCTTCTTCACTTTGTGTTATCGTACTTTGGCATGTATAATAGGAACTATCAGTGATTTGTGATGGTGTATTAGTAGCATTATCAGCTGAAAGAAATGTCACACCAGATAAAGCTGAACAATTTGAAACTTTCTTCCATTTACTACTATTAATACTATTATTATTATTATTATTATTGTTGTTGTTATTTTCGTTTAATATTGATATATCTGTACCAGAATCATCATATTTGCTACTGTTTTCCGAATCACAGATATCACTGATATTGTTGCTTTTAGTAAAATAACGAGAATTTCCTGAACCAAAACTTAAATGTGTTGTTAAACTTAATAATTGTCCTGGTGTACGTGCACATAGATTTGGTGTTGTATTTTCAAAATCAGATATTTCTAAATCACGATGAATTTGTACACGCGATAAACCGAAATCAGTTAATTTAACATGTCCTTCTTTTGACAATAACATATTATCTGGTTTTATATCACGATGTATAATACTATGATTATGTAAATATTCTAATGCTAGACATACTTCAGCAACATAAAATGTTGCCATACATTCATCAAAAAACCCATAAACACTTAATAATGATTTTAAATCACCACCAACCATATAGTCCATAACAAGATAAATAGAACTGGCTGTTTGTAATGCATAATATAAATGTACACAAAATGGACTTTTTGTTAATGCTAATGCATTTCTTTCATTTACAACTTGTGACACCATATTCTTGTTAATCATTTCAGTTTTTTTCATTACTTTTATCGCATACATTAAATCCATGTTATTCTTTTTACATCCTAGAAACACTTTACCAAATGCACCACGACTTATCGGTTTTATTATACAAAAATCATGGATTGCTGGTGGCTTAAGTGATGTATTCTCTACATTTTCACTGGTCATTGTTCTTTTATTTGAACAAAATACAATTCACAATATTTCCTGATAGAACAACATTAGAAAGTTATTCGTAAAAGACCGTTGTGATTTTCGCTTCTGTGATGTGAACAATGATTAAATTTTAAAATTACAATGGCTCCCGACTGACAGATGACAGAAAACAATGATTTCACCAGAGTACTCACCTTATAAAAACCCTGCTGCACAAACAGTAAATATCTTGTTGTTGATCTTGTTTTCTCAATTGGATGTCTGCTAGTGCATACCACTGCAATTCGCACATATTACCTTATCAGAAAAACATTATTCACGACGAAGAAATTGTGTCCAAACTACTAGAAATTACCACATTTTTAGGAAATTTCTTTTGAATCGTAAAGATGTTGGCGACATTGCCACAGCTGTTAGACAACCATTTATACATTTGCACAATCGTATGCAACATTTTAATATTGCAATTAGAAAATAAATGAAATCTACCAAAATTACATATTAATTTCTAATATATTTTATTTTTCCGTAGAATTATAGATATAATAGTCGCTTACAAATACGATCGAAATGTTACAAATTGTTTAAAGTAAACACAAATAAATTGTTTAAAAAACCAAAACGATTTTTTCTAAAAAGATTTGTACCACTAATAGAATTATTATTCTGCATCATGATATTGAACTCTACAAAAAATTATATTATTATATTATATTTTCAAATTTACACTGAATCACCTTTGTTTTCCTTCGTTACGTTTACTTAAACGACGTCCTCGACTCTGCATTAAAGTGAAACGATCTGTATGTGATCTTAATACTCGAAGTTCTCTACGGTCTGAATTTTTAGCTTCGGCCACTTTTTCCATAAATTTTATAATTAATTCAGGACAATCCATATTCTCCTCTGGTTCCCATGTATTTTCCGACGTTGGATAGCCTTTCCAAGATACCAAAAATTCACGTTTACCATTTTTCTTAAAATAAACATCTAAGATTCTCTCCACCTAGAATGAAATTAGTTTATATTTTATTGAAAACTAGCGGACCCGACAAACGTTGTCCTGTACACACGTCTTAAATCCGAAAATTTCAAACTTTTTTTAATAAGTTGTAACAATCTGGACTGTTCTGATGAGAATTTTTATAAAAAAAGTTATTACAATGCCTGACGAACAATATGTATCGGATGTTTTTTGAACGTTTGACAACGCCGCAATATTTTCAAATGTCACATAAAATTAATTAAAAAAACATTTTGTAGTGGACCGAATTGTGACTCTAAACCATTCTCGAATCCACTTGAACACACACAAAAAAATTCATCAAAATCGGTCCAGCCGTTTAGGAGGAATTCAGTGACATACACACGCACTATATAAAGATTATAATGCATATTACCTCAAATTTATCATGTTCATTCCATGTTAGATCAGTGGTTTTCTTCTTAATTGGTGTCTTCGATTTTGATTTTCTACCTTTCTTTCTTTGTTTCACTTTAAATTCGGCAATCATTTCAGGACAATTTAATGTTGTTTCCGGTTCCCATGAATCTGATTCAGGTTCGTATCCTTTCCATCTTATTAGATAATGGCGTACACCTCTGATCATTTTCTCCTCCAAAACAGCTTCTACCTAAATTAAAAGGATAATTCGTGTATTTCATAACAAAAACATGAGAATCCTTACCTCATATTGGGCACCAACATCATCATCGTCTGTATGATGTTTTACCGGTTTCGATAAAGATTTTCGTTTGTTAGAGCGTCTCTTTTTGGCTTCGGGTTTTCCCTCGTTTGCACTTTCTGTAGATTGTCCATTTTGATTGATGTTCACAAATGATTCTTCCTGTAGGATGAAATAATAAAAATTCAGGTAATATTAGGAAATTCAAGATATAATCACCAATAATCAATTTGTCCAGTTTTGTGTTTATATTTGCTATTTCTATAACAAAAGTATTTATTTGATTATAGAGATAATCATATCTATTGTTGATAAACAACATTTTTGAGTTTTTATTTGGTTTATTTTTCGAAAATATCAGTTTAATACGTACTTTATTTTGTTGATTTTCACTTTTCGACACATCCGCCGGCTTCGTGGATACACTCTTACGTTTTGATGCTCTCTCTTTTGGATTATCAATTTCCTTTTTTGATATTTCGTCATTTAAGGATTCATTTTGTGTTCTATTTATGCCATTAGTGATATTTAATGAAATTTTACCCCGTTTTCCTTTGCGCTTCATTATCAAAAATATTCTTACACTTTCCAAACAAATACTATGTAAACCAACGCCACTAATCGCGAAACAAATAGAAGCAAAACACAATTTTACGTTGACAACCTGCTTGCAACATTTGCAACCGTAGCTAATAGCAACTCGCGTAGACAACAACGTTCAGTGACGTATGGCGATCTTGTATATTAGGGACCTTACGCACTACGCTCTTACAACGCTGCCCTCTCCCCTACTTTGGTAGAAATATTGACGCCACAATTTGTGTTTCAACAGTTAGGATGCAAGCTCAAAGCCCCGTCCACATCTATCGAACGATCACGAGAGAATGGGTACGAATAGAAACTAATCAACAATTGCAAAAAAATGTACAGGAATAGAACCAAGCGCGAACAAATGAGATTGAGATTACGCAGACTGAGGTAGATGAATGACCTTGCATTTGCTTGTGTTCCGTTAAACAAAGATTTGTTTTTCCAGTCTACATTATGGGAACACGATCGATTGATTTCCTTTGAAGTACCGACAGCTATCGGATCCGCGTTCAAGCCATTCCTTGGCCTTTGCACCCATTCCTTCGTGATCGTTCGATAGATTTGAATGGGCGCTTTAGATTACTTAAGTACTTAGCGAACTTGCGAAATTCTCACACTTGCGACTCCATTATGAGAGCTCGGCCATAAACTCTCGTAAAGTTAAGTTTCAAAACTTTAAAGATGACTTAAGAACTGTTGCGTTGAATGCACCCTAACCGCTTAATCTGCTATTGGATGCGGAACTAAATCAGTTAAATGATTATAAAGGCGTATGTAAAGGTTAAGAGCAAGCAAGATTTGCAGAAATTCTAGAAATTTCCTAAAATCTAATTTCAGTGATTGATAATTATATAATTATTCAGCTATTTATTATTTATAACAATAATTACAAATCATTGCGTACACCGAAACCAGGACCGGGAGGATCACCTTTAAGACAACTTGGTTCTCCTAAAGGTTCAGCAGCAAAACGTCCACTTCTAGAATAACAATTATTCGTAAAATTTCGTTGTTCAATATGGGTACGATATTGATTAATAGTTGGCCTTATTTCTAGCGCACAAAAACAAATCGCGTTATTACTTTGACAAGTAACGAAGCACAATTTTGACGGAATTAAGGCGTTTCGAAATTGTGATTAAAAAATATACGCAGAGTTCTTACTCAGTGCTGATCAAAAGCGAATAGTGTTAACAATGTTTCAATGGATTCGCAATCAATTTAACGATGGCACAACAAACTTTTTAGGCCGCCTTATTACAATAGATGAAACTTGGATTCGTCATTTTAATCCAGAAAGCTGGACAAGGACTTGCCACTATTTTCTGGGTCGAAGATGGCGAAATTTTCATTTATTACGTGGAATAAGGAATATTACTCATCTCTTTTAACTAAACTTCATACCAAACTTTTAAATAAAAGATTACTTCGAAAATCTGTAGTTTCCTTCTAGACTAGGCCAACTGTTTACCAATACCTGCCACCTTTAGAAAAATTGTTAACAAATTTACCTTGGACCAGCTTTAGGTTTTTTACCATCTTTTAAATCATTCAATATTTGATCTGTATCACAAACAGTTAAATCTTCCTGAAATTCAACCATTTTAAATTGATTATCATTACAAAAGATACACAAAGTAATTACTAACGTAATAATCATCATTAATTTGGAACATTGGTGCGTTAACACAAGCACCTAAACATTCAACTTCTGAAAGAGTAAACATACCATCGCATGTAGTTTGTCCTACATCTATCGATAAATTTGATTTGATAGCTTCTAAAATTTCATCAGAACCTCTTAACCAACATGGTGTGGTTGTACAAATTTGAACATGATATTTACCAGTTGGTTTTCTTTTAAATTTACACAAATTATTAAAATTAATCGACATTATGATTTTATCATTAGATTTTACCTCATAAACATTGTATAGAATGTAGCAACTTCATATACACGCATTCTTGGTAATTTCAAAATTTCTGCAACTTTATTCATAGCAGAAAGTGGTAACCAGCCATGTTGTCTTTGAGCCAAATCAAGTAAAGGTATCATTGCGGCTCTTTCATGTCCTTCCGGGTAAATAGCTAAAAGTGCTCGAATTCTCTATAATACGAATTAATTATTAAAAATAACGTAGATTTATATGGATATAACCTTCTTGTTTTCATCAGTAAATTCAAAGCAGATACTGGGATTGTCTTCTGGAGTATCTCTGTGATTAAATAGAGCATCATGTTGGGTAACAGATGTTGTTTGTATAGTTCTAAGCCCAAGGGATCGCTTCTGAATAAAAATGAGGTTATGGCAACTTACATTATATAACATTTAATAAAAAAATAATTAATTATCATAAGTATATCAATTACCAAACAATTCCCTACTGTTCTTAAGGAATTCAACATGATTTCAGTGCAATACAAATTTTACTTTTGAACAAAAACTGAAAAGACCCAATACAAAACAACTTTATTCTTGACTAGAGATGGGCTTTACTACACTTTAAATTACTTTGAAATCTAGCACGAACGTATGCAACACATGATACAAGATGCGGTCGCTTTTGCTATTCTTGTTTATACAAGGCAGTAAGGATCTTGTATATCAAAGAAGTCCATTATTTTATGTATAAGAAGTAGAGCTTAGTAATCTAATGAAACAGATAAGTGGTATAAATCCAAAGATTTAACAACATTTCAACGAGCAAACTGAGAAGTATTCATTGCCGATGTTCTAATACATATATCCATGTTTCCCCTTATTAGGTCTGAAAATCTCTGAATAAGTCGGATTTTCTTCTCAAAATTACGGACTCTTCTAGAAGAGTTATTCAGAGTTTTTGTGCCTCTAGTTCTTTCAAAAAACTTTGAATAATAAGGAGGCAAAGTAATATTACTGTTTTGCCTCCTTCAGGCATTTGCTCATTATTTCCTTCCGTTTGCACACTGAATTTGAGAGCCTACTAAATGCTTTCCACCTTATCTATGGCAACGTTAATTTCAATTTGAACGTGTAAGGTTAAGGTATGGATATGTGGTACACTAAATGCACTAAATTCACGATTAATTTACCGTGATGTATATGATAGCGTGATATTGCGGAAAGTCTCGATAACGTTATCGCCATATATATAATACTCCTATATTGCGGGTCGTGTTTAAATCTTACGGAGATAGTTTTCACCAAGAAAGTGAAATAGAAAATGCACATTTTATCTCAGTTGGCACGAATTTAATCTGCGCAGGTCAAAATACCTCTTCCACAAGCAGTGGGGGATAGTAATCATTCCAAACAAATGTGAGGAAGCGTAGCGAAGGAAAGCATAATCCTGTGTCTCTTTCTATCGACTAGTAGCGAGAACAGCTCTAATGCGCATGCGTTAGTTTCAGAGGTGAGACATATATAACGTATCAGCACAATAATGAGTCTATTGAAAAGCCATAAATTGATATGCATATTCACGGGAAGAAGATTGGTCGACTTTAAATTTATTTATTTCTATACAGTACAAAACAATAAATTGAAAAAATTAATAGATGATACATTTTCAGTATGATGTAACATTTAATGTTTCACAACTGAAACAATCATTTATAAGTGCTGTACACATTTAGGAAAATCAGAGAACAAATCCTCAATTTAAAATTTTTCGATTTAATTGTAAAGATAACGATTTTCATACATTTTTGATGTAAAAATAAAAATTAATTCTTTCCCTTAAACTGTGAGGACATGTAGTATATTATGAGATGTTCAAGCCTGCGCAGAAACATCGAGCTCGCTCCTAAAAAAAGTAGGAAGATATAGGTTTCCTTCGGTACGCGTTAGGATGGTCTATTATCCGTATATTAAGTATATGTCCACAAGGCGTGAAATAAATAAAATTTAGCTGTTTTACTATTTTATTTACATTATCAAGTTAAATTTTAAGATTTTACAGACTTCATGACTAGTTCACTGGAGATAAAATTAAGAAAACAAATTTAACAGGAGAAAAAACGTTCATTTTAAATATTAACACAAAAATGTACATAATTATAAAACTATTTGAATTATTCGTGATTGAATAACACCAATTTCGTGTATCTGTGGCGAACGTATTCTGTTTTAGCCGAATATAATTTGGACTCATGAAAAAGTCTTGTATTGACATAAAATTCAATATTGACAGTTGTATCGTTGCATTTTCACCCAATAGTAAAGCGTATCATAAAGACGCATGCGCATAAGCTAATGGTGCCAACTGAGAAGTCCGATATGTTCTGTGTCGTTTTGATTTCGGAATTTTCTAAACTAAACCCGCAATATAGGAGTATTATATATATGGTTATCGCTTGTGTCATGGATGACAGCCAAATTCACCAACCACCAGAAACTAAATTAATTAATTAACGTCAGTAATTATTTAATAATATTTGAAATATGATCATGT
Organism: Meloe dianella; assembly: GCA_028455855.1. Taxonomy (NCBI): domain Eukaryota; kingdom Metazoa; phylum Arthropoda; class Insecta; order Coleoptera; family Meloidae; genus Meloe; species Meloe dianella. The sequence goes on along the minus strand of JAPTHL010000054.1, from coordinate 1,992,598 downwards.
TTTGCATGACAAAACTGAAATAAACAATGATTTTTTCAAAATCCAATGATTTACTACCAATTACTACTAATAAATTAACGAAAATGTTCATTAGTAACGTTCCCAATATTGGCACTACTTATTTTTGGGAGTGTCAACATCTGTTAATCAGCTGTCACTGTCAACAATCAACTATCCATGTTGACGTCAAGCATTTTTAATTAATTCCTTAATATTCTTTGTTTATTATTTTTAAACAAAATTAATCTCAATGTAAAATGTTTGTATATTTGTAGTAAATTGGTATTGTCTAAAAAAAATGCCAGCAATGAAGGACTCACATATTGTGAAAATAGCGGTCGAAATGACCGATCAAGTACCGCAATTAATTGAATTCAATCAAAAACAACCATTGGCTGGCATCATTCAAGAATTATGCAACGGTTGGAATCTCACTGATCCTGAACAGTATGCTTTGCAATTTAATGAAATCAACAATCGTAATTACATAACAGAGAAGAATCGGAATGAAATTAAAAATGGATTAATATTGCGATTGCAGTATTCACCATCAAAAACAGCTCAGGATTTATTACATAAATTGCAAACAGGTAGTTTAGAAGAGAAAGCATTAGCTGTTAGTCATTTATCAAGTCTAAGTGCTGATATGACATTTGCATTGGATTTTATTAATAAACAAGGTCTAACTTTGATAATAAAACAAATTGAAGGTGGTAAATGTAAAGGGGCTGTATTAACGCATACTTTACTATCATTTGTTGAATTAATGGAACATGGTATTGTTTCATGGGACATATTAACTGGTGATTTCATAACAAGAGTGGCAAGTTTTGTTAATACACCACAAGAAGCTGAAATTACACAAGCAGCATTATCAATATTAGAAAATATTGTTTTAAATAGTACAGAAGGGTATGGTCAAGTTGAACGTGAAATACCAATCGGTTCATTAGTTGGTCATTTACAAGCAGCTCCTGTTGTCCAACAGAATGCTGTAGCTTTAATTAATGCACTACTACTACGTGCTGATTCAACAAAACGAAGAAGCTTAGCAGCTACATTGACATCAAAACAAGTTCGACAAGTCATTCAAAATCACATTTTACAAACTGGCGCTGCTGAAGGTGCTGAAATGGCACATCAATTATATGTTTTGCAAACATTAATGTTGGGATTATTAGAACAAAGAATGGTGACTAAAATGGATCCACAGGTAATATAATTCTGATGAAAAATTTGAATATTTTATTTTGATTTAATCTGTTTAGGATCAAGATGGTCATGATAAGATTAAAGAATTACGAAAGATCGCTTTTGATGGTGATAGTGCAACTGGTATACGTGGTCCTAGTGGATTTACGCGTGATTATAAAAAATTGGGCTTTAAAAACGATATTAATCCAGCTTTAGATTTCACAGAAACACCTCCAGGTCTTTTGGCATTAGATTGTATGATTTATTTTGCTCGTAATCATCCTGATAGTTATACGAAATTAGTATTAGAAAATAGTTGTCGTGCTGATGAACATGAATGTCCATTTGGACGGGCTAGTGTTGAATTATTAAGGATTTTATGTGATTTGTTGAAAATCGGTGAAGCACCATCCGAACATGGTGCCACATTTCAACCGTTATTCTTCACACATGATCATCCATTTGAGGAATGTTTTTGTATTTGTATTGTTTTATTGAATAAAACATGGAAAGAAATGCGTGCAACATCTGAAGATTTTGGTAAAGTTGCAAGTGTTGTACGTGAACAAATCGTTAGAGCATTGGATATATCACCAGCATCATTAGAACAATTAAAAACGAAATTACAAACATTAACATATAGTGAGATTACACAATTATGGCAGCTAGAACGAACATCTCGTGAAGAATGGGAATCTCATGCACGGCCAATTGTTGAATTAAGAGAACAAATCACACCGGATATTTTAAATTTAATTAAACAACAACGTTTAGGATTTCTAGTGGATGGTACACGTTTTACAAAATATTCAGCACGTGGCCAACGTATTAAAGATAAATTTTGGTATATGCGTTTAAGTCCAAATCATAAAGCCCTACATTATGGTGATTGTGATGAGAAAAGTGCACCGACAACAGAAGAATTACCATCAAAATTAGCTGTAGCTGATATTAAAGCATTATTAATTGGAAAAGATTGTCCACATATGCGTGGTAGAAAAGCATCACATCAATTAGCATTTTCATTAGCTTTAGAAAGTGTTGATATGCAATATTTAGATTGTGTTGCACCAGATGAAGTGGCATTTGCATATTGGACTGATGGTATTAATGCATTATTAGGACAAAGGATGGCAAGCCGTGAAACTGAAAAAGATTTAGATACACTTCTATCAATGGAAATCAAATTGAGATTATTGGATGCTGAAGGTGTTACAATACCACAAGATCCACCACCAGTACCAACCGATCCACCACATTATCATTTCTGCTATGATCTAAAATAAACCAAAGATTTTTAATCATTTTATTTACTGAATCTCATATATAATACATTCATGAATCTTTTATTGTGCATGACAAATTTTATGTAATTTTATTTAATTGATTTTAACTTCCTTTTTACTATTTTATAAGTATTTTATTGTATTAATTTTAACTGATTTTAGAATATGACTGGATTTTAAATAAAGACTAATCTCTTAGTGATTTTATATAATTGTTTAAACTACTTACAGTACTATTATTCTACCTTTACTGTTTTGGTAGTAGACTTTTAGTGATTGTCTAGGAAATAACAGAAAGATCATCATTCAAGACTGAAGTAATAAATTTTTATTTTTCTTTTGCTGAGAATACATTCATCAACTTTGTATATAAGTACAGAGCGAGGATTAGATTAGAAGCTACCTTCCGATTTTCATTTACAGACAATAATTTAAGACTCGTTTTATCCTCCATGCCTAAAGCTCGACCGTATCTTAAATGAGCCTATAGTTGCTTGAACATAAAACTTAATTTCACTTTGCCACTCAGTTAATTTCGATTTTTTTAAACGAGGCTTATGTTCAAGAAACATGGGTGATGTAGGACAAGATCGAGATTTAGGAAGGCAAGATGAACCGGGCGTTAGACGAAATACAACAAACACTTATTCAAAGACTACATTAGAGACTCTTGTCTTTTAGCTCATCTTTATTGATTTCTGTATGTTTCTTTAGATGCTTATTTAAACACCATTTAAGTGAAAACGCTTTATTGCAAATTTCACAAATGAACGGTTTTTCACCACTATGGGTTTTCATATGTATATTCAAAACACCTCTAACTCTAAAACTCTTACCACAAATTGGACAACCGAATGGTTTTTCATCACTATGCGCTCTTATATGTACAGTCAATGCACATTTTACTCTAAAACTTTTATTACAAATATGACAACTAAACGGTTTCTCATCACTATGTATTCTTAAATGAGATGTTAATGTGGATTTTGCTGAAAAACTTGCAGTGCAAAAATCACAATTAAACGGTTTTTCGCCGGTATGTACTTTTAAATGAATATTTAAACGCGATTTCGATGGGAATCTTCGATTACAAACATTACACGGATACGGTTTTTCACCGCTATGTAATTTCAAATGTGTCTTTAAACTACCTTGCAATTTAAAACTTTTACTACAAATTTCACAAACAAATTTTTCACCGCTATGTAGTCGTAAATGCCGTTTTAGACCAATGTGATCTGTATACGTTTCATTACAAACATTGCAAACGAATAATTTTTCACCATTTGTTGTATGTTGAATTAAATCACCACCCTGTAGGAAATTGTTATCAGTTGTATTACAATCGAATTTCGTATCAAAAGTATGTGTTCTTAAATGTGAACGTAAATTATTTTTAAACGTAAAACTTCTACCGCAAATATTGCATTGATACGGTTTTTCACCTGTATGTGTCCTTCTATGTGACTTTAATGTCTCACTATTCGCAAAACTTCTACCACAAATATCACATTGATACGGTTTCTCACCAGTATGTACACGCATATGTGTTTTCAAATTCTCCCTAACTGAAAAATCTTTACCACAAGTACTACAATGATACGGTTTTTCACCGGTATGTATACGAAAATGTACTTTTAATGTTGTACTTGATGTGAATGTCTTCATACAAATATTACATTGATGTGGTTTTTCACCTGTATGAACCCTCAAATGTGTTTTTAAATTTTTATTTAATGCAAACGTTTTACCACAAGTCTTACATTGATGTGGTTTTTCATCTTTATGTAGTTCTAAATGTGTTTTTAAATATGATTTTGCTGAAAATGTCTTATTACAAATACTGCACGTATTTGATGTGTAATGTATTTTTAAATGTGTATTTAATTCTGAGTGGTAATAGAAGGTTTTCCCACAAACATGGCAATTATAAACCTCTTCTTCTGCTGTCTTTTGCTTATCAAGATCTGGACTAGATAGATTGTTCAACTGATTTCCACCATGTTGGTCTTCGACTTCCAATTTACAAGGCCTTATCAAAGCTTCATCATCGTGTGATTTTTGATTGTTATTACATTTATTTACAATCCGATTATCATAATTGGTTTTTTCATCTGAAATTTTATTGGTTTATGTCCTCAACTATCTTTAGTTTTATTTGGAATGTTTGTGATAACTCATTATCTCAATTATTATTATCCGAAAGAGTTGCGAAACAGATAAGGAGTTGTTACAAACAAATAATTTTATAACAGAACAAATAGATTATTACCATATACACAATTTCGTTCCTCATTCCTTCTTAAAGGATGTTCTGTGAGACTTTCTGTAGAATCACTTTCATTGCCAACATTACCACATTTGTTACTTCCAATTTCTACATGTTCTAATAGAATATAGTGTTAGATAATTTAATTATTGATTAGTTTCTTTTTTTTTGATTTTTACCAGGTTCAGTTACTGTCTCCGTTTTAAATTGATCGACCAACTTAATGGAATACAATTCTTGATGGAATCTCGAATCGACTTGTAAAATTGAATTACGAAAATTATAAAAATTAATCAGTTTTTCGTAGCAATCGGAACAAGTAATTTTTGGAAAAGGATCATTTTCATGCATCTGGAAAAAAAATAAAGAATTTAAGAAAACATTAAAATTATTATTAGAAACTGGGTAATGGTAGGGCTTCAAGCCCTACGGTGGTAAACTGCTATTTTACTTTTAGTCCTGTTAAAATTTCAACAATTTCCAATAATTGAGGGTTGTGATGTGCGAAAAACAAATCTTTACGGAATCCTGGAGGTGTTTCTGAATGACACAATCGACACAAATCCATTGTGATTATGGGGTAGATGATTGTTATTATTATTTATTTATGGAAATAACACAAATAATGCACAAAACCCTTTAGCGTGGCATTGATTTTATCAGAATTTTTGTATCACTCGTCTCATCCATTCTTTTCTGCTGTTTCCCATAGTTACATGGTGGTGTAACCATAATTATCCGATCGAAGCCGAACGGTATTAACTAATTAAAGCGGCCCATGTACGCGGAATGTTGAATCCAATTGGATTACCTCAGCGGCATTACCAGTAAATTAAAAGAAAACCTGTGTTACTCAAAGCAATATAGCACAGAATTCAGATTTTAGTTAGAAAAATTACAATCTTCGACTCCTGATCCCCGTCCGTTGAACTTCATAATTATTGATAAACTTTCTGCGCTAATTGAGCTCTGGAACATGTGCTCCTCAGCTCCCGGCTCAGTCTGCCAATAATTTTAACCATCATAAGGTCTGTAAACAATAATAAAACATGAACACTTACATAACTAATTGGCATATATTCTAATTTACAAAACATCTTCATTATACTTTTTTTAATTTACAATTGAAAATTGCACAGTGGATACGAAAGAAATAAATGACTAAATTTAAATGTTGAATAATCTAACAATGTAATAAATTAAACAGAAAAAAAAATGAACAATTTTCACATATTTTAGTGGAACCTTTTGTCTTCCATTGTCTGTTTGTTTTTGTCTGTATGCCTTTTCCGATGCCTGGTCAACAGATATTTTCGTAAAAAACTTTTATTACAAATGTCACAAACAAATGGTTTTTTCCCAGTATGTGTCACCATATGTTCATTTAAGGCCGCCCCGACTCTAAAACTTTTATTGCAGATATTACAAGTATACGGTTTTTCATCTGTATGGGCTCTTAAATGTACAGTTAATGCACATTTCACTCGAAAGCCTCTATTGCAAATATGACACGTATATGGTTTCTCATCATTATGTATACGATAATGGACTTTTAATGTAGCTTTTTCTGAAAATGTTGCATTACAAAGTTCACATGCAAACGGCCTTTCACCACTATGTACCCTGAGATGTTTATTTAAATTTGCTGTACATCGAAATACTTTATTACAAATTGTACATGGATATAGTTTACCGCCTTTATGTTTTACTAGATGTGCATACAAATTTTTTCGTTGTGTAAAAATTTTACTACAAAATTCACAAACGAATTTACCATCACTATGCGATCGTATATGTTCTTCTAATGAACATTTATCTGTATACGTTTCTTTACAAATCTTACATACAAACAATTGTTCATTAGTTTCTGGTGATTCTATTATAGAATAGTCTTTATTTGATATTCCACAATCTTTTTTTGTACCGATATTATGTATCCTTTTATGTACTCTTAAAGAACCACTGTTTGTGTAATTCTTCCCACAAATATCACACAGATATTGTCTTTCACCTGTATGTGTTCTTAAATGTACTTTAAAATTCTGACTAAATGAGAATTTTTTACCACACGTACTACAATGGTACGGTTTTTCACCTGTATGTATACGTTGATGTACTTTCAAAGTGGTACTTGATGTGAATTTCTTCAAACAAATAGAACACTCATGTGGTTTTTCACCTGTATGTACTTTCTTGTGTGTTGATAAATTTGCACTTAATCGAAAAGATTTACCACAAATATTACATAAATATTTCTTATCTCTATGTATATCTAGATGGGTTTTTAAATAACGTTTTGTTGTAAATGTTTTGTTACAAATATCACATGTTTTCGATTTATAATGTAATCGTAAATGTGTAGTGAATTCTGATTGATAAGAGAATGTCTTTTCACAGAAATTACAATTATAAACCTCGGTACTTGTTATTTTGTCTGTATTAACATCTAAAATTGTAGAATTCTCCAGCTGCTTCTCTTCAATTGGCAGTTGTTCTTCGATTTTTAATTTAGTAGGAGGCTCTATCAGATTTTGCGATCCAACATTGTGGAATTCTTGATTATCAGTATTTCTATTTTCGATTGTACGACCGGTTGGTTCTTCTTTTTCTAAAAAATATCAACGTTTTATTTGAGAGAATCTCCTGAGAAGCCCTTATCTCTATATCAAGAGAATTGGGTCTCGCCACTTTATTGATGCTTTACCACATTCAGAATGCAGCTCTTCTTGTGTTATGGAAGGAATTGCTGAGGACTTAACACCGATTGCCTGATTTCTGTTACTTTCAGTTTCTACATGTTCTAATAGAATAATTTCATTAGTAATTTCGCTACAGATTATTTCAATACTTACCGGGTTCAACTACTTCAACTTTAACTGAATTGACTGCATGATTAGTAAACAATTCCTGATGGAATTTCGAATCAGCTTGTAAGATTAAATTACGGAAATGATAGAAGTTTATCAATTTCTCGTAACAATCGGAGCATGTAATTTTTGGAAATGGATCACTCTCATATATCTACAAAGAAAACAAAACGAACAAGATCAGAAAAAATTGAATTGTTCCAATTATACAACAATATCGTTGTGTTTTTTTACTTTTAATCCTGTTAAAATTTCAACAATTTCCAGTATTTGAGGGTTGTGATTTTGATTGAAAAATAAATTTTTACTAAAACCTGGGGGTGTCTCTAAATGGCATAATCGACACAAATCCATTATTTTATTCTTGCTATTTAATCTAATTATTTATAATTGGTCACTATTGTGCACTTCGATAGGTTATTTTTTTTTGTTATGCACCTTATAGCTAATTACAGCCCAATTTTAGTTGTAGAGGGCGTTAGTAGATGTATCGATATCGGAGTCTACAGTGCGTACAGCAAGTTGAGAGTTTGACTGAGAGTAATTATAGCTTTACAGGCTTTGAAGATACTTCATTATTAATGATACATACATAGTTTATTGCTATTCTATCTTACAAGACATTTCAGTTACATTCAGTTTGTCTTACATCTATATATTTTTGAGAATATTTGAAGTTTAAATATTAAACAATTAAAATGTAGAAATAATTATCCAACTCAAATCTTTTGTTAATAAATCAATAATTTACATTAGATGAATTAACATGAGGTTCATAAAAATATGGAAAAACAAACAAATTAGAAAATCTTATTGAAAACTTTTTTCTTCTACATCATCTTTATTTCGCTCTGTATGTGTTTTAAAATGTTTATTTAACGACCATTTTCGTAAAAAGCCCTTATTACAAATTTGACAAATAAATGGTTTCTCACTAGTATGTGATTTCATATGTTCATTTAAAATAGCCCTTACTCTATAACTCTTATTGCAAATGTCACATGTGAATGGTTTTTCATCATTATGTGCCCGTAAATGTACAGTTAATGCACATTTCACACGAAAACCCTTATTACAAATATGACAATTGAATGGTTTCTCATCATTATGTATACGAAAATGTGCTTTTAACGAACCTTTTACTGAAAATCTTGCATCGCATATATCACAAGAAAATGGCTTTTCACCTGTATGTACTTTTAAATGGATATTTAAACGTGATTTTGATGGAAATCGTCGATTACAAATACTACATGGATGCGGTTTATCACCATTATGTAATCGTAAATGTGTATATAAATTACTACTTTTTGTAAAAATCTTACTACAAATTTCACAAACATATTTCCCATCACTATGTGAATGTATATGTTCTTTTAATAACATCTGATCTTTATAACTTTCATTGCAAATATTGCAAATGAATAGTTTTTCATTTGTTTCCGGTGATTCTTGTACTGTATAATTCTTATCTAATATATCAAAATCATTCTCTGGATCAATATTGTGTTTTCTTACATGTGATTTTAATGATCCACTATTTGTATAGCTTTTCCCACAAAGATCACATTGATACGGTTTCTCGCCCGTATGTGTACGCATATGTTTCTTTAAATTCTCTCTAATAGAGAAATCTTTCCCACAAATATTACAATGATACGGTTTCTCGCCGGTATGTATACGAAAATGTACTTTTAATGTGGCACTTGATGTAAAGCTTTTCAAACAAATATTACATTGATGCGGCTTTATACCACTGTGTAATCTTAAATGGCGCCTTAAAGCATCTTCATCTTTATAGGTTTCTTTACAAACACTACAAATAAACAATTTCTCACCAGTTTGTGTTGTTGAATGTTGAATTAAATCGTCATCTTGTACTGCATTATTATCGGATGTGTTATTTTTTGCTTTTGCCGCATAACTATGCGTTCGTAAATGTGATCTTAAATTGTTCTTCACTGTGAAATTCTTACCACAAAGGGTACAATGATAGGGCTTTTCACCTGTATGTGTTCGTTTATGTGATTTTAACGTTACACTATCTGCAAAACTTCTACCACAAATATCACATTGATACGGTTTCTCGCCAGTATGGATTCTCATATGTTTCTTTAAATTCTCCCTAACTGAAAAGTCTTTACCGCAAGTATTACAATGATACGGTTTCTCACCGGTATGTATACGAAAATGTACTTTTAATGTTGTACTTGATGTGAATGTCTTCAAACAAATATTACATTGATGTGGTTTTTCACCGGTATGTATTTTCAAATGTGTTTTTAAATTTGATGCTAATGTGAACGTTTTACCACAAATACTACATTGATGAAGTTTCTCGTCTTTATGTATTTCGATGTGTGTTTTCAAATATGATTTTGTTGAAAATGTTTTATTACAAATATTACATGTATTTGAATTGTAATTGATTTTCTCGTGTGTATTTGATTGTGAATCTCTTACAGTTGTTGTTTCTTCAATGTTTAAACTATCATTTGTTTGATTTTTATCGGAATGATAATCTTCAATTTCAACTTTACAAGCTTGCATAAACGTTCGATTTTCATCATTATCATTACTCTTATTCCCAATTGTATCATCAAAATTGCTATTCTCATTCGATTCTTTCTTTTCTAAAACATAAAATGGTTGTTCATACCATATTTGGTGGTGTTTTCTAAGAAATTCTTATCTTTATATCAATCACTAGAATTTATTTCGATTTTCAATTCCTTGTTTGGACAACTATCTTAAATATGGATCGTATACTTCCGTGGTGTTTCATTTGATTATTATCAATATACGAAAGAATCCGATCGTTTCTAAAGACAGTTATTCAACAAAGTAGTTAAACAAGTTTCCAAACAAACAAGTCTATAAAGAAGAAAAGCAGAGATCGAGAAGGAGATAAGAGTCTACTTAGAGAACATGGTTGGGTTATTTATTATTGATCTTTTACCTATTTCAGAATTCTGGGCTTCTATTGTTGAATGTGATGATGGTGATTCGGCAGCATTAAACTGTTGATTACTATCAGTTTCGTTACTATTGCCACTTTCTGTAATTGTTATTTTTTTTTAATTATACAATTGCAAATTTGATTATTAAATCAATTTTTCGGATTCTTACCAGATTCAGGTATCGGTTCATCTGCTTCAGTTTTGAATTGACTTATTAAATTCGTGTTATACAATTCTTGATGGAATCTCGAATCGACTTGTAGAATTAAATTACGAAAATCGTAAAAATTCATTAATTTCTCACAACAATCGGAACATGCGATTTTCGGAAATGGATCACCTTCGTATATCTATAAAATTTCAGCATTAAATTTTAGAAAAACCAAATACCGAAAATATTCAAATATTTGTTTGTACTTTTAAACCTGTTAAAATTTCAACAATCTCCAATATTTGAGGATTGTGATTTTGATTGAAAAATAAATTTTTACAAAAACCTGGGGGAGTTTCCAAATGACACAACCGACACAAATCCATCTTGTTATTATTATTATTATTATGGTTACTATTATTATTATAATTGTTATGATTATCTATTTATTTATAAAAAATAATTAAACCACTTGACAACGCTCTGAAATAGATCTGCCACTGCAATCACCCGATAGTTATTTGTAGCGCTAGATTGCATTGTTGCCAAGTGTGGAACTATGTAGTTTATGAAAGGATCTTTGATATTTTGATGATTAAATTAAGCACCGCCCACATCTATCGAACGATCACGAAGGAATAGTTACGAAGGTGAAAACAAATCTTTGTATGACGAAACACAAACGAATGCAAGGTGACACATCTACATCAGTCTGAGCATGACAATCCCATTCGTTCGTGTTTGATCCCATTCCTATCAATTTTTTTTCAGTTGTAGATCCATTCCACTTCGTACCCATTCCTTCGTGATAGTCCCATAGATGCGGACGGGACTTAACGCTTTATAAACATTTTTCTTTCTAACGAATAGACAGATTCAGATTTAATTGATCTGAAATGTAAGGAAAAGGGACCAGGGCTGTGTTCCTTATGGTTTCAAGTGATCCTAATGGTGTTGAACTGAACCGCTTACGACTGTGCACATGGCATTTACTACAAGATAGGAGGTATATATATATATATATATATATATATATATATATATATATATATATATACTTGCACAGGCCTGAGTGGTTCAATTTTATGAAATCGTGGATTTTAAGCCGTGTCCACATGTAACGAACGATGGTAATGATCGCATATGTTTGCACAGTGTGGATGTCAAAGCAAACGCAATTGTTGTCGGTACTTGAAAGGATACCAATCGTTCGCATGCGTTCATGTTTGTGTAGTGTAGCACAAATGTTTATTGCATGGAACACAAACGACAACAAGAACATTCATCTAATTCTATTTGTGCACGACCATTCTGAATATTTGTTTGGTTAGCTTCGTTGGTTCGATGTGAACGTGGTTTCAGAGGCGAGCCCCAGGTTAAATATGGCTATACAACCATCATTACAGAACAGCATACAAATCGTATACTGCGTATTATACAGGAAATGTATTCGAATTTTGCAAACTTTACTAAAATAAACAGCTTTTTATTTATTAATCGAAGAAATATATTTGTAAATAAAGTCATTCTACAACCTGAAAAATGTTCGACCCGGTCGCTAGAGCTCTTATTTTCCGGAGAACTGTGTTCACCATTACACACTTCATTTCTTAATAAATAATACATTTCTTCGATTATTAAAAATACTTTCATAAGGAATTTAATTATTAACTATTTATTTAATCAATTCACTTTTTATTCGTTCTTATGTTTTAATAAAGCTTGAAATCATTGAGAAAGCTCAACAAAAGGACCATACATGTTAATGTCTTCTTGGTAATTGTTGTAATCTCGACAATATTCAATTTTTATATCTAGCAGCACCTGCCCGAGCTAATCGATCAGCTTCTTCATTACCTTTAACACCAACATGTCCACGTACATGTTCCTAAAAAACCAACAACAAAAAACAATAGAACAGACTTTAATGGTACAATTATACCCATTTAATATCCATATTACAACATAATTCATCTAATTTCATTAAATCGATTTTATTTTTAACATCACCACCTTTTGCTAAACACCAATTATTACGTTTCCATTTTTGGATCCATTGTGTCATACAACTAATAACAAATTGTGAGTCTGTTATGATTTTTACTTTTTTTATATTATTATCTTTGGCAATCTGTAAAGCATTTATGCATGCCTGTATTTCGGCTGTATTATTTGTTGGTCGTCCATCAACTGGTTTTGATGAATTTCTAAAAAAAGAATGTTGAATACATCAAACTATCCCCAAAATTTTTCAAATATTTACAATGGATGATTATCATCAAACCAAACACCAAAACCAGCTTTTGCATTTTGATAACCGTTATTTTCACATGCTCCATCTGTATAAACAACAACATAATCGTTATCATATTGAAAACGATTCACTTGATTATTAGTGGCTTTCTTGTGTTTTCTTTTTTATTAGGTGGACTATCATTAGTTGAATCTGATGAATCTTCTAAAGCTATTGTACACAATTGTAGATCGTTTGAATCATTAGAATTTGTTAAATATTGTCGAAATACTTCCAATTCATTAATTGTTTGTAATCGCTTTTGTATATCATCAATTTCACGTTTTAAAATATTAACTTGTTCTGTAGCATTTTGTAAACGTTTGAATAACACTTGAACCTCTCCAGATCTATTAAGAGAACAACAGAAACAAAATGAAAATCTATTGTTGATATAACCTCACTTTTCCTACGTTTTCTTATCCATCTTGAACAATCGCAAATTAGTTGTTATTCTTGTAAAACAATAACGCAAATACGAGTAATAAGTGTAGCTAATCAAACTGTTGATCATTTGCAATAATTTATTGGGTCATTATTACAACTTCATACATGAATCTGCTGCGCCTGTTGCACAGATGACAGCACCGGTTGCAACCCGATTCTTGATTAGGCATCTAAAGGACCTGAAACTGCCTCAAACATCATTTAATTTAATCATTACAGCTGTTGCAGATGCATGTTTTTATAATAATTGGAGATATAATGATGAAATATAGAAAAGCCGTTTATCTTTTGGAAAAAAAAGAAAAAGTGTAAGCGTACCCCTGGTGGGACTCGAACCCACAGTCCCCGGCTTAGGAGGCCGATGCCTTATCCATTAGGCCACAGGGGCTATAATGAGTTTGAATCTATAGTTTAATCTAACCGTAACATTATAAAATGGCGCCAATTTCAAATTTTATTCTAATTAATCTAATTTAATTAATTCAAAGGATATAATTTATTGTTGTGGGAATTTGATTTCATAAATATGGAAAAAAATTGATAAAAAATGTACACGAAACGAAAATTTTATTGGAATAATATTTTACAATCATTTCAACAGTATTTATATATATCACAATTCTTATAAAAATAAACAAATTAATTATTGCAATAACAAATTAATGATAATATTATTTGTTGTATTTTAATTCGAAAACTTTATTATAATTGTTATATACAAATATATGTATACCTAAATATTATTATATTTCAGGTATCGTCAACAATTTATTCTCATTATTATTATTATTATTATCAATATTATTAAAATTATTGTTAATTTTTTGTTAGATAGCCCATGGATTGTTCTAAATAAAGTCAATCAGATTCTTTAAGTTATCATCTAAAAATGGTAATTGTCTATATTTTAAATTTATTACAAAAGAGCACCTCATTTAAGTTTGAGTTTTGATAGATAGAAATGGACTAAAAAGGGCGCCTCCAAGCCATATTTGCCCCCCCCCCTTGCGCAGTTTATTTCCGGTCCGGCACTGTAACAAATTCTGCAATTTCGTTATAATTTTCTTTGAATAATTTACAGTTCTTACATAAATTTCACGATTGTCTGGTAAAAATAGTAAAGTAATGTAATTTGTGGTAAATAACACAGATGACAACTTAACGAATCGTACTGATTAGGTCCCTCGAATCTTTTTATTATAAAAAATACATATTGAATTAATTGATTATTGAATTTTGAGTTGAGTTTGAGTTGAAAACAAGACTATTTCTTTCGCTACTCGCTGGCGAGTAGGCTAGTTGTAACATGTTTACTCGCCGCCTAGTAGCGGATAAATTCGCCCAATGTAATTAAGTATTTAGCTCAATTCCATTTCCACTCAATTATAGTTTCACATATAAACACAAAATTTGACACATTTAGTCTAGAATGAAATAATTCACATTTACTTGACCGCATTGCTTTTCTAATCATCTATAATTAAGAAATTATACGTTTAGACTACACAGATTTAAAATTATGGAAAGAATTGTGGGTGACGTACACAATTGAACATTAATAGAATATGACAATAATAACAACAGATCATACACAATACATTCACATAGAATAATTATTGTAAATTGTGTAACGAGTAGGAATTGTAGCAATGTTTGTTGCGTTATTAGAGGCCGGAAATGTACTTGATCTAAAATACGTACATTATTTTTTCAAACGGCGATAATTATTTGTTATTAACAGATGTTAGAAATATTTCGAAATAGACAAATTTCCTCCATCAAAACTGTCTGTAAACGTACAACTCGATTGTGCCGTGTCGAATTTATAAACACGTTTGAAGCGTCAGGTTCGGGTGCCATCTATTAATAATAAATAAGTAAACGCAAAGAGCAAAATCTTTGATTATTGCACTTTTACATTTTGTACGTAATATAATAAATTATTGATTACTATTTTATAACACATTATACAAACAAGATATAGACATGTTCCCGATAAAAGATTATTCATCATCTGGAAAATCTCAGGATTCCTTACACTATTGTTGTGCTAAAGGGCCGACAAGAAATGAATTAAAATAACATATGCGATATGATATAAGAGTGTTTACAATCTACACTACCCTGGAGGGCGCGACGAAGGTTTTCTTGCCTAGGGCGCCAGACGCGTTAAGGCCAGCCCTGATGACCAGCTTACGAACCTGCTTTTGTCGCAGTAAAATAAGGGAATTATCAGAAAAAGCGGGAAATTCCTAGGATTACCTAAAAGCACTTTAATATTCTAAATTGAAACAAACTTTTCTGTCGGTCCACAGAAAATGTTTCATGTGAGGTCCCCGAAAGTACACTGGTTCGCCCGGGGCCCACCGGTTAATTGCAAGTGTGAAACATTGATCCCACATAATTCACTAAAGGCCATTTAACATAAATATCACATATCTTATAAAAATAATTAAATTTGTAGCGTTTGATTTAAAAATAAATTATCAAACAACTAATCTATAAATAATTTGGTCATAGAATGTTCTTGGAAGGAATAGAATAAGAAATATCTATTAATTTATGATATTTGATCGTTTTATCAAATTAATATTTAAAAAGCACTTAAAAAATGGTTAGTCATTAAAGAAGGCAATAGAGCAGAACATTCAATAAAGCCACATTATTTATAAGTTTAAAAAATTCCTAGCATGTCGCTACAGTTATTCAAATAGCATTGGATTAATAATACATAAATACATAACAGCAATTTTCCTTAATGTAGACACGTATTTTGCAAAAAAAGAGTACATATTGGAATTCAGGTGAAGTATTTATCTTTAAATATTAGAGATTGTTTTACATAGATGGTTGCAATCGATTGGAGCAGATATACGAGAATATAAAACTAACTTTACCACTCTATAGCGATGCCTCAATTGCTTGTATCTATAAATAGTTGAATAACGTTTAGATATGAAGAACATATCTGCATTGCCTTGGATATTTCTGAAGATATGCATCGTTCTGAAGCATGAATGCTTCGATTTTCTACCCGCCATCGAAATATTATTGTGTTTATTGTAAATATTATGAATAAATCGTTATTTTATTGTATTATACAGTTGTTATCAGTTCGCCGCCAACTCAATGGTGACATATTTGGACTGCTACTATTATCTCCTGTTGAACATGTTTTCGTTCGCATTATCATTAAATCAGTTCTAATACTAGGTCGACGTACATTCGGTGTAACAACACCACATGCATCACTTAAACGTCGTTTCACTGATAACGTATACTTTTTTGTATGGTGTGATTGATGTTGCGGCGGTGGTAATGGACATGGTGAGCCGAAATTTGCACTGACCCGTTTATGATGATTCGGTGCCATTTCTTGTGGTAAATTGGCAATAACAAATAATTGATAAAAAACTTCATCTACACGTTGATTTCGTTTAGCTGATGTTTCTACAAAGGCACAGCCAGAATCTTGTGTGTCACAATATAATTGAGCTTCTTCAGCTGTCACTGTTCTGTAAATATTTACAAAAAAAAAATATAATAAAGAAGAAAATCGAAAATTTATTGGAATAAATGACTGCGTTTTTTCAGGTGCAAATTTAATTATGGATTCCATCAAAACTTCGACTAAGTCTTTGTATTTTTCAATTGCATGCCACTTTTTTGCTCTCACTGATTTCCATAGATATTCGTTTTATCTTCAAGTTGAGACATATAAAAAACGACTAGATAGAACTATGAATAATCACTTTATATTGTGGAAACAAAAGCATGAGGATTTTAGTAGTAAGGTGTGAGAAATACATTTATTTTCGACTCAGGTGCTTAGAGGTATTTGATGATTTTAGAAGACATTGTTGGAATCGATAAGCAACCCATGCGATTACCCATATTTGGGAGAACATCAGCAGTATCAAGTTATCATAATAGCAAGGGTGTTTTAACAACACTTAAAAGATTCTTGATATTGTATTCACCTACCGTAATTAAAAAAAAAAGGTTATAATGAATTTAATAACTTTATAAAATTTATTGGTCACTTTAGAGAGACTTTTGTAATGTAAGAATAGCTAACAAAATTTATTGTCTATTTAAAAAAAACACATTGTTACTACAATTATACACACACACACACCAAACGAAGAGGAATTAATAATAACAACGCGTTTTTTACTAATGAAAATTTTCGAACTTTTTTAATTTGCGTTCAATTTTGCGGAAGAAAATCGTTGTTAATATTAATAAATGTTCAAAATCAATTATGCGAATGAATGTGTAACTTTAATCTTCTTAATTAAATCAATGGAAATCATTAATCTTTAAAGAGCTCAAACTAGTGAACGCTTATCTACAGTATGTGAACTGAAAAAATGAGTGGTATTCCGGGAAAGTTGCAATTTATTTATCATGGGACTGAATGAAATCAAACCAACTGCTCCACTCGGTTCAAAACCGACGTTTCACTGCCTTTCGACAGCTCCATCAATTTATTGTCGTTCAAATGTTCTATACACCAAAATTCTAGATGTAGATCGGAATTAAGATCTCAATTGAAATATTTATATAACATGTTAATATTTTAGAAACAATGTTGAAATGCGAGAGATTTGGAAATTGATAACAAAACAATGTTAATACTATCGGAAAATGGATTTTCAATTATCATTTGAAGTGTAACAAAATATTGATTTTGTTGATTAATAAGTGTCATTTTAAATTGTCCCAAATAGGGGATGATTGATAAAAAGCTTTTTGGTTAAATATAAAAAGAGAATGGTACAAATTTGATTCAAATTGAATACAATTGAGGTGGAGTGTATCACGTCCTTCTAATCGTTTTATATTAGATTGAAATTTATTTATAGATAATAAATATGTCAGATTGTTGTCTTTGTATCTTGTAAATTTATTATTCGTGATAGATTAGTTGTTGTCTCTATCGGACTATAATTTAAAATCAATTTATCGGTAGTTTAAGTAACATGAAGTCATAAATTTGTAACTAGACCTTCAGCATAAGGTTACTATTGAAAGAAAAATGTCTACTGCTAAAGTAAAGAAAAAATGATGTTAGTTTTTTTAACAATATGAAGATAAGATTACTACAGTTTGGTTTAATTAGATCTCTTACAATTAATTACTTAGAAAATCCTAAAGGAATTGCATGTTAGTATCAAAGCATCATGATACAACCAGCCTTTACCATACACTACGTGTATATAACATTATTGAATAATTCAGCTTAGCTCATATTGATTAAGTTCAGTGAACTAATATGAATGAAATATTCGATAAAGTGACGCCATTAAATATTGATAAGAATAAGAAATTAAAAAAAATAATCAATAAAACTTACCTCATTTCCTTATCTGATTTATTTCCAGCTAAAACCATTGGTACTCTTGGTGGTATTCGTTTTCTAGTTAAACCAGCACTATTTGAAGCTGCACCAGCATTAATCTTCGTCTCCAATATCTGTTCTCTTAATCGAATTGCTTCTTCAAACGTTTCCCTACTGTCCATACTGAATACGATAACAAATAAATCACCTGAAATTTGTCAAGTTGAAGATATCACAGAATCGATGTTAATTGTTTTTATCAATTACCGGTCAGAAACGATAATCGTCTCATTGCTGGAAATGGATGATTGCCTGATGTATCCAAGATATCCAATTGATAAATTTCACCACGAATCCTATACAGTTTCCGATGGAAATCTTCAATAGTTGGCGTATAACTCTCTTGAAACTTACCACCTAAAAATCTAGATACGAGACATGTTTTGCCGACTCTAGCCGAACCTATTCATAAAAAATTAGCAATTATTATTGTTTTTTTAATATTTGAAAAGGTATTCCCACCCAACACTACTAGTCGATAACAGTTTTTTTGTGGTGGTATAACATCATCACAAGAATTTGAACTGCCTGGACTTGGTGTCGGTCCTGAATTGATAACTGTTTGATAATCGTTCGTAGGATTTGCTACTGTTGTTGTTGTTGTTGCTGTTGTTGTTGTTATCTTCTCATTTTGTTTAACACAAAACCAGTTTGTAAATGTGCTCAAATCCATAATCGTTTACAATAAAATACATCACGGTTATCAATGCAAACTTTCTGAAACAATCGAGATTGGAATATAAATAAACTGTTCAATTTATTTCCGTTCAGATAGATCATTTGTAGCCTGTCGTACAACTAGAGATTTAGATGATCGTGTAAGTGAATGAATTTCAGTAAAATATGGTGAATTATGAAGAAGAAAAACCTAATAGCCATTTTGGTGGATGCGCCGGATAAGAGTGCTACAAATTTTCCTCGTTTGTCTTCCTATTATTATTTTAAATATTGTTTTGAATTCTTCAGTTGACATTTCGAAAATAATCGATCACGTTCCGGTGTGCTCCAGAATTCTTAAATTCCATAGTTTTCATTCAATTGTTGAATGTAAATGCACGACATCAGCAGAATTTTCATTTCCACACACAATTCTCTAGTCAACATTATTGTGAAATCATAATAATAGGAATGCTTCATTGATTGACGTATATCAAGCATATTTTATATTTGTTTACATGGAAAAGCTGAACAAAATTCCAACAATGATGTGGGCAACATTCAAACAAAATTTCAAAAGTTGTTATTTCCCTTTACTGGGATTATTCCCATTTCGATGAACAAATACAGTAGTCGTCATATAATCCGATCAATTTGTAAACAAACGAAATTGTCGTTGCTAACCACAAATTGAGAATCGATACGAAATTCGCTAATTATAATAAAACCAGACGAAATAACGAATTTATGAAAATATCAACCGATATTTATTGTTTAATAAAATTAAAATTTTGATAACAATAAGCGAGAGTTTAAATAATAAGCTATGTAAAAACCTTATTTTAATTATAATCAATCCATAACTGAGTGTAAGTTCGATATTAATACATGCAATTATCGATTGTTATTCATCACATTAAGCGGCGACCACTGTACGTTAATTAGAGTACGTCAACAACAGAGACTCTGTATTACACAATCAATTATAGAGTTTACAGGTAATATTCGGATATTACTGAAAGACATAAATAACCGATTGTAAGTGATGTTGATGTTATACGAAAATTTTAATGCATTCAAATTTTTAATTACAGGTCATTGAAGTTGAGCAAAATTGACGATTTTTAATTAATTGGGCGTCATACGTGCAAATTTTACCGACATTAAATAAATGTGTCTAGTTAGAATAAATTATAATTCATAAAAGAGAAATAATAAAGTTTCAGTCCACTGCTCCTGAACATCGTTACGTTTATTCATAATAAATAAATCTTCATTTAAGTTGGTTTACTAAATGAAATTCATGGTTCTTTTGTAATTCACTCTTATCATATAACGGTTATTTCTCTCTTTATTTGTAAATAGAATTTGAAATGTACACGTTTGAATAGCAATAGATGTAATATGGTGGATGCATTGCTGCAAGCTCTTTAACTGTATGATTACAGTATAGTCATTGACCCAGTTTCAAATAATCACACACACAAAGAGAGAGAGAGTGTAAGCTATTCATAAAACAAAATATTACAAAAAAAAATGTTATTACACCTGGATTTTTTATCACAATACCGTTCTGAATTACATTGTTCATCCATCTATATTTACAAGAATGTCTCTCTGTTGACGTTGAAATTGCAAAAAAAAACAAACAAAAACGTTTACAAAAACAAAAATAATGGAGCATGGAAGAGATGTTAAGAGCACACAATTAATTATACGACGACATACAACAATCTTAATTAATATTCACAGCAAAACTCGTTTGAAGATGAAATAATTTTATTGCGAAATATTTATATTAAAATCGTTATTATCAAGAAAACAGAATATTTGATTCATGGAATTTTCGTAAAAATTCCATTAAAAGTATATTGGAAAAGCTTTTAACAAGGTAGGGATAGGTATGAAAAAGAAACATAACGATAATTATACACATTCACTTCACAAAAAAAAACCCTTTGTGAGACTCGAATTATATTGGATACAGTAATGATATGCTAAATTCATCTAAAGACAGCTTAGACATCATCTTCAGTCTTATAAACCATTTCAGAAATTGTCTTTTTAGTATCATTATTATTATTATTATTATTATTATTATAAAGAAGATTATTTATCTACCATGTTCATGTCTTTAAATCTATATTTTTCAGGTCAAAAAAGTCATAAGGCAATTTGAAAAATGAAATAATAAAAAAGGACAATTCATTTTGGTGTAACACTTCCAAAGACTTGAATAAGATTTCGGGGTAAGCTTTCCAAAATAAACCAAAATCGTACATATAACATCAATCAAAATTAACAAATTACGGATCTTTCAATCATCGAAAATTGTGCTCTAATGCAACGTTATTTTTTTTGGTACAACACACAGAAAGCCGAGATAGATATCCATGTAACTATATTAACGAGGCTATCATGTTGGTAAAACAGGACCAATGGCTCGGGCTTCCTCAAACAGGGCCCCCCCAAACTGATCTTTTACAAAACACATTGTTGTAGTAAGGATATCGATTTTCGCATGAATTCAACACAGTACATCCCAATTCAAATTTGCCCGAGGACAGAAGCAGCTATAACCTGCCACTGGTGGCCTCATTACTGCACACCGGAGACCAAATGGTAATAATGACGTTTTGTAATTTTGTGTAGATTGATTCTGTTCGACCGCTTGAACGATGAAATTAAAACCAAAAGACCTCATTTGGTAAAAAAGATAAAAACGGTAAGTGTAAACGATAGATTTATGTAAAAACTAAAGCCAATCAAGGATGCCCAAACTTTTGATTGTCGACCCATTCAAGAATCTCTGGCTAATGTACGGTTACGTGATTATAATAGGACAAGCAGAAACGTCTAATTTTTTAGACTGTTTATTTTATAGTGCTTATTATTTATACGTATATAAATGTATAAATTCGTGCCATTATATTAATTATATTTAATTAACTTTCTCTAATTGACTTCTATACTTGAATCAACCCCTAGCTATATTGATATCGACCCCTTTTAGTTACACTGCTGTATGGAAAATGTTTAATTCATTGAACGAATGTAAAATTAGGTATTTGTTTTGTTCTTCTAAACAACTTTGCGATCTACACAACAGTCATTTACATAAATGATGAAATTGTCGACATTTTTTTCTTCTGATTTCCAATTTAACATTTCATTATGATTCAAATCCACAGTCTAAACGTCAAAAGAATACACGTTTGGATAAATTATACCCCTGTCAAGACCTTTCTAAAAATAGTTGATTAAAAACAAAAGGAGGCATTAATTAATTTTTACGAATCAATAGATTTCTTGAATCGAGCTATGTAATTTTTGATAAAATTAACAATAAATTTAATGTCAACTCAGACTATTATCGGTATTCACAAGTTAATACCAAAACAATGTGGGAAATTTAATCAAAGTGAATCAAAGTTTCCCAATTCGTTCTATTTCCCTTGTGCTGTGTTATCGTAAAAATATCATTTAGATTTGCAGAAACATTAAAACTTGGTGCGTTTTTAAGTACTGTTTTATTTGAATTAATTAGTAATAAAGCCGATTTATTGATTATTACTGGTTTAGTTATTTACTATCAACACAAAAGCTTCAACAAGTAGACAGATCATCATGTGCACCTTCAATTGAATGAATAGGGAATTGTACATGAATACCGTGCATATTTGAAAATTAATTAAATTATCACATGGAAACACGATAAATTCATCAATTAAATCGTTGAAAACTAAAATTTTTGAATAGAAATGACAGCAATTTTAGTTTGTTTGTTTGTTTTAGTTATAATTTCCACAAATTTGTGCTTTAAATAAGTATTTCAACAAGATTCTTCAGCTTTTATAAATAATTACTAACAATTAATTGATTAAAACAAGTTCACTTACCAAAAATTCAGACTATTCGTAGAACTTCGATTGAATCATAACATTTTCGATCATCCCTTAACATCAACATATTTTCGAATAATTGTTAAGTTTCATGCCCTTTTTATTGTTGTTTGAATGTAGAACCAGCGATGATGATGGTAGTGGTGGCAATTGAGCGGTGTGTTGGTGGCGGTGGCGTTGACGACCAGACCACAACTGATGCTGCTTTGAAAGTTTCCATAGGGATGTGCCGCTACTAGCGTACAGACATCATTTAATAATAGAAATAATAATAACAACAAGGATTTCACGTATATAACCGCCACCAACAACGTTTTGTCTGCTACTGTAGGCGCCGCCGCCGCCATCGCCACCTCCTCCCCACTGTGGAAATACTGACGTCAGAGGTAATATAATGTTTTGGAAGAAAAACCTTAAAGTGTACACAACATAAAAAAGCTGTATCTTAGGATTAATCAAATTTAGCATCAGGTCAAATAGGGGTGTATATCTGATTTCATCCCCTACCGTTAGAGTCAATGTAAAGAAAGCGTATTCAACAAACGTATGAAGCGTTAATTCTGGAATGCTGTAGTGAGTTAGTGTGCAAATTTTGGGTAATAATCACCTTGTTCTCTGAAGTTTGGCCAGAAACGTGACAGTTCCAAAGTAGTTTAATTCTAAATGAGAGCTTTATTATTATGAACTGTACGCTTTATAGACCAAAAAAGGAGCTCGTTTATTATTATTTGATTATTACAAAAATAATTAGAGAAATATGTTTATAAAATACTGGATTTAGGCTTTGCTGAACTATTTTAATAAATATTTTACACAAAAAAAAACAGAATCGGCTTTGAGATTGAGTGGAGTTTCTAGGCAACAGAAAATCTTTAGTCAGTTTCTTTACATCGATCTAATTAGCGGCATGTAATTAACCTTTTAGAAAATGATGAGAAAACAAATTTGTAGCTATAGCATTTTCTGTTATGTTAACATAAACTTATCAAGTGGCGTGTAGTAATCAAACATTTTGGACAAGACCTTTGCTATGGAATCGAGCAAAGGACTGATTTCAAAATTAATTGTCAAGCAAAAGATATTCTTTTACTTTTTAACGTATTGTCATACCGTTGCATTGTTCAAGAAATTGTTTTTTCAAGGTACTTATTGCTTTCTGGTATTTTCATCTACAAGAATTACGGAAATATTGCAGTATAACTACATCGTTTCATAGTTGTATCTGTTCGTTTGGTTACTTCGAAGCTTGTTCGTTTAGAATTACCGTATTCGATTTATAAGAGAAGAGCAGGAAAATTTTTTAATGCTTCAATGTTACAAGAGTTTTATTTTATAACAACTGCTAAGAAATACAGATACTTTCAATTTTATTTACTGTTATCTGTTTGTGGTGATTCTTTTTTTTTAATTGCTTTCAGTAATAATTTGCATAAATATGATAGCTTCCGAAAATAAATTGCCATATACTAACAAATGTTGATGATAAAAATGCGTTTTATGATAGAAGACCTAAGAAATCAATCCAAAAACATCGGGTTAAAAATGAATATCGATAAATGTAAAATTATCTCTAGCTTACGCACATTAGAAGATTCCTATATGGATACAGTTGCCAGATAGAAGTGGCGTAACTATCATGAGGCATGGAGACAGCTGCCTCCGAGCGCAAGCTAGTAGGGGTCCTCCGAGTTTAAAACTATAATTGTCAAATTTACGATATATTGGAAGTTCTCTACTCAAGAAACTTTAAGGTGGCACGGCACAACTTGTGATGGACTTCCTAAAAGTTGATGCACCTTAATTTCATTATTTTTGTTCGTTACTAATGTAGCTTGTCGAATTGCCTTTTTACAAGATCCATATTCTTTTTTATTATATCGTATCTAGTAAAATATATATTGAGCGAAACATTAATTAAAAGTAGTGATATCTTGAAGTTTTCTAATAAAAAACTAAGTTGATCACAATAATCATTTAAATTAATTATTAAAAAAAAATCAGAATATGCTTCTTCTTTATGTTTCTTATTGTGTTTAACATTATGTTTAAGCCGTCGTCTAGGGAAAAAAAGGGTGGTTACGGCTCATTTCACCAATTCCTGCCGCTTTTCCATTTCGAATTGATGATTACTGCCCATATCACCAAATTCAGACGTTTTTCCTACGATGAGAGGCCTATAAAGAGCGGAGGGGATTTAGGGGAAAAATGGTGGTTACTGCTCATTTCTCCAAACCCAGGCGCTTTTCCATTTCGAAGGTATGATAACTGCTCATTTCACCATATTGAGATGCTTTTCCTATGATGAAGCACCTATAAAGAGGGGTGGAGATCTAGGGAAACAAGAATGGTTACTCTACTCATTTTACCAAACACGGGTGCTTTTACTACGATAGGGGCCTATACGAGAGATGATCCTAAACAAAGGCTACTGTAATCATTTTTTTGCTAACTAGTCCATGAAATTTGTTGCATGGACGAATTAAGAAATTAAGTTAGGAGAACTGGAAAATCCTGAGAATACCGTTTAATTTCTGCCGGAGTTCGAGCTCCGGAGGTGTAATCGACATCATTAACCATACGGATTGTCACCTGGCCGTTCTCTTATTTATTTGAAAGTATTGTGTAGCTAATTGGAAGTAATAAAAAATTACACCTGGAACAACAAAGATGATATTTTGCTATGTATTTAGATAATTATGCAACAGAGTGGCTAGAAATTGAAGCTCAAGCCATCAGTGGCGTGTTCAATCTTCATGGAGGCGCAGGAAAATTTAATTTTGGGTGCCCAGTTTTGAATTTATCTTGCACACCCGCCACTGAAAGCCGCATCATTATATTATGAATAGTGTCATTAAAATGAAGTGACGTTGGCTCACTGTGTAAAAATAGAAAAAGGCATACTTTAATTAATATATTAATTACTAGTCCGAAAGCGGTCAGTTACCTATAAATAATTAGAGATTCTCGCAATTTTTTTATTTTTCTTTAAATCACAAATTAAAAACGACTATGGATTAAGGTTTTAATTAATTAAATATTAACACTACGAATTGATATGAACAATTCTGATATTATCACTAATATTTTTTATAATAATTTAACGTAACACTATGACGTCACATAGCGCTATTGGTTGATTTGACGTCAGTTACCACCTCTACTACTTAACCGTTCTGGGTATATATCAAATCAATGGCGCCATCTCGTTTGGTCATTGCACTCTTATGTATTTGCATGAATGTTAATAGAAAAAGACAGCAAACTCAACTGTCAAACTTTCCATATTTCTGTCATTGATTTGGAAAATTTAACAAAAATTTCATCGTTTATATTTTAGAAACGAAAAGTCTGTACAATTGTGTGTTCTAAATACAAATGCTTTTTTTTTGGTGATTTCTATGTGTTCTTAATTAATTGATTAATTAATCAATCATAATAGAAACAATACATACGAGAATAAGTATAAACATTTCATTATTGATAATAATAGAAGCGAGAAGAGTGAAGCAGAAAAAAAGAAACACAAAAAGTTCAATAAACTTAATTAATAATAAAAATGAATGTCGTCAAATTGGAAAATTTCTAAATGAAATCCAATTTAATCGTGACGTAAACTGAAAGGGGTGACGTTTTTTCTATTGTGAATATAAAAAAACAGAAACAAAACAGTAAGTTTATTGAAATTGTTATCAGATAGAAAAAAATGAATGTTTACGTAAAATTCGTTTAAAACTAACCTAACCAATTGTTGTAGGTTAATCTTTGTGTCATCGAAAAATAATATATAAAAAAAAATTATGCCACCACCAAATGAAGAGATTATCCGTAAACGGAACACACAAGATTTCATATTTGGTAAAGTGATTGGTGAAGGTAGCTTTAGTACAGTTTATTTGGCAAAAGATATCCAAATTAATCGCGAATTTGCTAGTAAGTTGAATTAATCAATCAATCAAACAATTATTTGATTGTACTATTTTTATTTTTCCAGTTAAAGTTCTAGATAAACGCCACATTATACGTGAACGTAAAACTGAATATGTAACACGTGAAAAACGCATATTACAATTATTAGGTAATTCATGTAAATATTTCGTACATTTATATTTTACATTTCAAGATCCTGATCGTTTATATTTCGTTTTAACATATGCCCAAAATGGTGAATTATTAAAACAAATTAACAAATATAAAGGTTTTAGTATGGATTGTGTACGTTATTACACATCTGAATTAATATTAGCATTAGAATATTTAAAATTGAAAAATATAGCACATCGTGATTTAAAACCAGAAAATGTTTTATTCGATGAGAATTGGCATATATTAATCACTGATTTTGGTAGTGCAAAAATTGTTAATAACGATCGTAATAGTGATAATAGAACGAAGATTGTTAATAATATTAATGATGTTGATGGTGTTGTTGTTGATGATGATGATGATGATGATGATGATGATGAGAATTTAAAAAGTCGCAAATTCAGTTTCGTTGGTACTGCTCAATATGTTAGTCCAGAAATATTAGATGATTCAGAATCATCATGTTCATCAGATTTATGGGCATTAGGTTGTATTATTTATCAAATGATTGTTGGTCAAATGCCATTCCGTGGTCCTAGTGAATATTTAATATTTCAAAAAATTATGAAATTAGATTATGGATTCCCTGATGGTTTCGATAAAATTGCAAGGGATTTAATTGAAAAATTACTTATAATCAATCCAAATAAACGTTTAGGTGCCAATGATGATCAACCATATATTAGTATACGTAAACACGTATATTTTAATGGTATTAATTGGGATAATTTAGGACCACCACCGAAATTCACAAATAATTCGGATGATATTATCGTTGATGAACGTTTTATAATACCTGATAATTTAGAGCCTGGTTTTGATCAAGAGAAAGCAACACGATTACATTTCGATTTATTATCACCGAATACAACAACAATAACAAAAGCAATTATAGCATCGCCTGTAACAAGAAAAAAATCTGAACCAAATCGTAAAATTACTGATTTAAATCAAGAAGAAATCGATCAACGTTTCGAACAACAACAAAAAACAAATATCTATCATGATCTAGTTAATGGTAATTTAATTTTAAAACAAGGTATTATCGAAAAGAAAAAAGGACTATTTCCAAGGCGGCGTATGTTATTATTAACATTCGGACCACATTTGTATTATGTTGATCCGGCTACAATGATTTTAAAAGGTGAAATTCCCTGGAGTGATGAATTACGTACTGAAGCTAGAAATTTTAAAAAATTCTTCGTTTACACGGTAATTCATTGTTTATTAGCATTATTTAAAAGTGTACCGATTGAAATTTACTTTTTAAATTATAGCCGAATCGTGTTTATTATCTAGAAGACCCGGAAGGCTACGCTTTGGAATGGTGTAAAGCCATAGATGAAGTCAAAGGCCATTATTATCCAGAATCAGGACAAAATCCTTAGGAGAAATGTCTACAATATAGTACCAATATTTATTTATATTATAAATTAATTTATTACAATTGATTTAGATAATTTGTAGTTGAAATCCGATTAATTAATTTATAAAGTGTATTGTGTTAATGTTGCAAATTTATATTTTTGAAAATATTTTTTTTTTGAAAAATATAGTGGATTTGATGATTTGTTTTGATTGTTGTTGGTACACTTGTCTGTCAAACATGGCGATCACAGTTTGCCGTGACATATAAGTGTAGTTTTATTTTTAAAAATAACTTCATTAAAATAAATTGATTTTAAATTAATCAAATCTGGTGTTTCGACTTTAATTAACAAGAATTGATAAATTTCAATTGGGATGGATAATTTCCAGTAAAAGTGAGTCGATTTTGTTATTAATTTATATTAGAAAAAGTCAGTTGTATATTCAGCTGGTACCACCCGCCCACTCGATTCCAATAAGACATATGAGATTTTCTTTTCGAAAATTCGATAGATTTTCCATGAAAATCGCCGGTTTTCCCCATTCTAGCATTGAAACTGAACCTGAAATTGGCTATTATGAAATTTTTATATAGACGCCGGTCATTGATAACAACGTTATCATTATCGTTGAAAGTGGGACTGTCTAGCTACTATCTAGTTGGACAATAATAACAAAATATTATTGTTTTATGAATTAAAATTATTGTTTTTTCAAATAAATAGAATAAATCCGAATGCGATAAATACAGTTATTGTTGTTTTTCATATGTAGATTTGTACGTTTTCAATAAATAATCCTACGCCTTTATTATTTTTGTATCTCTGGCTCATTAAATTCTTATATTATTTTTCTCTTTACTCTTCTATTTAATACATAATTTATGTTTCTTTGTATAATTTGCTATTTTTATGTGGGTTTCAAATAGGATAAATAATCGAGAATCTGGTGAAACCAGTCCTGTGTTTGAATAAAATGTAATTTTATTGTGCATATAAGAAATGAACAATTTTCATTTTCTTTTTTATTATTAAAATAAATAAATAAAAAACAAAATAGAGGATCTAGAATGGATATAATTGTTAATTAAATGGTGATTTCAGTTTGTTATTGTATTTATTATTAGTTTTTTTTATTTTTAATTATCAATTTATGGTCTGTTGGCAAAAAAGTACAGATGTTAATGTACTTTTGAGCCGTGTTGTAAATAGTTTCCTTTAAGAATTATTGTTTGTTTGTTTTGTTTTTTTTTCTCATTTTTGTTGTCTTTAATTATTATTAGTATTATTTCAATCATTCAAATCAACGTTTCTAATTAGAGTATGCCAGTTTATAGAAAGATTTTCGTTATTTTGCATAAAGATATTTCGTAATAATCAATCGACAATACTTGGTCTGGCAAAATAAAGTTTAGCAATCTGTCTACTGTCAGTTCCAGAAATTTTTCATAAGCTTTCTATTTTTCTTTTAAATAAAAGAAAACGACAAAGTATTCATATAATATCCAGAAAGTATTGTTTTGTCTTGATCTAGACTTTATTAACCCTTATTCAAGCTAGAGATTTGTGTAGGCTTTACAGGCGATAGAAAAAATTCTAAGGTAATTTTTTGTTGCTGCTCTCTATTAAGAATAAATTCATATTTTTTTAGTAAAGAATAATGATTTAAAACAAAACAGTGAAATTCGATCGTTTTTCATTGCTCTACATTGGTAATTGCCCAACAGAACTGGGCTCATCGGTTGTGGCGTCTGACGCAGTTCTCAAAAAGCGCACGTATTAAAATTTGTGGAAAAACTTATAATTAAAGATTATCAATAAAATTATAATAATTTTTAGTTTTTTGTTATATCATGTCTGATTTTGGCGCCTATTCCAATTGAGTCACGTATGGGACCTCTGCCTTGTTGCCCAATTATGTAGATACATCAAATTTCTTTAATAGGAACTATTTTGAAAAATTTTCCTCAGTTTTCAGTTTTAGTGAAAACTCACTT
This sequence comes from Meloe dianella, assembly GCA_028455855.1. Lineage (NCBI taxonomy): Eukaryota > Metazoa > Arthropoda > Insecta > Coleoptera > Meloidae > Meloe > Meloe dianella. The sequence continues at coordinate 1,961,721 of JAPTHL010000054.1, read as the reverse complement.
GAGAACTCGTCAAAATTGTTGTGTTCTGTGATCTGCCATTTACAGTGCAGAATAATGATTAAATAATCCATTAAAGTGTTAATAGTGTTTGTATTAAGGTTTAAGTTGATTAATGTTTAAATTTTTTAAATAGACTGTTTATACAATAGAAAGCATGCCACTAAAAAAAATTATAATGAACACCTCGTGGAATGTCTAGTTCTTCAATATTGTGAATATTTTGTTAATTTGTAAAAAAAAACTATTGTTCTTATGAGGACCTGAAACAATTGTAATAAATGCAGAACTAGAAGCCGATAGGAACAATTGATTTTAAATTTTGTAGTTTATTACAGGCTCCATTATGAATAGTTTGATTTTTCTTTGTTCAAATTTCGAAAAATATGTTAAATAAAAGACTTGTGCCGTTAAACATCTACATTGTTTTAAAATTATACTATTATTATAGCCCTGTACATGCAATACAATCTTTAGAGTATAATAAGTTCACCTTTAAATCTTTGAAAAGTTATTATGTATCACGTAAAGGCTAATAAATTTTGAATGTATAACATTCCTAAATTACTTAATGTAGAAAACCTGTCTTCGATCATTTGAAAATCTAATCTAATTTAGTTTTTGTTATAGGAAATATACATTTTATCCAAATTGGGAATTTGTTGATGTTTCTATTTATCAATTAATAAAAGTCCAAACGAATATAGTTGCCAAAAATTTTAGAATTACAATGTAGTAATTATGTTTTCATCAGGTACAAGTGTACCTGCTCTCATTTTTACTGGTATTTTTATACAAAAAATGAAAGTGTTAAAAATATTTAAACGACTGAATCATTTTCAATTTGCATCATAAGTCAGTTTCCAAGGCAATTTCTTTCCAGTTTATCTGGTATTTTTCATAACTTTTATCAATCATATGTATACATATATACTACAGTTAGGCGTTTGATCTGTTACGAATCTTCTCGTTTTTACGATTCCTTACAATTCTTTTACAACCCTAAACTGGACAAAAACTTTTCAGATTACCTGAAACTCCTCATTTACCATTGTAATTAATAGAGCAGATTAGATTTTTAAAATTGCGATTAAATTATCCAAGCCTGTAATCAAATTGTTATAACAATTTTCACAGAACTCTACTTGTTCTTTATTAAAATTCTTACAAAAAGTCGGCACAAGAAGTATTGTGTATAACACGTCCAGAAATTGATTTACATCTCGCCCTGTAGTTCTACTCGTATTCGCAAAAATGCAGTATCTGGACTAGTGGTAAAAAATATGTTTTTTGACACTCGATCTGTAGGTACTTCTTAAAAGATGGGGGTTATACTGTATTTCGAAAAGAATCCATTTTAAAATGAGTTTTTAATTATGTATGAAGCATTTGTTAATGTTTTAAAAGCAATTTAATTCTATAGATTGAAATTCGACGGCTTAACATTTATGATTTGAAATCATTTAATTAAAATCTGGGTTCTTACGATGATTATTTGTTCATTATTATTAAAAACATTTTATCATATAAAATTATATTCGTAAAATTAGATTGTAAAGATGATCTTTGGATTTCAATTAAAATGATTATCATCTTAATTTAAGCAGGAAGTCAATAAACACACCAAAATTTGCTGATTATAATATGATAATGATTTTCATGAATTTTCCTTATTACATTTTATGTATCATTATGTATATGTTTTCTAAGGAAAGTTTTTTTAGAAAATTGTTTTTAAATTAAAAACTTATTCTTTTGCGTCATTAATGATGAGCTTGTTGAAAATGATGCCAAAAATTTAAAGTCGATGAGTTGTTCAAACATATACAATATATACATACAGGATTGGTCTTTTCATCTAGAAACATAAGTGAAATTAGAAGAAATGAAAGAGTTTCATGATGTGGACGTTCTAAAAACAGATGTATAGGTAAGATGATTGGCTAGTACTTTATACTACTTATCTCCTTTCAATATGTACACATCATAAGGTTGTTTCTAGATGAAAAAACCAGACCTGTATATAAATTTTTTTATTATTCTTTAAAACAAAATTATAAATGGTAAATATGAGTCATGATTTTGGAGCGTCGCGACGGAAACGTCGATTATATCTTTAAACATAAATATAAATTGGGAAAATATTATTTATTTTAAACCGGGAAATTTAAGAAAAATAATTTTTCAAAATTTTTCGTCTTTTGATGTCATCAAGTGGTTAAGTCACAATCATGACACTATTTACATATTAATTATTTTTATTGTTGCATTACCTTATTATTTACAGTTTGTCATTATATGAATAATTTATAAGTTAATAGACTTGTTATATAAGGCTTTTAATTAAAAACTAGCGATATTAATTTTTATGTAAGGCAATTTAATTGATTGTAAGTAGGAAGAATTTTTTGTTGTTGTTTTAAACGTTTTTGTTCTATTCTTTAAACTTATTCCAAACTAATTATATAAGAAAATTCTTCTAAACTTCATTTATCAGTATGATTTGAATTGTTTTGTTTGTCTTCTTACTTTTTTAGAATACCTTGTGTTTGAAAAGCGTCCAAACACGTGTCGAATCTATATGTTGTTTTAACAAAAAATCAAATTGGTTAAAAATTGTTAATATAAGACACATTTATTAGATTTAAGACACTTCTGTTGAATCACAATGTTTTGATAATAAATAAATGTGTTTCTACGATTGGATTATTTCAAATTTGAAAAGCTTGTTGACCTGTTGGGCGCTTTCTTCAATGACGCTAATGACTCCACCTCCACCACCTCTTCAACATTATGACGCTACATTACGACGTCGTGGTCGTCGTTTCTCGAGCCGTTTGTTCGCCAAGCGTCGTCGATTTAGTAAGTCGTTGAATGTGCGCAACGTCGTCGCCACAAAAAAGTTCATCCGCGGCATTATTAAACTTGTTGAAAAATAACAAGTACAACAATAACAACAACAAGAAGACGACGACGGCGACGCACAATAATCAAAAATTTTACATATCCCAAAAACAAAAGGGATGTTACAAATATTTTGTGAGTGCCGAAAGGTGGCTCACGTTATGTGTAAAAGAGGTGGTGGCGAGTGAGCCCATCCGGCCACGGCCCCGACAATTTCCATCATCATCATCTATTAGACCATGCCCGTGAGCACGGGGTCACTTGGAGAATCTCGCGCCAAGCGCTGCAAACTCTGCGACGGTAATAAAAGGTTTTCCTAAAAAATAATAACATTTGTGTGGAAAATCAACTACCTGTTTGTTTGTGTATACTCATTTACAACACTAGCATGACTAAAAGGACTGATCTTTAAGCTATTAACCTGATGCTAAATAGCTAACGAACAAGGCAACGCCCCAAAGAACAGAGCCGGCATTTGAGTTTTATGAGTGTTTTTAATTTTCAAAAAAAGAAGGCAAAAATAAATACCTTAGAGAGCATGCAAAGAATTGAATTTATCTAGAAGAAACATTTTTCTTCACCAACATTTTTACGTTATTCAATCTCGGGAAATCTATTTAAAAAAAATGGGTAGTTTTGTGGGGTTATATTGAAAATTATTGATTTCTAGAACTCAATATGTTATAAATAAATCGTTTACATGATACAAATTTTATAAAACCAACATTATCAATACGCATTTATGTAATGTAATTTCTATTTAAACCAGAAATATATAACGTGAGAATTATTATTAGAACTTGTAATTGTTTGTCAATGTTGTTCTTTACATTATTTTACGCTTAGTTCAAAAGAAATAATTTAAAATTGATTTGTAATTGATTAATTACAGTGCCAGTTTCATAATGTAAATATATTTTAAGTCTGTGATTAACTGAATAATAACTTACACGTTTCATTCTCTTGTAGATTATTTTTCTTGTTTTTGTTTTATTATATGCCAGAAAAGTTCTTCTTGTTAAACACTCCATAATATTTGTTTTCCATATTTTATTAAAATGTAAAAATTTTTATTCTCTTTTATCCTAAATTTCTTATTCTTTGACTATTGTTTATATTCTATTTGTGCTTTTTCTAAATTGACACGCAATCAGAAATGAAGCTTTTTAATTCCTCCAAGCTTTGGTGTGTTTTTTTTATCTTCTATAAATAAAGGGCGAAATTTACCCCATTATTTCTTTAATGATAGATGACCATTTAATATTGCATAGTTTCATTAGAATATATCTTAATAATTTTTGAACAATACTGTTACGACTTGGTTGTGTTGATCGTCGTCGTTGTCGGTGGCGTCGCTAATGCTATCTTAGGAAAGCTATTAATATCACACACGGCACACATTCTCAAATCGTGTCGGAGAAACTCAGGCTTAAATCCAAATGCTTCCTTCGTATTACCGACGGATCGTGGAGAATTATTTATTACTTGGCTACAGTTCCAAATCAGCTTAATTATAATAGAGAAAGAAATAGTTAGAAAGCGCGTTAGAGGAGAAAAGAAGAAACATTTTCTTTTGAATTTCATCAATTTTGTTTTCCATAACATTTGATAAAGTTGTCATTGTAGTTACGAATGTGGTGTTTCATTCGTGATCTCATTCTTTATTTCAATTTCAAGAAACTAATAAAAAGTAAATTTGTTATGAATCTGTAGACAACTGTAGTCATTGGCTGTAACAAACAAATCTTGAAAATTGCATCAACTGTCAAGATACAGTACAAATGTATTCTATATTTTATTATAAGAGTAAATAGTGCATGTAAGTGTAAGCAACATTGTTATATTATTTCGTGTCATTTTTAATCTTTCATTAAATTCTATTAATAAAATAATTCAGGGAAAAAATTCGACATTTTTTTCTGTAAGTTGATGAATTGGTGTTTTTTCTGCCATACTGTGCCAAAATAATCATTTTCAATTGGAGTAGCAAAAAAAATTGCTAAATTTTCTGTGATTTCTAAAAAAATAATTGTCAACGATACTTTTATATCGAGATAGCTAGCTGGCAAAATTATTTGAAACCTTGAAAAAAAAACGGTTTATCTTTCTTTTTTCTTCTAATAGAGAAAATTTATTAATCTGAATTTATGTTATCTACATACAAATGTTTTGTCGTTATTACATAAATAATTATTTCGAAGTTTCAAAGCTTTCTTCCTGTTAAAATATCTTCAATCTCAACTTGAAGATGTTAGTAATCATAACTTGATAGCCACTAATGATACTTATCACATAATGCAACTTTCAGGGTTATTTCCGGTTTGTTAGAAATTTGTAGTCCTTTCCTCAACTAAGGAATAATTTCTTAATCTAAAAGTTGCTTATCGAGAACTTACAGTAGATTCTATTTGTAAGAGCTAATGAAATTTAAATTTAATTTAGTTTGTATAAAGCAACATGTCTTAAGATCAATTAATGTAATAATATCTAGTTGAGAGATGTAGAAAATGGAAAAAATATTGATATTCATACCAGTAGCTTGAATTCCATTAAATTAGCTAGGAGAATTTTAAAGGTATACAATAGATCTTATTATATTTTTGTTAAACAATCAAATTCTCAGAGTAATTTAGATATAATTCAGTTTATGTTTCGTTATATTTGTTTGAATGATTTTATTTTTGATGTGTTTCATCGTTTGTCGAATGAGATAGGATACAAAGGGAACATTTAGGGTTGTTAATTTGGAGAAATTCATTTATTTTGTTATGATTGTGCAAAAACAAAGCAACAACTTGTTAGTGTCAACGTACGGTAAAAAGAATTTTAAGAAATGAACTTTTTTATATTTATAATTGACCGCTAGAAATGGCCTTGTAACTAGTTTGGAAATTGAGAAAGGTGATTAATTAATTATTAATCTAATTAAATATCGAAAGTAAGAATTTCATACTGAAGGGATCAACTTTTATTCATTATTATAGTGAATTGTAACAGCATAACAGATGTGTATGGTTTAAATGTAAATTTGGAAGATGTTCTATTTCTTAGAAAAAAAACCAAAAGTAAAATTTAATATAAATCTAACTATAATTTAATGTTTCTTATTCTCTACTGGTATTACTGTTCAAATTTGAAGACTTTCAACAAGCCACTCTAGTTTACCAATACGTAAAGCGAATGATAACAATGTTCATTTTGTCTTCCTGTTCTTTTCTATCTACATGAGTGGCGAAGTGACTAGCCACACAGACAGAAAGACACGTAATAAAATTTCTTACAGGTTTCGTAAGGGTTGAAAGTAAGCTATGTAGAATAAATATTGTGTTAAGTGCGAGAGTCTCTTATCAAAACTTCGAAAAAGTGTATTGAGTGTCTTTTTGTATATGTATTTGTATAAATTTGTCACTCACATATAAATTTGAGCAAACCACAATTGTTTTGTGACCATTTTTTTACTGTAGCAAAAAGAGAAAAAATCACGTAGGTATATTCGTTGATCCTAGTATAGCTTTGACAGTCAGTCAGAGTATCATCAGTTTTTTTTCGTTTTTTTTGAAAATCCATTCTTTTTTTGCTCTTCTTTAGTCTGATTAGTACGAGTGTTTAGCAGCAAGCATCATGCTTGGTTATCTTCGTCTTCTTATTTTTAGGGAAGGCTAAGATTATGTTTTTTATGCTTCATTTTTTTCAATAGTTCAGCATTTCTCCAGATTAACAATCTACTTTGAGGTTGAACGTATGTGCTTATGGTATTTCAAAGGTCTTTGTGAATATATTATTTATATGACCCTGTTCTAAAATTTCTAATACATATGAAAATTATTTTGTTAATTAATTTGTATTTCAATAATTCAGTATCATATTAAGAACCAAAAAAAAATGGTTACGTGTCTATAATCATATTTATCTAGGTAAAATTTTTCGTTTAGCTTATTTTTGATATCAGCCTTTGTGGAAAATGGCAACAAATGACGATTCAAAACGGTTATCAGTGGAATTTTCTTCTTTTTGGATTTCTACTAGGGGTTTTATTGTATATTTGGGAATTTTTAAATTAATTTTTAAGTCGTTACGTTTTTTACATTTGATAAACATAAACAACTTTTGGCGCCAATTATGATGAACAACCAAAACACAGTAGTAGCAACATCAATAACATAAACGTGACGTTATTTAAGCATATCATAGTGTGACATTCCCCATTCCTATGTGCATGTGTGTGTGCGTGTGTGTGTGTGTTTTGATTAGGTCACCCCACACACACATACAAATTGTTTATGAAGTTGTCACAATTTTCAAGATTTATTTTTAAATCAGCAGGTATCTATCTACCTAGTTATCGTTTGTTGCTTTTGTTTTTGATGTTATTTTGAATGACTTCATTAACAAATAACAGTGTTTAAATAATGTAATATTTCATTAATATATATATTTTTATATATTTAATTATAAATTTAATGTATTAGAAAATAAGAAATTTAAAATGAACAATGTTAAAGTTAATAATAAAAATTTTTTTTCCGCGACTGTTGATTGTTTGTTATTGGCACAAATAAAGATTTTTTTTTTAAATTCATACAAGTAATTGGGCGTTATTTTTTGGAGCAATTACAGAAAACTATTTTTAAAAAAATTCGACCTACTCTGATGATTGATATTTACGACAAGTGAATGCTTCTTTTTTGTTTTTATTTATTAGACAAAATACAGAAAAAAATGTGTAGGCTCTATTAGAAGGTCAATAAATATATTCATTATTATTATGATTACATAGATAAACAATAATAATTCAAAATTAAATACTAATTTATCGATTAAATTATCTAATATAATAATAATAAGTATCTATTATAGGTAGGTTTTAATTAATAAATAATTAAAATGTCATAATCCCACATCTTAACAGTTTGATAATGACAAAGATAACGGTTTTAATCGTTGAATATAAGAGGGTTCAATCAAGATTTAACTAAAACTTTATTCGTTTGTTTCTAATGAAAACATTGATGTTACTTTAATACGAAATAAATGCAGATTTCTAGCCCAATAGTTTACAAAAATTCTTTTTCTTCCTTTTGAATAGTAATGAAGGTCTAGTTTTTGGCAGTTGTACTGATTCCTGACCTCTGTTGCTAATTTATTTTGTAGAAAAGACAGTATTCAACATTTATACTTACCTATTGAGAAAGTGAGAAATAGATGAGACTGATGAGAGAGACATATAAATAATGCATTTTTAAAAATAAATAGATAAACGGAACAAAAATTGAACAATTATCAGATTATTTTATTAGTGTTACATTAATAAAAGAGTTGCAATAATCTTACATGCAATTTAACCTTAACAAATGGAAGGAAAATATCATTCTGTTGGTTATTGTTGCTATCTGTATTTATGAATGTAAATCAAAAATCAAACAATACTCAACCACATAAATGATTTGTACGCAATCTCATTAGATCATAAAACAGTTGTCAGAGAAAAGTGTTCACTGCGTATAGGGCAGTTGATATATCTAGTTCTATCGCCACATCTGTATATAGACAAGAAGAGATTGTTTTTTTTTGTCTGCCTACAAGACATATTTAGGCCGGCCCTATTCATCTAAGAGTTTAGGAAAATATAAAATTCTATAAAAATACGTGCAAAAAGAATGTATAAATATTATTGTTCATTTTTTAAATAGGTTATTCAAACAGTGAAACATTAAAAATGAATATTTTATTTTGCCTTTGTTTATATAATTGAAATTGTTGCATTTTCCTATATGAATATTAGAATAAATTATTACGAATTATTTCTTAAAATGATACTTTTCTTTTGTTAACATTTGTTTATTTAAAGTTGAAGAATATATATATATATATATATATATATATATATATATATATATATATATATATATTCTAAGGCTAGATTACAAATATTTAACAAATATTGTTGATTTTAAATAATCTTGATGAATGATATTTGGCTATGGTTGAAAAATATTATTAATTGTTTTTGTTGGGATCGTAACTGTTTACGTTCAAATTATTGTTGCCTTTACTGTCAATTATAATTGATTGCCTATTATTGAAAGGGCTAAATTTTGTTGTTTTATAATAATTAATTTGTTTATAGTTCTTTAGTTGCAAAATATTGCAAACTTTTTAATAATATATGTAGATGTTTATCATTTGGTAACATTCGAAATAATAATAAAATAATTCAAACATATTGTATACTAAACAATAAAACCTACATATGAAAGCATACGGTTAATTTCTATAATAGATCTGTTGTTTTAACGTATTTATTGTTTATAACATTTTTGCAGTTATAAACTGTATAGTAGAACAGTGCTTTTATGTTTACAATTTTTATTAAATACTATTTCCTATGCTTGATTAAGAATTATTGTTCGAAGTATTTAATTTTCTTTGACAAATTTTAAATTAGGAAATAAAATGTGCTGCTGCAATGTTATCTAACAGTTTATGTTTACAATAAAAGGAAACATAAAGAAAATGTGAACAAGAGGAAAAACGAATTATAAAAATAGAATTGAAATTTTCCAGTTTTTCTTTTATTGTTAGACAACAATAGTTACAATTATTTGAAAATACGGCCTTTTTTTTGATAAATTATAATTAGAAACACATCAACTGTCGACCTAGATATTGTACGGTATATATGTTAAAAAAAGAATTGTCCTATATAGTTCAACATTAATTATTTAGAACGTTCAGGTAGCTACACAGATTTTACAATACTTTTTTTACAATAATAATCATAATAGTGAATGTAAGTTTAAGATGTTTGATAAAGGAAGACGAAGTATTTACTTTGAGAAATTTGACTACAGATGTTCAGAATTTTATTTTCAATAGAATATCTAAAAAAAATAGGGGTTTATCTTGAAAATTCAATCATCTGCGGGGCACAAGATGGTGGTTTCTTCTAAAAGTTATTGATTTATATTAAAACAATCTGTTTGAGGGTAGTCTACATAAACAATTTTTTCACTTTTTATAGATGACGTTGCTTTTTCTTCTTCTGACAAGTAAAATTCAGAACAATTGCTAAACGTGGATTATCTGTGGAGGACATTTTACTATATGAACTTGTCACGCTTATCATTTGCCATTGTGAAATTATATTTCAAATGAATTTAATTGTCAATAATTGTATTGAATCGTTAATAGTTCAAATTCAATATTATTGACAATAAAATTCGTGCAATATTTATTGCACTTCTCTTTAGTACATATTTGAACCATACGTCTATTGACAATTGTGCGATAAATTTTGTGAAAATCACGAATAAGCAGATATCTCTAAAGAAACTGCTTTTCAAATGTTCTTATTTCAATCCATAAATGGATAATATAAACACCATTTAATGGTCTTTCTGATTTTTTTAAATTTAATTTACAAGGATTAAATACGTTAGGATCTATCTAGATAGAATTTGTCTATCTCAACCTTTTATAGTAGGTAAACCAAATTTGATTACGCCGACATGGGTTTAAGATATTAATAACGGCAAAAGAGGAATTGTTTGATTCAGTAAACCCTTGTTTCTGTACTAATAGTACACAAATTATTTTAATAAGTTTGAAATATCCAACATGACCTATGGTAGTGGTCGGTTAGTAAAGTCGAATCTACAAATTTAAACATGGCAGATCGAAGCACACATTAGTGACTGGCCAAAAGCACAAAAGAAATGTTGTCCAATTGTTTGATTGATCAAACGTGGATAAACACTGAATGATTACACAAAACACTGACAGTGTCAAGTGTGACAAGAAAATTCGACTTTTTTCTTGACTATTACATGGCAATTCTCCATTTCAAAACAGTTTTCAAATCAATGGAAAATTTCTACTATAATTCTTATTGTATAAGAGTTATCTGTACTAAATTCCATGGATGTGTCTCATCAGTTCAAAAACATATTGCAAATAGTGGATAAACAACACAGAATGTAGTTTGCTATACATATACGTACATTTATGTGTCTATTCTATAAATTATAGAATCTTTTTAGAAACAATAGTCAAAATCAGATAATATTTATTCAGTATAACAAACACATTTATTAGGTAGTTAGATAACTGGCAGGGTAATAAAATTGTTTTGTGTTACAAATATAAAACATTCTAAATTTAACAAAAATTTACCTTTCATTCATGGCCAACAAAATCGTCCATTAAACACCCACATAATACATGTACATATTACACGATATATGTATTATAATTTTTTTTATATAAAAATTATTACAATTTAAAAAAAAAATTGTTCGAATTTAATAATACGAATTTAATAATTGTGCTGTTCTAATATACGGAAATTGGCCGTAAAGTATTTCTACAATCTTATTAGAGCATTGGTTGGAATAGAAATACATCATATTGATTGTTTTATTTTAATAAGAGATACAATTAGAGAAACAACTGATATAAATACTTATTTTCGCTATTTGTGGAGGAACGTGACATATTTCTAATCTAACTAAATTCATTATTTCGATGAAAAAGTTGGCTTTATTCCCCTTTTTTTTCGGTCTATTATAATATGTGTTATTTATGTATTTTTTCAAATCAAAATTTGTAAAACTTTCAAATGATCCTTGAACTTGTACAGGGGGAATTTTTGTATTTAAATTTAAATATTTTGATAAATATATCTGTATTAGAGATAAAAATTATTGAAATTTCTTTTCTATAGGAGATTTTTGAATATATTCATTTAAAATAAGATTTTTTCTTTTACAATTTGTACTACAATTGGTTATAAATAATTACAAAATGAGTACTCTATGGGAATAGGTTTAAATTTTTTTCTTGTAACATTTGTAGTAAGTTTAGTTATTTATTTATTAATGAATAAATCAATAGTGCACTCTATTTGAATTCTGTAAGTATTTTTACAACGTATGCCTTCTCTTCTGTTTGTTGTATTTTATAAAATAGTCACGCGTGGAAATTTCTTATTTTTCAAAAAAAAAATCCGTTCAAATGTATTTAATTACGTAGATTAATAGAGTTGCAAATGCCCTAGTTTAAAAAAGATAAATTTTGTGCCAGAAAACTAAATTTTTCTCACTGTAGTCTGTCAATTTCTTGCCAAATTAAAATATTTCATTTTTCATTTCATTAACTGAAAAAACAGAATGTCTTATTGAGGAATCTCTAATATTTGTTTTCGTTGTATATCTGGGTGAGTTCTCTTTCTCTTTCTCTCCTAATGGGAAGTCTAATAACGAGAACTAATTTCCTGTTCCGGTATCCTTGACGAGGACGAATCTGTAGTAAGTCACAATCTAATATTTCTGTTTTGAACATTTTTGTTGTTATTATTGTCGTTGAAAATATAACAGAAATAATCAGAAGGTATATGGATTTATAGTGGGACGTGTTTTCACCCACGAATTTCCACGTTGTTTGTTCGCTTTTTCCTCTTGACAAACGTACACAAGTTGTAATGATGAGTATGTGGCCGATTCCAGGGGCCACTGATTCTATTTTTAATACGTAGTTAGTTGGTTGGTTGTGGTGCGAGGGAGTACATTGCACACTCTCTGCCAATTGGTCTCTAATATATGTATAATAAATATATATATATATATATATATATATATATATATATATATATATATATAAATGTATATTCAGCACCATGTAAATAGATAAATGCGAATCACAAGCCATTATTCGTCACCAATTACTCAATAAGTGATTAATTTATTTCATTTTTTTTCCATTTATTTAAAGATCATTAGTTAGATAAATGAATGATTGAGTTGTAAATGCCTTTTTAAATGACTTCGCGCCATTATATTTTCTGTTGGATTAGGCATTAACGTATTAAGCTCTGATTTATTTAGAACCAAACTATGCTCTAATCACAATACGGCAACGGTCTATCTGACGGTATTTATATCAAATGGTTAAGACCTAGTTTTGTTTTTTTTTTAATTTAAAGATTAATATCATTTATAAAATTTTGTTTTAGTGAGTTTATAATATAGATTTAACTTTAATAGCAGTTAGCTAAGATAAAAAAAATGGGTCTGTTCATAAAAAAGGGTAGGCACACATGGTTTTTTTTTTATCAATATGGACAAAAATAATTGAAATCGAAATATTATTTGGCGCTTTTATTCATATTTACACCATTTATAAATTGATACATTCATTATTTAGTACCTTTTGTTTCTCCTACTCACATTTATTCGGTGTCTAAAAGTCCAAAATGGTTATAAACTCGACCTAATTAAAGTTATAGTCTATTGACATATGTGAAAAAAATATAACAGCAGTACTCAGTTGAAGGGATACATACTATGAAGGGTACAAAGGTGTCACGTTCTTTAGAATCAAATTCTTTGAAGCCAAAGCCCGATACTGAAAGCTTTATATTCTGTAAGTGTTAACTTTGATGTCCGTATAAACGAACATTGTGACGTATATTATTTCTTTATTTACATACAATTAAAAAAAAAGGATTCTTTACGGTAAGGCTAGAATTTTGTTGTACAAAAATACTACAAAAAGAATATTTTGATCGTTAATCTTCATCAAGTTTTTGTTGCCATGTCACTGCGGCAAACAATAATTCCCTAGTGCTAAGTCACAGCTCAGAGGTGCCAGAGGAAAGACCAGATATATCTTTGAATCTTTTTCTTGAAAATCTGTAAATAAATAAATATGCATCTTTGATTCTAAAGTCTATTACAATATATCTAATTAGGCGAATAATTCTAAGGAACAAAAAGAGTAGTAAACTCAAGTTGTGATTTCACTATAATTGATTAGATATCGAAGGAAAGAATTGAGGAATGTTGCAACTGTTGTCTAGATTTTTTTAAGAGTTTCCTCAGAATAAGGCTCTAATTAAAGTGGTATTAACGGATTTTATTTTTCGGAAATTGGCGTAAGTTGTGTGATAATTTTGTCGCCATTTTTTGTTTTCAGAAAATCGGCGCCACGATGTTTGAAATACTATTGGAATGGATGTTGTTTTACAAATTGCATTTTATTTTTAACTCCTCATTATTCAGCAGGTGAGAAAGGTTAGTGAGTTACTGAGGTGCCAAAAATAATAACTTAAGCAACTAGTTTTGGATCTGCATACATTTTATCTATTGGATTTTTTATATATATATATCCTGTTTACCTACTCATCAGTATTTATTATTGTTCTATGTAGCTATTTGTTTAATAGATGGGATTGGAAATGAATTAAACGTTATATTTAAACTCATCTATTATATGCAGCATTCTATTATCATAGATAATGTAAATAGAAATGGGCGTGATATATGTTGTTGTGTATTTAGGTTACTCGTATAATTGACATACCTCTATATTTCCGGCCTTGAAAATTTTGACGTCCATCTGCCAAAACGATTTCCTCAAACTTGATGCAATCTAATTAGAAACAGACAAAATACTATCTATACAGCTTTTAATGATTTGTACGAGTATATAAAAGTCAAATTGTAATGTATTTTTTTTTGGCAAAATTCCCTCCATTGACCTGCCAAATCACAAACGACATACTTAACTCTAATAATAATTTGTACCTGGTCTTTTATAAGAAATCCACTTAACGAATTTTCTGTTTTATTACCTCATACAAGAAGAATTTCCTTAGAGTTTTTTTTGCTGTTTGTTTGTTTTTGTTTTGTTTTCTTCTCGTTTTTTTTGTTTGTATGTACAAACATATTGGATGTTGCCCAAGTGGTAATAAAAATAAGATAATGTTGCTTAAATTCAATAAAAAATTTTTGAGGACAACATTAATTTCTTGGAAACATTTAACCGAAATTTCTCCTTTTAAATTAAATTTTTGGGATTAGAGGACCTATTTTTATATATTTCTATATAGTTCTTTAGGTTACTGACTTGTTCATTTCACATTCCATGATTTCTAATTTATAACAGTTGTGTTTTCATCAGATTTATTAAATAATGATGTAAAAATTTTCCGAAATCTGGACTTTAAACAGATTAGAATATATGGGATTATTTTGACATATGTAGAGACCAACACACGCACAAACGCCTCCATATATCCATTCTGTTATTACAACACCAGCGAAAAACATTATTAATTATGTCGATGGTAATTCTTGTCCTCTAGAAAAAAAATAAATAGATATAGAAATAATAAAACAATAAATTTAGTTTAACTGTTGGTAGTTGTTGAGGTCGTCGTATTTTTGTTCTTTTAATGTCTAATTTTGGCTGAAATACTATAGAAACTGCGATAAAAATAATATTCAAATATCTGATTCATACATTTATTCCTGTGCGGATTAAATAATGACGAAGACAAATTGTTGACTTATTTATATGTAAATTTGCCAAAAGTTTTTGTAGAAAAGTAATAAAAAGAACATGATAGATTTCTACATTTTACAAATAATTGATTGATTTGCTATATCGTTATCTGATAAGTTCCTATCTTACACTGTATTAGAAAATAAATTACCAACATTTTAAAAAGATGATTTAAAGTGAGTTATGTGCCGTGATAATTTCGATAAAACTTCAACTCATCTATGGTTTAATTTTATTATTCAATGTATGTATGTAACATTTTTAATTGTTTATTCAGTAATTAAATTTGTTTATAAAGTTATTTTCCCATAAGTGGCGCTAAATTGTATAATATTCGTCGTGTAAATTGATTTATATTTTAAAACAACATTAATTTGACAGCGTAAAACATAACGAACTGATAATGTTAG
The DNA here is from genome assembly GCA_028455855.1 of Meloe dianella. Lineage (NCBI taxonomy): Eukaryota > Metazoa > Arthropoda > Insecta > Coleoptera > Meloidae > Meloe > Meloe dianella. The sequence continues at coordinate 1,946,068 of JAPTHL010000054.1, read as the reverse complement.
GTACATTCTCAATTAAGTTTTAGAAATTGTTTTAAAAACAAATAAATTCTAGACAACATTCCAATTTATTTGAAAAATTTGGAATGAGGAACTGAAATTTCATAAATTGCTGCAAAGCTTTTCACGAAATTCTAATAAAACAAATATGGGTTTATTTAACTTATGAGAGTGATTTGTATATTTCCATCTTGTCCAAATTCATATCATCTAAATTCTGAGAAATATTTTATAATTACAAAGTTATTAAACCAGACATCTCATAAATTGTCCCCAATTTAACTATATACAACATATACGCAACAATCAGTTTCATGCCCTATCCTTGCTTCGAAGTTTGACAGTTCTTTCAAGTTTGTTAATAATAAGGGATGTATTATTTTTCAATTTATAACACAATTCCATCTTGATAATTTTGAGAAACTTTAACAAGTTAAAAATTTGTCAAAATTAATTATTCAATGGATATTATATTTTGTTTACCGAAATATTGGATTTTTTCGAAAAGGAAAGTTCACCAAGTTTAATGGCACAGTTTATATATTTTCAAGTTGTAACATTTTAGATTTCAGTGTCCAGACATCGTTTTATTATTTGGGTGGTGACGGTTCTTGACATGCGTTCCTTGAAAAACAGATATTTCTGAAATTGCACAATGTTTTGTTTTTCTTACATTTGTTGTTTTTTTCTATAGGAAACTTTTCCGAAATTAATCTTATTACATATATGAAAACTATGATATTTGTTTTTTTGATCAATTATGGTAGAATAGAAAGAATTATGAATGTCTTGTATAATCGAAAAGATTAATAAAAATAGATGGTTTCGTTGTTTGAATTTTGTGTAATCTGCAGCCGATAAACATCAAATGTTATATTTTATATAGGGAACAGAAGCTATTCACTGTGATCCATGATTAGCTGAAAATTTTAAATTATTCAAAATATTATTAATTATTCTTGTGTTTATATTGATTCAAAGATAAGAACGCTTATTTTCTCACTATTTTGCATGACTTATTACCTAGAATAAACAATTTTATTCAATTTAAACATTATTTTCAATACGAATAATTTGCTCAATCATTTGTTGAAATTTTACGTTTTTAACCTTTGTTTTGATCGAATCGACTATGTGCCACCATTCAAAGATACTCTCTCATTCATAAAACACGAAATATCGCCTTCAATACTGATGACGTAATTTAATTATTTTGAAAAAAATACTCATTTCTCCTAATAATTATACAGTTAACAAATTGACATTCAAGTTAATATTAATTCCTGTCTACCTACGATAATTTAATTTGCATAGAGGTGTGGGTTTTCTATAGACAAACGAAAACAAGTGCTTGTTTTTTTCTTTACAGGATTATAAGAAAATTATTGGAAATTTATCATTATTGAGCTGAATCAAATATAAAAATCATTATTAATTGATGTGCCAACTATCTTAATAGAAGGTTTATAGATAATTGAATTATGTTTTAAAACAGTGGAATCGTAGGGTAAAACTTGAAAGCGTATTTTCTTTTATCTATACAACTTTTTCTTTTCAATCGTGCAAAAACTACAGTCAGTCAAATCCGGTTTATCTTAGAACTGGTTACGCCTCCATAATGTATTTGAAAAACATGTTCGATGGTCCAGTCGTTCCCGGCCTTGTATTAACTCAATATACATTTCGTAACAAAATTATAATCCTTCATTTTATTAATCTATTTATACAACAAAGAAATTAATTAATATGTGTATAGTGGTACGATTTTAACGTTAATTTGTTTATTAAATACAATAATTTTTCATTTTGTTGCAGAGTCAAATCACCGGAGTGAATCGGGCTCCGGTTTTTGGCAGCTCCAATTAGACAGAGATTTGGTGGATACCATTTCCGCAATTTATCCGGAGTGGTTCCAAAATAATATGGCTGAAGAAGGATCACCTACAACACCAAGGGAATCACCGCCAAAAGCGGTGATAGACACTTCACCACTTCATATTGATCAAAATAAAGAATGTAAGTATCTAAAGAACATTAAAAATAATCTGTTACTGTTAGTCAAATTTCAATGTCAAAGTTTCCAGTGCTTTTATTGATTTTGTTTAAAAACTCTGGTTTCATTTATTTTATTGCATAATATTAATGTAATTAAAAAAAATCATAATTCGACCTAAATTTACATTGATTCTCTTCTTGTTGTAATATACACCTACACATTTTTGTGTAATTTGTTTACGTTTTATAATCACAGATCGAAAGTGCTTTTGGTGTTAACTAAACATTAATAAAACAGACAGTCGTTCCGAAACTGCTGGTAATTACGTAAGTGTTGGGAATATTTAAATCGTGTTTTCTTGTGGTCAAAACAACACGTCCGCCGGAAATACGATTCAAATTTACATGTTTTTATTTTTATTTTCTTAAATATGTTATCGCCGTTGGTTCATATATTTATATCAAACCGTTATTGGAAACAAAATTATTAATTAAAAATGACTAATTAATGAATTTTCATTTTACAGCCCTCAAGGTGAAGTTAATGTTAAGACGCCCATTCGATCAATTAGTCGCTCAAGGAATCATGCCTCGTAAGTTTTTTTCTTTTTTCTCTTAAATTAATTATGTTATTCCGCTCGAATAACTAATTATCTAACATAAAATTAAACAATAAATTATAGATTATCCTTCCTTAAAGAATATTATGTTTGCTTTTTATTCAGCACACAAGACGCCTGCAGCTTTTCACGGACAACGTCGTCAATTGGAACGGGCAAAAACGGGTGATATGTTAAAAGCAAAAATCCAACAAAGACCACCACGTCAAGAGTTAGAACGGCGTCATATTTTAGAAGCTGATCCTGGACATGTGGATCCTAGTTTAGCTGAACGTCAACGAATGTTAAAAAAAGCACGTTTAGCTGATCAATTAAATGATCAACTATCACATAGACCTGGCCCATTAGAATTAATCCAAAAAAATATTCTTCATACTGAAGAACCTATTGAACAGGCTGTTAAGACTGGACGTATCCCATACAAAGCAACTAGTGAGGGACAATTGAAACGTCCTCAACATCCACAGATTTATGTTAATCACGAAGATGATTCGCAGAGTTCTGAAGGTGACAATATCGTTAGTCCTGGACCTAGTGATGTATTAGAAACAGCAGCAAAATCGGCCGGAATTGTTGTTTCATTGTTACCAGCTACTGAAGGGACTGTTGTTGTTACGACAGCGACTCCAGTGCTTAATAAAGACAATAGTGAGATTGTGTTTGCGGATTTGTGTCGATCAGTAGCTGCTCCATTATTATCCCAACAACAAATCCAAGCCTCCAGCCCGGCATCGTTGGTGTCTTCAACATCAACACTTAGTCCCTTATCGTCAGTAGCTAGTCCTGTGCCTTCGAATGTTTCACAACCTGCAACACCAGTTCCTCCACCACCTCCACCACAAGTTGTACTCACACCAAGACCAATTCAGTCGCCTGCTAAAAGTGATGCTCCTGGAAAAGATAAAAATCGTAAAAAATCAAAATCTAAATCAACGCCAAAGACACGTACTATTAAATTCCATGAATACAAAGGACCACCAAGTGCTCATAAGAATTCAAACAGCAGCAACGCAGGCGAAAGCTCTTACGATTTATTACTACAACAGCAAACACTATTGTTGCAATTTCAATTACAATTGCAACACAAATATCCTCAAATTATTCTACCAGCATCACAGAAAAGTTCATCAGAAGTTAATAACAACATTAGCAGTAATAATTGTAATAGTAATATTAACAATAACAACAATAGTCATAATAGTAACAGTAATCCTTTACCGTCACCATCACCATCAACATCTTCAGAATCATCAACAACCTATCGTTTAACTGGGCGTTTAGAAGATATGAAAGTTAGTGATTTAAAAACGGAATTAAAACGTCGAAATTTACCAGTGTCTGGATCAAAACCCCAATTAATTGAACGACTGAAACCATTTACGGATAATATTATTCAAAATGTAGATATTGCCGCAAACCATAGTAATTCTAATATGGAACAATCTAGTAATTCTCCACAAAATCAAGAAATTGGATCCCCACAAAGTTCTATAAAAGAAGAACCAGAACAAATGGAAATTGGAGAACCTCCCAGTCCAGCACCACAGTCTCAACCGCAACAGCAATTACAACTAATTCAACAACAACAGCAATTAGATCAAAATCAACAATCGCAAGAGGATATTCCACAAAGCCATGCTGACTTAGTTCGAGCTCAGCAACGCCGTATTGAAGAATTACAAAGGGAATTGACATTATCTCAATTAAAATTGAAAGCTGCTACTAGAAGTGAGCCTAAAGTTGAAATGGTTGCTCTACAAAAATTGCTTCAAGCACGTCAACAGCAACAACAACAACAACAAGATATTGTAATACAGATGCAACAGTTACAAGCATTACAAGCACGACAAGCTCAAGTGAACGAAGAGCAACAACGAATACAACAACAGCAACATGTAGCTTTTCAAAATCAAAAGAATTTAACGAATGGTCTATTATTGAATGGTACTGATGCGGCGCTTGTTTTTAATTTAATGCAAGGTAAAGCAAAAATGGTTAATGGGCATACAAAAGCGAATTCATTACCAACATTTTTGAATTCGATAGTAACACCAGTTATTACAGCACCTGAAATAAAAACTGAACATATCGAAAATCCAAAACCACCACCTTTATATGAAGAAGCAACGAAACAAATTAATAAGAAAAATAATGTTAAAAGTCAAATTGTCGATGATGTATTAGAGATTTTAATTAAAAACGGTGAATTACCACCTAGTGCTGCTCAAGATCCTTCAACGCCAGGTTCGGCAGGGGCCAAATCAACAGAACCTGTTTTTCCACAAAATAATATTGATCCTAATAGTCCGGAAGCAGCACTCGGCTTAGATCCAACAGAATTATTAGATAGTTTAGATAATTTAGATAATATGGATTTCACACAATTTGTAATGGAATTAGGTGGTGGCCAACAAACTACTGAAAACAACAATGGAAATATGGATCATGATCAAATAGCAGTACCTATGGATACAGATGATTGGTTAGAGTCTTTATGTATAGAAAATGGACAAAACAGTAGCAATAACAACAACAATAATAATAATAATAATGTTTGTACATCTTCATCGTCATTATCATCGTCATCATCATCGACAGCAACAGCAAATGCACCTTTAACTATTCACGAAACGGATCTGGTTGGCTATGATCCATTATTAAGTATAGCTCAAGATCCTTTTGATCCATTCAATTTAGAGGAGTTCCGTTCGTCGGCCGATTTAACTGCGTCACTATCATGGGACAAAGTTGATTATGCCGCGTAGTTGTGGTGTTTATCGTTTATTTATTTATTATAATTTTTTTTTATATACGTATATTTTTTGCAATAAAAATCAGTGCCGCTTATTCCAGTGATGTGCGATTCCACACGGTAATAATTGAAATTGACATTCCATATGCGACCGCCAAGATCGCCGTTAGGCGCGGGACCAGGGTGGCCCTACGGCCAGGGAACACATCATCAGATGATATTGTACATATATAAATTGTAGTTATTTAGGCAATGCTTAGGTTTTAAATTAAGCATACTTTTTTTTTGATAAAATGTTGAATCTCTGATTTTCAATATATATTATTTGGAAAATTCAAAGAATTAAAGAGGAAAACTAAATTATGTTAATTATATTTAAAAATGAATCGAAAATGGAAAGATTCTAAATATTCCATTAAATAATTTATTTTAATTTCTATTGTTACCATTTAAATTCTCAGCTATTTTAATGCTTTGGCAGTTGTTCACCATTAACTTAAAAAAAAACATTTAAATGTTTATCAAACATTTTTATTCTCACAATTAATTAAAATAAACACAAAAACTAGAAGAATAAATATTTTCATTGGTAGCTCAGGTAGCAGAAAAACTAATATTTGGTTACTATTTTTTGTACAAATGCATTAAGTTCAGAATCACATAATTGTCGTTTTTCATATACAGTGTAGTTAATTTGCATTTTGGGTTATGTATTTTCGATTTGTTTTTTAATTTTTCAAATTTTTGAAAGTTAATCAAAGATTCAACAATAATTATTTACTTGTAATACTTGTACATATTGTTTTTGTGACGAAATTGCCTTTATCTGTTAAGTTATTCGAATGTTAGACATTTTATTTTGTTGACTATTTGTATTTAGGCGGCCGAAATTTGTTCGGCTGTAAGAGGAATGTCGCGCTCTTTAGAATGCCTAATATATGGAAACAATTGTACTTGAGATGCCTTATGATAAGAATTATTATTATTACAATATTACATTGTATCCTATTCTCTTTATGTGTTTGAATGTGTTTTCTGCCACATATACGCTCTGCTCTACTTTGTCTTGTAGCTATTACAAATAATGTATAATATGAACAGTGTGAACTGTGTGGTAGAAATGGTTCAATCATAATAAAAAGTAATCGTAAAATTCATATTCTATTATAATTCTTAGAAATTTCCTTAAAAATCATTCACCAATAACATGAAATGGAAGAATATTAGAAAATTCATACGGATATTATCCATTTCATTAGAAATAACAGTAAACGGCTTCAAGGTTTGCTCATAGCTAAGAATTAATTAAATTCAATCTACGCAAATAAACAATATTCATTGTCTTGTTCATTCAATTATCACAAAATTCTATTCACATATATTTAGATTTAACGTGTAGTACCTGTTGTTAGGCTTAACTTAGACGACACCCAGTGCGCCGAGTCGAGATAATGCCAGGCCAGCATTACTAGACCTTGTCAGGGTCTAGCTACCAATTCCCTTCAAAGCTGCAGATTCATCGGTGAGCCCTATCTATAGCTCTGCTGTCCGATCGTAACAGGTCCGAGATAGTTTTGCATAACTTACCCGCCGAGGGTAGTTGCTGCCATAACCCCCTTTACTCTGCGCTAGTCTCAACCACTACCACTACGAATCCACCTCAAAAACCAAACCTGAGCACCAATCCAGGCCGGGCCCTATTGGTTCCTGTAGTACCAGTTGGATGCTCGTGAATCTTTGTCAATAGCAGTTGAATCCTGCAATTCTTAGCACTGGTGGGCCGGCTCGAGTCCGTGGGATTGCTACACCCAAACCAGCAGGGTCGTCACTCTTGCTGGCCCCTGCGGCCGTGTTTTCTTATTGCTAACTACTCATTTAAGTAGCACTCCCGCCACCACAAAAAAGAGTCACTCTCGGAGGTCCCTTCCGAGCACCTCTGTCATCTTCCCTACTATACCATGCGAACCCCTATCCTCTGCCACCAGAGAGAGGTTACCCACAGTGGACTTTCACGGGTAAACGGCGATGACAACCACTCACTCCACATCCCTGTCGTTTAGCTGTCTGTCCAAATGGGCGCAAATCCACCATACAGCCACCCAGTTCACGCCACGAGGAGGCACGACATAGGAAAAAATTCTATTCAAAATACTAAGCTTTGAATAAATGATTTATAGAATTTTAATTGTTTTAATATCAAAATTTTAACGAACATAGTAATGGGCTATTAATAATATGTATACATAAGTTTTTGAAAAGTAGGTTTTGAAAAATCAAAATTCAATCAAAGTTTTGGGGCAGAATTTTCTTAGCTATATACACTACCTAGATTTTCCCAATTTTGAAAAACAACGCAAATATGATTTTTTTTCGGCGCACGTGTATTTGTGAGAAAATATAAAAAAAATAACAATTCAATAACCTTTGGGTTAATTTAAACAAAACGAAAAACCACTAAATATAAAAATATATAGAGTGTTCCATTTGAAAAAATTAAGTTGCATACATTTTCGGTGTAATCGGAAGTGCGTTACAGCTAAAAATATTTTCATGATATGCGGTGTGGGCAACCATAAACTTTGCGCTGATTGCTTTTTTTAAATTTTCGCACACCAAAGAGTAATCGAAGAATATCTGACTAAATGACTCACTCTGTATATATATATATATATATATATATATATATATATATATGTATGTATAAAATAATTGATATTCAAATCAGTCAATCTATCTTTTTAGGCCAGACTTTTATCAGCTTACGGATTATCAGGAGATGAAATGGTAATTTCGTTTGTAACACGCACTGTGCGCAATAACGATAATTAAACGTAGAATAGGTAGTTGTTATGCTACCACAACAATACAGAATTATTGTTATAACGGTTATACTTCAAGTATTATTCTCAACTACACACAATTGTACGACATTTCAAACGTTTTATTACATTTTATTTCAGTATTTCTAACACGATAAATCCTCTCTTTGTCTATTTTGTAAATTTGGAGAATTAGTGGATTTTCGGATCAAGGGAGATACAACTCCCTGACGGATTTAGCTACTAAGTTTTTGTAAAACTAATTTGTTGGCACTGTCTCTATTCTCATCATCTAAACCTTAAAGCAACACTTTTAACCTCCACTCTGGCGAATACCAAGAGTTTAATGTTTCTACTGTTGTGTAAAATTACTGTCCAACACGAATTTAATCACTTTCACTTTTAGATAGGTACAAGTGTCTCTTCAGAATTATATTTTAAATTTGTTTGATGTCAATTTAGTGTTTTTACTTGCCGTTGGAATTTCAGCTTTAAGGTTCAATCAGTATACGATAAGCACGCACATACGAACATAGAACTACGAAATTCTCCTAAAATATAATTAAACAAGAATTGAATACGAAATCCGTAACGATACATTTATGATGATTACAATTAAATCTATATTTTACACAAAATTATGTCAATATTTATCGAAATTATTATTTACATTCAAAAAGGCGTGCGTGCTCAAGCAAAAATATGTTGAATTCTCTCACTTGAGAAAAACATGGATTTATTCTCCAAGGAGATATTCGCAGAAATATACGACTTTTATTGCGTGAAACTCAGCTATTTTAAATACCTTGTCCATATAGTTTATGTTTTTGTGACTAGTCAGCGCACATGTAGGCAGAATTGTTAAGGGCGCTACACATTAGCATCATTTCGCAACGTTGTCGATAAAAAATTTCTACCCACACCTTGTCGGACAATGCTGTACATCAATGTGTTGCCAGCATTAAAAATTATAGTTTGCCGTAAAAACAATATTCATGTTTGTGGTTGATCGATTATTATTTAATGAAGACATGATTTAATAATTAACAATTTAAACACGCTTTTGTTGCAGGCAGGTGTATTAAGGCAAATCATTTAGTTAAGGGTAATTTAACTGAAAACGCTGATTGATGATACATGTTCGTTGTCATTATTCAAAGTTAGATTAAAAATCGATTAATTGAATTAATGGACGTATCGGCCGAAAAGAAGAACATCACAATGACTCACTCTAAACCATTCTATTATTCGTGTCTTTTGTTTCGAGGATTTGATCATGCAGATTTTAGTGTACGTGTCACCGAGATTTCCATGCATTTTTATTCTACAAATCTGAATATCGTCAGATTAAAGCAAAAAAAAAGACACCAAAACAGACAAACAACAATTTTTATACGAGTCGTCGGATTTAAAAGTATTTTCAGTGGGAAGGCGACATAGATAAGGCGAGCAGACGAAGTTATAGCTACAATTAAGATTGTATCAAGTCAGTTTTTAAGGCAATGACATTTTAGATTTGCTTATAAATATATATATGTATAAATACATTGCATGTTTTAACAAAATTTCGTATTAATTTTTGACGTCTTTTTCTGTTTTAATTGCTTTAAATCGTTGACGAGTCGATTTTGCTGTAATTAAATTTAGAACTTTCATGTTGACTGGAAATATTTCGCAATATTTCCTTATCTTTAATCAAATTTCAAGTTTAATGCAGTGAGTTGCATAAACAGATTAACAGAGGATCGATGGAATTATAGAAAGAAAAACGGTGTTGTGTGGTTTTTCCCAAGTATCACAAAAAACAAAACAAAAAGGTTGTTTTTCCTTGATTAAGTGCAAAATTACATGTTATCATTTTAAATTTAAACTTCCAATAGTTCTTGTCGCCAACAGATTAATGAAACTTAAACTCAGTTTTCCCATATTTAATTTCAGTTATTTTACATTGCACCATTCCAAATTTACATATTTATAATTTTGATTTAATATTCTGAATTTAGCATACTTTGTGTTTTGTCGGTTCTAATAATTCCTGGCGCATCCACCATTTCTTCATTTATTCTAAACATTCAACTTTTATTACTTACAATTTAAATATTTTATTAAGGATAATGAAATAATTTTATAAAATTACGTTAATAGCATTCATTAAATATTCAAATTGATTGTTTCATTTTATTTGAATTGGACAGTACAGGGGCGCAGAGCACTTAAAATTTATTATGAAAAATTCTTTCTTATGTCAAATAATATTTTGTGATCGTTCAATCAATATTTGCTCGCTAAATTTCAACTGCGTTCATGACAACTTTTGTTCGTTCTAGAAGTATTTATCAAGAACACACAAAATGACCTTACTGCCAATAGTTTCAACGTTATTATTCAGTAAATAAATGATCTGTGAGATGAGATTGAATTATTTCCACCATTGCAACATATTGAAATATGTCAGGATCAATTATGAAATCTCACAGCCCTATGGATGACAATCAAATATTTACTTAGATTTATTACAGGATTTCCTAAAAACTTTGCTAGTTTTGTTTAAATAATATTTTATAAAATGTTCGGTTATCATTTATTTTCTTACAAAACTAATTTACTAAACTAGATTGATGCTCATAGTTAGTGAACATGATCTGTAGAGTTGTTATTATTAGAGTTGGAACTTCGCTATATATATGTTACGAAATTAAAACGGAAATCTCAACTTATTTTCATTTACTAACTATTCACTTCAATTAATTGATAGAAAACAGATGCAGCCATAAGCGTTGCCTCGTTTGCTTACACAGTAAAATTATGCGCTTGCTAATTAGTTGTTATTCGTTGTTTAAAATAACAAAAACGGAATGCATTTTGTAGAAATATCAGCATTTTTAACTACAACCTAATCAACATTACCATTGTTTTAAAACTAATTGTAACAACGTAATTAAATTCAAATACATAAACAGTAAAAGCATTACTCGATTAATGGTATTTTAATATTGACAAAATTCCAATATTCAAACTGTTTTACAGGTAGTATCCTTAAATCGATTTTGTATTCAGTATACTTGGAATTTATAAGTTACTTACATTACCGTGTTGAACTACGCCAATTTATTGGATTTGCGGTCATTTTGATGTTTCCAAATGACTTTTTTTGGGATTTTCATGAGATACCTGTGATGAGTTCTTTGAAGCATGATTGATTTTGGATTATAAATTTATAGGTATGCTGATAGTGCATTTTATCTTCTCTTATTCAGTATAAATTGTATACACCACAAAGGCTGCTAATTAACTCAACGGGGTTGTATATAATCAGTGTCATTTCATGGATAATGTGGGATTTAAACCATAGTTTGATCAAATCGCCCACGATGTACTTTGTATACAAATAACTATTCTTATACATATGTTGAAACATATGTTTCGCTTATTATGATTTATTTTTGCTAAGGATGGTGGTGTGATCAAAGTTTACACAAGGAATGTCCTGACTACACTGCAGTGCATTGTCTAATAACCGCCAATGTTAAAATAAAATTTGATAGCAGAGTTAAACAGTTGAGACAATTAACAGAAACCTCTCGGAGTTTTTTATAAAGTACGCTATTGACACTGGACCATTCAAGCACTCAGTATTACATGAACAATGTGGATTTTATCATGTAATATTGTTAATGTAGAATGTAGAATAATCTTTACACTCATGTTATATTTACAGAATATAATGGAGTGTTCGACGTGATTGTTCCAATTCCTAATAAAAATACATGGATAACTCAGAAATAGAAAATAACGAAATAAACAAAGGGGGTCTGACAAAATGTAGTTTATCGTTGACTTTACCCAACATTTACAATAACAAGTCAATTACGAAATGGAAACCTGACAGACATTTATAAACTTAAACTAGAAAGCACACGTGTCTAAAGGACGATGATCTTTAAAAGGCAGTTTACACGATGTACAAACAAGGATATCACTTTAGCATAGTTAATCTATCTTTGTAATTAGAAACCGACAATAAAAGTCTAGAAAATTATGATAAAGATGGCAATATCGAGAGTTAATTAAATAAAAAAAACACTTGTTGACATTTAATACAATAAACAGATCTTTTGAAATGAGAAATTATGTTGATGTCAACTTAAAAATTTATAAGAGACAACATGTCTAGAAATTAGGAGTAAAACGTAAAAGACGTGAACTCAATGTATACACTGAAAATGATAAAATAACGAAATACTAACGCTGACATAAAATATTCCATCCTATCTAAAACGTGTATTAAATGGAAACAGGAGAGATGGTAAAAATTGATGTTTAAGCCTCGAAGAAAACTGACTGATGCAACAATACCAATAATGAAGTTTGAAACCTGTTATTAGCATGTTTGGAATTCAAGGGAAGGAAGGAGGAAGGCCCCAATATCAGATATTTGAGTATTTCATCTAGTGTTTTGGCAGTATGACTGTAAGTTAGTACGAAAAATTGATAATGACAGATTATTTTTAACATTGAATCGTTTCAGTAGTAGATATAAAAATGGTAAAAGTGATAAATCCCGAGTGATGAGCCGTATCTATGAACCGTCTGTGTCCGAGTATGTACTTTTCCAACAAGTTACACAAGGAAATTTCTCCAAACGATTTAGACTCAAAGGTGCTTAAGTCTAGATGTACTTTCAACCGAAAAACTCGTTGATTTTTTTTTATTCGTACCTAATGCAAATATTTAAATCGCAAAGCACAGGACTCGCGGCCATTATATGAATCGATATTCTTAATCAAGTCTTCTTTTATTTTTGTTGTTGTTATTGCTGGTGAAACAAACTTCAGAATGTATGTTTGTTTGGAAATCGTTAAAGCTTTCTCTTTTGCACTCTAAGATAGCTTTTTAAATGATGCATCATCACGTACACGTTACAAGCCCACAGTAAACTTTCAAAATATTATCATGCGACTTTAGAGTTTTAAACTGACTATCATAATATCCGGCCACCGGTACACACATTTGAATAGATTTAGTAAACCTGTGGATGTTTATCACTTTTATCCAAAGATTTTATCTATAGCTTTTAACTAGGCACAACTAAAACTAATTTGTTTCAAAATGCAGGACCTCTATGGTTTTACGTAATGGTAATGTACGTGGATTTATAATAATTTACAGATTGTTTTGAAGATATGGAAATAGCTGGCATGAAAATCGAAAGATTGACAGAACAGAAAAACAGAACAATAAAATGGATATTTGAATGCTTTCAGTGAAGAAATTCTTTGACTACATGTCTTGGAAACCTTCCATTAATCCCCCAGAGTCAACTTGAATTGCGAGTATTACAAGAAAAAAATAATCCAGTTTGCCACACAATGTATACATGTATTAGAAAAATAGTTTTCTCAAGTTACACGAATCAACAAGCATTTCATTCAAACTTTTAATTAGAACAGCAACCATTTTAATGAATGTCTGTTTGACGTGTCGTTCCAAACAATCAAAAGAGACTCAAAACGAAATGGAATGACATTAAGAATTGAAAAGATGGATAAATATTTTCAAAAAAAATTAAAAAATATCAAACATTCATTACATTAAATTTATAAAAAAAAACTCGTCCTTATTCTATTAAAAAAATACATTTTTGTTAAGTTTATCTGAATTGGAATTGTTTAATTACTTCTCATCCAATGTTTATATAGAACGTTCTAGATTTATTTTCAACATCGTGTTAACTAAGGATATCTCTTGATTACAATGAATTAACTGTCTTGAAAATTTCACGATCAGCATCTTTTATTTATAAGGCGATAACTTTACAAAATTAATTAATTAATGAATACAATTTCGTAGGTACGCATGCATGAAATTACGTTAATGGAAATTCGGTTATTTGAAAATTTATACATTTATACCAAATATTTGAACGTCTAAGGTATATTGAAAATTCAAAATAAACAAAACTATGTAAAAAACTTGTAAATTTACGCATCAATAGATTTTGCTTTCGTTTATTGGAATGTCTGATAGCAATGAAGAGTTTACATAAAAACTCTCCAATACCACAATTTACATTCCACTGGAAATTGATTTGACTTTAATTACAACTCTTCAAGTATCAAATTTCATTAATTGTATCATGTAATAGGTTTTTCTTTTTGTTTGTAATTGTAAGATGTTGAATTAAATTAATAGTTTTATACTGAAATTATTAGACCATGCTGTTTCTATCACGTTACATTCATGTTGTTAGTGTTATCATAGTCCTGCCGGTCAAAGGATTGTGCGTGAACAATGTTGTGTCGGGGGCTCTGGGGGGCTCTTCAAAACGCCAATCAATGATATAGGGGGCAGTGCGCGCGCGCGTCGCACCTGGAACCCAACATCGGCACCCAATTCTCTATGCGATTTCGTTATAGACGGTTGTCATAATGTGAATTAACATTGTTGATCCTTACACGTATCTATTATCCTTACGGCACTTTAAAAACAATTGTAGTGTTTATCGTTTACGGACAGCATGGTGTAAAGGTAAGATGTTATTATTATAGAAATAACTTAGATTTTGAAGAAAATCTAAGAAATTTACTTTAAGATTCCGGTAAGATACGTATCGGAAAATTGTTCAGTATATTGAAAGTAATTATAAGACAAATAAAATGTGGGAAATTATAGCGATGTTCAACTTGTTGAATTCCGTATAATTCGTGACATGAGATGATTGATGTTCTCCAAATCGAAGTTTATTCAAGTTACAACTTATCCAACAAATAACTTTGTCTGATGATATAAAATTGTATCATCCCACAAAACAAACGTTACTTTTATTACTTTTTCGAATCAAGAGTGTTTGTTATGCACAAAAACACTATTTTAAATACCGATTGCATTTTATATATCCAATGGAACTACAATCCAGTAAAAGGTAAAGAGATTGATATCAGTTTAGGGATGTTGTATAAATTGGCTTAGATTCTATCATGTATCTTATTTTGCGG
The DNA here is from genome assembly GCA_028455855.1 of Meloe dianella. NCBI lineage: Eukaryota > Metazoa > Arthropoda > Insecta > Coleoptera > Meloidae > Meloe > Meloe dianella. The sequence continues at coordinate 1,930,890 of JAPTHL010000054.1, read as the reverse complement.
CATATTACAAATTCGGAATGAACTTTTCAGATTCAAATTTCGATTAGAGACAATATTTACTTTCTACCTTGAAATTACCTAACGGTTTCGGAAAACGAGGGTGAGTTGTATGTTGAAACATAATAGGCATAACCGGTGAAATGTGCAAGTAATTGAGTTAAAAAAAACGCAGTCATAAAGCAGATTTTTTTCTTGTTTGAATAGTCCATTGGAATTCTAAAAAAAGTTTCATTCCAAAAGAAATACCAAACACAATGCGATATTGTGGCAATCTTTTGCGAGTATTGTAGACTAAACCACATGAAAGCAACCATTTCTTGATATTCCTAGTCATTAAAATGATGATTATCCAACCAGGTGGCTTTGATTTCAAAGCACAACATTTATCGATATTATCCATGTGAAATAAAGTCAGGATCGCTTTGGACATATTTTGTCAAAGCTTATATCTAGTAAAGCTTTCATATTCACAGTTTTATAGTTTCCTAAGACTTTAAATTATTATACTGTTTTAAAAAAAAACTAATTTCGAATTCAAACAAGCAAGAGAACACTTTAATAATGTGATATCGGGCATTAAAAACTTTCTTAATTATATGAAATACAGCATAGCTGAGGAAATGTTTTTCCATTCTTTTCTGTAGTACCTACGTAGCTACTTTTTTGTCTGGATTATTTTAGTTGTTTGTCGATCAATGATTTCATATGGCAAATAATCAACAAGAGAATAAATTTAATTAACCACCATATCCGACCGTTATTACAAATAAATGATAACACTGACTACACTTTTAGTTTATACAAAGATAACAAATAGGTAATCCGATTTTATGTTTATCAAAAATGCGAGATTTTTATTTAGCATACGAAGATTTTTCGAATTCTGAATTAATTATTCCTCTAGTTCCTTATTGTTATCATTTAACGTTAAATATGGAGTAACACAGACAATTGCGTCAAGTAAAATAAGCAATGTCAACGTTTATATCCATAAACTGATATGGCAGTTTTGTCAAGCCAAAAACACCTGTTATTTTAGATAGAGTATATCAAATAGATCACAACCAGTGGCAGACAATATAATACGAAATATAGTAAACAATTGTTGTATAATCACTCAAGTATGTAAAAGGGAAAGATGATCAAATCATTCACATGAAATGATAAGAAACAGGTGACACGCAGATGATGTGGTTGAGAGAATAGTTTGAAGGTAGGTAGACATCACAAACATATTGCTTTACTTTGCTTTATATTTCAACGAATCGTCAACTTCCAAAGAGTGATCGATGATCTGTAAGGAAGAACGATGTAGATACGAAAGAGGAATATAGAATAAAAACTGCAGAACTTTTCAGTTTCAGTTAGCGTTAGTATTGTCCTCAGTTAATTAAAAATATAGTTAATGATTAGAAAGTTTGCAACATCTGCCGATGGGCTTATTTCAACTTTACCAATTAAAGTAAAATTACTCGTTACACCTCTTACATATATATATATATATATATATATATATATATATATATATATATATATGAAATATTGATTTTTAAAGCATGTTCTAGAGAGGAAAAAAACGTTTAATAATAAATAAACGTTGCAGTAATGTTAAAGTTTAATAAATTACTTTATGTTTGTAAGTCTTTGTTTCACGTTATATCGCAAAATTCTAGTGGTTCCCTTGACAACAATTCGAACAAATAAGTTTCAATTAAGTGAAAACATCGTTCTAGAATGTGAACAAAATTATACGATTTTTTGCTATTTTCGTTTTTGCGTTTATTGAAACTTAACAATGTACAAAAGTATCACTTGATTATAGTACAAACAAAAATTATAAAATATCGATCAGTTGTGTTGTCTGGAAGTCTAGATTTTCGTATCGATCGCTTTTTATGTTTGTTTTACAGTTTTTTTCAATTCATTGTAGTCATTTCATAAAAATTTATCACGCAGTTAATGCTGTTAAGTTTAAATCCAATTTATCAAGAACGATTGGATTCATGGACTGCTTTATTAATTTTTCAATCTATAGATTGTTTTCTGTCAAAATTTTTATATAATTATTCAATATTCTCTAAGTAGTCATCTACACTATTTGTTACCACATCAGTAATCATTTGTTGCAACCACTCAACTATATTCATATGAATAGTTCAGTGGTTGCAACTTCATAAAACTTTGTTCATCGTGTTTCTACCTGAAAAAATAACAACTTCTGGCAAAAATTTGCGAAGTGAAGTTATGAAGGTGGCAGAGGTGCGCGAATGGGTCGTCGATGTGCGGAGCGACAGTGGAAGTTTTACCAAAAAGAATACCTCATCTGAGTACTTCAGTGAAGTATCTCAGTTGAAGGGAACAAGTCTCGCGGGGATCAACAGTTGTAGCAAAATTGTTGGTTTGGGCTTGACGAGCCCACGAGATGGTCTACCAGTGCAGAGAATTGTAAGATTCAACTGAGGGGTAAGCATCTGACTGGTACCATGGGAACCGGTCGAGACCACAGGCTTACCTCGAGTCTAGTTTTATGAGTTTGGATTCGTGATGGTGCTGGCAACTGCTTGAGGCGGGTGATCTAAGCAGAAAAATTAACTCGGGGATTGTCCTGTAAAGGCACAACAAGTTTAGATAGGCGAGGAGTCTGCAGCTCCAATGAAATTCGGGGGCTGGACTGATAGCAAAGTCGAGTATTTTCACGAACCCCCCAGTCGTGATAGTCGTGTGAGTTGAGCCTAATGACGGGTATCGCACGTCAAATCAAAGAATATATGTATGGTAAAAAATAATGTAGAGGATTACGTGAGGAAAACGATTTAATACACTAAAAACATAACATTATTTAGCATTATTCATACAAATTTCAAGGAATTCAATCAATCTTTTTTTATCATTTCAATTTTCACGTAAGCATAATTAAATAAAAAATGGTAGACCACAGAATGTGTTGAGAATTAGAAGAATTTAATTTTTGTTGATTCTGAAAAACTTTTAAATCTCTTTATTATGTGGTAAAACATTTGTTGGATTGTAAGATGAGCTGAAACAAAAAAAAAAACAAGTGAATAGCGTGGAATAAAGGAATAATAAATGTAGAATGTTTTGCTCGTTGTCACTTTTCGAATTATGTTCTTATTTATTATGAAGTGAAAATGTGCAAACTACTAAGGGCATTAAAAGCAGTGTCAAAATACCTTCACTTAATTGTTTCATATTCTATAAGAAAATAGCAAGGTCTATTATTAGTAAAACTGCATTTCCACTTAGCGAGGAAATTTCTGCGAGTTTCTATCAGGTGAAAAGATTATCGCAAGATTTAACAACTGCACAGGCGAGAAACTCCCCACGGACTTCGCGCAACTTTCTCGTCGGACTCGTTCTAACGTGTTTTCACTATACGTAAATTTCTAGTGAATGTTTCAGAAATATTTACAAAAATTAAGCTTGTGAGTTGACGAGAAGTTTTTGCAAGGATGTTCAAACTAGACCAATGCCCTCGCGCGAGAAGCTTACAGCCAGCATTTAAAACTCGCAGGAATTTCTCACAGAATTGTTCACACAAGTAGTTTTTCTCGTCCAGTGGAAATGGGGACTAATAATTAATTTATCTGACACGCCCGAGAAAAATTTTACGTACAATGTAAACACGATAAAAAGGATCTGTCGAGAAACCTGCTGCGAGTTTCTCGCTAACGAGAACGCAGTCTAAGACAACTCAGTTTAAATTGACCGGTTAGTTAATCGACACTAACAGACACCTGAAAATTGCTTAATGTAAATGGGGAATTGTAGTTGATGTCCAAAATTAGAGATGAAGATTAATATTTGCAGGGAAAACTTTTAATTTATTTGTTACTTCAACGAATTTCTAGAGGTATAAAGTTTTACGATACTTTTGATTGACTTTCTTCCTCCCCTTATAAATCAACTGATAAAATAAACACCACAAAAAAGTACAGTTTCTACCACAAATTTTAATTGATATAGGCACAACTCATATTATTGTCATGCTTTGTCGCAGGCTCTAAATTATATTCAATTAGAAATTAATGTTCCAATAAAAATCAATTGATATTATTAGGAAAACGTGATTGGTGGGATTAATTTGATGAAATTTTTTTCATAATTTTTTTGAAAATATTCCAAGATATTTAGACGAAGCTGACAAGAGCTACTAAGGCTTCTGAGAACAAAGGTACATTTTAAAGGCAATTTATATTTATGTGTACTTACATCTACAAACCGATTCGGTATAGTTACGGAATTGTTGTCAACTTATTTTGTCAAATATTTGACAGTGCTCAGAGATCTGGCAAATGTAATGTTTATTAACTTAGAAACCACACAATTATTGTTTGTATTTTGACATTAACAGTTTCAATTTCCAAATAAATTAAAGGAGCAACAAATTGTATGAAATGACGTTGCAGTATTGACGCCAGTTTCTTGTTTCGATTCTACGATTTTCCCAAATTAAGTTTATTGGGGAAACTAGAAACAATAAATAAACGAAAAAGCTTCTTTATATAATCTCTCTATTTTAGCGATTTGATAATATAGAACTTGGAATAAACTAAATTGAAAAGAAAGTTGTATTATGTTTCACCGTCAACGCTTCTCAAACAAAAAAATAGGAATAAAGAGAGATCCCCAAACAGCTTTTTCGTTATAAATATTTGCTTTAATTGAAAACTCTTCTTTCTTGTCCAATTATTTTCCTTTGTGGTCCCGTATATTCGTTTGAACTAAACAAATTAATTAACGGTCTAATCTTTTATTTACAACAATATTGTGTTCTTATAATGTTAATGGGTAAGACTCTTAATTTAATTGAAAAAAATCTAATTTTCCTCCATCAAAGGATGCTGAATTCTTGTTTTTCTATTTATTGCAGCTGGATAATGAAGATTCAATTATAATGACCGTTCAAAGAGACAATTTATACTGTCTGCTAGACAATATTGTAGATGCCTAGAGGATAAATGTTTTACAGTTGATATGATGGCTCTTATTGCTAGTTGAAAATCAATCAATAATGTTCAAAGTGTCAGGATTGTAACGGCGAGATTTCCTACAGCTGCACGGATGTTTAAAAAAACCTGAAACATTCCTATAACTATGAGAAAAAAAAACTAACATACGATATAGCTAATAGTTGTTTATATGTTGTATTTTAAGCCCCTGAAGCTATATTTTCCGTACTGATTCTATATGGAAATTCAATTGTTTTTTTCTCGATGTTGTTTCAGCCACAAAATATGCATATTTGAGTAGGATTGTTATTGGTTTTACTTATCTGGCTGCAAGTGGAACAATTTATTAATTAATACTTTAATGTTTATTATGTTATCAATCATTAAACTGTCATATTGTGTTACAAATATTGAAATTTTATCAGTATACCAATAAAGAACAAAATAACCATTTAAATGATAATAGATACATTCAAGTGTTTCCATAAGGAATTTTTCAGGTTTTTCCATACTGTATTGTTTACTGTAGGGCATTGAAATCTATTCTAAATATTTGGGATTTTTTTTATAAAACCAATATCGTGTATTTGTTTGTTTCTCGTGTCTTTATGTTTCGTAAACACTCACTTGCGGATGAATGGATAGACACTTTCACAATATTGTTGACCGCCTGGATTCATATGATTACAATGGAACAAATCTTCAATTTATCACGATTCCGACGATGCTATGTTCTCAATTAAGTTTATCCTGTTGTAAAAGATCTTGAAGTTATGGTATTGAAGTGTTTTACTAGTTTTGATGTTGTAAAATGAATGGTTAAAGCGTCTGTACACGTTGAAAAATTAACGTAACATTTATCTTCGTTTTTGTTTTAAATGAACATCTGAGGTCGTCTGAACACTTTCCTGAAAGAATTATTTGAAAATGCGAAATAGTTGGTGAAGTTACAAAAGTTCTGAATTCAGCAGGTTAATGTTGGTTATAATAACGATTACTAAAACTTTAAAACCATTTTGTGCAGAAACATTTACTTAAAAAAAAACATCTAAGTATTTATTGTTCACAATTGATCTACATTTTTCACTGAATCATCGTTGAATTGTGATTTTCATCGTTAATAATTAGTTTAAAAGTTTTTTTTGTCTCCGAAAACGATGAATTTTAAGACTATAATCGACTACTGCGTAAAGTTTTTCAAGAGATTTTTGTTATTCTTTAGCGCAATTTTTCTTAACATTTTGCTGTTGGATATTTTCCAGTATTTTATTTATCATACTAAAACTGTAAGTGCCAGTTATAGTAATATCGTATCTCTTGAGGATCGGTGTATGAACATCGTGTTCAGTTTTCGAATACAGCACGATGACAGCTATATGGATAGAACTCAGCAAAGAATGAGCAACTTTTTAAAATTCTCCTTTTTCGTTTTGCAATACATGAAGCGGTTCGTTTTTCTGGATGCAAATAATCCTATTTTAATTGTAATTTATCTTATGATAAAGCTACTAGAAAAACGTATGTGGCCTGTTGAAATTTATGCTTGTACATAAAGGATTATTCCTCTAGCGTTGTATGTTTGTTTGTGTACAACATTTGTACAAAAAAAATCTACATAATGCCATTAGTTTTGCATTTTCTAAAGCCGTTGATCGAAACTTCGGTTCTACGTGTTTGTCATAATCAGTGTTTAGGTTTATTGTTTAAAACATTTCTCCGAAATTATTTTGGTCTTTCTCTCAATTACGTGTATTATTCCGAATATATTGTGAAGTTTTGAGCGTTGAAACATAGACCGTTAATTTTAGTAGTTCTTGACAGTAAAATTTTCGTTTATCTATCGATAACAAGTGGTAAGCTGTCAAAGTTTACGGTCTCGCAAATCTTGTGCGAAAGGTCCTCCTTACGATGCATTGTTCAATTTTCACTAGTCTGATTTTTGTAAATGTAGAGCATTTTACATAAAAATACATGTAATGAAGATCATTGAAATTTCAGCTTATCAATAATAAAAAATTGTATCTTTTGCTGACAAGAGCTTGACTTGGTAAAATGCTGCATCTCATGGAATTATCTCGTTGAACGAGATAAAAGATTCTTTAACACTTCTTATCAGAGAGTTAAATAACTCCAGTTACTTCTGTCATCTTCAATCACGATAGGTCTAGGGCCAGATGTCAAAGGGAATCTTTACTGAATACATTTGTCGTGTGTTTTCAGAAATTTAGTTGATGTCGATCATTGTTTGTGAAATATTTTATTATTGGATAACCGTACTCAATCTTTGCTATTTCTGACACATTAGTAAACTAATTTATTTAACTTATGTACGACTTTAAATAGAAAATCTCACTAGTTTTCACCAAAATGTCAATTTTCGTTTAGTATAGTTCCTATCGCAAATCTTGTAATTTTAATTTCTTATTGTTTCAGAAAATCAAACATCTTTCAGTTTAAAATGAGTTTCTTCAATTCATTACAAGAATACGTGAGCAATAGCGTAGCAGGACTGAGTTTAAGTCCGAAACGGTAAGTAGTCTTATTGAATAAGTTCTTAATAAATTAAAACAAAAAATCCAACGCTAGAATCACCACACATCATTATTATTATTATTATTATTATTAAAAGACAAAGATCAAAGCGATAGTGATGTGTCAACAAATTGCAACAGCTCTTGAATATAACGAAAATTTCCAAGATGTAAATTTTCTGACACAAATCAAAACGCTCTTATAAAATATTTACACGAAATGCAATAAAATATTCAGAATTTTAAATCATCGTGACGACATAAAACTGAATTTAGTAGACGTTCGGTTAGAATTTTTCAAAAAATTACTATTCAACCCAGGATTAGTGCGTAGAAGATGTGATTAGTTCTATTTAGATTTAAAGTGTTGTTTCGAATAAAGTAACGATTTGAGACAAAACGGTAAGTGGTACATCACAATCATAAGTATCGAACTTGTATTAATAAAAATAAAGCGACTTGACAAAAAACACACGCACACACACATACAGCTAGCGGCTGTGTTTGACAAATCAAATCAATTTTTTTTTATTTGGTCAATTTTTTGTAAATTTCGAACATTCTAAATGTGAAACATATGTATGCATTCTAATATATCATCATGTTTCTAGAATGATGTGTTTCAAGACAAAATAAAAATTGTGAAAAATGACATGTAAAAACGACATTTCCAGTCTTTTACCATTCTACAGCTCTTTAAACGTTAAAATAGAGCTTGTTTTTCTCTTTCGACAGATTATACAACTGAAATGATTATTATTTACGACAAAATGTCAGCCGATGAAATTTCAGTTGTTGGAACAATACTTTATCGATATTAACTTGAAATTAAAGTGTTATTCAAATTGGGGAAACAAATCGAAATGTATGGCTTACCAATTCCTACCAATAACAATCTCATATTTAATTTAACGAAAATTTCAATAAAAATCTCTGAAACAAGAGTGGCTTCACAATTAATAGAGATTTGTTTGTTTCATTATTCGTATTCATTCAATGAATTACAGGCTTGGTGGAAAATATGGTTAATGAGGCAAATTAAGCTGGTATGAGATGTAAAAAATGTCATTAGAAAAAGAGTAGAATTCGAGCAATTTCATATCAGCAAATGAACCCTTTTCATACATCACTAAAACTGATGGATCTATGAAAATTTGATTTCGATTAATGGAAATGTAACGAATAAACAAATAGGCACAAGCAGGATAATTCAAACCTTTTTATGTATAACAAGTAATATAATTACACTATGTATTTGCCTTGGATTACATTCACCATTAGATAGAAGCGAACTTTAATTCAATTAATATTCATGAGATAAGAATTTGCCGGATCTACATTTCAAAAGATCCTAAATCAACAACAGAAAACAATAATACTAATAGTGATAGATATTTCAAGTTCGACGTTAACATTTCCACTTCAAGCAGAAATCGATAATGACACAATGTCAAGATAAAGTAGATTCACAAACTGAGAAAATTTAGAAACACGCTCAATATTAAATAAAAGAAAAAAACCTACGGTATTCAACTTGTCAAACATAAAAAAAAACAACCATATCAATAATCTTTATACAAGACGGAGCATTATATTAAAATTGAATATTGATCATCTCAACTAAGAGGATTTATCGTTTCGCTCGAATTATTACTGTAGTGTTTTCTTTTTTCAACATTTAAGCACGAATATAAAGACTGCGATTCAAAGAAAATAAAGACGAAGAAGAAAAACAAAAGGAGATTGAAGTGGATATCGACAGGATTCGATGCTACTTCGACTGCTCAATTTTTCTCATTATTTTCCTATATTACCACTCCAAGATATTGCTTTTGCAGCTCCAGAATTTGAATTTTCAATACCGTTACAGATTTATTGTTCATTATATTAATCTTTTGTCTATGTCTATATCGTGCATACATGTAATCCAGTTTAGGCTCCTGTCATTCCACCGATCCAGGTCTCACTTGTTCAATTCAGGATTATCTATCGACTATAGAACGGTTGGTGACAACTAGCTTTGATCCACCGTTGTGCTTTGATCCTATTTTAATACTATCTCTAGCCATACAGTTTTCATTATTGTTTTCTTTTTATCAAAAAAAAAACTTTAAATAACTTGTATTAATAGTAATATTTCTCAAAATACAGATAGAGGAAACACAGTTCTAATACAAATAAATTTCAACTAAGCCTTAACAGCTTTCAAATAGTATTTCATTAAAGAGATAAAGTTTATTTGCAATTTCAGAACAAATAAAAGTCATTGCATTACAGTGAAAAGTTTAAATTAACTAGTTTCGTGTTTAAAATGTTGAAAACCTTAATGAAAATCTGATCGTTTTTATTGGATGTTTTTTTATACAATATAATAAGTAAAATTATTTTCATTCATCCTTATTGTTGACTCGCTAAACAGATCTAAAATAAAAAATGAAACTGATTTTTTTTTTCATAAAAAAGAGCGTTGTCGCTTGACAAATATAATCTCAAAAAAAATACTTCGGTATCATTGTGAATTTTATACCTTTGATATAAAACAATACTTGTGCAAAAGTCTGTATAGATTTGTATGTTTAAATTTTATTTATTCATCAGAATAGATGCACTTGGGTTCATTGTTATGTTTAAAATGTACAAATTCTCTAAGGCTATGTCGACATGTGCAGTGCTCTACGCTCGAATTCATCCCTCTTTTTGTTCATAGAAAGCAACTAAAAAAAAATATCGACGACCAGAGACCAAATTCTCTACGTGAGGAATCACCTTAATGTTCTTAGAAAGTTTATTAGTTTGTATTGTCTGACGCCTATCGGAAATGGATAACTTTCAAGTGTAAATCTGAAGACTATCTTTGACATTGTATAAAAAGGATTGACCAAGAGAAAACATTGAAGAAAGGGTGGTGACAAAAAAAAATGAATCAAATCGAAGAACCTGTAACATTGGACAATTTTTTCACTACAATCTCGCATAAAAGGTTTTAGAAAATCATTGAAAAAAGAAACAAACAATCATGACAATGATGAAAAATTGTAGATTTTCAAATGTGGCCGGCAAAACAAATTCTATAAGCGAGCAGATAGGTAAATTTTACTTTACTCTTTGAAATATATTCTACAATAAAGACAATATAAAGAAAATATGAAAATAATCGAATCTTGCTTATAAAAAAGTCATATTAATAATTCAACGGAATTGATTGAGTAATTTTAATTTCGTTTCTTTCGAAGACTATTTTTTTAAAATTCGTAAAAAAATCCAATTTGTTTTTTGTAACACAGAGAATATACGCCTCTCTTCTCGACCGATCAGTGAAACGGAAATCGATTTTTCTGATTTAGACTGTGGTTTCAATACACACATCACAAATATTCTGAAAACTCAAATAGTCAAATTACAGTCTGTTTAATTTGAGACACTCCATTGTGGATGGAATTGAATTTTTATTGCTTGGAGAAAAATTTCAGGGAATACTTCCGTATCGTTGCATATTAAGCTAAATGATCGCACATATATGCCTTCAGGCCTTCTTAAATACTTCAATATCTCTTATGTTTTAATGAAAAATAGGTAAACATTTTGGTGTAACATGGCAACATACTGTCACAGCGGTGTATTAATTCACACGGTGTATATTAAAAACATCAAAATCGATGAAAAGTGATCTTCTCTACCACCCGTTTTTTTTTATACAGATTATGTTGTGGGGGAAAATTGAAAAAAAAATTACTGTTGGATAAAAATTGAACTTCGTAGCTTGAAGGCAAACAACTTAACTTTCATGCTATGTAAATAGTTACCTAGTTTTTCCCAATTCTTGTAAGAAAGTTCTTCTAAAACGGTATCATTCTTATGAAAAAAACCGTTAGAACGTTTATAAAGACTATTTTCTGTTTAATTAAGCTTCTATTCAAACAGCAAACATTTTTCTTTTTGTATAGCTAATCAAAACGATTTCAATATCAATTAAGACAGAATATAAATAGAAATCGAATGATCGTGACATGAATTTACATAAAGAAATGTTCTATCCCCATTTGAATATTGAGTCTACAACATTTATTACTAAATAGATGTTTTCTTAAGGGTTTACACACTTAAGAAAATGTTTGTATATAATGGAAAACCCAGTAGGATACGGAAAATACCCATACATATATATATATATATATATATATATATATATATATATATATATATATATATAGTATGCTATTACTGTCAATATTACAACATTAATGCCCACTTAACTCATTTTTTATCGATTAAAGTGCGGTATTATAAAGTTCACAAGTTATTAGATAGTAACTAGATCCTATCTAAACAGTTTGGAGGGTTCTTATACTAACAGATTACCCGATTCTTACCATCTAGGGCTTTTCTATGGTGAGACATTTTTTTTGGCTCTATGTTAAACTGAGATCATGGTGATTGAGATCAACTTAAAAGAGCTGCATTCAAGTGTATTCAAAATGGTTAAATATGTTATGTAAACATCTATCAATTTCGCTGAAGCTGTACTATTTTGATATTTCCCGAAGAATATGACAGAAACATTAGAAAATTGCTTGTTGTGTAACAATAATTCAAACAATAAACGAAAGATAACTAATATCACAATACAAGTTAGATTAATTAATTATATAATTAATTAATTTTGTTTGTTTTTGTTTTTCAGATTTTCATTAAGTCGAACAGATACAGCTGATACGGCACCATCTGGTGCACAAACCACAACATCAGCATCACGTAGTAATTCAGGTGATAGTAATACACCTGGTTTTCCAAAAGTTGTACCGGCACCAGGTACTAGTGCTTTAGTGCAAAGACGCCGTAGTACATTAGAATGTTTGGTACCACAACCACCTGTACGTCGGCCAGGTTCATTTCGACAACGTTCACCAAAAGCAACACCAGAACGTCGTCCATCATTTTGTAGTAGACGTTTAAGTTGGCCAGATATTGATCATCAAGTTCGTTCAGGGTAAGGAATCTAAGCAATTAACTGAGCTAATTATTAGTATTTTGTATGATTTGAAAATATAACAATTGTAAACTGAAATATAAACATTTGTGTTATAATTAAAAACTTAGAAAGCACAGGAACACAGCTGTTTAAAAATGTATGAAACCATTCCTCCGATAAAATCTCAAACTTTCAGCCAAATAATATAAAGTAATGCGAATAGGGTATCTGTAAAATTGTAATAAAAAAATATATTCGAATATAATTTGATCTTTTAGATGAAATTTCGAAGGAAATTTTCTCATCAATGGAAGTTAATTGCAAGTAGAATTATTTTTGTCATTTTTTCAGCGTTCAAGAAATTGATGGATCGTACTTTGAAAGTTTCACAGCGTTAGCATGGAAGCAAGAGAATCAAAGGCAGGGTGTATTGAAGACAGCTGAAGTCACAGCAATGGAGCCACCATCACAAGAACAAGAATTAGGTATTGCACCTATCGATTATTCAGCATCACAAAATGAAAAGGACAAACTTTACCTGGAAATGTTGTATACAATTGCAAATACGGTAAGTTGCCGTCTTTTCTATAGGCCTTTCATTGATGTGATGGTCTTATTAATAGTACCTAATCATATACCAATATTTCATACCTGTTCGTATCCGGACTACTACAAGTAATGAACTTGAAATAAGGGAATGCAATCAATTCTCTTTCATATAAATTGGTGCACATAATATCAAGCAAATATTTTCAACACGGAAACGTAATGCACTCACTTTCTTTCTAATTATCAAGTTAACAAATGTCATCCAAGAGTTAGTTTTAGACTGATTTATCATCTTGCCCTCTTAATGAATGTAATGCGCTTGTCTCATTAAGAACAACAGAACAAGAATTATGTCATCTTAAACTATTCAAATTATTATAAATGTGACATTTGTCTGCCGATTGTACAAATTGTTTGGAAATAACAATTATGAAATACACGAAAGACCTAGTGTCTACAATTAAAGAGAAAAGGTACGACTTTGTTAATCCCTACACTCTTGTGTGTTAACAAATTTGAACTACTTCAATTTCGTAATTAATTTAAGGAAACTTTTTTGAGAGTAGAGAAAATTTTCGTAAAATGTCGTACTATGTAACAAAGATTTGATAAATAATTATATAAAGTCATCAAAATTCAGCATTTGCTATAATTCTCCATTATCTGTCTTGTAATAATTCTCTAAAATGTAATATTGTGAATATAAGGGAACTGTTTTTCTAGTTTAAATGAAAACTTTATGCTGATGAAATTTTCTTATAAGAGCTCCATTTTTCGACAAGTGATCATAGAAATAAAAGGAAAAATCAATAGAAAAAAATTATTAAATTGAATTTGCATTTTAATTTAATTAAAAAAAAACATGATTGGCCCTTGACAACAGAAAATTGTTACAATAATGAACAATTATAATTTAATGGAAGCTTTTGTATCTTTTGAGTTCAGCAAAAAAGCGCTAACACATACAGTTCCGTTTTACAGCTTGGCAACAATTAATTATCATTTTATTGAACAATTTTATTCATTTTCCAAATAAGCGAAAATATAACTATGGGGACGAAAAACTGCATGAAGCGACTCGACTGGTCAATATATGTAAATGCCACCCGGCGCATCCACCAATTTCGTATTTACTTCAGATTGGCTTGAAATTTAATTCACCTTTTTCAAAATGCAAGCTATTATGAAATACTAAGAGTAACAAAGACGAAAAATGCAATTATCAAGAGTTTTATCCACCCTTTTGAGATAAATTCAGGTTAATTTTTGTGTGGTTTAGTCAGATGACAAACCAAATGAAATTTCGTTAATATCAATTTTTATCAATAAGATGTGAAGTTTAACTTCAAATCATCTTGTTTCTTTCATTAAGGCTTCATCAACGTGTACGATTTATGTGATACTTTAAGTACTAAAAGAAAGTTTATTGAAAATTTTGGAACGGACTTCAACATAATACTTTCTGACAGTTGAACAGGTGTATTGTAGTATAACTTGAGAAATGTCCTCTTTAAATATATCAACAACGTTGTATTGAAGTCGTAGATAAACAGTTGGTATTCTTCCTTTCGTTTTCTTATTCAACGATTATTTATCCCGACAACTTCTGTCCAATAACGGATTCAACGGTGATAAAAACGCTCACCAGGGTTTATTCTATTCTTGAATTTTTTCTTTCTGTCAGTAATTTTGACTGAGTTATACACAGATTTTGTATCGATTTTGATCTCTGTTTTCGATGTAACTAACTTTACAACTCTAGTTAGATGTTGGCTTGTTTTGTAAGGTTTTTCTTCAGTTCAAAATGGTTCTGGTTTCCCTCAACTCGTATCCCTTATTTCTGCTTGTTGTAGATCTTAATGTATTTCGTTTTCATGTTAGTTCGCGCACTTGTCTCAATCCTCTTGGTATTTGTCTGTTTATTTTTGCTTCGTTGGTTTATCTTCTTAAAGTTTCCCAACGTATCCCATCTATCTCAAACAAGCAATTTTACTCTATATCTAGGTTGGACAATCAATAAGCAAGTAAACTCTTATGATTGCATCTTGAGATTGCTTAGTTTAAGAAATAAAAATATCATCTACAACCGTTACGTTACGTTTTATATGTTAGAAATGTAACGGCTATTCCCAATTGCCATTTTTCATTACCGTGAATAGACAAACTTGTAAGAAAGTTTCGTTCTTTCATCAAAACAATCACGCTACAACACTAAAATGCTATAAACCAATATAAAGGAGTTGTTGACTGCTAAAACTAGATTAAAACATCATTATTCAATCAATTACAAAACACTAAAATCAAATTATCTTACAAACTGTTGGAAATTTGCAACTCAAATTCATTGAACTAAATTGAGTAATAAAAACAGTTTAAAGTTAATTGTGCTATAAAAATGAGCGTAGAGAATATATTTTAAATATGTATGAAAGGCAACATAAAGGTGAAAAGCTCGTAAGAATGTAACTAATGATAAAGTCATAAGATTTCATTATTAATTTTATAACGTTGTTACTTTTTACTTTCAACTAAACGACTCCTATTTTTATGTTCAACACATATTAGGTGGGTGCACCAGCTCCTGGTGGCCAATATGCTCATTATAAAGAAGATCTTTATTTGTATGGGCAACGTGCATTCGGGATGCCACCAGATCGACATTATCGGATGCTCCATTTAGCTGGCGAAGAGAAACCACCAATTGTTGTTTTAAGTGTTGTTGTGATTGAAGCTGAAGGATTGGAAGCTAAGGACGCCAACGGTGAGATTCCAGGAATGTGTTTGCTAATTTATTCTAGCATGTGTATGTCTATTTTTGTTTAATCAAAACGACAATTCGTTTCAATTAATATTAAATTCGAGATTTATGCAAAAAAAAAATAGTGTCTGTTCAATTATGTAAGTTTAATTAAATTTTGAAAGGAAATGAATCGTCTAATGAAGGAAAACTCTAATGAATTCCATTTATTTTTTTAACAATTCTAATAATGAGAATCAAGACTCAACAAAATTACTAGATATTCCTATTACACAAGCAATTTAAAATTTTAATGAAAATCTACCTTACTTACCTTACTTATGTTTAACTGAAAATAAACAAACATCAGTCTCAGTACAATGCTATCGGTTTCTATCAAAAATATGTGAAAATTGTTACAATATTTATGTTCGATTTACTCAACAGGTAGCTAGGAGAATTAGGAATACTAACAAAAAAGTAATTTTATCGGCCTGATCATTAAAAAACATAGATTCTAACATTTATTTGATTTTATTTGATTTTATTTTATTGTGTTAGTATAGAATTACATATTTTATTACAACAGCGAAATCATGGAAGATAATTGTTGCGTTTTTTTTGTTTATATTTCCTCCATTACCAGGTAACTTGTCGATTACAATAACTGTTCATCCACCTATGTTATCGGTTATTTTATGCCTTTTAATTATCCTTTATATATGTATATTTTCTAAACTTCAATTAGTATTTATTTAGAGCAATATTATCTAATCTAAAAAATCATCACTTTGTAAAGACTCTACTTTCTAACATCAATTTGCCAAAGCTCTAACGTCTTTTATTGAATATAGTAACCATAAAAACGAATAGCTGCAAAAGTAACTGTTTCAGTTCAGTGACTTATGTGGCAATTGACTGAAAAAAAATTACACTCAGCTAGGAAATTCCTGAATGTTTTATCAAAAAAAAATGTGTATTAGTATCCCGAGAGACAGAGAAAGCTTTTATGACTACTTAGATTATCCTTCAGATCTTTGAAGTCGCTCAATTATTCATCTTTGTAGACATCCTGTCATTCCATTTTTCTCATTTCGCTGCTCTAATTAGAATCGATCGATGCTCAATTATTGAAGCGAAAAAACTAGATTGTAACCATCTATAACGCACTTAAACGAATATTAAACTACTGATAGCAGGATCTGTGACAAACATGTGATTCAACGATTTCTCAGTATAATCAGTTTGCTCGATTTGGCCAACAAAAGTTGATGTATGAATTAATTGTGATATTTTAAGAAATTCTACATTTTTGAATACTGCTCCAACTTATTTAAAAACACTTGCTTTTGAAAAAATTCAATTTTTTCAAATGACAAACCATTAGAGGGCTGCCTTTTTTTATAAACGTTAGATAAGGTTCACAGACTTCTGTTTTTTTTGTTGATGTGAAGGGTTCCACATACAGAATACCTCATTAGTAAGTCTGTTTCTACTAATTGCAAAAATGTGTGAAGATCATGTATTCTAAATAGAACAGCTCGGTTTTTATTTACAATGTTGTAAAATAAACAGAATTTATGATATCTATCGATCTGTAACTAGTAGTATCTAAGTTATGAGATCTAAGGAACACTTTTTATTTTGTAGTAACTAGGTCGAGAAAAATAAATTTATCGTTCTCAAATGTAAAAAACAACGACACATATTTGCTTTAATGCAACCGTTAGATATCAATAACGGCAATATGACTGCTTTTTACACACAAAAAGAAAACAATTATTTACCTCATGTAATTTAGAATGAAATAAAAAGAAACTGAAATATCATTTTCTTGTATTTTAATTAAATCAAATATAAACAAAACCCTCATGAGGTAGCTACTTGTGAAATATACATTGTAGAATTTAGTTACAGTGAAAGAATACTCTATCTAAAAGTCAATATCATTGGTATTACATTACAGGCTTTAGTGATCCATATTGTATGCTCGGCATCCAACCTATGGCAGCACCATCATCACCACAACCTTTGACCCCGAATCGCACCTTATCCGATGCTTGTACACCTGACAATAGTCAAGTTGGTGGTAATCATGAGAAACTCCGCAAACATCACAGTTTCAAATTGAGTTTTAAAAGAAAAGATGGCCGCATTAGAGAACAAAGAGATAGTTTAGGTGGTGCATTACCAGCTAAATTTATTAGAGCTACATCAGTTAAATCGCATACATTGAATCCTAAATGGAATGAGAAATTTAGATTGTAAGTAATTAATTTCATTTATTTATATTATTGTAATTAAAATCATATTAGACAACAGATTAAATGTGTATAAATATTCAAATACATGGTAATCCATTCTAAATCCCTTTTTAGGGACATGGCAGCCAACTCGATACTAGCTTAGTAAATTTTAATTATAAATTAATGGGGTGTTGTAATTAGGTCTGTTTTGTTATTAAGGTAAATTGAATCAGCTTTCACTGGTAAATTTAGAAATAATTATAGTAATGTTAAACCAAATATATATTGATTTCGTTTCGTGTTATGCTGTCTATTCTCAATTGTCGTGTTAGAATTATAAACACCCAAATTCTAATAATGCATCAAAACCAGCCAAAACTATTGCCAAATAGAGACTACAATATAATATCGCAACAATATTAAAAGTATTTAGTCGTGTTTCTATTTCTAAACAATTCAATTTAGTTGTTTTTTGATATTCAAGAAAAATATGGAGAGACAAAAATGGAAAAATATAAATAAACACAAAACAAAATGTTGAAATATAATTTAGATGAAATGAAAAAAAAAGCTTTCAAATGTTTAATATGAATGAATAATGTTCATTGATGGAGAGAAAAAAAAGCGAAATATTAAAAGCTTTAGGTATTTTATTTAACATTTTAATGAAAAACGTCCTTTGTGGCTGTGATCGGAGTGTTACGTTCAACTTCTTTCCACACCATCTACGGATTTTTCCATCTTATTTTCAATAACTTTTTGATATGTTTTAGACTTTTCAAATGTTTATTTCTAGATTGTAATCAGAATATTCTGTTTGGTTTCTTACCGCCTACGATAATTACGGTAAATTCGTGTTGCTTTATTTCATAATGAATCTATTTAAGTTTCATGTATTTTAGTAACGTTTAATTATCTGTTGCTTCCTCTCTAATTACAAGAATAAACGTTTCTATATTATTTGATAGCATTTCCATGAAAATAAGGAGTCATTTTTGTTGGAGAAGGCACAAGAATTAATTAACTGGCGAATGTAATTTTGACGAAAAAGTAGAATAGCGTCAAGTGCTTCTACGTTTGCACAACGCAAAATCAAAAATTTTTAAAGACAATTTCATGAATCGATCATTGACTTCAATGCAGTAATATAGATTACCCCAGGACAAAAGACAAACAAATAAATAACAGGATTTGGACAAATCAAATAAACGAGAAAAAAATCTGATTATATCTAAAAACATTAGGATTGTTTAGTATTTAGTTGAAAAGTAACTTCGAAAGTTTCGTTCATAGACTCTTTGCTTGTGTTCGATTCAAACTTATTTGTGATTCTTCAGCCTACTAAAACTTATATTTGCCACGAGATATAATAACTCTGTCATTTAGTTTTGTTTTATAGTTTCAATAAAACACAAATTAATCCCATGATAAATTGTGGAATTATTAAATTGCACCTTGTATAAAATCGACCTTTTAGTAGAAGATTAATTTAGAAATTGTTGCTGTTAGATTTTCATTGTTTGTTAAAATTTTCAGTGTTCGTTTTTCTATTCCATATTAGAGTGCATTTTCATCAATGTCAGAACAGTTACAAAATCTCCTAACATTTATTAACAACAAGCCTCATTTGTAACGACATGGTTTATTGAGTAACAAAAATTACGATAATTTAAAGGCCACAGATCTTAACGCTTACATACCGTAGATTAAGTCTTGAACACTGAAAACATCGATTTTATCTTTGAAAGACGTTAAATTACCGTATTTAAGCTAAGCGACTATTTTCTGTGCTTTCACCACTCTAAACAGCTATTAGCAGATAACTTGTTACTGTGATAATAGGCATTCGAATAGAGCAGTTCATTGAAGAAAAAAAGAATTCGAAGCTTATTGTATTCTTGCAAACCTTAAAGAATGTTTCTTTGTTTGAACATCTTTGTAATTACCTAAACTCGTTTATGCATGAATAATTTCAATACAACGAAATAATAACTGCTATGTTTTTTCTATTCATATGAATGTTGCCGTTTTAGTCGGAACAAGGATCATTAAAGATAAAACAGGATAAAAAAAATTACGACTTATTAAAGGAACAATTCCATTTTTAATGTTTGTTCTCACTTTTAAGGGTGTAAAAAAATTAATACTGTATAGAAAACAACAATTCTAGTTGTGGATGGAACATACTTGAAAGTAATTACCAAAAAGATGAGGTTTCACCAAAGGTATTCGGTTGATCTTGGGAAATGTTTAGAAAAATGTAGTTTTTACACTTTTTGAGATTTCTGAGGTATTCTTGGGCGTATTTATTCTGGAAAGCAAGTAGAAAAATAATATCTAAATGAGATGGTAAAATATGGAAGTGTAAGGTACTTATATTAAAGAAGACTTAAGGAGAGTTTACCAAAAGAAATGATAAACAATGAGATAGAATCTAGTGTTATTTGTTAAGAAAGCAGCTTCAGAAGAGATAAAGCTGAGAAGTGGGCTTGAAGTTTGGTACAAACAAATTAGAAATCGACATCTAAAGACAACAGACGAGAGCATTGTAGAACCGAAAAGTGTTCCATAGAAAACTCATGAAATATTCTGAACAATTCTATAAACGAAACAACAATAATCATTTTTTACGGAAAGAATCTTATTCGAAGAAAAGTTTTTTTTTGTTAAGCCGCCAAATGGATCCCGATGAAGATTATGACATAGCAAACGATATAGAAAAAGTTTCAGTCGATATGAAATATTAAATGGAACTCTAGAAAAGAAAAATACGGAGAGATTAAAGCACCTGTGGAAAAAGAAAACGAAATAAAAGATATAAATTTCGATTTTTAAATACAGTCGATTCAGAAAATTTACGAGGAATTTTACCTTAAAAAGGTCATTGTACACCTTATATCCTTCTGCCTGGATAAAGATGTATTTTCTCAAATACTCACTTTGTACACAAGTTATATCTAGCCTCTAATTTTGTAATATCAAGTTTTTTACAACTACCTGTTGATTACCCCGATAATTTATTTAAACCATCATTATTGTCTAAGGGTTTACCATACTGTTTAATGCAAATACGTCTTTGTACGTGTTATCATGTGTCTATTACTATTAAATTTGATTACAATGAACCACCAAAATCACTTTGATAAATGAATTCATTTCTACCAAAACAAACGTTAATTGAGAAAACTAAGAAGAAGACAGCAAAAACACAAAGAAACATTTAACCGAAATGGGAAAGAGAATTGAACGTTTTCTGGTTCGGTTTTCCAACTTATTGAAACCTAAATATAAAACGTGTCGCTTATTTTGTGGCAGAATTGAGAGATAAATATTGCCATATAAAAATTGAGATAAAATACTCGATATTAAATAACAGCGATTAATTAATAACGAATTTATTTCACGATCAACACACATAACTCGTACTTTTATCAACATTGGATAAGTAAACAAAATAAAAGACGTTGTTTTCATTTATATTCTATAATAAAATGTCCACTCGCGTGAATTGCTATTTGCTATTCCAAAGATTTTTTCGCTCATAAATCAGAATTATCTGTCAAATGAAATGAGGATCTTCTCCTCTACCGGTACCCTTTAATGATATAATCAGGATTAAGTAAAGCTATTTTTGTTTGATATATCGCCCCCATGTGTAGGATGGTATTAATTTACAATTTTCCCCTTTATGATCTAAATTGTGGCGCACATAATTAATTTATGCTGTTTGGAATTTTTCAGCGATATCGATGACATCAATGGCGATTCATTACATTTGGATATATGGGACCATGATGATGAGAGTTCTGTTTTGGAGGCTGTCAGTAAATTAAATGAGGTCCGTGGTGTACGTGGTTTGGGACGATTCTTTAAACAAGTCTGTCAATCAGCTAGACAAAGCTCCCAAGATGATTTCTTAGGTTGTGTTACAATACCATTACAAGACATCCCATCGACTGGTTTAGAGGGTTGGTTTAAATTGGAAGCACGTTCACAACGTAGTTCCGTCCAAGGTAGGATACGTTTGAAAATGTGGTTATCAACAAGAGAGAATCGTGGTAGATCTGATGATGATAATTGGGCTGAATTAATTCAACATGAAAATCTATATGCAACATTTATTGATTATGAATTAAAAAACTGGACAAGAGAAACATGGACATGGAGTGGTGACTTGCCAGGACCTGTATTGACAATTTTACATCAACATGCTGTTCAAGGCGATTTAACTGAATTACAAACAGCTGTAGCTCGATTTGTTGCAGCATGTCGGATCTATTTGAAACATCCTTTAGATCCTCGTTGGATGTTACAGTTATTGACTGATATAGAAAGTGCATGGATGAATTTTAATTTAACAAGAGAAGAAGAGATGTGGTTGGCTGAAAAATTTACAGCAATGCAAGGTAGATTTTCAGACAAATATAAGACTTCATAATTTCAACACAATTTTGGATTGATTTTAGAACGATGGCTGCAACAATTACGGCACCATCGACAACTGTTTCCAGCTCTTCATCCGCCATCCCTTGCGAGGCTCGAATTTGTCTTGCGTTGCCTTGCTTATTTGTCGAATATGGTAAATTTCCGTATATTTTTGTCAATATTCTAAATTGTTTGTGGTATATTTATTTATAGAAAGCTTTCTGGAAATGTTGCCCATTCAATAAAGAGATACGAGGTGAAATTGTTGCTACTTTACGTAAAGGTACACCAGAATGGTTTGCAAATCTTAAATCATGCATCATGGAGGGTGATGAGTATGACCATCGATTTGTTGATTTCTGTTCAGAAGTTTTTGTCCATCTTCAACACGGCTTATCACATTACCATCCACTATTTGAAGGGTAAATTTCTATATTTCCATTACAGTAGTTCCTCAATCTACGCGCTTAAAATAGGTATAGGTGTATGTAATAACTTAATTCTAATTGCGTGTATTTTTCAAATTTTAGAACAAACGGCATCCCGTATTTCAGTGTAGTTTTCAAACAGCTCGACAAATTGTTATCAGATGAAGTGATAGCATTTTTAAATCAAAATGAACATCCCGATGCCACTTATAGTCGCTTAATATTTTCCGTATATCTTGAAGTCAAAGATTTGGCTTCATTCCATCAGAACCTACCATCTGGTGGTGATCATAAATTATTTTTAGTACGCTGTCACGAATGGTTTGAACCATCTGTTAGTTGTTGGTTAACTGTTTGTAAAGCTAAAGCGTTACAAAGGGTGAAATCTCGAATTCAATTGAATTTCTAAAGGTTAATTGAAAGAAAATTCCAGGTGAGAACAGCGATTGATCTTCAAAAGCCTTGTGAAGGTGAAAAATTAGTTAAACACAGTTCATCATCAGTAGACATTGTTGCTATGTTCTGTCAGCTAAGAGATTTTTGGAGATTACTTCAATGGCCTAAAATTTATTCAATTCCATTATTATCACAATTATTGGATTGTATTTGTTCAGCTGCCTTATTATATGCGGACATTACTTATCAAGGATTGATGGAAACTGGTTATTTTGATCGATTAGGGCCGTTTAAAGTTTGTAATGAGATGTGTATCGCTGCAAATAATTTGGAATATGTTTATAAATTTGTATCATTATTAGAAAATTATTTCGATTTTGTTACATTAGAAACGATAGCATCAGAAGTCCAATGCGCAACATTAACAAATCAATTAGATAGTACATTAAGTCAATTTCAAGTTCGAATAATGGATATAATAAGACGAGTGGGACCACAAATGCAAGAAGCTTTAAGGAAAGCTATGTTCCATGTGGCTTGGTCACCAGATACTTTACCAACAATTCAAGCCGTCGAACCACTTTTTGAATACTTACATACCCATCTTTATGCCCTTAATATATCATTATTACCACAAAATTTCGAAAAAGTCCTTTATGAAGTAATAAAAACTGATCTTAAATCATTTGAAATCACATTACTAACGATGAAATTCATTAGATTTGGGAATATACGTTAAATGAATTGAATCATCAAGTAGATGGTGGTGCAAGTAGTGAAGAAATACCGGCTATGTTCCACGAACGTCTACATTCTGCTTTAGAAGTGATGGTGGACTTTTTCCATTCAGATGGTTGCGGTTTAAGTATGGAAACATTACATTCGTTACTATATTGTCAAATTGAACAAAGACTGCAATATCATCGCACTGATACGGAAACATTAATTGAAATCTTCTACAATCAACGACTTCAGGATCAATTAAACACAGCATCAACCCCATATGGGAGTTTAGCCGTACGGGCCTATTTTAATCACGATTCACTTTGTGTTGAAGTAAAATCAAATTCCAATACATAGTTATTTATTTATGTTGAATAATATGATAAAAATTTCAGGTATTGCATGCACACGATATAATTCCATTAGATCCAAACGGTTTCAGTGATCCATTTGTTATAATTGAATTATTGCCACACAGAATATTTCCGCATTGCAACGAACAACAAACCAATGTACACAAGAAAACATTACATCCAATTTTTGATGAATGTTTCGAATTCAGTGTATCATTAGAACAATGTCGATCGCCTGGTGCAATGATTGCTTTTACTGTTATGGATCATGACGTGTTAACAGCTAATGATTTTGCTGGTGAAGCGTTTTTAGCATTGGGCAGTATACCTGGTGTGGCCGATATAACAGGTGTGGAAAATTTCCACGGACTCAAACCTGTTGAATTGATTCTTATGCAACAACATCAAAAAAGTATGTCTATTAAACAATGATAAATGACGATTTTTATAAATATAATTTTGTTGTAGATCATCCTATTTTACAAATTTTAGAATCTCGTATAGCTGATCGATTAGCTACAGAATTTGTCAGGAAACAAAAATTGCGATTTGCAACAAAATAAAATAATAATTGTACACATATTGGTTTTTTATAAATAATCTCTTCCTCTTACGAGTGAATATAAATATTTGTTTAACAAAATAACAAATATTTGATCATACTATTTTTTCTACAAAACATGCAAGTTAAGACAAACTAATTGAAATTTCTACGAAAAAAAGAAGAAATATTGCAAATTTTAAATCAAACTATCAATAACTGATGTACATATTTATTAAAAAAGAATAATGAGAAATATTTTTCTATATTGTCACATAATAGCATTCAGATTTCAATGGAATTACCGTTAGTTCGTCTTAACAACTGGATGTAAAAATTTCAAGACCCTTAGAAAGACTTTTCTATTAAAACGAACTTTTCTATGATTGGCTGTTACTCATAAATACAATTAACTATTATTATCTTCGTTAAAGAGATTATAACAGCGATAATATTTCTGAGTACCACCATATATACATATATGTTTATATTTATAGTTGTAGATTTGTTACCATGCGAATTAGCAGATCAAAAATGCCAGGATATCTTTATAAATATGTATGTAATTTCAAACTACACCCTTATTGTGGGTTTATTTTGGTTTGTTAACTAAATTTCTCCTGGCACCATCAATAAATCAGAAGACAATCTACAATTGGAACGTACTCAATTATTAATTTCATATCGAACTATTATTGAAACTGGCATTTTCGTTCGATGTGTATAAATAAAATCCATTATTAATCTGCGATTGCCATCAAAACTATACAAATAATTGCACTATTATTTTAATCATCGCAACAATATTGACTGTGTTATTTTACTTCTTTTTTTTGTTTGTTTTAAAAAATACTTAATTATAATAAGAAGCTTAAACAAATGTTTTATATATTAACGTGTTATTTTACATCTAAGAGTTTATTGAATAATTGTATAAATGATTGACTTTATACTGTATACACCTATACATATCTTTGCACAAATCAATTCTCTATTGCAAGGCAATCCTTTGCTTTGTTTCTTTTAAGCTTTTAATTGTGTGATATATATATAAAGAATATATCCAAAAAAGGAGCTTTGAGCTGCTTTTAAGAAAGGAAACCTGCTGGTTTTTTTTCGTAAAATCTCAAATTATCTTCATTTTCTCAATAACCACCATCCTATTAACGAGCTTAATGTACTGTATGTCAATTCAAATGAAATAAATCAACAGATATATTGTATTCTATATTTAATTAATTAACGTGATATATCTTGTCTTTGTCTACCAACAATAAAATCTTGGAAAATATAATAATATTTCATTTTATAATCATTTATTCTCTTATAAATAAATAATATTCTTAAAAAAAAAACCGTTTGTATTTTACAACATACTTGGGCTGTCGTCAATTGGAATTTACCGCCTTCATTAGCTTATGATAACGGCTAATTCTAGCCCAATATGTATCATTAAATTGCTTCCCTAATATTAATTAATATCACTAGATTTAATCAAATGGCATACAGGTACTTTTAACTGCATTACAATAATTTCTTCGAATTAGTTGCAATGTCCAATGGTTTGTATCAATTGTCTTGGCTACTATTTGAGTAATAAAAGTGGCAACAACGCTTTAACGCGCTAATGGTTGAAAGTGGAGACGTAACCTTGACTTGGTTGCCATCTACTACAGTTTCGGTGAAGTAATTCGTCGTTGAGAAAGATGACTATATGAAAATCACTGATATGTGAGTGAGAGATATAAAGACTTCTTCTCCCACTCTATATTGTCATCAACCAATCAGATGTTCAAGTTTATTTATTCAAACCCGTTTGTTATTTCGGATTTCGGTTATTGTTGGAGTGTTTGTTTTTCTATTGAATTTCTAATCAAAATCCATCGAAAATATCATTTTTATTCGTTAATTAGTGGTTTGATTGAAATTAATTAAAATAATGTCTGTAAAATCATCAAAAGCCGTTGAGAAATTAATTGACGATCATATGAAAGAAGCCAATGTACCCCCTGAATATCAAGATGGAACAGCTAAATATATGAAGGCAATGATATCCCACGAATGTTACGGTGATCCGGAGTAAGAATCAAATTTATTAAAAAAAAACACAAATACTCATCAGTACTATATTTGTAATTAATTTAAGCTATAAATGGTCATTGGATGACTTTGAAATAGGTAAAAGATTAGGACGTGGAAAATTTGGTCGTGTGTTCTTAGCTGAGAAAAAAAGACCGGTTTTATTGTTGCATTAAAAACGATATTGAAAAAGGAAGTGGCAGAAGGACGTGTTGAACGTCAAGTTTTACGTGAAATTGAAATTCAAAGCCATTTAAAGTAATAATTGTTTTATACTCCTACGATTCATCTACAATAGCATTGATTAATATTGTAATTATTGTTGCAGGCATCCGAATGTTTTGCAATTGTTGTGTTGGTTTCATGATGATTTTCGTATTTATTTAGCTCTAGAATATGCTGGTAAAGGTGAATTATATGGTCATTTAAAAAACAGTCCTAATGGTCGTTTCAATGAAAAGCGGTAAATCAATTGATTGATTATCTTAACATTATTTGATTTGTTATTGAACATATGTTTCTCTATATATAGATCAGCAAAATATATCTATCAAGTAGCTGATGCTCTTCATTATTGTCATCAAAACCGTGTTATTCATCGTGATATAAAACCAGAAAATCTATTATTAACAATAACAGATGATGTGAAATTAGCTGATTTCGGTTGGTCAGTACATGCACCATCATTAAGACGTGCAACAATGTGTGGTACATTAGATTATTTACCACCAGAAATGGTAGATGGTCGTGAATATAATGAATATGTTGATCATTGGTGTTTAGGTAATGTCACAAATAATGAATTATTATTTTAAATAATACAAGAAAAATAACATTCTTTTAGGTATTCTCTGCTATGAACTTTTGATAGGTAAACCACCATTTGAAAGTGAAACGAATGAAGAGACATACAAAAAAATTAGAAATGTGGCAATAAGGTATCCCAGTTTTATCAGTTGTGGAGCTAAAGATTTAATTTCAAAGGTAAATTATAGAATGATTAATAGAAAATTTACAACAAATGCAGAATATGTTGTTGTTAATTTCTATTAAGAAATAATACTTCAGCTGAAACTTCAAAAGCTGATAGAGGATGGTAACAAGTGATTTTCTATAAAAACAAAAATAATTTTATGTCAGGTAAATGGGGTTGATCGGAGAAAATTTTGTAATAATCATTTGAAAAATGTGTTCTGAATTCAAATTTATGCTAACATTCCAAGATTCAGAACAGTTGAAACAATAAATCATGTTTATATCCTTCATGCTTTGATTGTTTGAACAATTCAAAGGAGAATCGTATAGTTGTTAGTATTGCATTAAAATGGGTGTTGTGTTCTCAAAAAGCCCTTTCTGAATTGGTATGCTAGTGGAAAATTCAATTACGAACACTTTACAGCTAAGGTTTTTCATTCTTCTAACCCTTAGTTTTGTTTTTTCACATTTACAACTGTGCATCCATTTAATCAATCACAGTTTTTTGAGATTCAGCTAAAGCAAAGCTAGTACATGTCACCCAATAAATATTCGTTCAAGTACGGTATATTTTTGAAATTTCAGTTGGTTGTTTTTGCAAATGAAGAACGGTTAACTTTAAAAGACGTCATGGTTCATCCTTGGATTATACGAAATAAATAAATTTAATTTTGAATATTCTAGTTTAATCTTTTTTAATGTTGTGTTATCTTTCAAGTGTATGTTTCATCTTTAGACAGAGACTAAATAAACGTTTGTACTGAATTAATTAATAATATTGTATTAATCATTCTGAACAAAATGAATTTCACGCTTAAAATAAACTGTGCAAACAGTGAACAACGATGGAAACAACCGACAACAAAAACAATGCTGCAAGTCTATTAATAAAAACATCATTTAAAATCAAAAACATACTCCTAGGAATTTATTTCATGTGTTTCTTTCACTAATGATAATCATCGTCAACATTATCAATCTTCTGTTGTTAATCCTTTCAATTTTTAATAGAATTTAAAATAAATCAACACTAGTTCTATAAATATTGTTTCTTTGCCGCTCTCATTTTCAAATAGCAAAATTTTAAGTTTTCCGCTCTTTTTGAATAAGCAGGACGAAACACACGATAACCAGTACATACCATATTACTATTTAAACGCTGCAATGTTGTCAATGCTACTATAACATGACTTAATCTTACTCGTTTGTTTATAAGTACATTTTACAAATTGTTTGTAAAATTAGTAAATTTTATATTTAAATTAACTTGTAATTTTGACTACAATTCAACAGTTATGTGTGATTTTCCTAGAATTGTCGGCTTTGTAATATGGCAACACTAGATGGTTGCACGCTAGTAGTCTAGGCTGTGTACTTATCTTGCCTCATACCATGGTTACATTTTACCGGCTATCTATTAATTTTCACCGGCTCCAGTGGCTGTGTTTCTTTATTACTCTGGAAGCGAACATAAACAAAGACCAGCGCACGTCATAAATTTGTCGGAGTAGGCCAGGCGCACTACAATTTAAAAATGATTTGTGCAGCTTATTAATAATATAACAATTCAATAATTAAACGATATAATATAATAGAAATAATACAATTTTTATATTTTTGAAATATTTAGCAAATTTTATTTTTGCCGTTTTTCAATTTCGCCGCAAAGCATTGTGGTCTCATGCACGTTTTCGGATTATATAAATAATACAGAAACGAGCGCCAGGTGTACACAAACGTTTGTACCGAGAAATAAAGATACACAGTTAATAACTGTAAAATTGTAATGGTGCCGTTTAGGCGACGGAGTCTGCGCATAATTAATCGACTGGCAATAAAGTCTATTTCTCGTTTTTAGGTGTTGTATATGCATATATTTATGCACGTGTGTTTGTGTCGATTTATCAATGTTAGTAGTGTAATAAGTTTTTAAAGAATAGTCAATTTCTAACAAAAATTCTAAAGTGCAAAACAAACTGGTATTTCTAACCTAAAAAAAAACCGAGCATGCATTGGCTCCCATTTAGCGCGCCTCTAAATACCCAAACAATAATTTATTATACATTGATTAGAGAAGGAAACGACGACGAGATAACACGCGGATTTATTCAATTAACTCACGTGCTACCCCGCCGACAACGGTAACAATAATTTCAAGCCGAATTATTGAACATAATGCCGGCATCTACATTGGAACCCGTCGATGCTGCCCTACGTTCAGCTTTAGGTAAAAATGGTGACAGTTCAGTGGATATTACAGGCACGAAAGCCAAAAGGGCATTATTAGTCGATATTGAATTTGAGCCGGCTGGTAGTTATCAAAGTACAATCCTCGATAAACTTAAATCGAAATATGTTGTATTGAAAAATACAGAAAATTTACAAAATAGGTAAGTGTTTACCCGCCAAAACTTTAATTGATTATTAATGATACATAAATAATTAATAGTAAAACAGAAAACAATAATGGTAATGAGAATAGTAATAATAATAGTAATGGTGATTGTGGCGGTGAAGAAACATTAAAATTACCAAAATATGAATTGTATCCATTCGAAGCTGTACAGTTAGGTTGGAGCAAATGTGATTGGTCAGTTGGTGCTGGCATGATAAATATGGGAAATACATGTTATTTAAATTCAACATTACAAGCTTTATTCCATGTACCGGCATTAGTTAATTGGTTAATTTCTGATAAAGATCATTCACAGGACTGTTTAGATGCAGGTAAAAATCAAATTGCATTCTAGACTATTGCTATCAACTTGAATTCAGTTCATTATAATGCAAGAGATAACTAGATATCAAACCCACGCAATTGCCTTTTTTTATTCTTGGAAGTCTATAAACTCAACGTACTGCTAATTAACTTAACAACAAAGTAGCAAAAAGTTGGCCGACACAGCAATATTTATCGTTCTATTGATAAATTATCAATTATATGTTTTTCTTAATTTAATTAAATTATCACTTATCTTTAAAAATAGAAATAATTCAATGTATGTTATTTTTCCCCGTTTATTTACACATTTGCTAATCTCCCGCATTTATTCAAATTAGATATTCAGTCATACCAATTTAATCAGTAACTAACCAGCTTAATTGCGGCAACTTTAAAATGTTATTATTTAAAATATTCTTTGATGATTTTTATATACATATATAAATATTTCTTTTTTTAGGTGGTTTATGTATCATTTGTGCAATGCGAAAAAC
Source organism: Meloe dianella (assembly GCA_028455855.1). Taxonomy (NCBI): domain Eukaryota; kingdom Metazoa; phylum Arthropoda; class Insecta; order Coleoptera; family Meloidae; genus Meloe; species Meloe dianella. Next base: position 1,899,752 of record JAPTHL010000054.1, on the reverse strand, counting down.
CCTTCAAGATTCCCAACAACGCAATACAACCACAATCCGTCCATTATTAATTTATAATAAATTACGTTTAGTATGTCGGAATTTAATACCAGGTCGTCAAGAGGATGCTCATGAATTTTTACGTTATTTAGTTGAAGCAATGGAAAAATCGTATTTAAGTCGTTTTAAAAATCATAATGAATTCGATTCAAAAGTAAAAGAAACAACACCATTAAATCAAATATTAGGTGGTTATTTACGTTCAACAGTTAGATGTTTAAAATGTGAACATATTAGTACAACATTTCAACATTTTCAAGATTTATTATTAGATATTAGGAAAGCACAAACATTAGATGAAGCATTAGAAGGTTATTTTGCTAGAGAAAAATTAGATGATGATTCTTATCATTGTCAGTCTTGTCAGAAAAAAGTAATTTCTCTTATATTTGACAAAATTCTAAAGAGACCATTTTCTAATTGGTTTTCAATATGCTTATTAGGTACCTGCAACAAAACAATTCTCTCTTGAAAGGGCTCCCATGGTCCTATGTATACAATTAAAAAGATTCTCGGTTAGTAATAATAAAATAACAAAACATATACATTTCCGACAAAGACTGGATTTAACAAGGTATGCCAGACATCGTCCCAATGTTCCATTGATCTATCGACTTGTTGCCTTAGTCACTCATATGGGGCCTACTGTGAACTGTGGCCATTATACGGCTGTAGCCCAAGCTCCTACTGGTATCTTTTATCAATTTGATGATAGTATGGTAATTGATGTTAATTTCTATTGATTAGAATTAATATTTTGAAATTCAAATTATTTTTTATTTAGGTACGCGTAATATCCCACCAGGCTGTGTTCAATACAAATGCATATATAATGTTATATGAATTAGAATCATCGCCTTTTGCTCAAAAAACAATTTCAACAACCAATACAATAACAACAATTAATGGAATTAAATCACCATTATCATCACCAGAACAAATATTAAATAATAATTTAATAACAAAACCATCAGATAGTGGTATTGGTTATACAAGTGATAAAGTTTATGGTCCTGAATTACCTCCAGAACGAAAAATTAATGGTAATATTAATAATAACGATCAAACACGTGTATTAAATGGTAATGGTAAACAGTATTCTGATAATAATAATAATAAAAATAATAATAGTTCAAGTGATAGTGATACAGAAAATATACAAAATAAAAAGAAAACACAAATCAAAAAAATTAATATTGAAAATAATAATGATAATAAATCACCACTAAGTCAGAAATTACAAAATCGAAATAATTTATTATTAACAACAAATCAAAAATTGAAAAATAATCAATTAGTCAAACCTAAAAGTACATCATCAACAACACTGTCATCATCATCATCGTCATCATCATCATCATCATTATCAACATTAAAACAAACCAAAATCCAAACTGTTACCAAACTTGTTCCTTATGAAACTGATGATTCTAGTAATTGTTCAGATGATTCAAATGGAACGAATCAAAAAATTATTTCAACAAAAGCCGCTAATGGTGAATGGAAAATTACACAAACGAAAGATGTAATACCATCACAGAAAAATGGTGAAAATAGCAATAATAGTAACAATAACACCAATAATAATGGTAATAAAACAAAAACGTCACCAGATGATACAGTAAATGAATTACTTAAAATGTCACATAGTGGATATTCTGCACCTGTAACAACATGGAATGGTACACGTTCACAATTAGATAAAGATATAAATAATGAACGACGTGAAGATAGAAAACGAACATTACAAGATAATTCAGAGGATCAAGGACGTGTTAAACATCAAAAATTAAATAATTCTCATAAATCAAATCCTGGATATAATCCAGTTCAGGTATTATTTTAAATTGTATAGATTCACATAAGTAGATTTTAAAAGTTGTTTATTTTTATTTAGGAATTTCATAATGCGAAAAACTGGAATCGAAATGGTAATTCTGGACATTATAAACATTTCTATAGTGCAAACAATCGACACAGACATAATTTCCATCATAAAAGCTTTCATAAAAAGTATCGTTTTAGACAGTGATTGAAATCTAAATATAATTTTTTTTTTGTGTATAGACAATTTCCCTTGTATACTATTTACTGTGTATAGATGAATTGACTTTTTTTCTTTGTAGATTTATTTACGTATTTGTACTGTTAATGGAATATCAATGATTCCTGATTTTATTAAGTAAAAACAAAATAATTGTACCGATTAAGAGTTAATAATTAATAATAAATTAATTATAATGATTATAAATATTAAAACAAAAATTAGAATTAGTTTAACCACGTCGATTATATTTTATTTGTAGAAATATGGTATTCTATTTGTGTGTGGGTGGGGGGGTGCTTAATGTTAACAGTTCATTTAAAAATTCCTGTAATTATTATTTCAAATTGTACAGATGTAAAATCGGATTAGTTGTTTTTTTTTTGTTCTGTTCTGTTTTTATTTACAACAAAAGCTGCCATGAAAAATTCAACTTTATCATGTTTCAATATAGTTTTTTGTGTTTTAACTAAATTACACGGATAAAGTGTCCCATTTATTGGTGTTTAACAGTACTCGTGTATTTATTTTAGAAAAGAATTTAATTAAAGAACGATTTTTATACTGATTTGGAAGCATTTTAGTTTACAGTTTCATATCCCGATCATAAAACAGTTTTAGCGGTACATTTTTAAATATTAAGGCGGTATAAAAGCTGTCTTTTCAAAGTGCGTAAGCAGAGCAAGTGGTCAATAATTCAGTAGATGTACTGACTGTTTCTCTAATCGTTAGGGATTCGTTAAAAGCCCTTTTTAAAGCCACATCCACTCCTATCGAGCGATCACGGAGGAATGGGTACGAAGTGGAACAAATCAACGATTGCAAAAAAAAAATGGATAGGAATGATACCAAATGCGAGCGAATTGAATTGTTATGCGCAGATTGAAGTAAATGACCTTGCATTCGCTTGTGTTCCGCAAAACAAAGTTTTGGTTTTCGATGGGAACATGATCGAACGCGAACGATTGATTTTCTTTGAAGTACCGACAACTAGCAGATGGGCGTTTACGCCATTCCATGGCAATCATTCCTGTTCGTACCCATTGCTTCGTGATCGTTCGATAGATGTGATGGGGCTTAACACGACATAAGCAATATCTGAATCACTCAGCATCTAGGATCGGTTGTTGCTCTAAGGTCGACTTAAGCTCGACTTTGCTTTCAATCATCCTTTTGTTATTTGATTTAAGTGTACGGAAATGTATAATAATTATTTTACATTTTCATACACTTAAATCTCAAAGGAACTTTAATCGTATTTGGGATAAAGTCGATTTTAAGTTAGGGTGACCAGACCGGGTCAATGAAAAATCGGGACATGAGGACCAATTCAAGATTTTTTAGCCTGCATAAAACCATGCTCCAAGGAGAGGATGGATGCGGGAGCGTGGTTAAATCCCTGGTGGAAATATTTTTTCTTTCTTTTGTAGAAAAAACGTCTGAAGAATGTTGAATAACTCTGAATAACTCTTCCAGGAGAGTTCCAAATAATTCAGTTTACACTTATTCAGACTTATTCAACATTTTTCACACATTTTCAATGTTTCTCAGACTTTTTTAGAGAAAATAAGACTTAAAAGTGTTATTTAGAGAAGTATTTGCCAATAGAGCCTTAAATGCATAGTGAAGGCCAAAAAACATTTTTGCATTGAATTACCTATGTACGACAAATAATAATTATGAGTATTTGAAAATCGGCAGATACAACGGTCGCGAAAATACATTTCGGGGACATCGGGACACAACCAAAAATAGGGACAAATCCCGAATAATCTGCACGTCTGATCACCGTATCTTAGGTCGAAAATAAGAAAGGCACGATAGACTGGACCCTTAATGAGTCTTAAGTGCATCTAAAAAATACTAAACAATGATGCATGCTCAGAATTAGAACTAAAACGTACATTTACAGCGAATTCTTGGCCCGCTTGACTCAAACAAGACTGGTTTAACTTAAATCGGTTGTATGTCTGTGACTTTCAATTAATGCATGTTGATGTGATTGTTAAGCCTGCCATAAATTTTAAGCTCGGTTTTAAATACTTGAATCTGGTAGTAGAATGATTTCTCTTTTATTCACTCTACCGATTTTATTGGAAAACAATTTGGCAACACTGAATGGGCAATTTTAACCTCCAATATTTGTAACAAAACAAAAATGTTTCATTAATAAATTTAATTTTGTAATTAACATCGACATTGTCGCAATTTTTTATTTGTGACCGCATAAATATCAAAGTGAGTACAATTTTGTGAACAGATTGCTAATATTAATACAATTTGATTGTTTAGTACACAATTGGAAGTCTTGCGGTTTAACATGTCGAAAGTTAAAGTGAGTAACGAATGGAAGAAACGGGTAAAACAAGAATATATTCGTTTAAGACAACAGAAACGTTATAAACGTGCTAATGAAGTGAAATCAGCATGGAATACAAATCGGAATAAAATGACAGAAACGTTAATTTCTGAACAAAAACATTGGACTGAAACTAAAGCATATTGGATTTCATTACCAGATACACCGTCGCATGTTACTTGTATGAAGAAAGCTGAAGTAATTGGTAATGAAGGTGATATACAAGTAACACCAACACGTATAATAAATGCTGTTACACCAATACCAACAATGTACACATGGGCACCAATACAACAAAACTTTATGGTAGAAGATGAAACTGTTTTACATAATATCCCATATATGGGTGATGATGTATTAGAACAAGATTGTACATTTATTGAAGAATTAATTAAAAATTACGATGGAAAAGTTCATGGTGATCGTGAATCGGGTTTTATTGATGATGAATTATTTGTTGAATTAGTGCATGCTTTAATGCAATATCAAGATTATGATAAACTAGATAAGAAAGACAAAGATCGAATTAAAGATGATGATAAAGATGACAAGAAGAAGAAAGAATTAGAATTTCCTTCGTTTATTATATTTCAAGCAATCTCATCACAATTTCCAGATAAAGGCGATCCTGAAGAGTTAAGAGAAAAGTAACGCTTGAAAAAACTGTTAAAGTGTGATTCATAATTATTAATTTTTAATTGTAGGTATATTGAATTAACTGAAAGAACCGATCCGAATGCACCACCAGAATGTACACCAAATATTGACGGACCAAATGCTGCTTCTGTACCCAGAGAACAAACAATGCACTCATTTCATACACTATTTTGCCGTAGATGTTTCAAATACGATTGTTTCTTACATCGTAAGTATCTCTACTTTTTCATCCCTCAAAAGACATGAGGGGTGAAACTGAAAGTATTATTAGAATACTAGATGTTTAGTAGAATGGTTTTAGAATTTCAATCAAACCTGGAATTCAGTATTTTTTTTTGGTTTTTGTTGTGCTGCATTTATAGGACACCAAGGTAAGGTCTAAAGACCTTTAAATGTATCATCTTCCATCATTTCTAATCATCAAATCATTTGCTCGATTATGAAATTTTTTGATAACATTTTCATTTCACCATTATTTCTGCAGTACAATATTCTCGATTTAATTTTACATTTTTTTTTGTAGTTTATTAAATCCAGCAATTATCATAAATTTGTGTGTTTTTATTTTTCGACTTATTTCAATTGAATTTTAAGGTTTACAAGCTTGTCATCCAGGACCAAATTTACAAAAACGACGAGGTCCCGATTTGAAACCATTCACAGAACATTGTAGTCCTGATTGTTATATGCTTTTGGTATTTGTTAACAAACATTACTTTTTCGTTCAGTATGATCATTTCGTAAAATTCTAGGATTCTGTTAAAGAGAAAATGGCAGCAAAGGCTAAACAAGAGGAAGAATATGAGAAAGAGGCTAAAGGTAAAGCTGCCAAAGAAGCTGGTCCTTCATCTAGTGAAACAAGAACAAATATTAATCCAAATCCTCGTAAAATATGTAAACAACAATCCGTAGATTCTGGAAATGAAGCCAGTTCTGAAGATAGTAATGATAGTAATAAATATAAAGATTCTAATGATCAAGATCAAGTTTCAACAACAACATTATTCAGCTTATTAGGTTCATTAAGTGCTAATGATCATAAAGAATGGACAGGATCTGATGAAAGTCTATTTAGAGGATTACATAAGATTTTCCTCAACAATTATTGTGCTATTGCCCAAATAATGCTGACAAAAACGTGCCAACAGGTTCGAATTTTATAGATAATGAATTTTATGAAATTCTATTAAAAAAAAATTATGTGTATAGGTATACGAATTTGCACAGAAAGAAGATGCTGACATTCCAGCTGAAGAAGCAATGCGCGATTATACACCACCACGTAAGAAGAAAAGAAACATCGTTTATGGTCTGTACATTGTCGTAAGATTCAATTGAAAAAAGAATCGAATAGTAACCATGTTTATAATTTTACACCATGTGATCATCCTGGTCAAAGTTGTGATTCTCAATGTCCTTGTATTGGTGCACAGAATTTCTGCGAGAAATTCTGCCAATGCAGTTCCGATTGTAATTATGTTGATTAATTTTAAAATGTCTTTGTATTAAAAGTCATTTGATTGAAGGTCAAAACCGTTTTCCGGGTTGTCGCTGCAAAGCCCAATGTAACACAAAACAATGTCCTTGTTATTTAGCTGTGCGTGAATGTGATCCTGATTTATGTCAAACTTGTGGTGCTGATCAATTTGATATTAGTAAAATTACATGTAAGAATGTTAGTGTACAGCGAGGATTACGTAAGATATATTTTAATGAAAAACTATAATTTTTCTAAGTTTTGTTTTCATTATAGATAAACATTTATTGATGGCACCGTCTGATGTAGCTGGTTGGGGAATTTTCCTCAAAGACAGTGCACAAAAAAACGAATTTATATCAGAATACTGTGGGGAAATTATATCACAAGATGAAGCAGATCGTCGTGGAAAAGTCTACGATAAATACATGTGCAGTTTCCTATTTAATTTAAATAACGGTTCGAAATAATTTGTCAACATTAATGATATTTTAATTATAATTTTCTTTATATAGATTTTGTTGTGGATGCTACAAGAAAAGGCAATAAAATTCGCTTTGCTAATCATTCAATTAATCCGAATTGTTATGCTAAAGTTATGATGGTGAATGGGGACCATCGTATTGGTATTTTTGCAAAACGAGCAATTCAACCAGGAGAAGAACTGTTTTTCGATTACAGGTATAATTTGTTGTCCAGTTTAATTTTTTTTTTAAATCTTATTTACGGACTCATCTTAGATATGGACCAACGGAGCAACTGAAATTTGTTGGAATTGAGCGAGAAATGGAATTTTTATAAATTCGCAGGTTTTTATCTAAATATAATGAAACGGTAGATACTCGAATTAATGAATGCCATTTGAGACTCTAATTTAGTTTTACATAATTTTTTATGTTAAATATAGCCATCGGAAAAAAATCAATATGTATGCTAACGAAAAACAGTGAATCAAGATTAATCTTGTAGCTGTAGTTAAATGTCATTTATTATGCGTGAAGTGTTTATTTTCACTGTATGGTGAAATAATGATTTTTTTGCTGATCTTTCAGTTCATTTTATGCTGCACTGAAAATCATTTTTGTTTCGAATTGATTACCTTTAAAGATGAGTTGCTGTTTAAAACTACAAATCATTAGAATTGAAATATCGTAAAACATTTTTAGTATATCATTCCTCATTAAACATTGTTTGATTAAACCACGGGAAACATTGTTGTTTGGTCCTTTGTGCAAAATGATTCAGTGAAGTTGAATCATGTGAACGAGCGTTCATTTTTGATTTTCTAAGATTGAGTTGCTGAAATGATGACTCAGTTAAACTGGGTGACGACAAGAGTTTAAACGCTTATAAACTATAAATTTGGAAATTGAAACGAGAAATAAATGATTGGTTTAATTTGTTAATGTTCATTTAAAACATTTTAAATTGCAATTTCATCTATAAATAAATTTTTAAAACTTCTTAATTCGAGAATCTACTCTATCGTACAACTGTAATTTTAAATAATTAATAATAAGAACAAAAATAATTTTTATAACAGTTTGTTTTTGTTTAGAAGTGCAGAAGTTGACTCTTGATTAAGCCTTTGCACCCTAACACTTAAGTATTCCTGCACGACTCCATAGTTTCTTTAATAACATAATCGACTATATGACTTCCTTCCAGTAAACAGAAGTTGTATTTATCTTCATTAAATAAATACATATCAAGATTGAAACTAATGAAGTGAAGAGCGATGATTCTCTTCAATCACAATAGGGAGAAATCCTAAACAAAATCTGAAGTATTTTGCATGACATCGTAAACATTTAGTGTCACTCATTTAAGATTCTGTTAGTTGGATAGAGTTGAAGTGTTGTCAACATTGTCACAATTATTGTTGTTCGATATCATCATCGTCGTCGTCGTCGTCGCAAGCGTCGTGATGAGTGCGAACTGATTCAAAGAGCGCATTGTTCTGACAGTGAGATTATTTAAAGAGTTCGCCTCCACCAGTTGCTGGCCGGCCAGCGCCGGTATCAGTTAAGCGTCAGTTTTCCATGTGAATGTATGTGGTTGAAACAAGTTAAGAGAAACAGCGTCGAGACGCAATCGCGTATTATTCAATTCTATTAATTCACTATTGTCCTGTATGTACTAACGTTATAAAAATTTGCAACAATGCCAGATCAAGGTAGGGTGAATTAACTTTATTAGTTAGTGTTTTTTTTCTCGTTTAATAAAAAAAACAAGAATAAATGGACACAACACGTGGGTATATTTTTAAAATTGTCGACCTCATCAATTGCAAAATACGATCTTTTTAAACGAAATTTCTTGTCATTGGTTCGAATTTATTTGAGATAATTTCGTTTAGTTATTATTAGAATTTTATAATTTCTATGCTAAAGTTTGTGTGTATTTTTATAAATCAATTTAATCATCTCTGTTGCAAATGCTCATTATTTTTTTGCACCTTTAAGAGTGATTAAAGTCGTGCGAAAATCGTAAAACTCCCATCATGTAAACTTCACTTTCAAATAAAAGTGAAAATTTTACGCCACCATAAATAGGAGCGAAAATTTAATGTTTTCTTTCTTTCTTTTCGTAACTACATTGTCATTAAAAAGTTGAATTTCCTACAAGTTTAAAGTCTTGTTTAAATTCACGAAATGGAAAAATTTCTTCTTTTTTCCTTACTAATCTCAATTATTTTTAGTATTTATAACAAATTGCTGGAAAATTCTAAATCATTAAAATTGTTGAGTTGAACATAAACGAAAATTAATCAATTATTTTCTTTATGATGGTATTGAGAAGTGGAGCAGAATATTACATCGCCTTGGAGCATCTCATCTGTGTTTTGACGTTAAAAACAACCTGTTCATCGTTAACGAAATATGCGAATATACAAGAAAAGTCTTATAAAATTATTAAAGTTCCCCAAAATATATTTATCAACGGTATAACAGTTAGATGAGTATTTATAAATAACATTAATGAAGGGTCACTGTGAAATGTAATTAAAACCTTTCGAATTTTCCACATCATTAGTTGAATTTCACCCCCAATTTTATGTAAAGTTTTATATAAATTCAAAAAAAAAATGTCTAGTCTAGAATCAATAGAAGAATGTTGAGAAGTTTAAATTTTAATTATAAAAAGTATTCCATTGGATATCTTCGACAAAGGAATAGTTTATTTTTAGAAAACCTTTTAAATCTGTGTGACATGATGAGTGTATTTAGATGCAAACAGTTTGACCTAATGTTAAATTATAACAATTCCATACATTGTTCTTTCTTGTTTCCTTTTATTAAACATTTTAAAATGGCTCTAATTAGTAAGCTAGTTCTATTAATTACAGGATAACACATTTATAATACTTGAGTATTTTGCATGGAATAGAACAATTTTCACAAACACAATTACATTACTTCGATATATATTATATGAACTTATATGACTTATATGAAATAATTTGATTATTAAGCTTGTCTCGATTTAACTAACTAGTATTATAAAGTGTTATAATTATATGTAAATGAAGGAACTCTTCTCATAGAAGCTGTAATAAACTTTGATTTACATTTAAATATTGAATTTAAGATATTTATGATACCCGTATGTTCGCACTGAATTCCGTAATATTGTCGTTAATTATTGCATAGATGAATTAGAAGTTGGTTAAATGTTATTAGTGCAGTTGGAGTTCTCGCATAAATACACGACTTAATTAAAATGAGGAACAGTTCTGGTTTAGTTGGAATATGAGGGGCACCCCTCATTCAAACTAGTATTAAATTATCTATGTAGAAGCTTTAGATTGAAATGATCATATAAGGGATTGATTGAAAGTAACAACAGATACTTGTGTGTTTATTTGGAAAGGATAAATGAGTAAACGTATTTAAATCTTTGCAAACATAAATCTGCACTGCGCCTTGAATTATATAACAACACGCAATGCTAGGATCAATGTCTTTAAAATAAATTAATTTGATCTGATATTCAAGATTATCTAAATTATTTTTAACAACAAGGATCTCTATAGCGGCTTTTTTAAATTGCTTCCTTTCTGTATCAAATTGCCTATTTCATACATCTTTACGAACATATTGAGAATATAGCGATTTTTACAGTCGGTAGATGACAGAATAAAGCCGAGCAGAGAAATAAAAATGTCGTAAAATTCACGTTGAATATCTACTTATTGACGATTTTATATCACTTTTAACAGTTGTTTAGATACACCGTTTTTCGTCAAAGCAACATATGCGACCGTTATATTGTATATCTTGGTTAAAGCGCTATTCAAGTCTGGCCTGTATGTTTCACACTTAGATTCCATGAAATATAAGCAAAATCTTTGTGTTTCATAAAAGTTTTGTTTTTGTTATTAAACTTGAATTGTGACATTGTTTCAGAATGCGCCAAAGGAGAGTTTTGTAATCATAAAATGTTCGTTCAATATTGTGACTAGATCTCGTGTCCTAAATGAATAGAATGAACACATAATAAATGAATGTGGTGCAATATTGCTCGATAACTAAAATATTAATTAACATTTCGTGTTATTTTGCGTATGATTGTTTGATGTGAAGTTGATGCCCGTATCTAAAGCTTTGAATAGTGTCAGTCAAAGTATGGTTCGCCAACTGTTTGTTAACAGTTAACAATAACATAAATATTCAATGTTATTCCGAAAAAACGCATTTAAAATGTTGTATCGCATAGAATGGCAATCGTTTGTTTTCACGCCTGTTTTTTTTCTATTTAGTTATTGACTGATTTATTATTACACATAAAGTGTAAACTGTCAATTATGCTGAGAAACACTGTTTTTCCCAATATTTTCCTAAACTTTGATCGCCTAATGTTTTTTTCCATTTGTTCTATATTAAGAAAGGTTCTAAAATGTCTACACAACCAGTTGATTCTGTTCACCATCGGTAAAATAATTGAAAACTAAGTTGTTTTCCCTCAACTGAACTGTCTGTTCTTGCAACAACATTTAGAAAATATTTACTGAGAAAGCCAGGGAATAGTGGCTTTTGAATTTGAGTCACGTCAAGAATTCGAGTAAATTGTAGAAATATACGAATTACGATATAAAAAATGAACGTGTTCGTGGAGAATTACAGTAGTTGTTCAAATAACGGACGTGCAAGTGTCAGATATTTTTGTAGTTTCTACACCGAACACTTTTTTATATAAAGGTTGCTATATAAAAGAGTGATTATTGTCGAAATTCTATACGGTGACACATTCAGCTTGATTGTTATCTATACTATTTGTCACCGGTTCAGTTCTTAGAGATCTATTTGTTGGTTGTCAGGAAATGTAACAAAATTCGTTATTCATATATCCATTTATCATTTTCAAGCTTGTCCAAGTAAGCATAGTTAATCAAAAGCCAGTCATTGATCATGAAGCCATCAAAATATAAGACAAAAAAATCTATTTTTGCGATTAAGGTATAAGGTCGAAAAAATATTTATCACGCCATTTTTTTTATAAGAAAAAGTGAAAACATTCTCTTAACAAAGCATACTTCATACTTGGTCACTAAACAGAAAGCTAAAAGAAGTGAGCGCAATTTAAGAACTTACAACAATTCACAGTGTAGCAGGCTCGATTATTTTTCAAACTTTCTTGAAGTCTTGGACATTATTGCAAAAACTCTTCCAATAGAAATGTATGTTATTTCCATCACAATAAAAACTTGATAACAATTGAGATTTTCTCGAACTTTTTGACAACAAATTCAGAAATTTATTGTATATACTTTTTATTATTCGAATGTTGAACAAACTATTTTGCATATATGTCTTAATTTGTCTTGTTTGTTAAATTGTAACAAGGATTGCGAGTCGTAGATCCACACAATGGTCCCAACAAGTTTCCAATCAGGAATTAAAACTATTCAATGTACAACACAAGTTTTGTCTTGCTTAATGACACTCAAACAAATCTAACTTTAAAGCATAGAAAAGTAATATCAGAATTAGAATAAAACTGTGAAGCCAAACGATTTCAATGATCAAGCAACTGAGGTTTCTATCACATATCTTTTGAATTTTAATTCAAATATGAAAATAAATAAGAATTTAATCAACCATGGAATGATTGACATTTCAATTTACCGTATGCCAATAAAATGGCAAGAAAAAAGGAATAACATGTTGCTTCTTGAATAATAACTTCTTGTTGATCTTTATTGATCTCTTCATATATCACCGGAAAAATCTAAGTATTAGATTCTACCTGCTAAAATGTGAAAGTTATCGCAACCTAAGTGGATCTGTTGCTGATGCGCACTATTTGAAATTCGTAGATCTTTAGAAATTTTGCTCAGAAAAGAATCTGTTTATTCAAAAGTTTGCATCGGTTGCTATAGAATATTCAATTATTCTCTAATACCTGTTGTACAAGAAGTACTTATATCAGAAACTGTTTCATAATAACGAAATTCATGAAGCTTACAATTTATTTACCTTTTTGTTTGTTTCATAAAAAAGTGTTTAACAGTTCTAGAACTTAGGAGGAAGGCATCGTTCTCTGGAAATTAGGTCATTTAGATGACATTTAAGCAAGGAAAGTCAGAAGCTAAAGAAATAGCTTATCGCTAGCCACTACTTGTACCAAACCACAGGCTTAAAACTTTAACCATAGCAGTAGAATTAAATCACAACACAATATAATGATGCACAATTTTGGAAACACTGTATTATAATTCATTAAAATGACAATATTTTTTAGCATCTCAATTAGATCCTTATTTTCATCTAATTTGATGACTTTAATTAATCAATGTTTCGTAGAGAAAGTTGAAAAGTAGGTAGGAACTCCTAGTTACTAAACTACTCAGTAACTTTTACTCCAATGCGTCCTAGAAATTATGATTTAAGCAGTTTGACATATTTTTTATCAATGAAACATCCAAAGACTTACAGCTTTTTCGTTCGTTTATAACTCTCTGATATTGGAACACATATCATTCGTTAACTTGGTGGTAAACAAAAACCTTCCATATTCGCAGTAATATTGATCTTGATTTATGTCTCATGTCGCCTGCTCGTATCATCAATAATCATTTGCTAGCTAACAAACACTACAAATATTGATTAATAGTCAATTTAGTGATTTATTCATTGATTTAGTCGTAAAGAATCTCCCTTTATTTACCAGATAAACAATAAAAACGAATTAATTGAATAATAAGTCAATTTGAAATTTAATCAAAAAAATGATTGTTGATTTAAATAACAGAACAATAACACCAATTATTATTTGATTGTTTCGAATCCAGTCGCTTTTTTATTGAATGAAACTCACATGGGAAATCAATTTTAAATTTATTTCTATTTGTCTGTTGGGATGGAAAACGAAATTCAAAATAGGAGAGAAATCAAATTTTAATAAAATTGGTAAATGAAAGTAAAGTAAAATGATGACTTCTACACGAGACACTATACTGTTGAAATGAAATTGTTCAAGAAGCCCGCTGTGCCGTCAACTTGGATACAATTTTATTCTACCTTGGGTGTTTATTAAGTGTAGTTTCAAGAACTTCAACTGTAAACAATGACTACATTTTCTGAAAGTTGTTGTACGAAATACTCATCGATTTAAATATATTGAACGTACAGAATAACATCAGATGTTAACAAGTTTTCCTCATAAACATCTTTGTTTTACTGATGTGTTAACACTTGCAATACCAGATGTTTCAAATAACAATCACTAATGTTTGTAACAACCTAAAAGCATAATAAAATCTATAGATGTTTATGGTTTAGTTTCGATCACAAATTTATGATTATTATAAGGATATATATAAAAAAATGGGCCAACAAATAAGTTATACAAAATATACAAAATAGATATTTTCAGATTCTTTGTGTTTTTGTTGTCCAAATATTAGTAAGTAACATATGTATATTTGTATTTTTAGTCAAAACGTATTCTATTATTGATAACATAAATTTCTATGTATGTTTTGTGTGTAAAACTTTTGTGAACGAATAATCGTGGAAGAACCAACAGGTGCTTGGCTAAATTCCAATTCTAATGAAATAACGTTGTAACTGTAATCTTCGAAACACATTTGTTATTTCAGTATTAACAAAAGAGCATTGTTACGATTGTGTGGCGTTGTGTTTTTTGTTTGCGTGAAATTAAAGGTCCTGTTTGTAATTAAATCACAATTAGTAATAATCTTTGAGATTAGTGATTAATATTGAATGATTTGTTCAAGTAAACGATAGATTTTTTTCTAGACTTTTAATACTAAATTCTATCGTTTTGTTTGTTCTTATTTATTTTTTTTTGAAAAAAATAGATCCCATAGAGCGAAATTCTTTGTGGCATGTACAAAGAAACCGTATAGAAACTTGAAGAATTTGATCTTATTAGATTATCCAAAGGACCGCAAATTGTCTTTGAGGAAAAAGATGTCCTCAAGGAAAGCATTCGAAGTGAGCGATTATTCAAAAATAAGATTAACGATTAAAAGGTAGTATTTTTTTCATATTAACAATAATAAGTTTTGCAAATTCTGCTATATTCGATTTGAACATTCATCTTTCATGTCGTCTGACAATTTTTCCTATTTTCAAAAAATAACTTGTTCAACATTGTTATTCTGCATCTGACTGACGAAAATTCAGATATGCCATTCGCTATCAGAAACAATGCTATTTACTAATCTTGCTATCAATCGGATTTGGACTGAGTTGATCAGAAAAGATCCTAAATATCAATTCACTAAAATTGTTTTCAGTAGGTTTGTAAAGTCATTCGTGTCCGATAATATAATTGGTGCGAATCGATGCGTGTTCAACAAAGTAGTGGAGAAACTGTATGTTAACGTTTAATCAAAATCAAAATTCAAAAGCCTGTCTTTTGACCTAATTCCTAAATTCATGTATTATTATACTTCTAACATGTTTCCCTGTATCCCTTGTTTATTTACACAAACAGAAACATCAACAAACAGCAAACAAAATATTAGTATTAATCATATTTTAATCATGAGAAGTGCAATGCAAATAGTACCAGTTGTATAAATAGAAAATATAGAAGAAATACATGGCGATTAACAATAAAAGCCCTGTAACTGAACAAAATTATTGGTTTTTACTAAATAACTTTTAATACTAGAAACCAATGAATTCGTATATTATTCAGCATTTGATTCCTCATACTTTTTTTCTAATAATCTACCTCTAATCAATACTAGACACAAAACCTATGAATAATTCTGTTATTATAGCACTTATTTTTTTCTGAATAAGGAACAGGGTAATAAAAATGAAAATTAGTTTAGTAGCAGGACTTTGTCGTCCCAGTGTTTAATCTGTTGCAATAATATTGAATAACGAACTATAATAACTCTCAATTGTATAACTACACAAAAAACAATTCTGTACCAGTAGTTTAATCCGAAAGATCATGTTCAACGTTGATAAAAACCAACCAAATTTGAATCTGAATCTGATTATATAGTAGGTAGAATCATTAAAAATAAACACAGTTGTAAACGACGGATATCTATTTACAGTCAATCGTTTATATCTTCTATGTAAATCATGCTTTACGTATACCGGAGCTAAATATATCCGATGTCTTGTTTTTTTTTGTTAGAGTCAACAGAGAGCAATAAAAATATGCTAAAAACCTCACCCTTTCAATGGGATCCGTAAAGTTTTCACCATAACATTTCCCAAACAAACAAACAAACAACAATTTATGAGAATCAACGTTAACACAATACAGTTTAAATATTGACTGGCCGAAAAACAAATAATATCAAATAAAGACAAAAAAAAATCCCCTTGATAATTCAAATATCTGCTATTTGTATATTGCTGTTATCAAAAACAAAAAAAAAACATATAAATTGTGTAACATTTAGTCACGAAAATGGCAAAAAAATCGAGTTAATTTCAAACTAACAATAAGACAAGATCATTTGTGATTCCATTACAAATAAAATAGTCGACATGCTCTGTTAGAGCAAGTAAAGAACCAGAAAATAGCAAAACCAGTTGATTGTATTCTTTAAAAGAATGTCAATAATATAAAAAGATGCTATTTTTGTATTTGTTCGATGACTTTTACAGGCGATTCACTACTCACAGCAATAGATATGTGAATACAATTCTTGATCAAATTTCCAGTTCACTCGTCTTTTTGTAGTTGAATGCCTTTGTTGTAATAATTGAAATAATTGAATGTACAAATATCAAGGTCATAACTATAATGAATTTCATTAAATAACGGAATTGCAAATGTTTGAAATCCATAAATATACACCAATGGCATCCAAATTGAAAAGTTTCACAAAAATAACAACGCATAAATGTTTAAAAATATTGACCTAATATTTAACGAAACTCCATAAAGACCGGTTCAAACTGAAATAGACTGATTATTAATTAGTGCTCATTAACAGTGGATAATAATCATCTAGAGGAATTTAAAAAAACAAAAATCTTATGTTTCATGTATACTGCCTCCAGTGAATTCATTTCAATTGGACTTATGTTCCTTCGATATTTAGCATTTTTAATGAGTTTTCTGTCGGTGCGCTAATTAATACCGATCAAATGGAAATGAAAGAAAACGTAAATGAGATACTTCGTAGAATAGTTTGTGAAAAATATTTTCAGAACGGAAATATAAATGGAATGAAGCTATAAAAATCTAGAGAAACGCTAGTCTTTATTTTTAATATTTGAATAAAATTTTAAATTTACTGTTTATCAATCGAAACTACTCGGAGCTCTGGTATGAAATCCTTTAGTTTGTTACCCAACAATCTGAATTGTAAGGAGAGTAAACAAGGGAAACACATTTTCTAGTGCAAATTGATACCAATCTATTCTTTCATTAGTGCTCAACGAAACTAAGAATTTATAAAAGGCGCTCTACTGAGGAACAATGATGTGGAAAATCAAAGTTTTCTTTACATATTTCACTTTTATCTATATTTATTTATTAAGTGTTTGTTCTTGTTGGCTGTTTTTCATTTAAACGAAGAATAAAACTGACATGGAGCTTCTTATGTTAGATTAAAGTCAAAAGTCAACGACAACACTGTTATCCCTTGAAACGCTACAATCATTAAAGAAAACAAACTAAATCTGAATTATGCTATTTATATCAATTTCTGGATTATTATCAATAATCTTTCACTGTTTTAATTCAATTGTAAACTACATAGTACATATTTAAAAAATGTTGGAGATTCAAACGAACAACCATTTATCTTTGTGATAGAAATATTCCTATTAGAGTTTATTTACAGGTAGTGCACAGGCTACATAAATAAATTCTAACATTGCAAAAAACTATCCAATCGTGACAAATAATTAAATTAATATATCCACAACTGTAACGAAATATAGTGGAGGAAATGGGATTTTCACTTTAACTGCGCTTCTACAGGAATTTCGATAAGAATTTTCAGTTATTAGTAGGGTTGTGCTGTTGAAAAAACATGGAATAAATAGTCGTCGTCATCCTGAAAATTAAGTATTTGCTGGAATTATTGTTACAGTTTCGATCAATAATAATTGCACGATATTTCATGATACTATGAAAATATTTGAACAGTTGTTTATAATTGTGTGATTTCCCACATTTTAGTAACAAAATAAAAAAAAACAAGCGAATTATCATCTTTAGACCATCTGAAAAATGATAACGAAATTCAAGGTTTTAATCAATCAAATCTGGAATAAAAATAAAAATAATAATAATGATAATAATGTAATTAATGTACCTATCTGTAAGTTGTCAAGTTTTAATCGATTATGAGGTGTGGTCTAAATGCGGACAACTTCCTGAAAGGACTACTTACTATCACTGAATCAGATTTTATAAAATCGATGCTGTTTTTTGTTGCTTTATAATTATCAATATTTGCGATGAAATATATAGAGAACAAGAATGTGTTGTTGATAAAACAGAATTTTCAGCGATTTTCATTAGAAAATATCACCAATTGATTGTAAAATGTGCTGGAACTGAGGGGATAAAGCATTTATCATTATTTACACAAATTTTCTGTCCCTGTAATTCATCTCATTTTATTTAATCTCTCTTCAGCTCTTCTAAATATTGATGAGTTGTTGGCCTCTGTGCAAACTTTAAACAGATAATTAAAAACTGGGATCTACAGTTTAACTAGAAAAACAAAATTTATAATGGAAAATTTATTTCTATTGAAATAATTACAGTTGATAAGAAAATTGCATTCCAATTTTCTATAAATAATTTTAGTTATTGTTAAAGTTATTCCGTCAACGACAACATAGTTTTAATACTACCAGGCTTATCTGACAATCCATTCTAAATTGCTTCTTAGGATTATCGTTAAGAAATAGATCAGCTATTCAACAGAAAATGTAAAATGCAATAACGTCAAAAATAATCTGATGTATTGTTGTTTTTTTCCTCTAACAAAAGAAATGTTTTATAGGGTAATTCATTTGGAGTTCTAAAATGTAGTAAAATTAATTTATATGTAGGTGATCACGAATTATCCACGAAATTTTGGAATCATGTCAAAACAATGTCTGGCTTAAATCCAATACAAATCCTATTAAATAATACTAGTGTTAACAAACAGCATCTTGCAACAGTACAACCAGGTATATTTGAGATTGAATTGCAATCAACAGGTGGAGAAGTTACTCGCAAACTTGCAAATTGTAAGTCACAAAAACATCACATTTATTTCATCGAAATTCTCGTTTTAATAATAAAAACGTGGGATTTTAATAATAAACAGAAAACGATAAAATATAATAAGAGAAGCGGACATTTGTGGAAAAAATGCGATAAATGTTTCCAATTTCTATTCGTCACATTTCCAATTCACTCAACATTTGCATTTCTACAAACGGGTGGATGCAAGAAAAAAATTAAATAGAAAAATCGCCTCCGAAATATTGCCGTTTGCGAATTTCTCAAGAGATCTGATTCTCTGTCGACTTGTAGAATACAAAATTTACTAAACATAATCCGATATTGTGGTCAACATTGTAGTCTCATATATTTGTTTATATTTTCAATACTATGGTGAAAAATTTGGCTGACATAAATGCCCTAGCTTTTTTCTCTATTTGTAATTCGATATGCAACACAGAAAAGAAATGTTAAAGATAAATCGAAATGAAAGTGATCTTTTTCAATCATCAGACTGCTATATCAGATAATTCCATTACGAATATTCGAAGCGTATTTCTCGTTTTTTAGATTTTTTTTTAAATGAACACCAATCGATATTTGCAATCTAAGAGAGCAAAGTTTAAAAGTGTGCAATTTTTCCCAACATCCCTTTCATTACATGGAGCTAGATAATTTGATTTTTTACACAATTTTATTTCGCTATTCAGAATAACCTCGTTACTGGCGATTATCGTTTTTTTTTCTTGTAAAAGAATAGAGAACAAACTTGGATTTTTTTTATTGAAATTGCTTGACAAAGCACCGACATAATTGAATAGGATTCTATTTGAATGTATTATAAGTGCTACTATGTGCTCCAGTGTCTATAGAAATCAGTCAATAATAGTAATATTGATTTTGTTCAGCTATTAATGCCATTAATAAATCAAGTAAGTATGTAGTTTGTGCGGTCAGTAATGAAACTGACTGCAGTTGCACAACTAATTGCTAATACATTCAGTAACAGAAAAAGAACAGTGTGATGCAGTCCTGAATTGTTAATTCTATTTATGAAAATCTACTTTATTGGTTTGATTTAGTTTTTAGTTACTGAAACCAAATGAGTTAGATATTTATAGTTAACTGCTTAATACATCGTACGCACTATACAGTGTGGGCGAGAATTTCCCCGCCGCATCCACCAAACTAACCACTCTCAAATTTAATATTGAAACATAAGTAGTTTGCCAAGTATAAAAATAGTTGTAATTTTAACTTGGCAATTGATTCCAGTCAATTAAACTACAAATTTACACCCACTTATCAGCTAAAACGAATCCAACTGATAATAAATTAAACGAATGCAGTTGTAAAAGTGTCATCTTTAACCATATCGACTTGAAATTAGTGGTAATAATACCAATATTATTCGAAATAAACGAAATTTGCCAAGAACCAATAATCTACCGTATTTAAAGTAATTTAACTGTTTTTACGACTTAAAAACGTTTCTTTTACGTTTGTTCAAAGAGAAAAAAAACCCATTAAACATCACTTATTGATTCCTTTTATTATTCAATTCGACGTGTAGTTCATGAATAGGTAAGAATCAGAAAGCAACTTAAATAAAACATTTGCTGAATTATTAATGTGAATGTTAATGATACCTTCTAAATGAGTTCACCGAGTTGATAAAAAGGAAAAGAGAAAATTAAAATTGTATAAAACAGTTTGTTTTATTTTACAGCGAAAATTAATAGAATCCTTGTATTATTATATTATTTTTCCAAGCTTAAGCTTCTATTCACTTTGAAATATTTTTTCATGTTTATGACAGTGTTGAAAATACGTCGTTTGTAAAACAAACACTCCCCAATATCTTTTTTATTTTGTCTTATTTTTTTTTTAATTTAAAGCTTGTTTATTTTTTTTCTAACAGGCAGGAATTAATCATTCGTACTGTTGAAAAGCTACGTTAGTTTTCTTCAAATGGATTTTGTTAGATGTATAAAAAACCGTTTGAGTATGTACAAGTTTCGACTTTAATTTTAAGCATAAGCTCACTATTTCTAGTGTAAATGACATTTCGTCTTATCGTTGAATTCACGAAAGGCACAAAGATGATGAGAATAGTGTAACTTTGACTCAACGAATAAACATTATGAGTAGTTTAGGACAACTCTGCATGCGGCCAACAAACGGAATTGTGTTGCAAAATTAAAGTACTTTATCCTACCCTTGTTATAAATTCTACCGTTGCAAACTACTTGATATGGTACGTTAGTCTTAACATTGTGTCTAGAAACTGGGAGAGTTAATAATGTTTCATTGTTCAAGAAATGAAAATTCTAACAATATCCCATAAAAGCAAGATATGGGGATTCTGTTGTTGTTGTTATTGTAGAAATTTGTTTATATATCCATCTTACAATCCAATTCTAGATTCTCCATGAAGATAACATGTATATTTTGTTTTTCTGTAAAGCTCACTCTTAAGTTTCTGTAAGTGGTATTCCAAGGAAATTGAGAACTCGTATTTATTGTCTAAGATATGATTGCTTATGTAAAACTGTTTTATGACCGAGTTGCAAGTTACCAACATTTAAGAATGGCTACCGCTCATTTCACCAAATCCAGACATCAGAAGAAAGAAATTTCGAGAGAAATATTTCTGCCGAGGATCGTAAATGCAATTCTTACCGTTGAGCCATCAGCCCACTTCTGCAATGACAAAAAGACTTACTATAAAAAAAGAAAGGAAAATGGGACTATGGGATTAAATCAAACAAACAAATAATCCAAAGAGTTCAATCCCGTTGAAACTTACCAAACTCATTCAATTGTTAACCATCACATCATATAGAACAACATAATATCGAATAATCTTACTGCCTTTGAACAGCAAATTGCAACTAATAGCTTGCATGTTATGAATACAGATAGCAGCAATCCTGTAATTGGATATTCGAAGGGTATTTTGCTTCGGGATAGGTTGCAAATTCTATTTTCTATTGTCTATGGAAAATTGTGTTCGTGATCGTTATTTTATTTTTATTTTTATTAATAATTTTACATTATAGAAATACCAGACTGTAAACAAGAAAATTAGCCTTTGGCATATTAATGAATGCACAAAAACTTCTTTTTGTAATAGAACTAATTTAAAGAAAGTACAAATTGTTCATTAATGAATAACTATTTAACTATTAATTAAACGTAAATATAATGAGTGTAAACAAAATTGATAATAAACATTACAGTTTATTTAGAGCAAAAACTTGTCAGATAAATGCCTACAAAGTTTCTTATCAAACATTAATCAGTCTTAGTCTTTTTGGGTCGAACTTTAGCGCCTCAATAGAGTCTCGATTTGAGGACCTGGAAGCGTTATTTTAGGACATCTAGAGTAATAAACACAGTATAAGTTACAATCTAAACAGCACCTCAAATTGGCGGTATTTTGACGATATGCACACTTGAGGTGCTATTGAGGACCTAATTTGAACGAATGACATCTCAGTAGCACGTCAAAGGTCTCAGTTTTAATAGTGAATTTTAGGTTGCTATTGAGGACCAAATCTAAATGGCTACCGCCTCAATAGCATCTCGGAAACCTCAATAGTATATATATATATATATATATATATATATTTATATTTTAGTAATGGTATTATAAAACTTAGCAGCTAGCGCTAGAACCTTAGCACTTTATATTAATTCTTTTCTTGGATATTTGATCGACCCACGACAAATTCACTACTTCATTAACGTTTCGTGATTTCTGTGGTAGAGATGTTTTTGATAGAATATCCGTTAACTTATCACTGAGCCACCAAACGAGGGCAAAGTTAATTTTCACATCCTTATTAGCCATTTTTTTAAATTAAAAATATAAATTTTAGTCTACTTAAACTGTGCGTCCACTTGCTTTCGGCGGTGATTCAAGAAGTACGATTATAGGGTTGAGCGAATGAATATTTCAGTCTCACTTTCACATTCATCCGTGTAGATACATCTGTCAATTCATCACCTGGTCATAAAATATACTTCCTTCTCCCGCACTTCAACGTACTTCCACGACAATAAAAGTAATATTCTTAAAAGCATTAAAAACTGTATTGCTTTTTTCTTTTATATTTTTCTTTAGATTCTTGAGGACTTACTGAGGTGCTATTTAGGAGCTAAAATTCGAATAGGCTCTCTGTTTTTGGACATTACTTTTACGAATACGCACATTGAGATATAGAAATGAGGTCTTTTGATTCGGTGATGCTCTAATTTCGTCAATATTAAAACATTTTAATATCCCACTTGATAACTAAATCCAACAACAGTCAGCAACACACTTGTCCTTTTCAAACAAAAAACTCGGTAAAGAAGACCACTTCAAAGTCCTATTCAAAGTTTCAATCATCCTATTATCCATCTCTTTTATCAATTCTCCCAACTCATTCTTTATTCCAGTAATCACAAATTGAGTTTGATTTACACCTAATAATAATTTTTTTGATATTATATCAGATTTGTTTAATGTAAAAAATTTCGTTCAATGAAAAAAATTAAAGCTTCTCTGGTTATGAATTTCTGTAATTTCGTTTATTTTCTTTCGTTGTTGCTATTTCTATTTCTTGAACGAACTTAACGTTTTTCTGTTTGTTACAGTAGATGGAATGGAATTGGAGATGTTGTATCAACGTTATTGTATTCGTTTAAAACATGCTCTATTCTTGTCCTGTTTGTCAGTAGCGGTTATTACTTCGCTTGGATTACTCATTGCAACATGTATCGTACAGGTAAATTTCAAAATTCAAATGTTAAATCACGTATTCAACTGTAGTAAAGACCTCTGCTTCCGCACATCTCAATCATGGCACATCTCGGACAAAAATTGCTTAGTTTCGGATATAAATTGAAGTAAATTGTCAATGCTATCGAGCTTTGGATCAGTTCAACCAGTATGGATGACCTCTTCAATAAACTGCCCCATATAACATTGGATTAGAGACAGTCCAGATTAGAGCTTTCAATTGTATTGTTGGACAAATACGTAGTTGATGTTTAAATGAGGATTTCTAGCATAAATACTTGTTATTTTTGCACACAGAATTGTGTGCGTTAATAATTTCAATGCTGGTTAATTGTATATTTATTCAAACAATTAAATTATATTTTATGCAGATTGTGCTTCTATAATATCCAGGTATTATACAAGCACGAAATTAAAATTTAATTGTTATTATCTTATTAAAAGTTTGAAGTTTATCTTGCTTTGTTCAGGAATCATCATGATATTTGCATTTTTGTAAAGTTGCTGTTGCTAGTCGTTTTTTTTTCAAATTTTAAATCAACTTTTTTAAAATTAACTTATTAACAAGTGAATCGTAATTTACTTTTATACAAATTCTTTCACTTGGAGGTAAAAATAATTCCTAATTAGAATTGAAAAGAAATGGTGCAAGTTTGTATTAAGTTTCTAGTCTGAAAAATAAATAGACTTGTAGATACTACGTGGAAATCCAAGGAATTTCCTTAAATTAAGGCTGTCTCAATAGGTTTGATCAACTCAATTTGACAAAACTTTGGTGACTTTTCTAATTAAATGCTGTTTTAACAGTGTTCTCATTATTTTCGAACTATTAATACAATCAATAGTGTTTAAAGAAAGCATCCTATTTGAGATGTTATTCATATTTCTATACTGCCAGAGAAATTTTAAAATATCGCTATTCGCCTTTATAAATCTTGTCACGCTGTCGATAATAATAAAGTTTTGATTGAAAATTCCTGAAATATATGCGACGATCTCACGTATAAATCGTTTTTATGCTATTAATCCAGACAGGATTTGCTAATAGAAAAGTCATCATCATATTGAGATATCTCACATACTGAATTTCATAAATGTTAATATACTGCATTACACGTTAAAGGCTTTAACACCGACTATAAGCAACTAATTAAATAATAATTCATCATAACCGCAAGGCTACGCTTCAATTATCACTTTGTAGCCAGGATTGTTGGATAATTTTAACTATTAGAACAACAAAAGCAGGCCAAAAAGTTTTGTAATAATTTAGTAATAAGCTTTCTCTTTGAAAGTTTGACACAAGTTTTACTCGAAGGCATTTCAGTCAATTAGAGTTAACGATGTTTGGTAAACGTTGTTGGTAATTCGATCACTGATTTTTTTTTCTAAACGTTGTAAAATTTAATCTTCAATTCCATTCTTGTTGCAGGATTTTCAACAGGATATGATGTCGATCATAGTCGTATCAATATTGACATTTATCCTATTTTGTATATTACTAGCTTCACAATTTCCTGTAATATTGGAATCAGAAACTTGGGCATTGCTATCATCATTGTTAATTACAGGAATTGTGGCTGGGTCTATGTTATTATTGGGTGGAAGACAAGCTCCATTATCATTGTTTGCACTATTGCTAGCTATTCATACAATGTTACCAATATCAAGAACGGTAGCATTAGTTTTAGCTACTTTAGTAACAATAGCATATATAGCATTATCAATAATTAACCGTATTAATGATGGACAACGTGCTAATTACTTACAGGTGAGTGTCGAACTTTGTCCAAAAGTAGTTTACTTCTGATGCGTCACAGCAAAATTAATTTATAATCAATTAAAACCATCGGTATACATTTAATTCACCTGACGCATCCACCAATTTGTATCCGATTTTATTACAACTAATTGTTTTATGAACTTTCACAATTTATCTCATTAAAAATTTGAAATTGATAGCTTTAATAATATCTGAATTCTATTACTATAACTTATTAACGAAATTTCCTATTAAATATCAATAGTGAAACGGTTAATTTCCATTACGCATTTTTTACAGAATATTTCTGAAATTTAATATCAATAAATCTTTAATCTTATTAGCACAAAAATCTGATTTCAAATAAATGCTGTTAACAATTCATTTATTTTTAGTTGATACCGGAAGCTGTGCTTTTAGTAGCTGCCAGTTGGACAGGCTTATATTATCGTCATATGACAGAAAATGCTCATCGCCATACATTTGTCGGGACACGAACTTGTATAGAATCACGTGTTAAGCTTGAATGTGAAAAAGAACAACAGGAACAACTGCTACTCAGTGTAATACCTGCATACATAGCAGCAGAGGTGAATATTTAAAACTTTTACATCATTCTAAATCGAAAACGATGTAAATCGAATAAACTACAAAATGGGTCGTTATAAATTTATTATATCAGTTTAAATTAGTTGATAAATTAACAAGACTTTACCCCCTTATTTCATTCACGCTCTAACATTACTACGAAGAACTTTGAAATGTCAACATACGTTGCTATGAATCCTTAAATTTAATTTCAGAATATGTATACGTCAGTTATGTTGTGGTAGCATTTCAGAAATATTTGAAATTTGTTTTGATAAAACAACTTGGTAAAAGATTTATGTTTTAATAAGTGATGCATGGTGGATTTTTAATGTTGTTTTGTAATCATATTTAAGTTTACCGTTATGCTTATTTTTAACTTCTGAAAAAAGTAATTCGTCCTACGTCTTTCGTTTGAATTTCATATATCATACTCAAAATGCTACGCTTTCATCTTTCTAACTTCTCTTGCTTACTTGTTTCATTATGTCTGTTTCTGTTGTATATATTACTATTTCATTGCTTTAGATCATCATTAATATTTCATATCGCTCATCTTACGTGTCTGTGTTCTCCTAATTTCGCTGACGCAACGCTGCCACTTTAAAGCTTCGTTTTTTTTTTTGATTCTCATAGGTTCAGCTAATTAATTTTTTACTTACTTCTATTATTTCGTATCAAACTTCATTGTATGTAATGTGAAAGTGTTATTCTAATCTTTTTCTAATTGAGTTTCAATTCTATTAATCGATATTCATATGCGCTTTTTTCACAACATAGTAAAATCTTTTAATAATTGAAGCGATTAGCCAGAACACCAGAGGCGATCGTTGAAAATTTGCATATTATTCACTATTTCTAGGTGTTAATTTTGGAATTTTTCAGATAATAATTATTAATTTACTAAGAACTATAATTATAAATGAAAACGCAAAATTATCAAAAATTTTGTCTTTTATGTTACCGTATAACGGTTACTTACCGTAAGCGAAAATTCCCCTTAGATTGCAAAAAAAAACGTTTTATCGTTTTGTTTTTAGGAACCCTGTACAGTATGATGTCTTCCATAGGCCTCGTTCGCCATCAATTCGATGCTTTTTATCTTATTCCTCTTTATACATCAACTACTCTTTTATTTACTGCACTTTTATTACATCTCCGTATAATCTGATCTTTGAGTTTTCTCACTCTGTACACTTCTCGATCGATTTTCCATTATAGATTTGCCACAACTCTAACGTTATATTACAGTTACTTACTTCAAACTAACAGATTAATACAATTTCCTTCTCACTGAAAGGTGTACACTGTACATTCTCTCTATTGCAAATTACTAATTTGTGTTACTTTCTCAAACCATTCATAAACGATCATTAAAGATAGAGTTATTTTTTATTATAATACATTTGAAGCTAGACAATTTTCCACCAATATAAATGTTTGTCGCAATCAAATATTTGTGAACTATCGCATTTTACACCGACTCTATTTTTATATGGCCAACTTTCAAGCAATCGAAACAAACAACACTAAAGTAATTCAATATTTGTCAAGCGGATTAGTTTATCAATAACACATCTCATAAATCTGAACACAAATCGAAAGCAAACTATTGTTAGAAGTGAAATAAGATCCTCCCATCAGATCTTAGATTTGGTGTATTTATGTTTATAATATTAGAGCTTTTATTATCAAGTCTATCCTTTACAATTATTCAAATTGAGATTTGTCCTTTTGTATATCGCATTTAATTTATTCGACAAAAGACAATGTAGCAAAGCGGTAGAATTTTGGCAAATATATGCAATTAGTTTTCAAGGTATTTTCCAACTTTATCTCTCTTAGCCCCTGAAGCTTTTCACTGTGTTTATTGCGTTGTGATTGTTTATTGTGTAGTTAGAGTAAAAGCATCATTTAACAAAATCTCCATTAAATTGAACACAAATGAATAGAATTCCAATAAGTCTTATTTCGCTGTAACAATTATTGATGCTTTAATGAGAGAGCATTTCGTTCAGTCAATGCAATAGAAGCTCTAGAGATCACAATCATAATAAATTCTTGGTATATATATATATATATATATATATATATATATATATATATATATAAATCTTTTCCTAATTAAATGATAACGATTCTAGATAGACTCTTATTTATTGTTGTCTAGGTCAAACGCAGCATCATGTTAAAAATGGCAGATGCTTGTCAGGAACACTCTAATAGAAGTTTTCATGAAATGTACGTGCAACGTCACAATAATGTGTCGATATTGTATGCCGATATTGTTAATTTCACACCATTATCAGAACAATTATCAGCATCGGATCTTGTTAAAACACTTAATGAACTGTTTGGACGTTTCGATCAAATTGCTCAGGTGAGTCGATTGAAATAAAACAAAACTAACTTTGTTTAAAATATTTGTTTAATGAAATTGATTTTATTAAAATTTTGTGAGTATTTTCTTTAGAATTTGATTAAGTGCTTCTTCACAATACAGTTGTGTTTTTTTGAAACAAGCAAAAAAGTACAATACCCTTTCTTCATTAGCCAAATCCTTTGTGTAATTAATAATATACTCTTTTTAATTCTCCGACATGCAAAAACTTAAAGCTCCATGTTTCATGATCAAATCTGTAAATAATTTCGCAACTAGGCGATTTTAGAAACGACGAGATAATATGTGTAAATTCAACGGAATTACAAAGCCAAACATACCCAACAATATTCATTTAATTCAGTAAACAACAACAAAGGCATAGATTTAAGAGAATATTGTAACAATGAATAAAAAATTTATAAAATCTAAAGAGTATTGGACTTTGTTTGTATCATGATTCTAAATGCATTACGTTAAGTTATTTCTAAATTTTTTATTACGAAACTATTCTCTTGTGACCTGTTTTCGTAACATCTTAAAATAATGAGCTTATTCCCGTCTATTCTATAAACGTTTCAACTAAACATATAGACAATAATAAAGCTCTAATTCACTATTAATCAACTATTATTATTATTGCAGGATAATCAATGTATGCGGATTAAAATCCTTGGAGATTGTTACTATTGTGTATCTGGATTACCAGTTTCTCGCCCTAATCATGCCTATAATTGTGTCAATATGGGCTTACAAATGATTGAGGCCATCCGGTAAGACTTGTAAATCATCTTCATCTTGTTGTGTTATAATTAAATCAATTATATTATAATGAGATGAACTTGTTAATGCCATCAAATCTATCATAATTTAAACTTAATAAACCACCAATTTAATATTAGATAAGAAGTAAGGGCATCGTAAATTTCAGTTAATTGCCATTTTGTATTTATAGTGATAGTTATTTTGGACAAGGCTTATCTGTCTCATGGGTGGAATTTTTCTTATAGATTTGTTCGCGACGCGACTGGTTTCAATGTTGATATGCGTATAGGAATACATACGGGAAATGTTTTGTGTGGTGTATTAGGATTAAGGAAATGGCAGTTTGATGTATGGAGTGATGATGTGACATTAGCCAACCATATGGAATCAGGTGGTATTGCGGGGTAAGTAAATGAAAATATTGATTCAGCTCTACGGTGGTATTTTTATTGGATCTCGATCTTCGATCTTAATCTCGATTTCTAACGTTGTCAAATTGCTTGATTATCTTCAATAAAGATACACAAACAATCTCTCGAGATTACAGGTGGCAATAGAGATCGTGACTTGCAAAGAATACCACTAACTGCATATTAACGGACATAATGATAAATTGAGAATTAAATTAGGTTATCGCTTATAATTAAATTGTTCTTTTAGAATGATTTATTAATAATAATGGTGCTCGTAAATTCTTATTCCTAAAGTTGTTTAATTGCCATGAAATTGTCTACTACATCATTTCATATTAATTGATATCATAATTAAGTTTCGAATTAAAATAGATGGCATTTCTGTAATAAACTATTGATTGAATTCGAAGAAAGTAATCACTGATACGAGATAATTAGTTTTTTTTTATATTCTTAATTGTTTTCAACAATTGAAGAGACGAGTTTATTTAACTGAAAACTCTAGTTATTATCAGTTATATTGATGTTTGTGAACTTTTCAACAAAAGGACAGTATAGATTAATGAATATACCACTGTTGTTTCGATCAATTTAGTTTAAATTTAGAGATAAAACTATTTAGTTCATCCGTATATATCGATATATCTAGATTGAACAGGATGTAACTAAATGGGAAAATAAATTGTAGATTGATTTTACTAGAAACTCCATCAAAATCTCTGCTCTATTTTGCTGCATAGTTGATTCAATCATTCGCCAAGCTTTGATATTGGAAATGTTGACACATATAGAAAAGTTCATAGATAATGGACATCACAACGACAATAATGTTTCTTAACTAATCGAATTATGGACAAATAACAATAAACTGGTATTACAGTCACCTATCCAATTATTGGTGAAATTCTATTTCGATCAGCTATCAATAACCGATCTCAAGCGCTGATTTAAATTGTTAATTTTTTATCAGAATTATTTAAAGTATGCCATTATATTTCCATTCAAACTTTTTTTGCACTGTACAGAAATATACTTTCAATAATTTTTTCTAACCGAAGTTTCATTAAAATTTTTGAACTGATTACGAAATCCTACAAATTTCTGGTATGCTCCTTCATAACAACTTTTGTACGGATTGTTTGATGAAATTAAAATATTTTCTGTTGTTCATATTTGTGTAGGAGAGTTCATATAACCAAAGCAACTTTACATCAACTTGATCATCGCTTTGAAGTTGAACCTGGTGATGGAATGAGTCGTGAATCATATTTAGCCGACCATAAAATAGAAACTTTCCTTATTATAGCTCCCTTGGTAAGTTTCTCTAATTCTAAGTTGATTGTTGTTCATTTCTTACTGAGAGAAATACAAGTGTTGGGAAACGGAAGTTTTATGTAGAGGAACGAGAATTGTAAATGTAGAAAACGTTCTATACTTATATGCAGAACGTTTCCTCTCGTCTAAACACCTAGAATATGGGGGTTTTGGTAAAAATTCAAGTGAAACTGTCTATAGGAACACTCCAGCATTAATTTATATCTTTAAAGGATGTGATAACATTATAAGGTGGTACTTTTATACTTCCTTTTCTTTAATTGGTCGTTACGAATAAATCTGGTGGTGTATCATCATCCTTCTATAAAACTGTTCGTCCGACTACTTTGTAAATAAGACTGATATGAAAAATGACATGTCTTAGGGATGTAGTGACGAACATCCCTGTAGTGTTTTACATCTTCCGTTTTAAACCTAAAATTTTCAAAACGAAACATCTCAAAAACCATGGGCAATATTTCAAAACCAAGTTGACGGTCATAGGTAAATCGTGGCTCTGAACACGAATCTAATAATTATTGTATATGGTCATTATACAAATTCAAAAGTGAATGTCACTTTGGCCCTTTTGCATATTTGTTTTGATTTTGAGTCACTAAAGTAAATTAATACAGAAGTGCTTCAATGTACAGTTCCACTTGAATTTCTGTTAAATAATCCATATTCTGGGTGTTTAGACGAGAGGGAACACGCTGTATTATTGACAATGGCGTATTAGAAAGCATGTATTATAATATCGATTTGATTGTTTGAATTGTCATTGTCAATGTCATATCAAATTTGATGGTGCTTTTTCTACTGGTGATACACAGTGTCGGCGTCAGCGTGGGGCCAATGCGGGCAGGTCTCGCAAGTGTCTACTCGAATGACAAAACATATTTCTTTCTTACGAAGCCGTTTGATCTGATAAAAACATTTGAAGATTAATAACTCATTAATTTTTAAGCTTTAGATTCTTATAGATTTTTATCGTCTTCCGAAACCAATAAGGTCATCGTCCGTGACTTATCGTTGATATTTTATGTTTCTTCAGTATAAAATGTGCCTAGGTCGAAAATTTTGTGCCCATCCATATAAGAAGCACTGACGCCGTCACTGGTGATACGCGATAACATTTTTTATTAAAAATGACTAAACAGAAGCATAATTTCAACAAGAACACATTTAGATAGCTACCAATATTTCACAAATACCACTAGTAAAACTTGCGACTTTTTTTGCCAATCCTACAAGGACAACAAATTTCCGCTGGTGGTAACACAATTTTAAGTTGCGTTCACCGAGTACAGAAGTTGCTTCTAACGTGAAATAAATTGCTAACAAGTCCCATAATAAATAAACATAGAGACAGTACTCGAAGAAGTTATAGTCGTGAAGTCACATATTGCCGGAAATGTTACGAATTTGTTGCCATCAATATATTGCACTGTAAACATGAATCTTGTATAGATTATTCCCAAATAATGAAACATGTGTATTTTGTGTCAATTGATTTGCAAACCCATGAGAGCTTACTTTGTTGATTTGAAAGAATCTTTAGTATCAGTTCGTATTTTCTAAATTTTTCCAACGTGCAAATATGAAATTTCTTACTTTTTGTGTTCAAATGTAACCTGATCTATATATATATATATATATATATATATATATATATATATATATATATATGATTCCAACAGGTACACTATAAAGAAAACTTCCTAGACTGGGAATAAAATGATTGTTGTCGAAGAATTGTGGTGATATATTGAATATTGTCGAGGATTCTATTCTATTTCTAAATTCACTATCATTATTTACTTTGTCAAAATCCTCAGTATAGTCCTTTTCTAATATTGAAATACATTGAAGATATTTCAATTTACTTACATCTTCTACACAGTTGTGCCTTCAATTTTACTTTAATCGAATAAGTGTGCAAATTTTATACGTTGACATATTTTATTTGACTTTACCTTCTTGAATGTTTACTAAAAACGTTATTCCACGCTTCCCTACGTTTACATCAAAGTATTTCAATGATGATTGATAAGAAATATCGTACACTTCCCGTTAGAATCTAATGAAATGATGCAGAACTCTGGTAAATAAATTTGTACGTATATAACAGAAATATAACGAAGTTCAAACTTTTTACGTTTCATGTTTACAGTTGCGATTACAATCCACTTACTGGATCTACTAACATAAAGTGTCAACATTCTACATCCAATCTAATTCGCTTTACATGTGTTTATTTATAGTTTGTTGTCCGGAATTGCAGGATTGTAACCTGATACAAATTTTAAAAAGAATTATATTCTAGTAAGGGCACAATTTTCCAATGGTTTTGTGGTAATTACTCCATGCATGATAGTGTAAAAAAGTTACAATAGTTGTTATAAAACTTCTAAATGATGCTAAAGACCAACAAATCCATATGAATGAAGATAGCGATCGACTTTCTATCCATCCCAAAATGCATATTTGTCATGACATCATTAGACCAGCTCCACATAAACAAATCAGTTGTTTATTATGTCATACTATAATTCGTATCATTATCTAACAAAGTTCATTTTCTGATATAGAAACCGGATACAGAAACACAGAATGGGAACATCAAATCACATCTGTCAACAACAATAACTGAACGTAATAACAGTGTCAATGGTAGTCGTGGTGGTGTACCAGCAGGCATGGCCGCCCCCAGTGGTCCACCTACACGATCACGAACCTCAAATAAAATGACAAAATATGTTGAATGTTGGGGTGCTGATAAACCATTTGCAAATATTGCTGAAGCAACATTGGCAAAAAATATTGAACTTACGGTAAGTTATTTTCAGTATTTGGAGAAAATATTCTTGTCAACAACAAATCGTTGTTGATTTATATGTGTTTATAGAATTAATTTTCAGAATGTGTATCCTTTATAATTTGATTTTAAATTTCAAATTTATATATTCACTTACTGTGCTATTTTTGTTTTTCAGTCTGGATCTTATCGGCAGGTCAGTGTGAAAATTAATGGGTTTTTCAGACTTGTTTGAATTAATCGACAATCTAATCTATTTCTGTATTATAACCATTTTAGATGAGGATGATCTTTATTGAAATCACTCTAATTTTCAAAAAAAAACCATTTTAACTGTACTTTCTGCTTTTTATCCTAACTAACTTTAATGAAAAGATATTCTTGAACAACAAAGATTTTATTACGATATCTTTCGGTAGTAAACGCAACAAAATTGTTTTGTTCACAGACTCTTGCCATGATTGAAACGAACTTGTTGCCAGACCGCAGTACGTGTTTAGAATGCAGGTAGGTAAATGATGTTTATCGTAATTTTAGTCTTCAGGTTTAATTTTAAAATTTGTTAAAACGAACTCATCACATTGTTTTTCCCATGTTAATAATTTGTTATCTCTCTATATATGATGTATATGTTGTATTTAGAAAATGGTGGAGTTGTGATGATTTACATCCAGTTTTATTGTGGTTTAAAAATCGAAAACATGAACATGAATATCGCAGTCAACCAGATCCAGAATTTCGATATTATATTGCTTGTGCGACATCAATATTTCTTGCTTTGTCTGTTATGCAAATTGTTACAATTCCCAGGTAAATTTCATTATTATTTATTTCTTTTTGACGTGTCAAAAATCTGAAAACAAAAAACCAGTCAAGATCTCTACAAGCAATTTCGCTCTTGTGAATAAAAAATATAATGAAAATTATCGATATGACTTGTTGAAAAATATCAATTACACTGAAAAAGTAGAATATTTCTACTGAAATACAACTAAATTCACAAAATCCACACGTGAACATTTTAACTGAATTAATTTTATTCTGAGGCACGCTATTAGATCCAAAAATATAAATAGAAAATTCAGATAATTTTTAATTAATTCTGATTAAATGCATGTTAGAAAGTTTTTATAATGGAATGGGTGACATAAACGATGAATTATTGGGAGTTTAACAAAGTCGCTTTTTTAAAAAAAACAACAAGTATTCGTTTTTATCTCAACCTTTTTTGCAACCTCACAGGGGAACAAGGGCAAAATATATAAATTAACTCATTTAAACAAGTTGAAATTTTTCATTGCTCTTTTCAGTACTCGTGCATTTGTCGAAATTTAATTTAGTCTCTGTCTGTTCTTACAGACAAACGTAATATTGATTAAATGATCACGGTTCATCATCAAAAGGAACCGAAAGGCATTTTTTATTTCACCTCCAATATCCAGCAAATGAGCTTTAATAAAACCAAAGACTCGCAACAAAGGTTTCATTTACTCAAAATATGAGATGATTTTCAAATTATATTCATGATCGCCATCATACTAAAAATTTATGTTCTTTATCTCTATCCGAGCTTCGAACGTTTGTGAATTCCTTTCTAACTTGTTAGAAATAATTTTATTCTTAAACAAATGTGTAAAAGGAGAGCGATGTAGAGCGCATCCTGTTCCCTAACGATTTGCACAATACTTTGATTTAAACATTTTAATAATTTCATTAATATTCCACACAAAATTTCTTCGTCGGCTAAATCGGTAGCCACTTGATGCTCCGCTTTAAATTCGTATCCATGTAAATAATTTCAACTGTACAAATTCTTCAACTATAAAACCAATATTTAACACTTGACTAGTTAGTGTTAACTGATTATAGCATGCTTACGGGCACCATTAATATCAGGTAAACTTCCTGTAATTTAGTTTTATTTAACAAAATTACCTTAGATCGCCGTGAGGCGTGTGTCTTCAAAACACAAAATTGTCCATTATTTAATGTAAACGAAAATTGCATGTCTGCAATTTCCTAGTTGAATTTGTGATAAACTAATTAGCCGGTTTCGATGAGACTTTTTTTGTAAAACAAAAAACTGTGAGAATTGAAACGAAATCGAAAAACATTGATTCGTCTAAAATTCAATTTCCTTTTCACGTTTCAGAAGTATTGTCCTTTATGGAAGTTTAGCACCAACTTTAGTTGTTCTTTTAGTATTTGCTTATCTGTGTTGGCTAGATGGTTGTTGTACACAGCAATTACCAACTGATACACCAATGGATGAACCCGAAGCTTGTTTACCACCTGGAAAAATCGTTGCTAGTAGTCGTTGTTTACGATTAGCAATTTTCTTAATATCAGTGACATTAATCTCAACATGTGCTGTAATTTCTTTGGTAAGATTAAGGAAAATTTGAATATTCTTATTATTTTTAATTTAGTATAGCTTGCAATTACTAATAAAAGGTTTATAGGTCGATTATGATCCCATAGCTTCACCAATCCTTATCACAACACCATCTACTCTGATTGGAACGAATAGTTCTAATGAGACAAACAATTCGACGTCAATCATCTTAGAAGATGAAGAGGCTGATCAAATTTTCACAATTGAGTATGTTCCTGTAGGTTTTATTGATTTTTTAACAAAAAAAAATAGAAGCTATAAAATATCTATTTCAGACTTATCTTTATAGTTCTGAGTTAGTATTAGCCGCAATCTCAGTATTCCTTCGATTGGGCTTTATATTGAAGCTTTCCCTAATGGTTTCATCTGCAATAGTCCATATCGTTATTTACAGTTATTTAGAATTTTTCAGGGATTATCATAATATTTATTACGATAAATTCACTGAAATTCCATTTGAAATCAAAAATACATTAATTTTAACAATTGTTGTGGTACTGTTCCACATACTTGATCGTCAAATTGAATTCACATCTAGAACCGATTATTTATGGAAGGCTAAACTTAAAGTTGAACAAGAAGAAGTTGAAACAATGCGTGGCATTAACAAGGTTTTATTATTGATTCGTTTAATGATTCACATTTAATGTAATTCATTTTAGATCTTGTTAGAAAATATTCTACCGGCTCATGTAGCGGAACACTTTCTTGCATCAAGAGCCACACAAGATTTATATCATGAACGTTATTCATGTATTGCTGTTATGTTTGCTTCAATACCAAACTATAAAGAATTTTACGATGAAAGTGATGTTAATAAACAAGGTTTAGAATGTTTACGATTACTCAACGAAATCATTTGCGAATTTGATAAAGTATACAGTTTATTAAATGGTTTGTACTTTATCTGATGTTAATAATCGTTCATTTTACAGTTGTTACTCAAGCCTAAATTCAGTTGTATTGAGAAAATAAAAACAATAGGCAGCACATATATGTTAGCTTCCGGTTTACAACCGGGCAAAGAGGAAGACAGTGCCGTTAGTATATTTTAATTCCACATTCAAATTGCTTTTAGTTGCTTATGTTTCCTTTAATTTCCAATTAATTTTTGATAAGCATAAAAATAGAGCTTAAACGCGTTTAGTTTCATCAGAAATTTTCTCTATAATTCAGTTTAAGAAAATATAATTTTTTTTCACAAATTTTGCCAATTTTGATAGGATTACATTAAGGTAATTTTCAAAAATTATAATCATCTATTATTGTAATATATTTGACAGACAAAAACAACAGAAAAGTAAATTTTGGTTCATATTTTGCAGGAAGCGAATCGTAAAGAAGAACATATCATTGTTGCTCTCGTAGATTTTGCTGTTTCATTAATGACTAGTCTGGATCAAATTAATCGTGATGCTTTCCAAAGATTCAAACTAAGAGTTGGTGAGTTTTGTCTTTCAAATTCAATCAATTGCGGCTTATTATCCTGCAAATAAAAAAGACATTCGCGACCGACTTTGTGATTGAACTTGGGATTTGAAATTATGATTAATCGTGTTTGAAACTGTAAATTTCAACGCATATTGCTATTTTTGATGATTTTTTTATGGAGGCAACAATAACGATCGCTATACAGAATAAGCTATTTTCGAATTTCAACACACAACAGCTGTTCGATGGTCAAAATAATAACAAACAATTTAACATTAGAAGCAAATATCACAATTAGTTCCTGAGTGAATTTCCGGTTGATATCAAAGGTAAAACTTTAGTAAACAAATAAATTATCAAAGTGTGTAAAGTTTGCTGGCTTTGGGAGGGTTTAAACTTTGCTTCCCAGTGACTAATACACAGAATATCAGTTTGTTTGTGTATAAAACGAAATTTTCAACAAGAGCAAGTACAATGTAGTTAATTTGTTAGGCACTATAAATAACATGAAAAGCAGGAAATTCTACCGGTGATATCATCATCAACAAAATACGCCAGATAAACAGGATACAATCGTATTCGTCAAAAAGTAGACAAAACAGGTGCCAATGTTCGGTAATGTTACATCTCTATGTAGAAATATCGTCCACTATTTCCGTTCTGTGGAGTTCAAAATTAATAACAGAAAAAAGATTGAACAGCAAATGTCCTGTTTCAGTTCTTTTTCTTGCAAGAGAATCAAGCAAAGTTATTTGTAATCGTAATTGAGTTTTGCTCATTATTTTTTTAAATAAACAGGTATTAATCATGGTCCAGTGATAGCGGGTGTTGTTGGTGCTCAAAAGCCTCAATACGATATTTGGGGTAATACAGTGAATGTTGCATCACGTATGGATTCTTGTGGTATCATGGGACGAATTCAAGTAACAGAAGATACAGCCAAGATTTTAATGAATGCCGGATATTCATGTGAATCCCGTGGATTGATTTATGTGAAAGGCAAAGGCAATTTAACAACATATTTTGTCAAGACACCATTTGACGACCGACAGTAGGATTTTATTAATTAATGAGACTGATTGAGATAATGACATTTCTTGATATTATTATTATTATCGTCATCTGATAAATAGTACAAGAACGACACCAGAAATTGCAAAGAGAACAGTTATGATTCACAGTATAGGTGTGGCAGATTAGTTTATTGTACCTGAGTGATTTCTATCTAAATAGAAAGTAAAATTATTGATAGATTAGAACTGATAACACCAATATCAAGTTGTTGTTCGTGAATGTTCTAGTTGTAAATTCACATTAAAAAATTATATGAATGTTCTTTTGGTTTTGGAAAAAAATACATTAGAGAATTTATTTGTTTTCAAATAAATAATTAATGTTTCCATAAAAATGTCCACATAAGAGTTTTGAATTATTTTTAAATAAATCACTGCATTTGATTTTAATTGAAATTTATTGAATAAAAACAAAAATTAAAACCAGTTTCTGTTTTTTCTTCATCTTTGTTTTGATCATAATTTGGTGGCTTTGTTAATAATAAATAATTTGTAAGTACATAAATAATGAGGTAAATTACAACAAATAAATGAAAATTAACAAAAGAAACATAACAACAATTTTTTCAAATATATTATCTAGAAGAATATACAAGAATTCTGTACACTAATTACTAAAATGGTATTAAATGGTATAATATTGCACTTTGTAATACTGCCCCTGAGACATTCGAAAAAAAAATTAGGGGGCAACTTATGTTTAAAAAACATAAAACTGCTCTAAAACAGTCTAAATTTTAGACATTTTCTCATATTTTCTTCTTATTTTACACGAGCTTTCAGAGCGCTGATTATCCATAGAATTTGATTTTAATTTATACAAAAGAAAATTACAATTTGCCGCTGCCTTAATTAGCCTTAATTAAATAAATTATTAGAATTTATCTAAATTTGAAAAGGCTAAAATAATTCGTGTGTTAAAAACTATCAAAATTAAAAACTAAATCTCAGCTATTTGTTTGATTTTGATATTGAACTTGATGTGTATTCGCATATTCAATACCAAACGTATGCCCATCTAATTGTGATTGACTATCAGAATTTGGTTCTATATTATCTGAATCGTATTTAATGCCTCTTTTAAATCTACCATATAATGATGAATAAGGCAGATTATAATGTATGGCCGCTTGATTAATCGACATATGTCCCAATCTATAAATTTAATTACAATTTCTTTTCATGTCAATTGTTGTTTTTTTTTACCTGACAGCTTCTAAAGCCTCTCCCATTGCATCTTCTGACCATGGAGTCGGATTCGATCGTGACAATTCAATGCCTTCCCGTTTACATCGGCCATATAACGTACCAGTTGGAATACCAAATTCAGTTGATGCTTTTTGTACCGACGTCTGACCTGATCTGATCGATTCTAAAGCTTTTTCTAAATCTTCAGGTGTCCAAGTGGTAGGTGCTGCATTAAAAGGCGCCGCCAATCGTATACCTTCCCGTCTAGCTATCTTATATAATGTACTACTTGGAATTCCTAATATTTTACAAAATTATTAAATTGTTTATAAATTTTGTAGTAGTGTAAAATGGTACCGTAAGCTTTACTAGCTTTATTAGCCGATATTGTTCCAGTTCTGAGTGCTTCTAAAGCATTATTTAGATTTTCTTCAGTCCATGATTTCGTAGGACCTTCTTTCTTTGGTGTATCTATACCTAATCTATGGGCACGTTGCCAGAGTGTAGTGGAGGGAATACCGTAAGTTGCTGACGCCTATCAATATATGTATTAGTTTTTTTTATACTAGTTAAAATTGTTTAAATAAAAATTTATTACTTTAGTTAAACTCATATTGTGATTTCGTAAAGCGTCTAAGGCCATATCCATGTCTTCCTGAGTCCATGTTTTAGGGCCACCACCATGAGATCGGGATGTATGGTGTGAATTTTCTGTATGGCCATTATTTTTTGATCCAGGTACTTCATTACTTATATCTAAAACAGATATAATTAACAATTTAAATTATTAATTTGAATATATATATTTCGAACCTAATCTATTAGAGACACCGGGGATAATGCCCATCAGTTCTGGTGTGACCATCATTTGATGCATACTCTGTTCATCATCATGACTATCCATCGAATGATCAGGCCCTGACATATGTGAATCCATTTCTAATAATGAATCTTGATCATA
The DNA here is from genome assembly GCA_028455855.1 of Meloe dianella. Lineage (NCBI taxonomy): Eukaryota > Metazoa > Arthropoda > Insecta > Coleoptera > Meloidae > Meloe > Meloe dianella. The sequence goes on along the minus strand of JAPTHL010000054.1, from coordinate 1,858,618 downwards.
AGATGATCGTAAAGTTTCAAATTTTACATCTACTTCTTTTTTGACATCGCAGAATTTATTGTTGGAATCCGATAGATCAGTCCTATGTATTGTATTTGTTAATAATGTACGTGTTGGTGAATGTTCTTGCATATCAACATGTCCAACTGGTATTGCTGAAGGTGCTGGCGGTTCAGGTGGAAAGTCATCTGTATCGACTCCAAACTGGGAGAAAATTATCTAAGATTAAAAAAAAATCATTAATAAGGGAAAATCTAGTTTAGTTTTTCTTTTTCGAAATAATCACCTGGCCTGTCATAATTCCATGACTACTCATGTTTAACGGTTTTATTTGATCTTTTGTTGTTGTGTCACTGGTTTTTCTACAACGTTTTTGTTGTTGTTCATTGGTTCCTAAAGTTGTTGTACTGTTGTCATTGTCACCTCCATCATCATCATCATTATCATCATCGTCACCATTATTATCGATATCCTCATCATTATGGCTACCATTTTCTATACTAACATTATCCTCTCGATCTGACGTTGTATTGTTTGTTGTTGCTGCTGCTGTTGTGGTCGTTGTGGTATTGTCAATATGGTTTTTTTTATTATGTTTACGTTTCTTATTATTGTCTTGTGTCCTTAAATGTTTCGGTGACTTTCTCGAAAACGTTTTAGCAAAAAATTGAGGTTGAATTGGTGTTGGTGAATTTTCTTTTTCGTCAGTAGGCTCACATAAACCTTTGATTTTTAATTGATCGGCCGTACGAAGAAGAGACTAAAACAAAAACACGAAAATTCATTTGATTCTTTTATTATTGTTTTGATTGTTGATCATGTATTTGATAAAATAGCTACATACAAAATTAATGTTATGTTTAGGGATTGTTATGTAGTCAACATAACAATAATAAACAAATTTGTTTACTTTGATTGAAACGTCAGTAATAATTCGTGTTAATCTGTAGTTAAAAGAGAAGGAACAAGGAAGCTTTCCTATAGTTATAAGCACATATATGAGGAGTCGTCCTTGAACCCGGTATTGATTGGTCCAGACACCGCATCACTTTCCCCCAGTGCGTGCCCCGGAGCCAAAACCCAAGTGCTGTTCACCAGGCAACCCACCGGATTAATTCAGGGACTGTCTATAACTGATGAAACATAACTAACAATAACAATAATAGTAAGCAATAATAAACAACTAAAAGTTTCAATTGTTTATTTTTAATATGCAAATATTTTAATGAACTACTAATGAAAGTGCTACACGCCCATTTTTTCTTCTATCTAGAGAATAAATAAATTACACAGTTGGTAACTATAATGGGAAGTATTTTAATGGAAAAGAATAATTAAATGTAATAAATAAAAGTGAGAAGTTTTAGATATAAAATGATAAATGTTCGTAAATACCGCTAGGTCTTGTCTTATAGTGCAATCAATAATGAGTGGAGAACAAATGGAATGGGTAGAAGTTAATGTGTTTAAAACAAAATGCCGATCCAGATATAAATGCGGGTGAATTTTACGTGGCAACAATCGCTATACCTAATAGAACTAGTGAATGATTTCCGTTAGATAAATGTAAAAGTTTGAAATTGTGAAAGGTAAAGTTGAAGGATAGACAGATGAAAAGAGAATGGATGGATATAAAGATCAAAACAGAGACGCTAATATCTACAATTGACGACGATGGCCGAGTCGCAAACAACCATACACACACATGCATAGAGATAGACGGACAGAGATAAGATGTAGTAGTTGTATGAACTTTCCATTGACTCGTTCTCCCTTTAAACGTCTAACAAATAGTGGGAAAATCAGGGTGAAAGTGCAAACATACATGCAAGTGTGCACATGCACTTTATATTACTTACTGAACGAATGACCTCGACGACCTTCAACACTGAATTCCGGGCGAAAGCGCAAACTAAGACTGGCCAGAGCAGCAGTAGAGCCTACTAGGGGATGCTGCGGCCCCGTAATAGATCGAGAGAAATGCTCGGCGCACGCACTACTACAACTTTGGTTTTAATTGGGGGTTTTTGCAGACAAGGACTTTTATTTTTTCCCCCTTGTGCACTCGTCGCTGTTGGATCTCTCTCGTTCGATTATTTTCTTTCATCTTTCCTATATAGTGAATACAGGAAACTACTAACAATGAGCGAAAATCGAAAATTCAACAGGACCGTTAAACGGCTATTATCTACGATCTATACCACTATTTTTATCGTTTGAAAATTGTTACAAATCGTCGGATAATAAATTTGAAATGGTGTTCATTTTGATTCTTGTTTTTTTCGTTGCATGCAATTTCCTATGAAATAAACTTTTCAAAAGTTGTCCTAGATGGAAATAGTTGCAGTGTCGTAAACTATTTTTGATCTAACATAAGTGTAAAAGTTGCAACAATAAATGAGTATAGTAAAACTTTAAAACGAATACAAAGAAATGTAATGAAGACATGTCAAAAAGAAACCAGAGAGATTGCAGTAAAATCTCGATTAAGACCAGATGACAGTTTTTACTATATAACAAGAATTTTTATGAACAAGTTTTACAGTATAGTGAAACTTTTCTTTCTAATTTCTCTTTGATGTCATTCGCAGTCTTGACCTACATAACAAAATTTGTTTACTTTATGTATAGTTTCATGTTATTCGTACTTATTCAAAAATATTTAGAACAAACAATTATCGAATTCATCCAAAAATAGATAAGAATCGATAGCGTGTATACAACAAACCCACGCTCAATAATTGACCGCAATTTGATAAACTCACTATTTAAATAAACCACGAAATTTGATAAATCAAAAAAAAAACGATGTTTAGATTATTCATTTCAAATTTGCAAAAGATATTTTCTTTTTAAGCATTACGAAATTACCCCTATTCCCGTTTCTAAAAACATCAGTCTGAAGCTGCCTAGCGATTGATTTTTATTGTCGTCAGGGCATCGGGTGGATATCACCCGCTTAATAGGAAACAAGGGCATCTTCTCAGAGCCTCATCAGACTGTCATCTCAGTATTTTCATTTCTATTTTACGAGAAAAAGAAATTTCCTCTCAAATTTAAAGATGATTAAGCCTTTAATGTTTTTAATTATTTGAAAGCGATTTAAAATAATTTAAATTATTAGAAAGTTATATCGATTTTCGCAGAGAGTGAGAATTATTTGTAATTACCAGAGGGATATTTAAATATTGATTGTAGATTCCTACAGGAAAACTTCCGTTATCGGTCCATTGCCGAGTCCTGAGCTTGCAGTTAGTTCAAGCTTATTAGTATAGATGGCAGCTAATCTGTTGTTCCTACAGCAAGCTTTTTGTTTCATTGTAAAGTTTAGTAAAATTCATACGATTATTCACAGCAAAAATCGTGTTCAAATCACAAATCAACAAAAAAATTTAAAACAAATCCTCTATTTTACATGTAAATATATTGCAAATTAAAGAAAATCTGATCACAAAAACAAACAAAACAAACCAATGAGAGAACAATACAATAAGACAACACATACACAGTAAACAACGTAAGGACGACAACAGTCATTCTCATTGTATAAAGCACACACGTACGCTTCCTTTCTATTATTACAACAAAGAAAGAATAAACAATGGACGATTTCTTTAACAAGAACGCAACGAGAATCACCGTCTCTGTTTTTTCTTTTCTTATGTGTGAGTGTTTTTTTTTCGTAAAGAAAAAGTACAGTCATTTTCATCGTTTTCACATTTTTGAATAGTACCTGCAATTCAGTCTGAGAAACGTCGATTTCTCCTTTGTAAACGAAGTCTATGATGAACTTTAAATCAGCATAGCAGACATCTTGTGGCATTATTATTGTTGGATGTTTACATGGATTTTCTAACAATAATTTTTGAAAATATGCTGAACACGCCGATAGTACTACCTGCGGACAAGGATAATAGGGCATGTTAAACAATAATAAAAATTTCTTGTGGAACGACTAGAAATAGTTTACTTTTCTATTCAGTACCTACTAAGGGGTAGTCGTATAAAACCAGGAAATTCAACCCCTCTTTCTCTTTCTTCACTTTCCAACGAAAATAGACTTATAGTACAGTCGTATCATAATTGTTTGTTTCCCCACAAAAAATATCTGTTTTATAACACAAATAGTACTTACTTTGTGTGCTTTTAATGATAAGTCATTACATGCTAATGTTACATCAACGAAAGCTTCATTCTGTAATAGTTGATGAAACACTGATGTCATATTACTTTGGTAATTGTTCCATCGTAGACAGTAATGTTGGCCAGACATAATTTCTGTAAATAAACAAATTCAATTGTTTTTCTCTCATTTTCCGCTTCGATTCTTTGTTTGTTTGTGTTTTTTATTTCATTATTATGGTTGTTATATTTTCTGTGACAGGAATGTTTCGTTTTTCACATTTTCTCTTTCTCATTAATGTTTGTTTAAGTTGATTCGCCTTGATATCTGTATATCTACACATACAAAAACATGAAAAAAGTGTATGACAAAGAGAAGACAAGAAAAACGAAATAGAAGGAGCAGTACGTCTACAACGTTATCGTTCCTTTCTGCCATGCCCCTATATCTTATCCTATTCGTGCCAGACCCAGGAGTTATTTTTATTTTTCTTTCTCTATTGATTTTAGTCCTTTTGCTGTCTGTTCGTTTGGACTAGGAATGAAAAGACTGTCTTATATTTTATAGGTAGATAGGTATATACAACGAATGTCTGTACGGTTTTAACGGTTGAAAGGAGTTTTCAACGGTTTTTCCTTTATACCTGGATTCTCTTCGGTGCGTTTCTCTTTTCATATATTTTGAAACATGACAGCAACAAAAAAAATCCAACAGACAAAGATGATGGTAATGGTGGATGAATGATGATGATGATGATGATGACGATAATAATAACAACAGAATACTGTTATTTCGAATTGCAATGGAAAATTTTCCTCTATCCATTGTGATTTCCAACAAAATTCCCAAATTTGGAGACGATTCTATGTTTAAATAATGAGATCATAGATAAATAAAATCGAAGATAAATATGATTTTATAAAAGAGAACCAATATTAGCAGATGTTATTGGAAATTGTGCTAATTTAATTTGTTTTACAAGTATAAAACGTCACACTTTCAAGTGACTTATTCAAATTGAACCATATTTAGCAGTACTTAGTCAGTTTAAAAAATTATATTCCACAAAAAAAAACAATAACACGATAATTATCGAAATTTGGTAATTAAAATAATAATGAAAATAATCGTTTATTATATTTATACAATACTAATAATATTCAATATCAATTTAAACGGCGATGGGCTACTCATAATATTAAAAATAAAATACGAAAAAAACAATTAATTTTGATAATAACACACCCACAATATTTTCATTTTGATAATTTCAACAAAAAATAAAGACCTCTCATTTTTTTATTGCTGATTTGTCTCGAACAAAAAAAAATGCGATTCTCATTATTTCATACCGATTGTATTTAATAGATAAATTAATTCAATTAATGAAATGTGTGTGAAAATTTCGTTTATTTTATTTTTATTTGTTGTTTTCTCTTCTATTTTGATGACAACATTATTCATTTGAAGAAAATAATGTTGCATTTGCCCAGCCAGCATCGAGGACAACCACAGTGAACATCTGCATTTTCCACCAGATGTTCACTATGCTTCTAATCTCTCTCTATTTCTTTTATTCATTAATTTATTTATTTAAATAAATTAAAGAGAAGATACAATCTGTAGGACAGCACCACTATTTTCAAAAATTACGATTTTTCTGCTCCAATTAATAATTTTTACAAAAAGAAAAGCTAACTCATTCTCGTATAATTTACCGAATTTATATAGAATACGATCCAACAAAAAATTATAATTAATAATTGATAACAATTTTTGACAATTATACAAACACTGTAATCTTATCAAAAATTTTACGGACACACACACACACACACTCAATCAGATAAATGCCTATTCCATTCATTTTGTTATACATTTTAAAATCTTATCAAAAGTTATGAAAAAACTTTTCAAAATAATAAAACACCAAAACTTATTATATGAAAATGGGATTTTGAAGAAAATCAATAAAGCTACTGTGGAATCTCTAAAGGATTCAATTTTGAAAAAGTAAATAAGTACTAAAATTTGTTGTTTATCAAAAACAATTTATTTATTGGAAGTCTTTATGGATAATTTCGTGTTAATAATACGCTTATTTATTAAAAATTTATCACATTTACAAAGTTTATTTAAAAACAGGAAAGTCTTTACGAAAATAAATTTTATCACGAAAATTGATTAATAAAAAAAACCAAAACAATAATAAAAGATCCAAAAAACAATTAATGAAAATATTTGAAGAAAATCCAATATAGAAAAAGTATATAACCGTGTGATCTGAACTATTTTCGTTGATAAACACGGAAGTAACGTAAATCTTCAATATCAATGAAATTCAGACAACAATGACCTTATTATCTGTTTTGATATAATAATAATTGGGATCATCCAACAACACTGTCATGTCAATAATCCCAAAATACAATGAACTTTTCCTATGATAACCTGTTGTTTTCGGAAAACATCGATTCAGGCGGCTAGCAGGAAATCTTCCAGTGCGTCTCCTAAGATGCTCTATTCTTACAATTGAACAACAATAATAGCAATTAAAATAATTACTAACAAACATAAATAACTGAGAATAATACACAGAAAATCAACAATTTCTTTCGATAATTTGCTTGAAGAAGTATAATCATTAGAAATTTTACTTTTGAATTTAAATTTTTAGAAGGTACTATTATCCTTGATTCGTTCTTGTTATATAACAAAATGTAATTTTTCAAGAGATTAGATTCTGTCTTGTAAACGCTTCTAGAGAAAAATAAACTATTACATATCTACCTGAATTTAGATTTTTCCAAATCTTTTATTATCAAATACATTCCAACTCTAGATGGAATTGGAAATGGAATAGAATCGATATGTATAGAACCTAAGTTTTTCATTTTAATCAATTTGTGATAAATATTCGATAGTTCATATCTATTCTTTCAAATTTAGCACTAATTCATCGACTTATTGTTATAAAATAAATTCTATTTGCAATGGAAAATTCCGGCTTATACTAATCCAAATTCAATTTGACCGACTTAATTTCAAATTCAATAAATTTGAGATAATCGATTTGCAAATCCATCAACATCTGAGAATCTGAGGCAAGAAAAATACGAAAACTACTGTGTCATGGCAATAACCTTTCGTCAAAGTTGTCCAAAGATCTCCTCCACAAATTTACCACTAAAATTGTGTTTACAAAAATACCAAAAAATTGTTATAAAATAAATTGAAGTTAAATATTTAAGTTAGAATTAATATACCACGTGTCCCATGAAAGAGGCCAAGTGGACGAAATGATTATTTACATACTCACAGAACGTTAAACATTTATTTGAAAATTGATTTATATAATAAAGGACTGTAATGACCTTTTCTTGGGACAGCCTGGAGATTTAACTATTGCTAAAGGTATTTTACGTCATCTACATTGCGAATTCATTACAAATTTTACATGGTTAATCTGCTACACCGTGAATGCGACCAATCGACAATTTATACTGAAAAATGATATCTAGTGATTAAGGAGAGAAAAGTTGACATCCGCTATAAGAGAAATAGTTGATCGTTGTTGATCCTATAATGTCTGGAAAGAAATCCATGCAGTTAGAAAATTATTGTGATAGATATGAATGAAATGAAGAGAAAAAAAAGTCATTTTAGAATTACCATTTTGGAAATTTCGTATTTGCAATGACGTCAAGTTAATAAAATGGACCATTCCCTCTGACAATAATAGTAGTTTAGTAGTTTTACTCAAAATTAAACGTTTTTCACCAAAGAAGGTAGACATTTCGAAAACGTCAATGTTCACAATTACCTTGTTATTTAAGTACAAATTAGGAAGTATCTGTTAATGCAAAATTGTTGCTTATGAATAATAGAAATTACGTTGCATTTTCACATTAAATAACTACCTAATATGTATCTAATAAGAGATGATATATTTAAACGGAATAACGAGGAGTTTGATGAAATATAATTCAAATTATGGAAAATTCTTAGCGATTTTATTGCAACAACACATCGTACGCTAATTATTACGATTATAGGTCAGATAGTTGTTCTGGATTTGAATTTAAACAATCTGGTAAACAAAATAAACTCGATTTTGATTGATAGTACATAAAAAAAATCCAATTCTATACGAAGTGTGTTACTTATTGGTCAAAGATCAGGTTGAGATTCATCTTACTGGAAGAAAGCGTAATGTGGTCAGAAGGATGATCCTTTGTAATTTATTTTTATGAACAATAATAAATTTTTATTTTAAGTATATTTCCCTGACGTTTATCTAATAGAATGAAAATGCTCTATAAAATTCAAACATTGATAATCTGCTTTAGTCTCTTTTTATTTACTTTTTCTATACGTTATGTGTAGATATGAAAATAATATAAGTAATAAAGTGATGTGAAGTTTTAAAATTAAAAAGACACGCAATACTTTCTTAAGACGTTATTACTCGTTTATATCTTGTACACAAGTGCAGACATGTGGAAAGCAAACAATAAATAAGATAAAAAGAACCAATTTCAAATAGATAACATTTCTATAATAGTTGAGAAAGCGAAGATAAAGTAGGTACTAGTTTTTCGAATACATATAATCTCGAAGATTTTTAAAATTGATGTATCTACGCATAATAATGGAAAATAAAAACAAAAAGGAGATATAGTCGATTTGATTTTTTCTTCCCTTCGATCCCTTTAAATATAACACAGAAAGGGCTCTACGATCACGCATACGCAAAGAAACGCATGCATGCGTAGATTTGCGTGGGGATAGGTCGCGCCAGAATGCACCCAAATTCAAATTTGAATACTTTATGAGAATGTCAACACACCAATTAAGAAACTTCTTAATTGGTGTTAATATTTCAAATTTGTAGAAAATCATTTAGAAGAGAAAGCAAACAGTCTTTGTGTGTATATTGTGCGTGTTTGTTTATATGGGAATGTAAAGAAATAAATGAAAAAAGAAAAGAAAAGAAAAGAAAAGAAAAAAGTAAACAAACTGGGGCACTCTGTTTCCGCTACTATACATATGAGAATCTAGAAATAGATTATTTTATTGCTGTCAAAAAATATAAGAAACAATTGTCGATAATTTTAGGCAATCACAGGATTCTTACCTGTTTAGCCGTGTTAATATCCAGTTGACACAAATAAACATTCAAAACAAATAACGTGGAGATTATGATTTGAGAGAAAAAATTACGGTTCCACTGTGTAAAGTGAAACAAGAAGCAAAGCCCGCAGTGGAAAACGAACTGCGATTAGAGAAGAGACAGGCTCACAATTTTGTTGTGTGGATCAAATTCGTTACTCTCCTCTCTTCCTACATCTCTTCGCTCACTCTTTCAACTTTTCACCATTCTCTCTCTTTGAAACACTTCTCTTTTACCACAAACTCACGCCGAACTGGCAACAATGAACGGTACAGCACGTAGAATTTCTGTGAAGCTGCCCCTACTTAACGGTTAACCGCGAAAGCTTATTCTCTGATTCGTGGAAATATCAAAAATAATGCGCAGTTGTTGACGGCGCAATGATGTGATGTCATCGAAATTTCGTTCTAGACACTTCGTGTGGAACGCCAACTCCCAACTCACAATCGTATCACCGGCCGCTTTCAGTCGAAAGAAGCCATTAGTTCATAAAGCACGTTTTCATGTTGGCTCCATAAAAATAAAATAAAAATAATACCTAAAGAAACAAACTCAAGTGAACATTTTTGTGATATTTAGTGTTAGTGTGCCAAAACAGGTAAATTATTAATTAAAAAACTGTTTTTATTTGAAACAATTCTATTGCATTTGAAAATTTCTTATTGATACATTAGGGCAGGGAAGCTTTGTTGCTGCAACATTGCCAACGCAGCTTTTTCTTGTTTTATTTATCAGGATTCTGAAAGCTCTCATCTTTATTTAATTAGTAATCACTTTAAATTGTTTCGATTTTTTATTTTTTTTTGTATATCTAATGTATTAATTGGATTTAAGTGGGATTTTTCATGAAAGTAGGTTTCTCGCCATTTTTCCAGTTTGTTTCGGAAAAGCGGCCATTGTTGGACAAAGCCAACGCTTCGCTTTCCCTTCCCCCACTTCTTGATGACGTGATTTCCGTTAAGCTTGCCCAGGCGTGCGTCCCTCTCACATTTTCCTTGAACCGTTACTTTTTTTCTTCTCTTTGTCGTCTTGATTACCTACTTTCGAATTTTTTTCTTCGAATCTTCTCGAATTAATCTTATATTATTTTAATAAAATTGTTTTTCTTTTTGGGTTATAGAACAATGGATGACGACCAACAATTTTGTCTAAGATGGAACAATCATCAATCCACATTAGTTGCTGTTTTCGATACATTGTTAGAAAATGGGACATTAGTAGACTGCACATTGGCAGCGGAGGGTAAATTCTTGAATGCGCACAAAGTTGTTTTGTCAGCATGTAGTCCATTTTTTGAAGTACGATATTTTTTTATTTTTACTAATGAATCGAAAATTAACTTTATTCTTTCTGAATTTTTAGGCACTATTGTCAAGACATTTCGATAAACACCCGATATTAATATTGAAAGACGTGAAATTTCAAGAATTAAAAGCAATGATGGACTATATGTATAGAGGTGAAGTGAACATATCTCAAGATCAATTGGGTGCTTTATTGAAAGCAGCCGAATCACTTCAGATTAAAGGCTTGTCAGATAACAGAAAAGTTGGCGGTGGTGAAAATGAACGTAAACCAGTTGTACCACTACCAGCTAAAAGTCCTCAGCCATCTTCATCATCATCATTACCAAAAGTACAAGGCCTAACGATAGAACAGCGAAACCAACGTGATGATAGTCGTGAAGGTTCACAATCACCCGGACAAAGAAAGAAAAAGCGAATAAGACGTAGAAGTGAAGAATTAGATAACCACCATGACGCTTCAAATTCATCAGAATCTCACAGTAATCAAGCACCCGCCCAAAACATTCCTTCTTCAATGTTACCTGTTTCGAAAATTGCCGATGTGCCTGAAAATGTAGAAACCAAATCAGAAATATTGACGAGGCATAAACAACAGTCGGATGATGGATCACAAGTTCCTATAATAAAAGAGAAATTAGAAACACATACAGAACTGATGCTGGAACCAAAGTCTGAATATGTTGATGAAATGAATGAGGACAGTATTGAAGATTTGACATTGGACGATGATGATATTAGTAATATGGATGCAATGGATGATGGAGCTGGGCCTAGTCATGGCAATGCGGGTGAAGGTTCAAGTCAAGGTATATACTTGTTTCTATTTTGTAATTTCAAAAAAAAATTATCGATCAACTAACTTAGGTTTTGGCGGTTGGCATATGGGTAATCAAAGTCAAGATGAAGTATTTTTAGCCGCACAAGAAGCGGTTGGAGCTCATCGTGATTCTCAAGGTAAGATTTATATTTCAATTATTAACACTTCTTCTCCAATTTGTAAGAACATGTCTTTTAATAACACATTGCTTATATTTTGCAGACAGTCATGTTTCTACAAATAGGTTGAGAAGTTTTTCATACTCATAAATCGTATAGCAAAATTATACTTTAATTTTCAGTCTCTGATTTTATTTATAAATTTTATATTTGTTGCTTTATCTAAACTTTGCTTATTTTGGTTGCAAGTAGTTATATATTTTTGTAGATTAGTTATTATTTAAAAACAAAAATTGCAATTGCCATTTCTCCCCATAATGCAGTTTTTTATAATACAGATTTGAAGTTTCCTGTTTAAATTATAAGTTTTCGTGTTAGTGAAATATATATGTAAATTAATGAAAATATTGGAAAATTTGTTTCAAAATACGTTTAATTATCTGTAATGAAGTTATATCGATTTCCAAATTATTTTCAAAATACTAGTCAGTTAGGGGACAACATTCGCTTACAAAAGGTAAGATCGGGGAGAATTGGTAGAAAATCAAAATGTTTGCCTGTGTTCTGCGGTTTGATCTTTTTTCACTTAATAAAACGTTTATGTTACAAATATTGATGTTAAACATTTTGATTTTTAAATAATCAGAGACTGACGTCTCGGTGCATTATGATTTCATAAGTTTTTCTGCTTTTTTTAAATTTTTTTAAAAATTTTCATTCAGACTTTGTTTTTATTTTGTGTTATTGTTAATAGTTTCTATTTATTTCATTAAAAATTTTGCTATACAATTGTGGGTATTAAATTTGTTGGGGTTTGCAAATTAGTGGAAACCATAGATAAATATTACGAGAATTTATTATGTGTTGAAAGGTATATATTTATTGATGGTTCCTTCTAAAATGTATACTGTTGGCCTTCTATCTCATGTATCTTTCTTGTACTATCGGTCTAACATACTTGTAATTATCATGTGCATGCTTTCATTTGAATTTTTTTTATCATATTTGTACTACCAACATGCTAATTTTAGTCATGTTGAATTATATTTTGATATTTTTGATGTCTTATCATATCTACACGTTTTGATCGTGTAACCAGTTTATATCTGAACAATTAGTGATTAGTGATCGTTCAATCATAATTCATTTGAATTGTGATTGGTTTCTAATTTGGTGTAGTTGGATAGTATTTCTATTCAATGAGGTACACAACTTAAATGGAAATTTCCTAAGTAGTTGCATATCTAATTTGGTGTAGTTGGATAGTATTTCTATTCAGTGAGGTACAAAACTTAAATGGTAATTTCTTAAGTAGTTGCATATATTTTTATGCAGTGAGGTAAAACGTTTTTCTTTTTTTTCTGTTTGGGGTAATTGGGCATTAATTAATGCTCAATGAGGTAATTTTAAAAGTTTAAATAAGATCGTGTTGTTTTTTTGCTATGGTGAGTATAATCGCGTTCAAATCGTTAAGTGCATTCATTTCATGCTTGAATTTTTGTAATTACAAAAGAATTTTAAAGTGTTTTAAAAGAAAAATTCTACTTTTGTTTTGTTTTTATAAACATTATTAATTTACAAATTTGTAAATTAAAAAGGTTTTTATATTGTTCTTGCTACTTGCATACAATAACTTAATCTTTAACAAAATAGTAAGTATGTTTTTCTTCTAGATGTTAAATTATTAAAACATTAAAACTTCAGCGGATTATTTTTTGCAACATTAAATATCTATTTAATGGTGCATGATAAATTTAAAAATTGGTGAATTTTTAGTGTCGTTTAGTTTTACATAATTTTGTTTTGTCTCCATTTGCGTATTCGAGCATGCTCACTTTATACAGCTGTACTTCCATTGCGCAACATTTTTTTCTTCCATTTTTGCTTTTTTATTTTAAAAAGTATATCGAAGCAACGAATGACTTAATGACTGCAGCATTAGGTCTCTAATTATATTTTAAAATATATATATATATATATATAGTAAAACAAATTGGGGGAACAAAGTAATATAAGCATTGGTGGGTTGGGTAATTATATAATGGATATAAAAAAAATGTAATTTATGAAAGTAGCCATTTGTTGTCACATGAACTTCTTCTGGACTAGGGTTAGAATGTATTGGTTTTGGAGTCTCTTGTCCCAGCTGTGGAAGGAAGTACAAGTATCGTTCAGGATTACTTCGACATCTTCCCGATTGCTGCTAATATGTTCTTGTTGTTTATCCTAAGTTGTCCCTTATGTCTCCATCACCTTGTCGAAGACATCAGATTTTATCCATGTGAGTATGATTTATATTTTAATGATTCAGTTGATATTTAAAGTCGAATAAGTTAGAATCATAATCAATGATAAAAACTGTACTTATTAAGTAGATTTATTTTCCTAATGTATAGTTTTTCTATTTTTACAGTTATTCACGGGTTGTCCTTGACCGTTCCAGATGATCTTAATCAAAATTTCTTAATATTTTTTAATTTGCAATGTAAAGAAAAGATAAATAAATTCAAATTTTAAGAAAGGTTGTTCACTTTTATTTTTTTGTTTCATACAATAAACTAAGCATTCCCGATACAGAAAGACTTGATTTTTATGTCATAAAAAAATAAAGTTGGGCCAACGTTAAAAGGAAAGTCCGTTCTTCAAACATCATGATCAGTGTGAATAAAAATCGCTAGTACAGCAGTGTTTGTTTCCAGGCAGGAGATCTTGGTGTCTGCATCATATTGATCCTGATACGACAGGTGGGTTTCCATGCGAAAACTGCGGTAAAGTCTACAAGCATCGTGGCAACATGCGCAGACATATGGTATATGAATGTGGAAAACAGGCACGATTCCAGTGTTCATTTTGCAATAGAAAGTTCCACCAGCAATCAAATTTAAAAAGACATTTTGAAAATAAACACTGCATGCCTAAATTTAATAAAAACATTACAATATATCGAACGAAAGTTGTTAAGTAAAGAAATCCTTCAATCAGTATGTGCCGAAATTGAGACAATGAAAGCTTTTTACTTATTTTATTTTCTAGTCAATATATAAAAGTTTATCAAAGAAAATTCTAGTCGAAATTCTGTAATAAGGGGGAGAGTGAACATAAATCGAAGCAATTATATTCTCAATCTATAATTTTTTTCTAAGAAAAAAAATTAGTCAAGCTGTACCTTTATATATTTAGAATTAGGAATGTCGTGCCATGTTTTGTAATAAGCAAATTTCCATTATATCAGACTGTAAATTACTTCTGAAAACTAATATTTAGTGTACACATTTTTAAATAGAAATATATACCTATAATCAAATATTGTTAAGGCTATATATACTCGTTGCATGTTTTAAAACGGACTGAATCACCCCGACTTCAACTCACTGTCTTAAAGTCATTTTAAAATAATGATGGACGCTATCAATCAAATTCTCTTGTTGATATTGAATATTTTATACGAAAATATAATCAATGAAATTCAAGTCTTATCTATTTTCGAAGTATGAATATTCAGTTAGTTATTACAAAGTTTTTTACACGTTTTGTTTTTAAAGCATTCTAAATCACTTGCAGATAACCATCGCAAATACTTTTTGTAACTAAGAATTAAAAGAAACATCGTTTTTATATTACGTGACTAAAAATAAAGGGAAGAATTAAAGAAATGTTTTGTCGATATTCTTTTTTGATAAGTACTATGTTTCACAAATGAATAAGAAAAAAACAACTTCCATTATCCATCTTTAATTATTACCATTTTTCTTATTTCAGAAGGACACAGGTTTAAATGTGATAGGTGCGGACGTTCCTATAAACACAAAACTAATCTAAGTAGTCACAAGAGGGAGGAATGTGGTAAACCTCCGTCATATTTCTGTCCTGTATGTTCAAAAGGATTCAAGAAGAAACAACATATGCAAAGACATTTATCTGTTCATACTAGTAACACATCAAATTTAATTGATACAAATAAGTCAGATTTTAAGTTTACGTTTTTTGAAACTGAATCTAATACAATGGGAGAGGCAATGTAAATTTTAACACATTGTATATCTTATGACATTTTATTGGTATTGCAATGAAAAAATATTAATTTAGGCTCAATTGTCACGTCTATACTACTAATATTTAAACTATAATTAAGTACCTATAAAGAATAGGACAGGATGTTTTCATGAAAATTCTATTTGATGTAGTAATTCGTGATTTCGATTTATATCAGTATCAAGTACAAAATTGTTCTTCAGTGGCTTTGAAATATATCGTAATTGAATTATGAATACTATTTTATTATAAACACCTTTACACGTAATGTTTTTGTTGCAATTTTTATTATTTAAATTAATTTTTATTTACGTGTGTGTAGTGTTTTAGGTGCTCTAATTATGTTCCTTTTGAAAGCTTTATATGAAAATTTAGAATTTGATGTTTCTCCGTACATTTGCCCTTTCACTCTCATAGGAAAAGTGCACGTGTAACGTTTGTATTTGTGTTGCAGGAATAGTATTTTATGCAGCAACATTTGATGACTACAGAAGTTTAAAAGTTTATAATCATGGTGTCCGTTATGGATGTGGTAGATGTAGAAAAACGTATCTACAAAAGAAAACATTAGGGCGTCATTTACGTTTCGATTGTGGCCAGAGTCCATCATTTACATGCCAATTATGTTCAAAAAAATTCAAACATGGTTACATATTATTGAAACATATGCGTTTAACACATGAGATTTACATACAAAAATTGAGAAAACGACAAAAAACTGTCACTATTGACTAATATTTTTAAGAATGTTAATATTTAAGTATTTTCGTGTAATTACATTCCTATTCGTAGAAAAGCTGTGTGCCTCAATTATGCTCTAGTCAAAATGTAAATTATGTTGTGCCATACTTATAGTTGTACCAGTTATAAATCTAGTCTGATTTTATTTTTGACAATTCTAACACTAGTCACTACTGATTCAGATCCTGACAACACTAGTCGTTTCAGGTTCACATAATTTCGATTATCAGTAATTATTTAAGAAAAGACACTTTCCACTTATTTTTGACTGAACACTATATTTAGAATTGTTTGATAATTGTCAATGTTATTTATTTTACACCAAAAAAAAAACCAAAGTTAATGTAAATATTTTTTTTGTGAAAATCGTAATTAAATGATTATTTAATCAAGATATAAGTTTAATTAATTTCATTTTCCCAATCATATAGATATATATCCAAAAGACTGTGTTGCTATAATTGAGCTTGTTAACCCATTCGTTTATCTGTTGTTTTTTTTTCACAATAAATAATTTATGAAATTATCCAAAATATA
Source organism: Meloe dianella (assembly GCA_028455855.1). NCBI lineage: Eukaryota > Metazoa > Arthropoda > Insecta > Coleoptera > Meloidae > Meloe > Meloe dianella. The sequence continues at coordinate 1,841,769 of JAPTHL010000054.1, read as the reverse complement.
TTCATTTTGCAATGATTCCAGGTGTTGTGTCCAATCAATTAAGTCCTATATACAACTTGGCAAGATATTTAACAGCAGATTCAGTGCATTGTGAAGATTTGAAGAAATTAGAATTATCAATAGATAGTAAATTGTTCCATCCATGTCCTAATTGTCCGAAAGTCTATAGGGGCAAATATACGTTATCTAGACATTTGCGTTTAGAATGTGGTAAAACACCAGCAAATAAATGTCAAATTTGTGGTCAATTATTTGCACATAAACATCGGCTTATAAGTCATATTAAATCGATCCATTCCAGTGTATTAACAGCACCTGTTGCTCATACTTGATTGTTTTTTGTTGAATTTTTAAAGAATACCGTATAATTTATGTACTAGTCAAATTATATACATCCATGTACATACATAAAAAAATAAAAAAAACTAGTGAGATGTTGATTTATTTATTTACTTCTCTATAAAATCTATGTTATTATGTGTTTTAAGATCTTACAATTAGGAAATTGATGTTGTATAAAATCAGAATTGTATTGATTTTAATTTTATTTGATTTTTGTATATAAAATGTTGTTTTAGGCTGGCGTTCTAAATGGCTTCAAAACAACAACAATAAAAATCAACAATACCAATTAACGTTGTTTGAATGTCCTAGATGTTGTAGAACTTATCATCATAAGAAAACACTAAGTAGACATCTACGTCAAGAATGCGGTTTAGAACCAGTATTTCAATGTCCACATTGCCCTTACAGAGCTAGAAGGGCTTATGTATTAGCTTCCCATATAAAAAGTCACGGCTTTATTTATCAGACTGTTTAAAAGAAAAAACAAAACAATAATAATACGCTTATCGCATATTTATAACGTTTTAGAAGAAAATTAATTATTATTCTGTGTATTCAAATCTAACCAATAGTAAATAATAATAGTAACAAATATAAAAATCTTAAAAATTATATTGTATCGCACTTTCAGGGTTAATTGGTGAAACTTCATTATTAGAGGATACGTTAGAGCCATCAGAATATGATGGCAATTGGACTGTCCAAGTAATTTATCCTGATAATGATGGTATATTAGCAGAAACTATAGAAAAGGCAAATGAATCGATTATTAAAAAATCATCTGAATTCAATATTATTAACATTGGAAATAATTTTTGTGAATCAAATATAAAAAATAATCCAGTATTAAACAGTTATATTTGTCCTAATTGTAATAAAGTTTATAATGCCCGTAGAAATCTAACAAGACATATTAATTTAGAATGTGGAAAAGAACCCAGATATGCATGTAGTGATTGTGGTTATCGTAGTTATAGGAGAAATGAGATGACAAAACATATTCGTATTAAACATTCTTTAATTTAATTGAGTAGAATTTATTGTAAATAAGTAGATAATGGAAAAGGTAAAATATAACAAAGTTTGCTTTAGTCTACTTGAGATTGTTGTGTTTACTCAATTGAATAAACATTATATTCGAGTAGTTTTTTTGTTGTTTTTCTTCTTGTAGATAGCACAAATAAATGGGTGTGAAATTTAGTCAGTTATTGATTAATAATAAAATAAAATCTATAGGGAGCTAACAGTATTATTATTATTATTATTATTATAATTATTAGTTTTTGTTTTATTTTGTTTTTGTAGACACACCTAAAATCAAGTTTCAGTCAAATCTAATTTATTTTCGTTACAGATCTGCCGGTGAGTATAGAATTGAAAGTAGAAGATACATCGGCTGCTAATATATTAAGTCCATGGTTGATATGGTCAGAAGATAATGATAAAAGACCGAAACGTAAATCAACACCATCCAGTAATCGTATACGTGGTCATTTTTCATGCCCACAATGTGATCGTAGTTATATACGAAAAGATTCATTACAAAGACATTTAACATATGAATGTGGTAAAGAACCACAATTTCAATGTCCATTCTGTCCACAGAAATGTAAACGAAAAGCACATCGTATTCGACATATAACACGACAACATAAAGATAAAATTGGTATTTTAGAGGAGAACAATCCTGATTTGAAAATAATCAAAGGTGACAAATAGTGAATGTGTTGTATTACGCGAAGTTAACACAACCACTGCCAAATTTTTTTTCACTGTGTCGCACATATTTTTTTTCTCTTCTGTAAACTAATCGTATTTTTTTATTATGACGACGATAAGTACCTTTTACACAAAATAATATTGGATTGTAATCATGGTAAATAACGTATGTTCACCGTTAGCTTATAATTTATTTTTTTATTTAATTTTTGTATACAATTTTATATTTTAGTGCCTTTTCTACTACTTATCAATTTTATTATAATTTTCCGTAATATTCTTTTTGTGTATGTTTAATTCTCGTGTAAGAAAAGTCTGTGACAGGACCAAAAGTATTTATGTTAACGTAACATTCTTATGAATTTTTTTGTATAATCATTTTTCCACTCAAGAATATTTGCTCGTTGTAAATATATGATATTTTGTCAGCTAGTCTAACGTTTTTTACATCACCCATAGTATTATATATATTTTTTTGTAAAACCTTTGTTGTATACGGTGGCGGTATGCTTTTGAGAAATATAATAATTTACGTTATAGCTTGTTTCTTTTGAAGCGCCCCATGGTCAAAAATTCATCATTTTTTTTTAAGAAAAAAAAACATCTTTTGTACATATTCTCTTTTGCTTTTATTTATTTATATATTTATTTTCAATCATTCATCCTTTATTCATGATCATGCTTTTTTTTGTTAATTTCATACTAATAGAAATCTCTTTTCCAGCACAAGATTTACGCGTATCACGTCCATGGGAACGTTGGCCATCCCATTTAGCATTACCAATGATGTTGATGCGTGAAAATATGAAAAAATCAATGATACAAACATTTGCTGGTTCAGCATTAGAATTAACATCATTAGGAACAACATCAACATCAAAATCACGTAATCGTTTAAGTCCAGATGGTAGTGGATTTGAATGTTCTGTATGTGGTAGAGTTTATAAATTGAAAAGTTCATTGCGCAACCATCAAAAATGGGAATGTGGTAAAGAGCCACAATTTAAATGTCCATATTGTGTTTATAAAGCTAAACAAAAAATGCATATGGCTAGACATATGGAACGAATGCATAGAGAAATTGATTATTCATCGGTTAAAGCGGAAGTTTCTATTAAAAGTGAGAGCGGTGGTGATGCGGAATAAATTGAAATTTTAATTTAAAAAAAACAAAAAAAAAGAGAAAAACCTACCAAATTCTCAGTCCAGGTGAACATATCTATAATAAAATACTTCGGGGCTTTCTACTCAAAAAATATTCGCCATTTATAACTCAAAATACTCTTTAATACGTTCCTAAATCTATAATAGAGATAGAGAGACAGTAATTATTTTTTTATATAGAATTATCTTCAAAAGAAAAAAATTTAAAAGACAAGTAGTTACTGATCTTTGAATACTTTATATAAGATGAGTAACTACCATTTTTATACATTTGCACATATACCTCCCTATTTTCTATTAATATATTGACAACATCACAGTAATTAATCTCGTGCTGCCTTTTTTATATTAAGCCCTTTTCACATTTTATATATATATTTGTGATAAGGTTGTGATAACGTAGAGAAAATCCGACAATATTTAAGACTGCTCACATCTCCTAGTTTCAGTTTTGTTGTGTTTAATATTATTATTATTTTTTAATACTAATTATTCTGTTCCTAACAATTCTCAAGTGATTTTTTTTAATTTTGACAATTTACCAATATTATGTTACATTCGGCGTTTATGTTAGTATTTTGAAGAGAAAAAGGAGAGATGATTTTAGAATATTTTGAAAATGTGATAAAATTTTTATAAATGAAATATCCTTTATTGTGTGTGAATATTGATAATTTTACCCAAATGAAGTGCCTCACATATATAGTTAAATGTTCCTTTGAAAACAAAAAAAAACGTATCTCTAGATAATAAGTTACCTTTTTTTTAGAGAAAAATTTTACATAATTTTTGTGAAATATTTTATAAATTTATTACCATATAGGTGCTGATGCATTTAATGTGTTTTTTTAAAGCCTCGATTTAGATGTGAATTTTAGTTTTTAAACTATTCAATTTTCTCTATCAGACCAATTATATGTACCATTTATTTTAGTTTACAGACCTTTATTGCTTTCATACTATTACGGCAGCTTGTATAATTTTTTATTTTCAGAAAGTTTAAAACAACTTACCTGTATATTAAGAAAAACATGCTTTATTATTATTAAGATAGTATTTAAGTATATTTTTTTTTGTTTATATTTTATTGTGTATTGATGGTGATGGGGATATATTTTTCAGAAGACGATACTATACACAAAATATGCCCAAGCCAATTTTACTATACGTATAATACTCAACAGAAAATTGTGATTTTTTTTAAATTTACCATTATTGTAATAGTTTATAGTTCCTTTTGAAATGCTAAACATATCAAATGTATGCCTCATTTTTTTGAAAAAAAAAACATTAGTTTTCCTACTCTTTTGCTTTTTTGTTTTATTTGTACTTTATATAAAATTGCTTCTAGGTAGCGGTAGTTTATCACAATAAAAAAATATAAAATACTCAATCTTATGTATTTATTTATTTATTTATTTATTTATTTATTTATTTATTTATTTATTTATTAATTATTTATTTATTGATTTATTTATTATTTCTGTTAATAATTTATGTTGTTTAAAATAATCTACATTATTATTATTTTCAGATCAAAATAGATTTAGTTGTGACGATTGTGGACGATCATACAGTTATATGAAGTCTTTACGTCGACATAAACGATATGAATGTGGAAGAGAGAAAATTTCGTTGTCCATATTGCAGTTATGCTGGATATCACAAAATTCATGTTACTAAACATGTTATGCGTTGTCATAATAATGCGTTATAAATTTAATCTTCATGTAATTTAATAATTTTTTTAATTTTTGATGTCATTTATAATTCTTAAAATAAAATACAAATTTTATGTTATTATTATTATTATTATTATTATTATTGTTTTTTCAATGATATTATTCTGATTGTGATCTTATTTTAGGTGGAAAACCTCTACAGCCAAGACCACTCATCAAAATTCTAGCGGTTGAAGATTTGCATAACGATTTTATTCTAACAAATATAAAAAAAGAAATATTACCAAATATAAAATCCGATAATAAATCTACAGGTCAGATTATTAAAAAAACTGACGAATTATCGAGTATAATTAAACAGGAGAATATTGAATATCTAGAATTGAATACAACATCAACAGCTACAGCGAAAAAGAATTTTGGTCGCCCACGATCATCTCTAACATCGAAGAGAATGAAAATTTTCTTAAATATGACCACGATGGATTTACCACCAACAACAAAAAGAGTTTGCGCTTGTGAAAAAGATATTTCACAATTAAAAAAACCTGTTGATACATTACGTTGTTATAAATGCGGTGTATTATTTGAACGTACTAAATATTTAGATCATAATAAAATTTGTAAAAATAAACCATTAAGAACGAAATTTGGTTGTACTAATTGTAATTTCACCGATTTTGATATGAAAGAAATCGAAAACCATATTAGAATATCACATAAACGAAAATAACTTTTAATGTAGAATTGAAAAAGGAATAAAATTGGAATTGTAATTGGTGTTTTTTGTATTGATATCGTTGAGTAATAATGTTGGGTTTAATTTGAAGTATTTTTTAGTTTATTTATTGTTTTTTACAAATTATTTTAATATTTGGTTTTTGCATGAAACATTTTCGTAGATATCCTTGGTTTATTAATCAATTTTATTTTTATTTATTTATTTTTTAACAAATGAAAAAATTAAATTTTCAGATAGCTATTATTCAGATCAAGAAAACCGAAAAATGAAGAAATCATTATTGTGCAAAAAACCACCTATGGATTATTCATTGGATAACGACATTGAAATACCGGCATTAAGTGAATTATTTATGTGTACAAAATGTACAAAAACTTATCGTTTGAAACATTCACTAAACCGCCACATAAAATTTGAATGTGGCAAAGAACCAATGTATGGTTGTAGTTTTTGTTCACGTCGTTTCAAACATAAATATGATCTTAACGTGCATGAGAAGAGTAAACATTTGAATATTAATATCAGGAATCAACGTAAAACTAAGTCTTTGAATTCTGAAATCTGTATTAAGATGGAATGAGAAATGATTTTACTATTTCGTTTATTTAGAAGAAAAAACCAGTACAAGTTTGTTAATATAACGTACAAATGATTAAGACTGATTTTTGTAGTAGTTTCCAATTTTTAGACTTACTTAGTTGTATTTTTTTATAAGCTTTCTGACTTCTTATCCACAATAAACGTTTTTCTTAATTATTTTGTTTTTTATCTTCAGCAATCTGATAACGCATACTAAACCGCACTAATTTGTTTTTTTTTTGCAAATAACTGGCTAGTTTTTCGAGAAAAATCGCGTATTTAAGCCTATTTTTCGTTATAGAGTTCGGCTGCCCACAATGTAACAAATCTTACCGTCGACCGGATTCACTACGGCGTCATTTAAGGAACGAATGCAATATGAATGGTAGATGGTCATGTCCTTTATGTAAACGCATCTTCAAACATAGATTTAACATGAGAAATCATCTAAGAAAACAACATTCTTTTGAAGAGCACAGTCACTTCAATCAATTTTATACTCGATAAATTGATAATAATAAATATTTATTTAATTGAACTGAATTTTTATTAATGGGAATTGATAATAGTAATACGCTTTATTATTGTATGTTTTTGTGAAAATTAGTGATTATTCTAAATTTCAGGATTATAAAATTTGAAACTTTCAGGCTATTGCGACGATGATGAAAGAAGATTTCAATGTCCGAAATGTTGTAAAGGCTACAAATACAAAAGGAATTTAAGTGTACATTTAAAGAATGAATGTGGAAAAGAACCGAAATTTCGTTGTCCATTCTGTCGACATCGGTCACACAGAAAATTCAATTTAAATTTACACATCAAACATATTCATAATATTGAAGTCATTTAAATTATTATTATTATTGTAACAAATCTAGTCATGTATTTATTCTATCAATAAATTTTTAATCTAACAATTTGTTTGTCTTTGTTTTTTAGTAATTCAACATTTAAATGTAATTCTTATTATATGAATTGTTTTATTTGAAGAACTTAGGGGACGAATAAATGAATTTGTTACAGATCCAAGATTGGTTTGTCCTAGATGTGGAAGAACTTATAAAAATAACAATTCATTACAAGCACATTTGAAGTTAGATTGCGGAAAGGCACGACGATTTCGATGTTTGAAATGTGGTCTTTTATTTAAACGAAAATATGTCCTTAAACGCCATATGATTACACATTTTTAATTATTTCTTTTGTTTTTTTTCCTTGGTTTTATCTATTCATGTATTTATGTTTTAGTTTATTATTTATTATCTGTAGTTGATTGTTTTTCAAAATAATAAATTAATATTAATTTTTGGGAGATGTATTATTATTTTTGTAAAATTGTTTCAGGTACAACAATGACTTGTTCCCAGTGTAATAAGAAATTCAAAAATGCACATGCTCTTATCAAACATCTATTTCAAGAATGTTGGGTGTAAAAAACACGCACACACACGCTTGTCTAAATTTCTAAAATATATCAATTCTGTACTAACAAAAATTGTTATTGTATGTTTTATTATTTTTAATAATATTAGCGTTATTTTATTTTCATTACAGATTTTCAAAAACTATCATGTCCCAAATGTAAGAGATTCTATAAAACTAAAGGATCATTAGCAACACATTTATCTAGAGATTGTGAAAAAGAATTTAGTTTTATATGTAATTTGTGTCCATTTAAAACTAAACGTAAAGATAGCCTATCCAGGCATAAACAGAAAATCCATTTTAAATATGAATTATTATAAAAAAATCTAATTTTTGTATAATAATAATAACAACAGTAAAGTGATGCATGCTGTTTTATTTATCACCATATTTTTTTGTTCATATATTCAAACTATACTGCAACCTTATTCAAGCTTTCTTGTAGGTTTAACAATTGCACCTGTATTGTGTGACCAGTGTAATAAAATCTACAAAAATCTTCATACTTTAAAAATGCACCGGATTCAAGATTGCGGTAAAGGGAAATCATTCAAATGTTATTATTGTCCGAAAAAGTTTAAACGAAGAACTCATATGAAATCGCACATACAATGTCGACATAATTCTGATCTTTTATAATTTACATCTAGGCTAAACTAATAAAATAACACACCAATTGAATTATTGTTTTAATTTCAATAATAAATATAATAATCCTTACAGGTAAACCTGTTTATTGTCCGCAATGCCACAAAATCTACAAGAATCGCAACTGTTTACGGTCACATTTGGCGCAAGATTGTGGTAAAAGTAAACAATTTGAATGTATGTACTGTTTTTCACTATTTAAACGGAAACAACATTTGAAATATCACATAAAAAGTATACATGAACATTTTGTATAATTGTTGTTATTGTATTTATTGATTAATTTTATTGTAATTTTAACAATAAAAAGTCTAAATATTGTGCAAATTCTATCAATTAGCCAATTTAATTTCAGGTTGTTGTGGTGAAATTTATAATTTTACATCTAATATGTTGAAATGCGTTATTTTAAAGCGGTTTTTTTTCATGAAAAAACGTACGAAATACCAGTTTCTATTTGTTACAGGTGCGAGGAAAGAATGTCCAATATGTAGAAAAAAATATAAAAACTGGGAAACCCTGGCTGTGCATCGTAGTTTAGACTGTGGAAAACAAGCAATTTATATTTGTCCAGTATGTCCATTTCAAAGTCGAAGAAATTATAATCTTAAAAAACATATTGAAAGATTCCATAATTTTTAAATGTGTGTTAGTCTGTTATTTTTACCATAATCGTTTTTTTTTTAAATTTTTCTTAAATTTAATTTCTTTACTTACGTAAATTTCGTTTTCAGGTTGTGAAATTTGTAATTTAAAAAATCAACCATTATCATATCATCGAAGATATTGTGGCAAAATTGTTGTATTTCATTGTTTAATAAAAATGTGTAAATATTCGACGAAAAGTCGTTCAAATTGGTATCGACATATGAGACGAATTCATAAAATACTTGATGATGTTTATCTTAAAATAATGATAAATGATTGTGGAGTAGTTACTAAAAAATAAAGTTCTCTTTAATAATTTAACATTTTTATTATTTTGTCAATAACATTACCAATTAAATTTAACAATAAAGTGAGTGAGGTTCATAATACGAGGGAGATTCAAAAAATTATAACTTTTCGATAATCCTGGGAAATAACTCCTCTAAGGGAACCATTTATAAACTATTTCTGGTGTTAATAATGTAGTTCTGCTTTCTATTCTTGATCTAAATATGCTAATACTGAATAAAGGATATTTTTTGATTTTTCCTCGTTAGTTATTGTTACTGTAGTAAATAATTAAACTTTCAGGATGTCACAAATTGTACTCTTGTCGGAATTGTGGAAAAACTTATAGACATTCATCATCGTTATCAAATCATCGACGATACGAATGTGGTAAACCACCATCTTTTACATGCACCAAATGCAACAGTAAATTTTCCAGAAAACAATCATTAAATAGACATTTAGCTTTTTCGTGTAAATTGTGATCCTGTTATAGAGTAATAAATTTTGTGCAATTGTTATTGAATTTATATAAAAAATTGTTAAATTTTGTTTGAATTAAAATAAATAAATATAAATATTGTTCCAGGAAAACATGGTAATATTTGTCCAGATTGTGGTAAAACATATAAACTTGTTACATCATTACACAATCATAGAAAATATAAATGTGGTCAGACGAAGTCCTTTATTTGTTCATATTGTAATCGTGCATATTGGCATAAACAAAATTTAAAATTACATCTAGAACGATGCAAATTTGTTACTACACTTTTGTAAACATAATCTCTAAAACTCAATAAAAATTTGATTTTTGTCTAATGTTATTTCATTTAATTTCATTTTTTTTGATCCATGTTTCTTGTAGGTGAGTAGATTTTTATTGTTAACAAACAACTATGGGGTGTTTTTCAAATATATTAACACAACTTTATTTCCAGATTATCAACAATATGAGGATCGATATTCATGTACGAGATGTTTCAAAAGTTACAAACACAGAGCAAGTATCACTAGACATTTGAAATACGAATGTGGTAAAGAACCACAATATCAATGTCATTTATGCTCATTTAAATGTAAACGTTACGACCATCTTCATACACATATGAATTCGAAAAAACATAAATCACTTATCATTATTTAAATTATTTTATAATAATTATTATAGATAATAAAAATCCTTAAAATCTCACTGTTTGTTTGTTTTTTTGTCGTTGTTGAAATATGGACGGTTCGCACTTTATCAACTTGCTTTAATCGAAAATAATTTGTACCAACCGTTATCTATGTATTTAGATGATTTTCAATTATTCGATCTAATAGAACAACTTTTTCAGATTGTTCCCGTTATTATTGTTGTAAATGCGGTAGATCATATAAACAAAGAAGAACTTTATTAAGACATGTACGAGATGAATGTGGTGTTCCACCAAAATTCATTTGTTGTTATTGTAAAAAAGCTTGTCGACAAAAAGCTAATTTGAAACGACATATTCTATATGTACATGGTGTTAGATAATTTTTACACAATTGTGTAACTCGCAATAAAACTACTACAAGTAATTGTCAATTAAAATAGCATAAAAGGCGAATCATGCAAGTGCTAAACTTGTTTAACTTGTGTTATAGTTTATTGAAAGCGAACAGTGTCTCGACTTCTACATTGTAAATTTGCACTGATCGCGTTTATAATCACTATCGAAAATGATTAGTTCAAATGTACAATCGAACAGTCAAAATATTGTTTGCTTGGATCAACTATACAGTATCCTATTGTATGTACTAAATGACAATGTAAAATGTAAATTACTTAATTCTAATAAATTATTGATAAATTACCAGTTTTTTCCGAGGAGACTTTCTTAAAAATAGGATTAACAAACAATTCTCTTTAGATACTAATGTTTCAATTTTTTTCTATCATCTTATTTTCATATAAGTGTATATATATATATATATATATATATATATATATATATATATATATTTTAATAACAAAAAGTGAAAGCTTGGTGACGGGAAATTCTTTGGTACAGATCCACAATAGTTTTTATCGAATAATTTGTAAAATTTTTGCAGATTATGTGGAACATAATGGAACATATTTTTGTACGAAGTGCTTTAAAAAGTACAAACATAAGGGCAATATACGGCGACATTTAAAATATGAATGCGGCAAAGAGGCAATGTTCGAATGTAATATGTGTTCATTCCGCTGTAAACGTTTAGATTATTTGAAATTCCACATGAAATCGACTAAACATAAAATCATGTTACAATAATTTTCCTTTATGTGTTAATTTTCGTTTTTCTTTTGTTTTTAACAAAAATTAGAATCATGTATTTTTTTTTAATTGGAAAATAAATTTTGGTTTTTATTTTTCTTTAGTTATATTTTGAGTTGATGTATCCATTTCCCTAGTGAATCCCTCAAAACTTACAGTAATAATCTCTATTTATTATCTATTCTAATAATCTCGAATCTGAAATAATAGACGATTGTTTCTATAGTTGTTATTTAATTTCAGCTCGTAAGAAAAGTTTTCAATGCCTTAGATGTGGAAAATCGTATACATTACTAAGAAATCTACGGAGACATGAAAAAATTGAATGTCAAAAAGAGAAGCGATTTGTTTGTTTGGTGTGTGGACATCGAACATTTTACAAAAGTGATCTTAGAATCCATATTCATAACAAACATTTACATTAGAAGAACATGACCATTGAACGACAGCAAAAATATAAATAAATATTGTACTGTAACATTATGAATAAACATTTCCAATTAAAACAAAAAGTATTAATTTCTTTGTATGGTTCATTCATAAATTTAGTAGAATATGTATATTTCTTTTATATTAATACACTTTTTCTATTTTGTAAATCTTCATCTTGTGTTATTTTCTTCTAGAATCGTCACGTTTCTATTGTGGCCGCTGTGGAAAATCATACACAATTAAAAATAATTTGAAGAGACATCAGAAAGTTGAATGTGGTAAAGAAAAGACGCAAATCTGCCATTTATGTGGTGCAAAATTTTATTATAAACATCATTTAGTTACACATGCAAATCAACATAGACGAAAACTGGATGAATTGAATTAATTGTTATTTTATTATTTCTAATTTATTAAATAAATTGTAAAATCTATATTGAAAGTATTGTTATTAATTTTTTTTTATCATCGCACACATACTGAGGCAATTTTAATTGTCATACCCCATTTTTTTTCATAAAATGTTACTTTTAGTATTTGATTTTAGTGCAAATTGTCAACAGCGTGGAAAATTTTATGTGAGGAACAATAATTTAGGAAAACATCGTCTCGTATGTGGCTAATAGAAGAAAAAAGTGTTATTTCTGTTACAAATTCTTTCAGTAAAATTGTAGTTTTTATGATAATTTTTTTACAATTTACAATTTTCTATTGATTTGCAGTTAATTGTTGATGTATAACATTTTTCAATTTCGTTTTTACAATAATTTATTTCATTTGCATTATATTTTTTATAGTTTATTGGCGAGCTGGTAGACCAAGTAAATATTTTATGGATGCAAATGGTCGTTATCCGTGTGCAAAATGTGGTTCATCATATAAACAAAAGACTCATTTGATCAGACATATAAATTTTGAATGTGGTGTCGAACCGAAATTCATTTGTTTTTGTGGTAGACGATTCAAACAAAAAAGCAACTACAATACACACCTGAAATGTTTGCACCGTATCTAAAACGTTTTCAATTTATGATATTATTTATTGTTTACAGTGTTTTGTGACCAATTTATTGAAAAAAGGAATGATTTAAATGAATTGACGTTTATTATTAATTCCCGTTATCTGATTAATACAATTTTTATTTGAATTTATCTGAATAATTTGGGGTATTTTCATGATTTGCAATATTTTAGGTGAAATTCGCTACAGTTGTTACCGTTGCAATCGCAACTACACACGAAAACAGAATCTAAAGCGACATATCTTCTATGAATGTGGAAAACAACCACTATTTCAATGTCCGTTATGCCCAAGGAAATGTAAACGGAACGATATTCTTAGATTTCATTTAAGAAATATTCACAAAATTAATTAATTTAAGATATTTTTTTAAAGTTAATTAGTAAATGCTTGTATTCGTCTTAAAGAATTAGTAATAAAATAAATACCACACAAATTTTGTTGGTTTTTATTCTTTTTTAGATATTATTATGATTGATTTTCGTATTTGTTTTTGTCTATAATGATCATTTCATTTACAGGTCATTTTGTATGTGATTGTGGACGTTCGTATTCAACATCAAGAAATCTATCACGGCATAGACGTGGTTGTGGTAAAGAGAAACAATTTAAATGTCAGGATTGTCATTATGAAACACATAGACGTGATCATTTAACAGGTCATTGGAAAAGACGTCATTTTAATCAAAATGATCAAACAACAATCAATGCAAATTATAGAAGGAATTGACCAATTAAATTTGTTTAGTTTTTACTTGTAAACAAGTCTAATAATGGTTTCTATTTGTAAAACTGTCGGTTATTTTGTTCGATTTATTCTAATTTATTATCAAATAAATATATTTTAAAATCCAATTCCATTTATGATAAAATCTGTTTAAACAAATTAATTACATTTCTATTGTCAACAAGAGGTGAATTATAATTTTTCCGAATACAATCGTGGTCAGAGGTGCTGAAAGAAGTGAGCACAATGGAAGCAAAATAAGTGATGGGGGGATAGACATGAATTCTTGGTGAAAATATGTCTCCCTGTAGAATAATTTTTTCAGGATTGAAGAATTATGAAAGATTTTTAATAAATTCACTATTGAACATTTCTGTTTTTCCAAGTAAACACTTATGTATTGCGCATTTCCGTTGCCATTAGTGTTGTAGAGCGTTTTTCCAAAAATCTACTGTCGTTACACGTATCCGTTCATTACATACATTTGTAAATTATTCATAGAATTATTTAAATAAATGATGAACATTAGCAATTGTGTAATAATTGAATATACTTTCCTATTTAATTGAATTTATATATTTATTTTGAATATTTTATGAATTTTCAGGTGATGATGATACAAAAAGCAAAAATGACCAAATTTTAATTCAATTTGTAACAAACGAAATAACTTGTCATTGTAATATTTGTGGAAAGGTACAAATACGTTTCTATAATGTGCATCTATTAATTGGAAATCTAATTTTCAGACGTATAGCACTAAGGGCAATTTGAAACGACATTTAAATTATGAATGTGGAAAAGAACCGTGCATCACTTGCCCTTTGTGTGGTCTTCAAACAAAACATCGTTCAAGTATGAAACGACATGTTTTAACACGCCATCCTGGTCATGATTGTCAATTTGCAACAATTTCATAATAAATAAAATTTTAAAAATATAAACAAAGTAAAGCATTTCTTTCGTTTTCTTCAAAAATAAAGAATGTTGATATTTGTATGAATTAGTGCATTGTAGTTTATATTGTTGAATTAAATAAACAATATTTCATAACAACAAATATTTTCAGGTCAACGTTTTTATTGTTATTGTGGACGTAGCTACAAAAATCCGGAAAGCTTATGTCGACATAAAAGAGAATGTGGTACTGAAAAAAGTTCCAATGTCCCTATTGCCCACATAGAAGTCATCGCAGTGATAACTTAAAACGTCATATAATTAACTTACATGTGCCAACAATTAAAATTGACTAATTCGTAAAATAAATTACGTTTACAATTAATATATTTCTTTCAATTATCTTCCTCAATTGCAATAGTAAAACAAAACGTTGAAGTACATGTGTACTCTAATTAATTATAATTTTCCAGGTGAGACTGATGGAGTATTTTATCCATGTCCTGAATGTGATAAAAACTACAAATCAAGTAATTCATTAAGACGTCATATACGGTATGCGTGCGGGCGTAAAGGACCACCATTAACTGGATATATTGTTGTTAAAGATAAATTTATTTGTGAGCGTTGTAAAAAAAACTATAAAAATAGAAGTTCATTACGTCGCCATTTAGTTTATGAATGTGATAAACCGAAATCAATTCATTGTCCAATAATTGGTTGTCGATATATGTCAAAGACTAGAGATCGAATGGCACAACATGTACGAATGTATCATAAAGTTACCTTTGAATGAAATCATTATGGATTAATAGAATTCATTTTCACGAAGTGAAATAAAAATAATTTATGTTGAAAAGTTTTGTATTGTTCTGAATAGGACAGTGTTAAATCGACCAAATAAAGCTGAGATTATTCTTAAAATTTTGTTCTATGAAATTTGCGAGAAGTACCTAGAAACTGAATCCTATTTCGTTTCAACTTTTTTATGAAATTAATGTTTCATGTAGGAAATCTTCCATCAGTAAGTTTTGACACCATTCAATTTATAGTAAGTCAAATTTATCTTGATCTACTTGAGCTTAGCATAATTTATATTGACGGTGTTTTGGCACCATATTGGCTGATTACGTTCAACTTAGCTTTGAGGGACTCTGTCTGGAAGTCAAGTTGATCAAGTGAAATCTGATTCGCTATACGGTCTTTTTTAAAGATAAAACTGATAATTGACTTTGATACTGACATTATTATCATCTTTAATTATTGAAATATGGATCATTCTCCTCATATTCATTTTAACGTTGTACTGTTATTTGTAATTTTCAATTTGATAAACTGAAATAAATTTTATTTTTCTAGTAATCTACGTATGCAACAGATGCAGCAAAGTATTCTTGAAAAGAAATTCACTCAACGTCCATCAAAATTACGATTGTGGTAAACTACCAAAATTCAAATGTGAATTTGCTAATTGTCCATATAGATCGAAAAGAAAAAGCAACTTGAAACGACATACATTTGTTAAACATTGTTTTGTGTAATTTTCAATTAATTGAACTTATTGTAGAATAATTAATAAATGTGCATAATATAAATTTCAAAATTGGTAATTATTCCTAATTTACAAAACTAATTATTGAAGTCATTACTCATTTTTTTTTTAGCATAATTAGGCAATATTCACAATTCACTTTACAGCCATGATTGTGGAAAAATCACCAAATTTTATGCAGAATCACTAACAGGACTTATCAAACAAGGAAGAGCATTTTTAAAACGGCACATATTCAACATACATGAGATAATAATTTTGTTGGAAAGTACAAAAAATCAGCAAATATAATCTAAAAGAGTCTTCATTTGTTTATTTATTAGTTTTCTTTTTGTATTTTCAATTAGGTAGTCGGCATGTTAGGATTTAATTGGCTTCTTTTAATGTAGCTACCAAAATTTGTAAATAAATTAGTCCTAATAATCTTTTATTTCTGTTTAATAATAAAAGCAATTGTTTCAATTAGGCATGGGTATTTTAGAGTTTAAATTTGATTTATTTAAATTAAATGTTTATTTAATTGTGATTTGTTTATTTTTCAGAAATCCGTAGTAGTATTTTGAAACAAGTAAAATTCATCAACAACATATGTCCAATTTGTTCGAAAATGTTTAAACGTAAAGATCACGTTCAACGACATTATCTTGAATTGCATATATTTAAACAAGAAAATATGGGCTATCCATGTATTTATTGCGACAAATTATTTAAACGAAAATATATTTTAGATAATCATATGAAAAACTGTATTGGACAACATAAATGTCGTCTATGTAACAGTTCATACAGTAAATTAACATTATTAATAAATCATATGACAACTGTGCACAATTCAAATTCGAGTATTGTAAATTGAATGTTACCAGATTAAAAGAATGACTTTTTGCAGCAATTTTTGTAATCGTATAGCTGATTTTTTCAATAAAATTTTATACTAAAAAATAAAGCAACCTCTATTCTAATTGATGTATAAAATTAGGGCTTCATACTTTATTTTCGAGTTAAATCATATTCTGTATAATGAAATTATTTTTATTTTGCAGGTATATCGGACGCTGCAGCTGTTCTCAAATGGGCATCAAAATCTGAAGATAAAATTAGATGTATTGAATGCAATAAACTTCTTTCAAAACAAAGTCTTAAACGACACTATGTCCAACAACATATTTTATACAATGAATCGTATACGTGTAAAAAATGCTGCAAAAACTTCAAACGATTTTATTCTTTTAAAATTCATATGTCTAAATGCCGAAAAACATCGAAAAAGCAGTAAACATTGTCCGAAATAACAACAATGCAAAACCTGTTCCGTATAGTTTCAGATTTCTGTTTAATCTGATCGAATATCAAAATAGATTGTGTGGCACTTAGGAAAAGTACATTTCCCAACTTCGGTGGTTACTAGCTGACGCCGTCCGGGAATGTACTACTTTTCTTCCTTGTTTGCAATATGATTTATAAAATTCAATGATTTATTTGTTAGATAGCAACCAAAAAGCTAACTTTTTCAGTAGTTAGTATTTAAATTCTTTCGCTTGTTTTATTGTATTTTTTTCTTATTTTTATGTTTAATACAAATGATTATATTCTGAGTTTTTTTGAGTTATTTATTTTGTGAAAAAAATATCAATTTAATATGTGTTTTAGTTGTAATTTCCACATGCTGTGAACCATCTTTTATATAAAATCGGTTAATTCTTTTCTGTGTGAGATTTGAGTATTTATTTTAAGGGCAATCATTAAAGACGCTTAAACAAAAACAAATTCAAACAGTTCGTGTTTAAAGTGCTATATCATTGTGTTAATAATAAAACTAATAAAATGAAAAGATTTAATTTTATTCATTAAAAAAAATTGCACGTTTTTCAAAATTGTGGTTGGCTAATTTCTGTCCTTATTTTCTGTTTTATATCCAGTTGAAGATATTCACATGATTTTTTCTTTCAAAAATAAGTTCGATCATTTCATATTGTTCCAGGTATGGTAGACTATCAACAACATCAAAGATATTTTTGTCATAATTGCGATAAAAGTTATAAACATAAACGGCATTTATCTAGCCATTTACGATATGAATGTGGTAAAGATCCAGGATTTGAATGTTTTGTTTGTAATAAGAAATTCTATCAAAAATATACGTTAAATGCCCATTTAAGACAAATACATCCGCAATTTATTAAATTAAATATTTAAATTGTTATAATTGTAATTATTAAACAATAAATAATTTGGTGAATGATTTTATTTTTCAATGTAAAAAACATTCATCTTTAGAAACAGTAGGTTTTTTTTAAAATTTAACATGTTCTGAAACTGATTTTATTTTCTAGTTTATTGGTGTGATGCATGTGGGAAACAATACAAACATTTGGTTTCGTTAAACAGACATCAGAAATATGAATGTGGGAAAGCGGCGAAATTTAAATGTTCATTCACTGGTTGTAATTTTAAAACAAAACGTAAAGATAATCTTCATGCACACATTCTTCGAACGCTACACTGGTAGATTGTGAAATGTCGATTAATGCAAATACAAAATAAAAACTTGGTAGAATTAATAAATTATGTCGTTTATTTATTTTAAATATTTGTAAATAAACTTTTAATGTAACATGCATTTTTTTAATACTAACGTAGCCAACTAATTTATAGTTTCTTTGTCAGTGTTTATAGTTGTACTAATTCTAATAAAACGTGATGTTTTTGATTGTTTTATTTCCAGATTATTTTTATTCTCATACAACACCATCAACAACACCAACATCTGAACAAAAACAATTCTGTTGTGCTGGTTGTAATCGTTGGTATAAATATTTACATAATTTACGTTCACATCAAAAATATGAATGTGGAAAAGAGCCGCAATTTATTTGCACCTATGAAGGATGCTCATTTAAATCGAAGAAAAAAGGCAATCTGAAACAGCACATCTTTAACAAACATGGTGTCGATTTAATTGGTTGAACACAAATCGACATTGTGAACGAACAATTACACAGACAATGTGGCCATTATATATTCCTAAAATTAAATTTTCAAACCTTTAAGCTAGTGATTGAATTTGTGGATTCAATTTGGTGTCGAGTTCCCTCGAATTTTAAGTTTGATCGTTAGTATCAGCGACAATTCACAAGCTCATTTGCCAGTTTAACGAGTTAAAATGCTAGAAATACCATTCGTGGTCTTACCACACCTACTCTTGGTCAGTAGTGACTACTTTTTTATAATTTTTTTGTATTAATTATTGTATTAAATGAAAAAAAAAATAAAAACGAAGATTAGTTTTAATTAGAAATTTCAAATCTATTTTAGCGCTTATGTTATATTTCCATTTTGCTCAATAATTTTATTGTTTCAGATATACTTGAGAAACAGTTTGAATGTTTTCGTTGTAATCGTCGTTACAAATATATGAAAAATTTAAGAGCACACCAACGATATGGATGTAGTCGAGAACCGCAATTTCATTGCACATTTAAAGATTGTATGTATAGAACTACATGGAAAGGTAATTTTAAACGGCACTATCTTAGCAAACATAATTGTTTCTTTTGAAACAAAAAAGTCTTCATTATGGTAAGATTATTCATATAAAATGTCCATAATGTTTTCAATAAATCTGTAAGAATTCAATTTGAACTTTTTTTGTGTAAAGTGCATTTGAGAATGAACGTTTAAATATTGTGTACGTTTTGTTAGATTATGCGTAAACGTCTACTGACTCCTTGTGCAACCCTTTTTTTTCTACTCTATTAATTTAATTCCTCGAAATACTAATTTATCATTTTTAAAAATGTTCATTTTCATTTGGTACTAATAACCTATTGTTAGCTATTCATACTGATTATTAATATTTTTTTGTAGGTTTTTCATGAATATAAAAGCGTGAATTGATGTTTTATTGTTATTTTAATACTAACGGATTGTTTAATAAGCAGCTTTGTGACAGGTGAACGACGTAACAAGTGCACATTTGACTAACATTAATATTACTTTAATAATTTTTGGGTGAACAAAATACAAATAGTTTTTTTTAAATAATTTTGTAGTACTTTTTTCTTTCCATAATTGTATCTGTTCCGATTATTTAGTTATAGAAACTGTTGTGAAACTGATAAATTGGAGGAAATTGTGTAGAAAGTGCCTATTTCTCTTATTATGTAGATTTGAGATTTATTTATCATTGCAACTGTGAAGCAAATTTTAGGTGCGTTACTTTTCAACTAGATAGGTGCCCACATCGTATGATTGTTTTGTTTTTTTTTCATTTGATACTGTTATCATCACTATATTTGCATGCAAAAGAATATATCATTTTATCCTGATTTTAAAATATTGTTCTTTTTACTTACGAATTTTTTTTTGTAGGTTTCCGAAAATGTCGAACACGTGATAATTCTGGTAAGATGAATCAATTCTACTGTCCAAATTGTGGTCGTTCATATAAATATCAAAGAAATCTACATGCACATTTGAAATTTGAATGTGGCAAAGAGCCGAAATTTATATGTTATTTTGACGGTTGTTCATATCGTGCAAAAATTAAACGTAGTCTTGATTCACATATAGCAAACAGACATCGTAATAAAATGAATGATAATAATAGAAGTAGATTTTATTTACGTTAGAAATATATGAAATATTGTTTTGACAACAACAAGATCAATTATGTTTATGTGTAATTTTTGTATTCACTTACGTATATTTAATTTATTGAAAATGAACAACTGAAAATTATTTCGCTGTTTTGTACCATTTCTGTTTTCAATCATGTAGTTTAAAAAAAATCTGATTCGACATGTATATTTCAGTTATATAAAAGTGTCCTAAATTTCGTGTACTGTTAGAAATTGTTGACAAGACCTCCATAAATTTTCATTTGTAGTTAGTTTAATTAGAGTTAAATTTTCGCATGTTGATTGTAAAAACATGATTATAGTATTCAACATAATAATAAAATTCTTACATTTTCTTCATGTTGTAACTCTTATTTATTAATAATTATTGTCACTATTCATTTAAAATATCCATAATTTTTTGTTAGACAATATTATTCTAATTTTGTATTATTTATTTTAGTGCGTCATCATATTTGTACAAGATGTGGAACAAACTACAAATATAAGCAAGGATTAAGGCAACATTTACAGTATGAATGTGGTAAGGATAACAAGAATTACCGTTTGTAATTAAATTAAATTTAGCTTCTCCAGATTTTATTACTTTATCATTGTATTAGGTATATGTTTTATTATTTATGAATATAACATTTTGTTTTAGGTAAACGATTCTTTTGTGCTTCTTGTAAAAAAACGTACAAATATAAAGGAGGACTTAGACAACATCTAAGATATGAGTGCGGTAAACCACCACAATTCGTTTGTGAACAACCAGGCTGCAGATACAAAGCTAACAGAAAAGAAAATTTGAAATCGCATTTAATCAAAATGCATAGAATTGAGTTTTTGAATTAGAAAAAAAAGTGAATTTTCTTGAAAAATTTATTTTTATATACAGAGTTGACGGATTTTTTTCGCAAAATTGGAAATAAGACCGTGCCAATAGATGATCACAGGGTTCTAAAAATGTACATATATGATTAGAATTAATAAAAATTAGATAATTTTTATAAATGTTTGATCATTTATTGCAAATTTTCGTCGTTATTTCGAATAAATTACTTTTCTACAGTAAGGTGAAGATCCATCAACAAAAATGCCTAAACGTTTGGTTTTACTGTAGATCAAAAGGCACAAATCGATCATTTGGAAGGCAAGTATCAGAATGTGCTGCTCTGGTACTGCCACGTTTACCAAAATTCTGATGTTATATTGCACATTCCTGTGATTAACTCATTTTTTCTACTGTAAATAACTGGTGTTTGTTTCCTTAAATATGCCATCTTTACAATTATAGTTTTCTAAATTCCTTAGGTCACTTATTAAAACTGTAAGTGCTTTGATATATTTTTAAGAGTCGACAATAATCAATGAACAGCTTCTCTATGGCGTTCTTCTATGAACAACTGTATTGATAAGATATTCAAATTTTTACAATTTTTGTTAGTGGACTAGAGAATTTGAAATACTATATGCGACCTCTTTTAACAAAAGACAAAGCAGTATAAAATCAGAATTTCGGCTAAGGGATACTTTAAAAAAATAAATATGTGCCTTTTTTTACTTGCAAACGAAAATATTAATATTTTTTGAGTACACTTTTCACATATTTGTCTTTATTTGATTAGATGCTTGCGCGTATTTGTTTGTATTTGTTTCAAATTGTTAATCTTTACTATTGTTACCAAAAGTAAATAAATTTAAATACATATTATCATCGTTATGATTATTATTTAATTTTACAATTTGTAAATTAGTATTGTAATTAAGCTGTTTATATTCACCTTTTTGTTTCACCTAAACTTAAGGTAGTTTGCACTGTTTTATTAAATATTTCAATTAAAAGAAGGAATTTTTCTAATTTGTAATTTCTATTTTTTTGTTTGTAGACCGTTATATGTGTTCAAATTGTGGGAAAACGTACAAATATAAAAGAGGTTTATCACAACATTTACGTTATGAATGTGGTAAGGAACGAAATTTTGTATGTAAAGAACCAAATTGTGAATATCGTTCATATAGAAAAGAACATTTGAAAAGTCATTTCTTGAAGAAACATTTAGCTGCTGTTCTTGATATAACACCAACAACCTCACCAACAGTAACAACCACAACAGCAACATAAATAAGTTGTTGTTTTTTGAATTTATCTCTATTATTATTATTATTATTATTAAATATTGTTATAGTATATCTTTATTGATTTTCTATTTTTGGCGGAAATTCTAATATATGGATTTTATTGGGAAATTGTGTTTCATTTTTATTTTTAGATATAATTATCAGGTGGTGCTAGCTAACTATTTTCGAGTGAATATCGAAAGGAGTTCACACCATCCGATATGTAATTTTCTAATAAAAATATTTGTCACGTCATCTAGTTTGTAAATAATTACATAGTCGTTGTGATAAAATCGTAATGTGGTTTACGAATACAAATCGATTTTAAAATGACTTCATTTTCAAACTAATCAGGTGAGTGGTTTTAAATGATAATGAAATAGTTTAGTTGTTTATATTTTCTCTGTTAAATACATTTGTAAGAAAGTTATATAAAACTACTAACAACTTGAATGCGAATTGATCATTGTGTTGTGACAGTTTGATTATAATGATAACATTTTTTTTAGGCATATACGACAATGTGTGTAAAATTTGTGGCAAGATATACAGGCATGCAACATCTTTGTGGCGTCATCAAAAATTCGAATGCCAAAAAATTGCATCATTCAAATGTAGTTTCTGCTCTTACATGTCGAAACAGAAAAATAACCTCAAGTTGCATATGATCAAAAAACATTACGCTGAACTTGGATTTTATAACTAAATAGAAATACATTACAAAGAACAAAAGTGTTTTATTAGTGTTAAAGGGCACCTCTCGGTATGATTTGCTGTTTTTTTTTTGTCTGAATCAAAATATTGTAAGTAAAACACAATAACGGCTATCAACTTCTTCTTGCGTTCGTCTGCTTGATAATAACAATAGAAATAATTATTTTTTAATTGTTGACGTCAAGCTATACTGATATTGTGTTTTTGGTATTTTAGGTGATAATCTTTGCAATAATTGTGGCAAACATTATAAATCAGAAAGATATTTATGGTTTCATGCGGAACAAAAATGTCGAAAACCACCAATTTACTCTTGTCCAGAATGTCCTTATAAATCTAATCGAAAATACAACCTACAGTCCCATCTAAGACGACGACATCGACCATGATTTTATGCAAAACTAAAAACAAATAAACATTTTCTATCTAAAACATAATTATTTCATTTATCCTTTATTGACTTGTATTTATGCGGTTGAAGTAAAAGTCATTCCAGAACATAAGTACATGTGAAGTCTATACTTATATTTTCGATTGATATACAATTGAATTTTCTGTGATTGTTTGTTTTTGTTTCAGGAATCTACATCTGTGACAATTGTGGCAAATCTTATCTACATCGTGAATCTCTCTATAATCATACGAAATTTTATTGTCGAAAATCAGCCGCTTTCCATTGTAATTACTGTACATACCAAGCTAAAACTAAATGGAATTTAAAAGTCCACATAAATCGTATACATTTAAAATTGAATCGCAATTAGAAATGTTTGATTTCAATAAAATTTAACGAAATTTCTTTATATTGTATCATCTGATTTTATAGCATAGCTATGTGTTAGATTATTTTTCAATAAAAATCACCTGTTTTTTTTTTAATTAAAATAATTACTTATTATTTTTAGGTCGTTTTGGTTGTCGATTATGCGGTAAATTCTATCAGCGTAAAGGTGCTCTTCAACATCACAAGAAATTCTATTGTCAAAAAGAACCGACATTTTCTTGTATTTTATGCAAACATAAATCGAAAACAAAATGGAATTTGAAACAACATCTACGTACACATTACAAAGAACTTGAACCAGCTCTACGAAAAATTACCAAATCTTGCGAATAAAATGATCAAAAAATAAATAATTCTTTATGCTGAGATAACGAATGATTTTTATTTTTTCCATATTTGCCCTTTTTTTTGTAAAAAATGATTTGTATGATTTGCATTGCTTTTATTGTTCCATTACAATAAAGAATATTTTGAAAATTTTTATTATTAATTACAGGTAATTTCTTCGATGAACGTTTTATGGGGAGACGTCGACGAAATGGTGGTAGTTTTTATGTTTGTCTCCTCTGTCCGTATCGAACGAAGAGGAGGTTCAATTTCAATCGTCACTATATTGCTCTACATTTACCAAGGCGACAATTGCATTCCGCTTAATTTAACTTTTCAATTACAAATAGTAATTATGTATAACTTAATACTCTACTACTATTATTGGTGTTTTTCTTCCGTAATCTAGCAGACTCTTAATAAAATTGATTGTGACTTTAGGATGTTTTGTTTGATTTTTGTACCAGTCTCCTCCTTACCGAGTAGTAGAGTATTTTTTTTTGTTTTTTGGAAAACAGTAAGCTACTAATATTGAATAATCAAAGAGATTGTTATTTTGGTAATTATGTTTTAATTTATTATTTTCATCTTTTTAGGTAAATATCCATGCCATCGGTGCTCGAGAGTTTATTCGAGTAAATCATCAAAATTTCGCCATTTACGATACGAATGTGGCAAAGAGAAATTATTCAATTGCCCATACTGCAATAGAAAAACAAAACAACCTTATAATTTATTCTTACATGTACAACGTGTTCACAAAGAAGACATTTATACGTTTAGACGAAATTATAAAATGCTGTCCGATAATAAATATTATTCTTGATTGATCAATGTTTTTTAATGATTTTTAAGTTAATTATAAGTATTTCGAAGATACAGTTATCATTTATCTGATTTTGATTTTTCTTTTTATATTTCTTTTTAGATATAATATTGCAATGTGATCAGTGCAGGAAATATTACAAAAATCAAAATACGTTGAGTGTCCATCAAGCATTCGATTGTGGAAAGGACAAATGTTACTCATGTGAAGTGTGTGAATTTAAATGTAAACGAAAATATAATTTAAAGAGGCATATCACTAAACGACATATCCAATAAATGTTTCAAATCAGTTTTCATTTACTAATTTTCAATAAATATGTGTAATTTTAATTCATTGATAGACATATGCATTTACAATAATGGAAATTTTGGTTTTCTTTTTCTTTTTTAGATTTACCATACAAATGTCCGAAATGTGCAAATTCGTATAAACATAAAAGTTCATTAAGTAAACATTTAAAATGGGAATGTGGTGTTGAATCGAAATTTCAATGTAATTTTTGCATTTATAGTGCCAAACAGAAGAACAATTTCATCAGACATTTGATCAATGTCCATAAATTAACTAGAGATCAATTTTCATTCAATTGAAATTATAAATGAATTGTTTGTTAAAATGGACAATAATTTTGATTAAAATTATTGTTAGATAGTAATTTATTTATTATGTTTATTTTAAGAGTTTATTACAATCTAAATTGTTAAAATTTATATCGAAATTGTAAAAAAATCATAAAAGTTTTTGCTCAATTATTACAATATTATTATTTGTAACTTTTCTTGTAAATATTTCCACAGCTATTAAGTATAGTTGTCCCACAACGACTTAACGGAGGTGCAGAAACCACAACAGCGACAACAGCTATACTTTATCGTTGTCAGTGAAGAAATTTGACTTTTTAATTGTAAATTCTTTCTCACCAGACTCACAATGAGTGTTAAGTTTAATAGAAAATTTAGATTTAAGCTTTAGTAGAGACAAAATTTTAAAACCAAGTGTGTTAACACAGTCAACTTAATGTTAACGTTCCGCGAGATCTTTGTTGACAAATTTCTGTTATTTATATGTTTTCCATTGAAGTTTGAATTTAAGTACTATTGGTTTCAGTAGCTTGTTCTTTTTAATGAAGTTTTGTTACTCTATTAAAAACCAAAAGACTCCACTGAAGACGCAAATACCATGAAACGAGTTTATTGGGTCATTCTGGGACAAATATATCTGAAAAAATAAGGAGAGAATTTGTAAAATACTTAGTTTTGTAAATAAAATCTACTTTTGTAAATATCTTCTATTAAATCTAGTAATTATTGTTTTTTTTTAAATCAAAATAATGTGTTAATTATTAATTTTAATTAATATTTTCAGATTGTCTACAAAATTTTGAAACTGACATAGGTTCATATGTTTGTAAAGAATGTGGCCGAAGTTATAAACGTAAAAGCTCATTGTATAATCATCGACGTTGGGAATGTGGTAAAGAGCCACAATTTAGATGTGCATATTGTCCATATAAAGGCAAACAAAAAATCCATTTTATCATGCATGTTATGGCAAAACATAAAGAACATAAACATGAAGTGCTTGGATCGACTTATAACAAATAAATGCCATTTAATTTTCAATTTTATTTTTGATTTTTATTTATTTACTTTTGATTACTTATGCCAGGATAAGGGTTTTTAGTTTTATACATTTGATTTAGGCTTTATGTCAAATAATTTGGAATACTTTCAGTTATAGTAAACCATGACCCCGTTATGTATTACTAGGTTTTATTTATTTATTTGTTTTTAAGAAATTATATTTTTATATTTACAATTGTTTATCGAATAATTTTATATATGTTCCAATTAGCATCATTTAATTATGGAGTAATTGGAAAAATGACCAGAAAAAGGTGGGTAGTTGTCTGCAAATTTCTTTTAATTGATTCATTTTTTGTTGTAGGTCTTTGTTTGGTTTTTATGTTTTATTTGGATTATTTTTTCGAAATTTCATTTTAATTTATGTTAATTTTAAAATAAACTATTTTTATTTGAAATACACTTTGATTTTTTTTTTGTAAATAATATGTTTTTTTTCTGTAAATACTTCTTTTTACACGACAACAACAAAACACCAGCAACAATAACAACAAACCTTATATACAAAACAGTACAGATTTCTATTAATACTAATCCGTTTCCTTTTTCATTTCAGAATATCTCGAATTTGATAATATAGTAATACCGCCGGATTTGCAGTGTTTATTAAGCAATACATCATTACCAACAACATCAATGAAAAAAGTCCGTAGTAAACATGGTGAAAATGGTCATTCATCCATGAGAAAATTCAAATTGTTATCAACAACAGACCAAATGGTACGGCCTGGTTATAGTAGTGAATCATTATTTGCATGTCGACATTGCGGTAAGCGTTACCGCTGGAAATCGACGATGCGCCGTCATGAACAAGTTGAATGTGGTGGTAAAGAGCCGATGTTTCAATGTACACAATGTCCATATAGGGCCAAACAGAAAGGCAATTTAGGCGTACATATACGTAAACATCATCCACAATTGATGTTTATTAATGATGCTATCACAATAAATAAGGCTGAGACAAAACAATCAACAAGCGAACAAATTTGATCTGAATTTCTTCGTTGATAATCATAAGAATAGTGTTCAAATTTTTATTGTTTACTTCCGTTTTTTCAGAAAGATCGATTGAAAGTACAAGTTATTTTTCGTTAATTTAATTTAATTAATTGATTAATGTAATATTTAGTCAGTTCTTCCAAATCTCTAAAAATTAGTGAGTAAATAAATAGAGATTTCATTTTTACACAATACATCACATATTGTACCTAAAATTCAAAACACAGCTTTAAATTTACAGAATTACCCTAAATGGTAATTATGTGATTCAAGTCATTTTTGTTTCATTTTATAAATTAATTTTTAGTCAAGTATTTTGTGCAATGTTTCGATCAAATAGTGCAATAGAAGAAGAAAAAACATGATATTGCAGCAATAATAAATGAAACCTAGTGCCTTAAATAAAGCAATAATTATTTTTTAAATAGAAAATTTATATATATATATGTATATTAGATTTTAATATATTAATAATGGGATATTTTATAAGCGGTAGTTGTTTGTTTATTGTACCGTCCTTGTAGGGCATTTATTACGAATGTTATATTGTTTTATCATATTTTTTTTTGTTATTCAATAACCAGTAAAATCACTTTCTAAATAGTTTTACAATTGATTAAATTATGTTTAATTTATTTTTATGAAATATAGTTATGAAGAAAGCTGTTGTTTTTGAAAGTGATTTACTGGCTACAAATTTTAAATTTGTTAGTGTTTAGTTCAATATTATAAAACGTAGTTTACAGAATCATTTAATATATTTCGTTC
This sequence comes from Meloe dianella, assembly GCA_028455855.1. Classification (NCBI taxonomy): domain Eukaryota; kingdom Metazoa; phylum Arthropoda; class Insecta; order Coleoptera; family Meloidae; genus Meloe; species Meloe dianella. The sequence goes on along the minus strand of JAPTHL010000054.1, from coordinate 1,812,802 downwards.
ATTTATATTATAAATATTAATATTTTTATTATCATTATTATTATTATAATTATTATGGGGTTTGGAATAATAAAATATAACGTTATAATCATAATGATTATTTTTCTCATATGTTAATGAATTTTTTGTTTTGTGATTTTTGCTAAATTATTTGATATTTTTTTATTAATTAATTGTAAATTTCAGGTAAACTTCTTCAATGTTCATTCTGTCCGACACGATTTAAACGTGCCTCCGACATGAAACGGCATATGTTTGAACAGCATGATGATCGATCAAGGAAGTTTGTTTGTGAAATTTGCCATATACGTTTTAAGAGAACATATAGCTTAAAACGACATATGAAAATGCATACGAAACAAGAAATTAATGAAATTACTTAATTATGATTGATTATTAATTGATAAATTTTCTATTAATAAAACACTTATCAAATTAATATTTCGATTAATTTTAATGCTGTGTTTATTTATGTTTTGTGTGTGTGTGTGTGTGGGTGTGCGTGCGCGCGTGTGTGTGTGTGTGTGTGTGTGTGTGTGTGTGTGTGCGTGCGCGTGTGTGTGTGTGTGTGTGTTTTTTGTTAGTTCGAAAAGTATATCATTTGTAAAGTATTGTTCACTTCTTTATACTAATTGATTTTTTTTTAGGTCGTTTTCCTTGTCCACAATGTTCACGAGTTTATAGACATTACACGACTAGAAGTAGGCATTTAAAATATGAATGTGGTAAAATTCCAACATTTCGATGTTTTGATAACGATTGTACTTATGTAGCAAAGAGAAAAAGTCATTTAAAAATGCATATGATTCGTAGACATAACATGATTATATAGAAAACAAAGACATATTGTAACTGTTTATAATTAAATAAATGTTTAATTTGAAATAAAATTTCTAATAATCGAATAATTTTACAAAATTTGCAGGCTCTTAGGTGAAGTGTGGTGCTTTCATGCGAATACTATTTAGAAAAATATAAGATTTAAAGTGTTAGTGTACTAATCATCGGTTTTTATCACGTAATGGTGAATAATCAAATCATCAGCATTTCTACTTCACGGCGTGATTCTTACAATTTAGACACTTCCACTAGCAAGTTTTACTTAACTATTGAGAGTAGATGTATACTCTAAAACATTTCATTCTATATTTTTGTGTTTGTGAAAGTGGAAGTCGTGTTAAATTATAGTGAAGAAAGTTAAACTTTGTCAAATCAATAAGTAACGACATAGTAACAAGGCAATACTTAAACTTTAAGGCAGTAATAATGTTCTCTCTTATCAAGCAGCAACTTATTAACTTCTTAAGAAATTCTATATGAATCCAGTCGTGTTAATTAATTGACAATAAATTTAACTTCTCTTTGAAACATTGTTCAATCTAATTCTTGATCAATTAAAAAAAAATTAAATAAATAAAGCTGATTGTATTTTTTTTCTCACATTTTCAGGCTACTACTATTGTATGGAACAACCACCACCGAAAACCTATTCATGTTTAGCATGTGGCAAATCGTACAAATACCGTCAATCTCTTTATAAACATAGACGTTTCGAGTGTGGTAAACCACCAACATTCAAATGTGAATATTGTCAATATCGTGGTCGTCGTAAAGCACATCTAGATTCACATATCTTGAATCGTCATTCAAATATTTGTATTACACCATCATTCTAATTTGTTATTATATCATAATTATTATCACAATAATAAAAATTCATTGATAGTTTTGATTTTATATATTCAACTGTCTGCACTGGTGGTGTTGTTTTGTTGTTTTTTTTTTGAAATTTTGTTACGTATCACTCCTAGTTTCTAATTGATGATAAATCAACTCTATTAAGCTGATGTTGCTTGTTTTTAGGTTCATTGCAAAGATTGGCTTGTGAGAAATGCAACAAATCGTATAAATATAAACATCATTTGAACAGTCATATTTATTATGAATGTGGCAAACCGCCACTATTTCAGTGTACGTTGTGCATGAAGAAGTTCCATCAAAAGTACAATTTGAATGCTCACATGAAAAAACACCGCAATTTGACATTAAATGCACAGTATTAAAAAAAAATAGACTTTATTTCTAATGTACAATTAATAGTTATGAATAAATTATTTGACAATTATAAACGAGTTATATTAATTGTTTTACTAAATTCATGTGGCAATCATAAAAGCATGGGCATTTGTGCTTCGTTCTTTAAACAATTATTTTTCATATTCTTTTGTTTGTTTGCTTCTTATATTTTATAAAATCACTTATTTTTAGATGCACCTCATAGATGTACAAAATGCAAGAAATCATATCGATGGAAATCATCGTTAAGTGTACATTTGAGATACGAATGTGGAAAGGAGCCGAATTTTTCTGTACAAAATGTCCATATAAAACAAAAATCAAATGGAATTTGCATAGACATTATTACACAATACATGAAAAGCAGAAAACGTGATATGTTTGAAACCAGAACAACTTCATTAATTTTACCCTTAATTGTGAACAAATAAAGTTGTTTTTTTTGAAGATTTGTTTTTGTTTAGAAATACATTTTTTTGTCAAATTTCGTCCTCACTTATTTGACTTTTTGTTTATCCAATAGGAACATTGCAATGGAGAATTGTGTTACTCGTTTCTTTTAAAATTTTCTACTATTTATCTTAATAGAAGCACATTTCTTATGGACTAAGATCTTAAAATTGGAGATGTAAGTAGAGAATTTCGCAATTATTTGACAATAATCTATATCTGATTTCAGGTGTCTTTTTCCACATATGAAACACCATCACCCACAACTGTTTTTAAATTTTTCAATTATTTCTTCATTAACAAATAAAATTCAATATGCGAAACTTTTATAAGTGATTTTTATCTCATTTTGTATCTTAATAGAATTGATATTTTTTTTATCCAATTTTCTATTCATAGAAAACTAATTTTTCAATCGTGATTTTTTCCAATTCGAAAACGAATTAATATATTTAAATTTTCTAGGTCCATTGCTTATTCAACGTAGACCGAGGGGACAAGGCAAATTTAAATGTCATTGTGGGCGTAACTACTACGAAAAAAAGAATTTAATTCGTCATTTTAAGTATAAAAAATGCTCTACAAGCGTTATAATACCTTACTTATAATATTGTTAAATTTAATAAAATGTTATTTATTATATCCAATTTTTTTGTTGCTTGAATAATAAAGTTTAAAACAACTGAACAGAGGGTAAGTCTTAAATGATTTGGTCTATCTTTTTTTAACATTATTATCATTATTATTATTATTATTATTATTATTATTATGATTATTATTATGATTATTATGATTGTAATCTCGTTAGTAGTTTTAGGTATGTTTATCTAAGTAATTGTTATTATTATTATTATAGTTTTCATTATTATTATTATCATTATTTTTGATATAGTTGATTTGTAGTGCGATTAACTTAAAGTAGCTTAATTTATAATAAATTATAGTTTTTTTTTCTTTTAATTAATAAAGAATCACGATCTAACATACAGATATTGTTTCAGGAAAATTAAAATTGTCATCATCGCAAGCCGCAAAATATTATTCATGGTTAAATCTAACATCAGTAACACCATCAATATCAATATTACCAGAAAGGATAATAACAACATCATCATCAGCAACAACAAAAGATAAATTAAATAACGAAACATTAATGTCGTCAATATTAGATGTGTCCAATCATTTTTTGAATAATTCAACACAATTCTCGTGCACAAATTGTGGACGTTCATATAAATTGCGTAGTTCATTACGTAACCATCAGAAATGGGAATGTGGTAAAGAGCCACAATTTAAATGTCCACATTGTCCATATCGTGCCAAACAGAAAATGCACGTTAGAAGACATATACATCGCATGCATAATGATAATATTACTCTAACAACACAACAAACAGAAGAAATATTATCAGATAAATGCAATATTGATAATCCTGCTATCAATGATGATCAAGTTTCCTAATTAACAATAATAATGTTAATCATTATTATTGAGACGTGAATGCAAGAAAGCTCTCTAGATTAAGTTCCTCATAATTTTTTTATTTATAGTTTCTATGATATTCAGTATTTTTTCTTATAAACTAGCGTATATTTTGATTCTTTCTTTTTTTAATAGCATTAAGATTATAATGTGTCATACAAATTATTTTCAGTTATTCTATTCTAGTTGAAAATAATTTGGATCGTTCATTGTTGACAATTTAAGAATTGCTATAATTTCCAAGTGCCTACATTTTAGATTAGGACTTTTTATATTTTAGTATTTTGTATTTTTCTACTTTATAATACACCAGTTTTGATTTTTAAATAAAAACTACTTTACGACATAATATCCTAATTAATTTCATTAGATTCTACTGTTCATCTCGATTGTAGTCTATTGTTAAATACTAATATATCTCTTCCTTCATTTAACTGATTTAATTAGAATTCAAGAAGAGATTAATTTTATAAATTTCAGAACGAATCATATGCCATGTGTGTCAGAAAATTTTCAAAAATTACAACAGCTGGCGTGTTCATTTCTACAATAAATGTGGTAATTTAACCAGGATCAAACCAGATTGTCCAGATTGTGGTCAAGGATTTGAACGCGTCTACAATTTACGACGACATTTAGTTTCAATACATGGTTGGGACCCACCAAAAGCCCATCTTTACCAATTCAAACGCAATTAATACATTTTTTCATTATTATTAACAATTTTCCACAATAAAATATTGTCGCATAATAAAATTATATTTTTAAACAACATCTATTTATTTATTTATTTATTTATTTATTTATTATTTGTACAAATTGTATAATGACAAAACGATACAACAGTAACAGGTGTGCTTGGTTTAATTCTTCTAAAATTTAATGTTAATATTGTTTGTGTTTTGTTTGAAATGTTTTAAACTGATATAATTCTAATTGTAGGTTCGTCCCAAATTGAGTGTCCACGTTGTACGAAATTATTTAAAAACCGCAAATCTTGTCGCTATCATTATCTGTATGATTGTGGGAAAACATTAACATTTAATTGTCGCATATGTGGTTTTCAATCGAAACGTAAATACAATATAAAAAAACATGTAACCAATAAACATGGCATATCGAAAGATTTAATGGAAGAAAATATTATATCGAATGCTGAAGCTGCTTTTTATAAATATTTATAAAACTATTAATTCTTAATAATTGTAAACTTGATTGTTTTAAAGTAAATATTCATTTGTTGTAAATTGGGTTTTATTATTTTGTTCTAATTTGTGTTTATTATAACGTTATTTAATCATTTTGTTTTTCAATTTTAATAATTGATGAAATTTTCAGGATTATCAACGACAAAAACCTATTTCTGTCATCGTTGTCCGAAATCATTTGAATTGCCAGATTTATTAAGGGATCATCTACATTTCAAATGTAAACAATCGAAATTCTCATGTGATTATTGTAAAATGAAATTTCAAAATCGATATACATTGAGAACACATAAAAATTCAATACATCGTTTCCAAATTTGACAAATTATAATTCGTTGTACCACATTTGATAAATAAAATTATTTAACATTTTGTGCTTATTTTTAATTGAATTTGATTCGTTTTTTTAATGATCGATTTTTGATGATTTGTGGTGTGTCTCATGAATGTTAATAAATTTAGTATTGAATTCATAAATATTGTTATATTTCAGGATTTAGCGACCGCCTGCATGTTTGTCATCAATGTTATAAATCGTATAAAAATTTTGGCACATTACAACGTCATCTACGATTAGAATGTATGACAGAACCGAAATATTGTTGTAAATTATGTCCCAGGAAATTTAAACGAAGATATTGCTTAAAAAGTCATATCCAGTCTTTCCATCATTAATTTTATTATTGTACATACCATAATATTTATAATTAATTGTTAATAGAGGAACTTTAAATAACTCATTTTTTTTAATCGATTTTTCATCCTTTTATTGTCACTAAGTTTTTTTAATTCTTGTTGTATTTCTATAATAATTGTTTTACTTAATTTTAAGGTGACGAGTATGTATCGGATGAAACTACTATAAATAAATGTGAGAAATGTTTTAAAACGTACGCGAAAAGGTCATCATTAGCACGACATTTGAGATATGAATGTGGTAAAGAACCGAGATTTCATTGCCCAATTTGCAAGAGGAAGTTTACACATAAATTCAATCTTAATACACATTTAATTCTTGTACATCCAAAATAAATAAATGTTGTATCAAACATTATAATGATTTTTTTATGTTGATTTGTTTTGAACGCTTCCTTTTTGTTTTTGTTTAAAAGATAACTAACATTGATAATTCTAATAAATAATTGTATTTTAGGTGCAATTTACAAGATTGTTTATCCAAGATTCAAATGTAGAGTTTGCCGTAAAACTTATAAGCATTATCAAAGCCTTTGGCGGCATCTCAAACAGGAATGTGGTCAAAATTTCCGATATACATGTGAAGTGTGTGGTGAACGATTTATTCTAGCGAAATCTTTAAATGCGCATACAAGGAATAAGCATCCAGAAGTTGCTTGACCTAATCACAATCACAGATTATACCAAAGTTGTATTATTTCTTTATGAATAAAATGTTTGCTTAAAAAAAACAATCAAATCTTTATATTCGAATCAACAGGGAATAGAATTTTAAGAAATTCTCGACAAACTTCGTCTGGTAAGTATGGAGAATTTACAAAACTCTTACAATTTCCAGGGCTGTGAACAATTTTGTGTGTGGGTCTTTAAAGGACTTCGAATAAGTTGTGCTTATTTATATGAAATACTGGGAAAATCATGAATATTTAATGGAGATCATTTCCCGGCGCACCCACCATTTTTACAGTTGTGATTCTGTTGATTGTCTCCGATCTGCAATTTTGGACAAATAATAAAAATTAATTATAAACGGTTTTGAATATTGAATAAGTCTTCTTTATTATTAGCAAAATCGCCAACGCCTGCGTAAAGTAACAGCTTACATAAACTGTTTCTTTGCATTACTTGTAACTCTGTTTCAGCTTGAAACATTAAGAATGTTTATCATATGTCAAATGTGAGTGTAGAAAAGCGGACCGTAATTGTGTAAATACTGAGTGAAAAGAGTCTAATTCTGCAATAAACAAAGACATTGTTGAAATAAAATTAATTACCCTATCATCAAACGGAATTATTTATTTGTATTTAGTTTCTATTAAATTCTCAATAATTTATCTGGTAACAGGTGAAGGTACTATTGGAAATTTCCCTATACAACAGTCCTAAAATATTTAGTATTTACTTAATTTAATATTCATCTATCTTTTTACCATAAGTTGGTACATATTCAGGATCGTGGTGTTTATTTATAAACTTCTGTAAAGAAAACAATATACTGTTAATTTTTAATTAAAAACAATCACCACAGATTCCTTCACAATTTAACTAGAGTTCATATTAATTCCAATTATATTTTTAGGTGGTTACATGTTTATGTTAGAAAACAATGAATTCGCATGTGGAAATTGCTGCAAAACATATGCGAAAAAATCAACAGTTGCTAGACATATGAAATATGAATGCGGTAAATTACCAATGTTTGGTTGTTCAATATGTCCATACAGGGGCTATCAGAAGACACATGTTGAACGGCATTTATCAAGACGGCACAATATTTTAACAAAGCCAGAAATAACACGAGCCATTATTATATATGGAAGAAAATAAATGCCTTATTATTCAATATAAAATTTATTTTTTTATTGTACATATATCGATAAGTAAACATATTAGAAATGTCTATTTTTCATTATAATTATCGTTATTGCAAATTAGATTGTAAATGTTAAGAATTATTGTTTTATAAGTTTTGTCAGCGATATTGTTAACAAAGACGGCTGGAATTCTTTTTTTATTGTAGGGATAAGGTTTTGATTTTATAAATTCAATAAAAACAAACTATTCGTTTTAATGTGTTAAATTTCTCTTGTTGCTTCATTAAAACTGATATAATTACAGGTGTTCTTAATGAATTATGTTTGAATTAAATAACGATTCAATTAGTCTAATATTGTTATTATTTCAGGTAGAAATTATTATTGTTTGAAATGTCCAAAAACATACAAACATGCAGCTTCTTTATACAAACATAAACGTTTCGAATGTGGTAAATTGCCAACGTTTGGTTGTTCGATATGTTCCTATAGAGGATATCAAAAATCACATGTTGAACGACATTTAGCAAGACAACATAATATTTTAACAAAATCGGAAATTGGTCAGGCCATTATCATATATGGTAGACGTTAATAATTGTATAAATTAACAATAAAGATTCATATTTTTTATATTTTCTATTTCTATTTTTGATTGCAATTTATATTAAACTCTTATTAAGGATCACATAGTTGTCGTTATAAGGCTTCAATTATTATGAATAAACAGTTTTAGTCATTTATTTATTTCTTTTTTATTAATTCATCAACAAGTAGCGTTGATGAAGTAGTGATTTTGCAAATGGTTTGAAAGATGCATCCAACTTCAACATGTTCATGCAAGGTCTAACGAATAACATATTGAACCGATTACAATACATTTGATTGTTTATGACTGTTTTCAAATTTTCAGATTGTAAACCTTTTCTTTGTTTAACTTGTGGTAAATCATATAAGTTTCGACAATCACTGTATCAACATAAACGTTTTCAATGTGGACAAAAGGCAGCATTCAAATTCGGTGTGAGCATGTAACAAGAATGAAAGGAAATTCAAAACAACACACGAAACGACATGATAACCAATCTGCGAATGAATAAAGCTTAAATGAAAATAAATTAATTGTAGTTTTATTCAATAATCACCACCCTCCAACTAAAATTAATTTAATTTAACTAATTAGTAGATATTCAAGTTTAAGTAATTAATTTTTATATTTCTCTTTCTCATTTTTAGCCACCAGAGTTTTCAAATGTAAGGATTGTTTTCGTTCATATAGACATAGTCAATCGTTGCACAGACATCGAAAATTTGAATGTGGCAAAGAACCATTATTCAAATGCGGCTATGAAGGTTGTAGTTTTGTTAGTAAAGTTAAATGTAATTTGAAACAGCATATGTTTAGACATTCCATTAAAGGTGATGTACAGAGACGTCGCCCGAATTATCACCATCATCATCATCATCATCGTCATTAATTGTTTTGTTTGAAAATTGTAAAATATTTATATTATTGAGAATTTTTATGAAATTAGCTTATAATTAACATTTTTTTATCGGTTTTTTTCTTGACAAATATTAAGTAGGTGTTTTTTGCAGATATTATAGTTATTTTTTTTTTTAGCTTCAAATATGTAGAATAAATTATCTTAATTCAATCGATTGTAGTTTAGCTTTTTATCACCTATTAAAAATGTAATTGAAGTGGTAAGACATTAGATAAAATAATTACAAAACTTATATTCATTACAATGATTCTGATTTACACAATTTCCTATTTCAGATAATTTAAAAACGTTTATTTGTGATATGTGTCAGCGGCCGTACAAATTTGAAAAATCATTAAGAAGACATCAAAGATACGAATGTTTTAAAGATCCAGCATTTCAATGTTATATTTGTTATTATAAAACAAAACAAAAAGGAACACTTCTACGGCACATAAGTAGGGTTCATCGAATATAAACTAGATAGTTGCTAATTTTAATTTAAATGACATTGATATAATTTATTGCCTGTTTTGCATAAGATTTTATCAACATAAATATACCAATTATCTTGTGGATATTCTTGTATCATATTTTCGAAAATATTATTAAATTCTGATAATAAAAGTTTTAATTCAGCCTCATGATCACCAAGACACCAAAGAATGCTCATATGGAACGAAGGATCCTGTAAGAATTATCACATAATTTCATTGTTTGATGGAATCAATTTGAGAAATAAACCTTGTAGAACGGTGGTAGATTAAAGTCTTTCAAACTGTCATCTAGAATATTTATCAAATTTAACAGGGTATCATAGGCTGTCTTTATCTGTAATCCAACAAATGTCCTTGTTCTTTCTTCATTACAATAGATATTAACGCAATTAAACATAAGTAAAAATCTGGAATTAAAACGAATGAGATACGTGAAATTTATAAACAAATATTCAGAATATACTTGTGAAAATGTGTCAATTTCTGTTTAATATCATCAATAAATGGCACAATCCAATGATATCTTAAAATAACAGTTCTTGTTAAACTTATATGGAAATCGTCAACTATTTTTAATTCATTATTACCACTTGCAACTGTACCGATAATTGTAGATGCAAGCTTTTCTAAACCATCGTTTAAATCACCTAAAACGATATATTAATCAATTAGAGAAGAGCAAAAACGGTACATATAATAACGTTTGTTTTATACAAGAAATATAAACAAAAGTAGCCCAATTGCCTCGTTCATGGGGAAAACTTCTAATTCTACCTTCATGTAATTGAGGCTCCTCAATATTTTCATTAGTTATTATTGCAGTTTGTTTTATACAATTAGGTAACGGTAATCTGAAATAATTTTTAATTTTAACATTTGTTTAAAATATCCATTAAATGCATTAATAATGACCGTTCAAAGCGTTTCAGATTAGGTTCATTCACATCGTCAGTATCATCGTGCCGATGTTGTCTTTTTGTTGAAATTCTACCATATGGTACTTCTTCATCAGAACTACCATCACCATATTCTGATAGTAACTGTAGGGCACTATTTTCAAACATAAAAATAATGAATATTTACAAATTGAAAACTAACCTAAAAATTCGAAATGGTAACAACGAATACGTTTTATAATTAGTTGAACACTAGTCCAGGCGAATGTTCGTCTTTAAAATTGATCAAACTCGTTCGAATTTCTACTTTGGCAAACCAGACAGAGTGAGACAGAACAAGCAAGTAGAGCATAGTCGAGCTGCTCGTTCAATAGTAAAACACGACGTCTATGTGACAATTCACTGTGTTGATATAAATATGTCTGAAGAAACGAATTTGATTAAAAACGAAATTAAAACTGAATCAGAAGTGTTAGAAAATGTGATGAAAACGGAAAAAAATGACGAATCTAATAATGTAAAAATTTCTTTTAGAAACAAAAAACGTAAACCACTACGACAACGTAAAATATCCGACGATGAACAAGACGACGAATGTATTGAACAAGTAAGGTATAAGTTCTGTCTATTCAGTTTTGTAAATATATATTTCAAATAGATAAATTCCAGCCTTAAATTAAAAGAAATGCGTGAACTGCAGAATTTAAGGAAACGGCCCCATGGTGTTAATGTAATCGGCCTAGCCCTTGGTACAAAAATAACAGCAGAAGACGAATGTATATCGGTACTGTATTTTATATATTCCCATTGATTATTATTAAATTAATTATTACTAAATTGTAGAAAGATCCGTTTAAAGTAAAGGCTGGCGGTATGGTGAATATGCAAGCATTGAAACACGGCAAAGTAAAACAAGTCGATGATGCCTATGATACTGGTATTGGTACACAATTCTCTGTCGAAACAAATAAACGCGATGAAGATGAAGAAATGATGAAATTCATTGAAGACGAATTATCAAAGAAGAAACGTAAAATTAATAAAAAAAATCATCATAATATTGGTAATCTTAATAATAGTAATGATGAAACAAAAGATACACTTTACACAAGTCCTGAAGAAGCTGCATTACAAGCTGTACCAGAACATTTAAGAGAATCGTCTACGAAACGTTCAGAAGAAATGCTATCAAATCAAATGTTAAATGGTATACCAGAAGTTGATTTAGGTATTGAAGCAAAAATTAAAAATATTGAAGCAACTGAAGATGCTAAATTGAGATTGTTATGGGAGAAACAAAATAAAAAAGATGGCCCATCACAATTTGTACCAACAAATATGGCTGTGAATTTTGTACAACATAATAGATGTAAGATAAATCTAGAATCATATCTTAAAAAGTTAATTATTTTGATCATTTCAGTTAACGTTGATAACACAGATAGTTTAAAGAAAGCAGGAAAAGATGATCGTAACAAAATTGAAGATATAAATAATAAGAACAAAATGAAAAAAGATGATAAAGCAACCGATGATTATCATTATGAAAGGTTTAAAAAACAGTTTAGACGGTATTGATTTTTGTAGAAACTAAATATTTAGCTAATTAATAAGTTTATCAATTCTATATAGAATTGCATCTTTTAAAATTTAATAATCTAGTAGAAAATTCTATTAATATTTGCTGATTTATATCATGCAATATCTTGGGAAAATCGTTATCAGTTATACTGGCAATCCTCTGGAGACAATTTACTAAAGAAAGTGTCACTTTTATTTGTGGTAATTCACTTGTTATCTATCAATAATTCCAAGTGATCATTGATATAAAATAAATCTATAATCCTTGATGATAATAATATTTATAGATGAGGAAAAACAGTCATAAAACTACTAATAATAAATAGAACAAACAATAACCAATCATTGATGATAACAATAGTTGCAAAATTGTTATCATTGTCATCAGAATCTATTGAGTTATCTCTAATCCAATCTAAATAATGGGAAATACGTGTTAGAATTTTCGGCTGATTTACATTGGAAATACCACAATCACCATTGGTACCAAACGAAATAATTCCTACTTGTTCGTCATCTACAATTAATGGACCTCCTGAATCACCCTTCAAACGAACAAATTGATCATCATTATTTCCAAGAAACGATTGAATTACCTGACAAGAACCTCTTCCATTATCGGGCCAACCCGCACACATATTCCTATTCATATCATACATACCATAGTAGCTCTTAATACAAATTGTGTCATTATAAACGATAATAGAGACTTTTCTTAGAATTTCAGACGAATTGCCACCTGTCTAATTTGTATTAAAAAAAAATTATTTAATTCTTGTTGAATTTAATTTAGAATTTACAGTGATTGCTCCCAGCCAATTAAGATTCCATTCAGGTTTTCTAAAGTTGAAAAATTTGCTGATACTAAACGGATGTTGTTATAAAATTGCTCCGGTATTGAGATATTTAACTAGAAATAATGTTAATAATTAATTCAATGAAAATGGAACAAAATTGATTTATAAATTTATTACTTTTAATAGAGCAATATCGTTGATTTTTTCTAATTTCGTGTAATTGTGGCAAATGATTGAGTCAACATTGATCTTAATTCCTTTATCTTCTTCTTTATAATAAACTGACTGTGTTATATACATTTTTAAATCAATTACTCTAAAAAATAGTGTTGAAATAATTAATTAATTTAAATAATAGAGGTGGAAATTCTAATATAAATTAAACATAAGCTAGTCGTTTCCCAACTACACATTTGTATGAAGCATCTACTATTGCTGATGATTATGTAGCTGAAGTAACGCGATCAGCAGCAATAATAGAAGCCCTGAAAATGCCCCATAAAAGAATAGTTCAGGTATGTATTAATTGTAAGAATTACCTAACATTACAGACACAATGTGCAGCAGTTAAAATAAATCGTTTATTTAAAATTGTTCCGCCACAAATATGTTGACTGTTATTCTGTATAGAAACCTGAAATTTATTCGTTTATAAAACAATCACTTTTCTTCTCCATTTTTTTTTTGTTTGAAATTACCAAAAATGGAAATTCGTTTAATTCAACACCTGTTCCATTAATAATCCGTACATTAGTATTGCAAATTATTATTGGGAAAGCACTAAAAATGATAAAAATCCACATTTTTTGTTTATAAAACATGAGTTATCACAAATTAATTATATACTGTTCGATCATAAATGTATAAAACAATAAAACAGAGATAAGTTATTGATTTAATAAATAAGTAGTCGATATACTGCTAGTTTAATTGTTTAGAAATCTATAAGGATCAAAAGTAATTCATTTGATTTTATACTGATGTGAATGCCGGATTAAGCCGGGAGCCGAGGAGTACATCCTTCAGTGTCCATCTACCGTATACTAAAAAGTTTAATAATAATTTGAAAGTTCTACAATTAGGGACAAGGGGTCAAAGGCACAGGAGCCGCCCTTATGTCGAGCGGGGCCCATTTCCCGGGCTCCACGCTTTTAGGACGCCGTAACGTCGTGTATTTTATTTACAATTATGAATGCAGGAGCACCTGCCCCGGGCGCCAAATCATGTAATTTTGAATTTTTATAGATAGACATAAACTAAAAGGGGCTCCTGTAACTCATGTTTACCCCGGGTGCAATTTATTCCCGGACCGGTTCTGTATATCTTCACCATTTTTAAGGAATGGTGTCGTCTATACAATCATCAAAACACTTTCTGAAGACGTTGATGAAAATGGTAGCAGTTACTAGTTACGCAACAAAATCCTCGTTTTTTAACGATAATTTTTACTATTACCTATGCTATTACTTCGCTCCTTTTTTTAAATTCTCCGCTACTTACATAGTTTGAAAGACCGCTAATAGATGGATTCATCATTTTGACATTTGAAAAAATCAGGTTAAGTCAACGTCAGCAGTCAGCAGCCGTAATTGTAATCAGTTGTAAAAAAGTATGAAATAACATTTAAAATGCAATTTCGAACGTGAATACAAATAAAAGTGGAACCGGACAAGGTAAACATGTTGCGGTATCGCGGCTCAAAGTTGGCCAAAGTGAAAAAAATTGATATTTTCCCGAAAATTGAAGAAACTTATAAAGAACAATCATCAGTTGGTGGCACTTGTAATTAAAATTTTCTTTTGATTAATAATTTTAATATAAAATTTCTTCATCAGTTTCAGTATTAAGCTTTGCAATAATCATATGGTTGGTTTATGCTGAAATTACTTATTATTTAAATAGTAAATTCGTTTTTAAATTTGCTCCTGATACAGATTTCAATGCAAAATTGAAAATTAATATCGATATCACTGTGGCTATGCCATGTTCAAGTTAGTTTCTATTGAAAAAATTTTGTAAATATTTTTTAAACGTATCTATGTTTACAGATTTAGGTGCTGATATTCTTGATTCAACAAATCAGAATGCTTATAAATTTGGCTCACTTGAAATGGAGAATACATGGTTTGAATTAGCACCAAATCAACAAATCCATTTCGATAATAAGAGACATTTTAATTCGTATCTGAGAGAAGAATATCATGCAGTTAAAGTAATGATTAATTTCCAAAAATTTTGTTTATTCTTCTGTAATAATGTTTTTGCTTTTTTATTTTTCATTTATATCAAAGGATTTATTGTGGCGCAGTAGTTTCTCGACGATGTTCGCTGATATGCCACCACGTAGCACAATACCAGACCGATCGTACGATGCTTGTCGTATCTATGGTTCATTAGTTTTAAACAAGGTCTCCGGCAATTTCCACATAACAGCTGGTAAAAGCTTAAATTTACCAAGAGGTCATATACATATAAGTGCATTTATGAGTGAAAACGATTATAATTTTACACATCGAATAAATCGATTTAGTTTTGGTGATTCTAGTCCAGGTATTGTACATCCATTAGAAGGTGATGAATTAATTACAACATATGGTATGACATTATTTAATTATTTCATTGAAGTTGTACCAACAAATGTAAAAACATTTTTAACATCAGTTAATACTTATCAATATAGTGTAAAAGAATTAAGTCGTCCAATTGATCATGATAAAGGTAGTCATGGTATGCCTGGTATTTTTTTTAAATATGATATGTCAGCTCTGAAAATTACTGTTAAACAAGAAAGAGATCATTTAGGTATGTTTTTAGCTAGATTATGTTCAATTATAGGTGGTATTTATGTGTGTTCGGGTTTTTTAAATAGTTTTATACAATTTTTATACAATTTCTTTATGTGTAATTGGCACAAGGCAATGGTAGAAAGAGGTAATGTAAATCATGTTAAAACGAACATTCCTGATGTTGTACCACTTGAATTGTGATAATTATATGAAATTTATATTTTACACGTTGGAACAAATAGAAACTATGGCACTAATAGTACTTTTATTTAAAGTAATAGAAGCAGGCAGACCCTTAACTAACCAATTTAGATGTAAGTCGGTCACTCAAGACACACATTTTTACCTACATATTGCTTTTTACGTATCAAGGAAAACAAAATTAAGACTATACAAGACAGTACTTAGTAAGATCTATTTTTAATATATGCATATGCATCTTGGATGCATAAAGGAAATGAAAAAGAAATTTTGTAACGTTAGTAAAGAAAAATGTCGAGAACAATATTTGGTGGTATAAACACAGACGAGGGTTAGAGAAGATGAACAAACAAGGAGGGTGAAGAATTATTTAAAGAACCCGACAATGTGAGATACTTACACACGGACACAAAGGTCAAGATAGCTTGGACACATTGAGGGAATCGGATCGAGAAGAAATGGAAGGCCAAGTAAAAGAAGGTACGAAAGTTGACAAGACAGAAAATAGAAGGGAGGCAATTTACGGACAAAAACTCCAAATTCTGATTGGAATTCTATGAGACTAACTGCGAAGAATGTAATTTATAAATTCCAGTATTCATGCTCTGAATACCTACTGCTTCTGCCATTGGTAAGATGAAAACTATATGAGACACAACATTGCTAGCAAAATTTTATGTAAAAGGAACTGCATTTAATTTACCAGAATACATTTCATATAATTAACTATTTGGTTATCCAGCGGGACTAATTTTTCATTCGGAAAAGTTAATCATTATCATTAATCACTAACTTATGGCAGAGATGCGGAAACTATTTTCATTTCCGATTTCCCCATTTGTGTATAATTTTGTCGCGACCCCTGGATAGGTAGTTGGCGTTTTTTTAATCGTCTGAAATCCATTCTGGTATTTCCACTTAAGTTTGCCTTATGTTTTTTATTGTCAACAAAATTTCCTTGGCGACTGACATAAATTTTCTCGCAAGGCACTGACTCCGTTTACAAACTTTTATCAACTAAATTATAAGGCTATAGAACATCGGAAAATAATGGCATTTACTCATGTTGTTTTTGAGAAAACAGACTTTAAATGAAATTCTCTAATAAGTTTATTAATTTTTTTTGTAAAACGTTATATTTTACACTAACAAATATGGTAATTAAATAGACTCTAAAATAGCGGTGATATTAAATTGACTATATTCTGTATGACTGAATTGTAAAGCAACTAAAAGGTATGTGATAACATTACCGATTATCTAAAAATTGTAAATAGTAAATTAATAACATCAATCAGAATTGTTAATTAATCGTACATGTGGTAAAAGCCACGGTCCTATATTAATAATACCAAAAGCATTCAAACAACCATTTTCACCATTCCATTGCAATAATAATGTTTGTATCTACAAATAATATAAATTATCATTAAATTAACGTTTTCTATTCCATTATAATTGATCACTTAACTTGTTGCTGTATTGTTGATGGTAGATTAATCAGACATGCATGTTGAATTATACGCAATGGTTGCAATGACTGAAAATATTACATAATTTATTTTGTTTCAACTGAAAATTCTGATTACAACAAATTTACTTTTGAATAGATTATTTGACCAATTATCATGCAACTAATCATGTCGATTGTACGGTATGTCACACCAATTATATAATGAACACGTTCATGTTCATTACTAATAAATGAATTGTTTGTGGATGTTGCATAGCGATAACAATAACACACTGATATATAGAGACTAGCAGAAACAATCAATAATAATTGAATACCCATACAATCGTTTAATTCCTTTAAACTTGCATGCAATTTTCGATGGAATTCAGTTAATTGTTCCAACTAAAATTAAAAATCTTATCATTACATACCGCATAATTACAAAAAGTTACTTCATCTGAGAAGTTCTTAGATGATTGCTGAATAACATAGATTTTCGATGAATTTTTCTGTTTTTTCATACATTGATTAGAAAATTTATTTATTGTTACAGATATTGCTGTCGATAAATAATCAAATTTTCTCCAAATTATCGAATACAATCCCAACGAAATGATCACTTGTAGTGTTGGAAAAAATGTTGTCAGGCCTCTTATCAGCACCGATATCCAGGAATCTTAAGAATTTGTCAAATCAATTTGTTTAATTCCTCAATTGTAGTAGAATATTACCTAGAATATCGCGAACTAATATTTGGTTATTTGCATAATAAATTTTGTATCGCAGATAGAATACTGAAATATATGAAATTAAAACAACAAAATTCCAAACCAAAAAGCCCATTATTGTAATTTTCAGATGTTTGTGTAACATTCTCATTTCACAAATACGTCCAGGTATTGTTGATAATTCTTCTAATAATTTACAAATTCTACGTGCAAAAATTGTACCAAATAGTAATATTAGAGTGCATTCTAAATTTGATACCATGTAAGCGATACTCATGACATACCTAAAATTAAACTGAATTAACTTAATTAATTAAACAATTATCTGTATTTGACCATTCGCTTTTATGTGTTTCTGGTGGTCCTAGACAGAGTCTATAAGCGTAAGCGTAAAAAAAATATGAAATATAGAAAAATTGTAAAATAACAGAATAGTAGATCCATTGTTTTGATACATCAAATTTGCATTGATTCGCATATGAAGAATGCTTTATTGAAATAATTGGTAATATACCAGAGATATGTCCCAAACATAATAATTTTCCAATTGCATTACATAAACATGGATATTGTAATGGAGATTTTCTTATTGATATTTCTGGATGTGAAAATTTCAATGGCACATCACTATTATTAATATCAATAATAACCGAATTTTCGTTATATTTTTTCAACATTATTGTTGTGAGCTTGTTATATTTCAACTAACTGTAATTTACTCATAGTTTTTAATCTTACAAATCGATCTAACAATTTTATAAATTGAATAGATAATATTTATTGACAATTATTGTAATGTTTGTTTTTATGTTGTCAACGAGGAACGATATTAAATTAATGAATAATTGTAAAAGTTCCAATAAGAGGAAAGAGCCAATGCAATTAAACAAATGGAACCATCACCACTAACAATAAATAATATTCATAACGGAACAATTAATTAGAATTGCTTGATAAAGTTTTCGAAAAAGTACCCCATCCAGAAACTGACCCTCTTGACGCCTTGTATCTTTGGAATAACATTGGGATCGGATAATTAAAAAGAAATTAACAGTTTCATAGAATCTTTCAAAAAAACTAACCACAATCTGATAAATCGAGACCAGGAGCAATTCCTTATACTTGTAAGACTTGTACCATATCTGGTATGGTCCCTGGAGCTCCCCTAAGTCTTCAGTCCCTGGTCACCATTTGTAGAACTTTAAAATTGTTATTAAACTTTGGTATGCGGTAGATGAGCTTCAGAAGCATGTGCTTCTCGACTCCCGGCTTAATCCGGCATTGATTAGGGGGTTAAAAGATTTAAAATAAAATGAAAATCCCGTAAACATTATACTACATTTATTTCATAATAATTAACAAACTACTTGTATTTATCTCGAAAAAGTAAATATTGTGGCTCAGGTACTGGTGTTTGTTGCTTTAACAATATATTCTCTTCTTGTTCTTTAATAATGCCTTTCAAACGGCCAATCTCTTGATTGTATTGTTGTTTCATTGTTTCAATTGTACTCTGTTGTTCTTCTATACGTTTTTCTACTGTTGTTAATTCCTGCCATGCACCTCTTTGTACATCCTATTTATGTTAAAAGAAACGAACAAATTATTTTCGTATTTATATAATTTGACATAAATCTTACTTTCAGATGATTCTTTAATGTATCCATTCTAGTTGCCATTTCAGTACCAATCTTCTTAACAACTTTATTTTCTAAATGTCGTTGACTTAATGCTTTCAACAATGATTCCTGTTCAATCACCAACTCTTTTGCAAAATTCATAGCTTTATGCAATTGTTTCCTACAGGCATTACGTGAGAATTGTATCTCATTTAAATTATGTTCCAATTCTGATATTTTTGATTCATTCTTTCTGTAATTTAAAATCAAAAAAATTATAATTACAATAATTAATACAATAATTAAATTAATTACTTGATATGTTTTTCAAATTGTTTAATTCTGCTCTCTAATTCGTCTTTTTTTTGGGTTAAATTTACAATTCTCTGTTGTTGTTCATCAATCAAATTCGATAATTTCAATTTCTCTTGTTCATATTGTTGTTTTAATTCTTCATACCATTTTTTGCATTCATTAACACTGGAATTATGTACAGAAATCGGTATGTAATGATGTCGTTCATTTTTAAATTCATCTTGTGCATCATTCAAAGCTTTATTTTTTTCGAAAAGACCAGCAACTTCACGACGTGATTTATGAAATTCATCATAAAGTACAGAATAATCACGTTTCAATTGTTCAATTTTATTCTCATAAGTTTTTAAAATCTCATCTAATTTGTCTTGTTTTAATGCACATTTCTTTATTAATAAATCATTCTGTTGGCGAAGCATCTTCAAATCGGTTTTCAATCGATCAATTTCTGTTCTCAATCCACTACTGCATTGTTCATCTTCTGTTAATGCTTGATGCAATTGTTTGTTCTCTTTAATGATATCTTTTAATTTTCCAGTAAAATTTGCAAATTCCTTTTCATAATTTTGTATAATTTCATCTTTTTCATTAATTGTGTCTTGATAAGCATCCAATAATGGTCCTAGAGTATGTCGATTAACATTACCCCATGAAACCGGTGTATGTGAATGATCTTGATGACCGTCTGGTAAATTATTCTCGTCTATTGCAGTTTTTCCAATGTTCTTATTGAGAAACTGCCGTAATTTCTCTTGATATCTTTCTAATTGTAAATTTAAACGAAACACTACAATTTTCAACATATTTAAATCTTGTTCTAAATCTTGATTTGTTGCCTTCAAACGATCATTATCACGATTTAAAATCTCTAAGGAAATCTTCCATTCATCACATTTTCGACATTTTCTCGTTAATTCTAATTGTTGATTTAATTCATCAATTGTTCCAAGTAAATCATGCGATTGGGTTTTTAGTAAATTATTGTCATTTAAAATTTCCTGATTTGTTATTTGTAATAATTCCAATTTCTCTTTTAATTTTGTTATTTTCTTAACAGATAATTCATCTAATTCGTTAAATTTCTTAACGATTTGTTCGTTCGTTTTAAGCAATTTCGAATTTTCTTTTATTAAACATTTACGACTTAACCTGTGTGGCAGTGATTCAGTTTCTTGATTTTTCATTTCAACATGGGACCGATGGATTGGTACATTCATACTTTTGCATTTTGTTGTCATAATTTTATAGGGAAAATAGATGAATCATTCATGAAATAAATCAATTTTAATCAAACAAAAATTCCAACTTACACTCTTTTATTATTATTATTCTTAATATTGAACAAACAAAATTGTATTGATAAAATAAGGAAACGTGAAATGACTGTAAACAAATCTTTTATATCTGTTTTGTATTGTTTTGATTCTATTTGGTGTATCATGAATGTTGTTATGGTAATAGAGCTTTATAAATTTTCAAATATAACCGCCTTTGGCGGATTCAACGTTATTTGTTTAGATGGCGCAACTATTTTAAAAGTTTTCTGTCGCGTGACCAAATTAAAAAAATTTCACAATAATCTCTAAGTACGTTTTTTATCACCGGAGGAATGGGTTAATTGTCTCAACGGTAAGGTCCGGGTACGATCTCCCGGCATGGTTAATTAGTACATGCAACAAATTGTATGGACCAGTTAGCAAATAAAATATTACTTAACCCTTTGTTAGGATCATTTGGGTGGATGGGTCATCATTGTTCACCCGTAAATCCGTCCTGTGCGTAACCTCCCTCTGGTGGCAGAGCATAGGGGTCATCATAGTGCAATAAGGAAGATGGCAGAGGTGCTCGAAAGAGTCCTCGAACTGCGACTCTTCTAGCGTCGGTGGGAGTCCCATCAAACAGAGCACTTAGTAATGAGGCATTATCTCGGCCCTGCGCCCTGGAGGCCGTGTGAGTTAAGCCATAAATGGCAGGTATTGAATGTAAATGTAATGTAATGTACCTAGATATATAATAGTTGATTTAAATTAAATACATTTCTGAAAAAATGTTCATTTCATCGACAAAAATGTGTATCAGTGACTCGAAGCGCGTTCGTAAATTTGCCGCCTGAGGCTTCAGCCTTATGGTAAATTCGCCACTGATAATACATACGCATTATTTATTCCACCAACAGCAACACAGCCGTATAAAACTGCAGATACATCAAGTAGTGTTTTTCTAATATAGTAAACGAATTTTTAATCAAATTTATTTTGAATGGGTCATTAAGATACATACATTTACAAAGATCAATGCACAGTAGTACACCCATCTTTTATGAAGTTTTATGGGTGCCGTAGAAGAACAAGTTTAATAATAATATGCGTTCCGGTAAGACCTTTTTTTCAGTTTATAGAAGATTCGTAACAGATAGGAGTATTATTGTAATAATTAATTACAATAGTGTCATTAAATTGTTTGTGTAGATAACAGAGAATTCTTCCTATTTTATCCTTAATCCTAATAAATAGATAAAACGATTCAGAACATTTAATAAATATGAATGTGTGCGATCTAGTTTTTATAATTGAGAAGAACGCTCATTGTTGAGTATGCCCCACGAATAATCTGAAAATTAAATGAAATAGTTTCACAAAACGTAAAATTTCAAGACAAAAAAAAAACAACAGGTAAACTCAACTGCTAATCCTAGTACATGATTAATTGAATAATTTTCTGAAAATCGTATCGCAACTCTCTTCTGTGCACAAATCAGCATAATTAAATAAATTTTACGATTTTCAACATTCATATTGTACCATTCGATTTGTTGTAATGCATCGTATAGGTCTTCAATCTAAAAACAAACATCATTAGAATGTTTTATAATTGTTTATATACTTATAAATATTTGCAATAGTTTCTAATGATTGTCCTGCCATTATAAGGGATGAAAATGTTGTTACAGTGAAGTAACAAACTGATGGCATGTACCGGTAGTCGTAAGTGAAAATTGCAGATCCCTTTTTAAATTAAATTAATTATTAATTTTTCATTCAAATAGATAATTATTAAATGATATTTTACCCTAGCTAGTGTTAAAATTACACTTATTATATCTAATAGCCCACATAAGGAAAGCCAAACAATGTAATTGGATATTTCATTGTTTTTTTTATGAGTTGACCTATTAAATTGCATTTCACCGAAATAATTTGTAAAGCATTGTGAGTAATTACGTAATTACTTACATTAACAATTGTTGATGACGTTTAATAACGTTACATAGTCTGAATTTCACTTGTTTTTGATATACCGTATCATTCACCAAATTCTCGCTAATAGCATCACTATTTTCCGACTTCATTATTTCATTAATTTGATCAATTAATATTAAATTTTGATATCTTATATGTTGTGTGTAATAAATGATTATATAAGCTGGACATACGAATCCAGTAAATCCAGCAATAACGTAACCAAATTTATAAACTGGTGCTAAAATATTCAAATATTCTGGATAATAGTCAACGAAATATTTAATTGGTAGAAAGGTTGTGTAGTCGTAATGATTACAAAAAAGAACTACCAGACTGCTAAAGAATGTGCCACAAGTATTAATAATTGTAAAAAGTGATACGATTTTCATTTCTCTTGTAATTGTCGCCTTTGTTGTTTCACTTGCATTATCCTCCACTGGCTGAATATTTATTTCTTCAATTAAATTATCAACAATTTTTGGGTCTATTAGCATTACAACTGCACCTACTATTGGCTGCAAATTCACAAAGAGAAACATTAAACAATTAATTATTCTGTGAATTAAATTAAATAGTTTATTACATAGAACATTAAGCAAAATGAAGGTGCATAATGTACAAATTCTACCATATCTAATTTATAGAAGAACAAATAAATTTGAATTACTTGCGATGAAATTTGTGTCAATAAAAGAAAAATCAATAAAATTTTAATCAAATAAAACTGATATATTGTTGATGCAAATAATTTCACAATAATTAAATTATAGTTTTTCGTTAATTTCTTCCATAAATGTGCCAAATAAGACATTTCGTCAAATTTCTGCGTTAGCTACCGTTGACGAACTCTACACGATTAAAATAATGTTAATCTAATGATATTATTTGAGGTACCCAACTAGGTTTACTTGGTAAATCCATTGTTTGTTAATATTAAATAATTCATTAATTGATAGTCATTAGAATGTTTTCTAGATCGTTAAATTCTATTTTACTTTTGTAAATTATAACATGATAGGGCGCTCATAAGCAACTTTCCTTTGAATAATTTACTGATGGACTGTCATTAAATCATTCGTAAGTCATCAATTTAGGAAATTATGGATCTTTTATAATTTCCTTACTATTTGTTTGTTATTAGTCCCGACCTGACGGGGATGAGCGGGGTATTTTCCCCGATGCCCTGCTATTGTTTTGTTCCCCACAGGAGATTTCCCTGATAAGGGAGATGAGAATTCAAGGTTTTCGTTAATCTGGCCTGTTAAATTTTAACTATAACAAATTTTTGGTGCACAAGGTCCACAAGCTCATGTTGCTTGGTATGGGTTCATCAACATCCTTATTGCTGCAATGTGATCAACTAAGGCCGAGTTCAGCTTCCGTCCCTTATTCTATTCCACTTTGAAGGTCGGTTTAATTTAAGAGAGAATAAACAGATGAGAATGCGTTCAGCTTGAGAATTTGTTCCTTAGTTTAAGAAAAGTCTGTTATACCGTGTTGCCGTTGTCTGGCGCATGCGTTATTCATGAACAGGGTAAATTTAAGGGATATTTGGTCCGAATTTTTATCCATAAAGTTGTCAATTAGGTACATTTTGCAACATCACCGTAAAAATTATATTTTCTTTCGATAGAATCACATACAGAGAAATTATTTGCAAATATTTACCTACGTACACTTGTACATTTTAAATATAATCAAGAACCAAAAATAAAAATTCTATTAATTTATTTATTTTAATTAATTATTTATTTATTCTTCTTACTCTTTACTATCGAGAATAATAATAATTTAATTTCTTTTCGAGATTTCGATCAAATTTTATATACATATATTCTATTCGATAAATGAAATATAATAACTGATTTTCTTTTAATTATAATTAAGTAATTTTCTTTCGATAATTTTTTGCAAGAAACTTATCGCAGATTTTATTGCTAATTATTCTAAGCATTGTCCATTGAAATTATTAATAATACCGATAGTATTCTTTTGATACAATCATGTACAGAGAAGTTATTTGCAAATATTTATGTAAATACACTTTGCTACATAATTTGTTAATCCAATTATTTCAATTTATTTAGTTTGTTTACTTTCTACTATCGAGAGTAATAATAATATAATTTCAGATAAATAAGTATTTTATAACAGATTTTCTTTTAATGATAATTAAGTAATTTTCTTTTGCCAGTTTTTCGCAAGAAACCTATCGCAGGTTTCATTGCTAATTATTCTAATCATTGTCCATTGAAATTATTAATAAATCTTCAATATCAGTTAGTATTAATACTAATATCAATTAAGATTAATATTAATATCAATTAATATCAATTTAGTTCGAATACATTCGAATTTTTTCAATTTATACATATTTCAATGGCGAATATTCTCTTTACATTCAGCTTAAGGGGCCGATTTCGGCAGTTTAATTTGGGTCGTTCTTTAAGGGCGCTCTCCCCTTAAATGTTCAAGCTGAACGCATATTCTCGGTTTAGCAACGTTTGTGACACGGTCAGCCCACAAACTGTTTTAAGGGACGGAAGCTGAACTCGGCCTAAATTTACTAGTTAATTCAATGATGCATAAGGCATATTAGTACATTAAACTCATGACACTGAAGCATTAGTGCATTGCCAGGGACGTTGTTATTTGATTATCTATCCTCTATGATTGGATTTGATTTCTCAAATGCATGAAAAGTTGGTTTGGTTCAAGTTATTCTTTATTTACAATTTTTGTGTATTTACATCCGAACTGTACTGTTCAACTGCCCAAGCAACACTAGTGTTGGACACCAAACGAATGGTCCGGTACCCTATATAAAAAACTACCTGGGTGACAATACCCTATACCTAACATACCGGCGGCGTTGAAAGAACGTCTTTCAAAAAAAAATGGATTATTACACATAACAAAATAATAATACATGCTGGATAGTGAATACATTGAAAAAAAAGTGAAACTAAATGTAAGTTGCATGTACACTAGATAATTCTGAGTTATTTAATATCAGTCATTGTCAATAGGCAAAACACATAATTTGTTTATTGAACGTTTTATCACTCCACTTATTGTTTTTAAAGCTACGACACGCACCTTGTGGTCACTACCAGGATACACTTGTGTGATTCTACCCATTTTCCACAGTAGTGGATGTGTATTTTCTTCAATCAGTAGGACCAATGCACCAACATTAATGTTAGATGCCGAATTAAACCACTTATTACGTTGTTGAATTTGAGTTAAGTATTCTCTGGACCAACGCTTCCAGAAATGCTGTTGCAGATTTTGTACGTACTGCCATCTTGACAATCGATTTTCTGGCAAAGCCATCAAGTTGGGTTCAACAATAGAGGTGAGACAATCACCAATTAAAAAATGACCTGGTGTTAAGGCCAGCAAGTCCTCAGGATCGTTGGTTAGGGGTGTAAGGGGTCGCGAATTTAAACATGCTTCTACTTGAGTGAGCAAGGTATACATTTCTTCAAATGTCAATTTAGCGCCCTTAGTTACACAATTGATGTGCCTTTTTGCAGATTTTACTCCCGCTTCCCACAAATCTCCCATATGTGGAGATTTTGGTGGAATAAAATGCCAGGTGATTTGTTCATTTGTTAATGATTTAATTACATCAAATTGAAAACTAGCCTGAGTGAATAGGTTTTTTAGTTCATGATTTGCTCCTATGAAGTTGCTGCCGTTATCGGAAAATATTTCCTTGACCTTACCGCGTCTTGCCATAAATCGGCGAAGGGCTGCTAAGAATGAATCTGTTGTACAATCAATTACTAATTCAAGATGTATTGCCTTAGTGGCAAAACATATAAATAAGGCGATGTATGATTTTATAAATTTCTTTCCGCGACCTTCTTTAATTAAAATTGGACCGCAATAGTCCACTCCGGATCGCAAAAATGGCCGTGATGGCTCTAACCTAACTAGCGGCAAATTTCTCATCATCTGATTTGATGGTGTGGGATTACAGCGAAAGCAGGTAATACAATTACGCAATACTTGACGTACGGCGCTACGTCCCGATATGGGCCAATAAAACTCCCGTACCGCAGCCAAAGTGGCTTCTTGACCTGCATGTAGGCGTATTTCATAAAAATATCTGGTAATTGCCTTCGTTAAGTAATGTCCCCTTGGAAGGAGCATTGGAAATCGTTTATCATACGGAATTTTTTTGTTGTTTGTTAGCCTACCACCAACCCGAATAATGTTGTCATTATCAAGAAATGGATTTAAAGAACTCAATTTACTGTTAGATTCGCATTTCCCATATTTTTGCAAGGATATCAAATTAGAATGAAATTCTTGCAATTGGATTTGTTTTATGATTACCTTTCTTACGTTATCTAATTCCGGTACAGTCAGGTGTTTGTTTAATTGTAGTATTTCCCCCTTTGCTTGTTTTTTACAATTGTTGAAAAATCTGTAGCAGTAACCCACTACTCGTTTCAATTTTATAAAACTTGAGTAATTTGTTAATAAATTAAAATCAGTGGTTATGCAACTGACTAGTGTAACTATTTTTCTCTCGGGAATCTCATCAGTGTTTGTATCGTTTTGTGCGTTTGGCCAGAATTGTGACATTCGACTTAACCATGATGGACCACTCCACCATAGGTCTGATTGCATTAAATTTTGAGGTAATGAGCCGCGAGAGATAATATCAGCAGGATTATCATTGTTACTAACATGTTTCCATCCGCTATTAGTTGACAATCCTTGTATTTCTGATACGCGATTTGCTACGAATACTGTCCAGGTGGAAGGATTAGCTTTTAGCCAAGCGAGGACAATTGTTGAATCGGTCCAACAGGATGTGCATCTAATTTTTAAATTTAACACTGTCCCAACTTTATTAATTAATTTAGCTAATAGTAATGCTCCGCACAATTCCAGACGTGGAATTGATACTGTCTTTATGGGAGAAACGCGTGACTTTGATGCTAATAATCTCAAGTAGACGCAACAACCATATGCCATATTAGATGCATCTGAAAATCCGTGTAGTTCGAAGTGCAATATGTGATTGTGTGGTACAACTTTACGCGGAATGTGTAGATCTCGCAAGCTTTCTAACTGGGTTATAAATTCAGTCCATTGATTCGCGAACTTGATCGTCCCAATTAAGTTTCAAGACCCATAGTTTTTGAATCAGTATTTTAGGGATAACAACGACTGGGCCGACTAAACCTAACGGATCGAATAACTGCGCTGTTTTTGATAAAATTAATCTTTTGGTGATTAATTTATTATGATCAGTTTTTGATAGTTTTAATGAATACTTTATTGTATCCGACCTGTAGTCCCAATTTAGACCCAACGTTTTTGTTGCGGATTGTTTGTCCAAATCTATTGTGTCGACTGAAATTTCGCTACCTGGTTTCATATTACACATCAATGAAAGATCGTTTGAAGCCCACTGTCGTAAATGAAACCCGGCACTGGACAAAGTATTTACAATTCCATGTATGAGCTGCAATGCATCTTGACGGTTATTAGCTCCTGTAAGCAGCTCGTCGACATAGAAATCATTGAGGATGATTTCATGAGCTTTTGGAAATGTATGTATTGTTTCATGTGCTAGACTTTGCAAACATTTTGTAGCCAAATATGAAGCACTAGTTGTACCATATGTTACAGTTTTTAATTCATAGATGTCAACTGGTTTGTGTGGTTCGTCGCGCCAAAATATTTGTTGATAAGATCTATCGTCTGGATGTACCCATATTTGCCTATAAAATTTCGCGATGTCTGCCGTGAGAGCGATTTGATAGGTTCTAAATCGAAGGATAATCGAGAATAAATCTTGCTGAACGGTAGGTCCAGTCATCAAAATATCATTTAGACTTTTCCCGTTTGTCGTAGTTAATGAACCATTAAAAACTACGCGTAATTTTGTCGTATTGCTTGTCTCCTTAATTACCGCATGATGTGGTAGAAAGAAATTGTCACTGGATTCATGTGTACTAGCTTCTTTGATTTGCATGTGATTCAAATCTATATATTCGTGAATAAATGCTGTGTATTGTTGTTTTAAATATCCATCCGTAGATAATTTTCGTTCCAGGCTGTAAAACCGACGAAGTGCAATGTCTTTACTGTTTCCGAGTTTAATGTTATCGTTCTTTAGGGGTAACCTAACGATAAATCGTCCGTCACTGCCACGAGTAATCGTATTTGCGAAATGATTTTCGCACGCCTTTTCTTCCGGTGACAGTACGCGCTCATCCTGAGAATTTTCGAACTCCCAAAATTTTGCAATTTGCTTATGCAACTCATTTAATGTGACATTACATAACACTTGTTGAGGAATGTCATTTTTTATTGAACCGCCAATTATCCATCCAAGTACCGTTTCTTGGAGGAAGGGATGATTAGAATTACGCTTTATCCTGTTGTTGCACAATATGTCCCAAAAAATGTCTGCCCCTAATAATATGTCAATTCTACCGCTAACGTTAAATTTGGGGTCGGCTAGTTTGATGTTATTGGGAAGATTAAAGCTCGATTTATTTATGGCATTTAAAGGTAAATCATGAGTTATTTTTGGCAAAACTAGACAATTTATAGTGGCCATAAAATCGGAAACCTTTGAGCGGATGTTTACCTCGGTCCTAAATAAAACTTTATTAGCACAATTATTCAATCCTGAAATTGGAATATTTGTGTCGGTACATTGCAATTTTAGGCGTTTACAACAGGCAATAGTTATAAATGATGATTGAGACCCAACATCTAATAAGGCCCGACAACCTTGAAGATTTCCTTTATGATCAGAGACTAGAATTTGTGCCGTTGATAATAAAATCTCATTCTTTTTGAGAGCCGACGTTTGAGAACAATTACTAAGCACCACGTTTTTGGGAATTTCTGAAGGTCGCTCCTCTCTGAGAGTTTGTGGAATTTCCAAATGTAACAGACTGTTATGTCTTTTTGTGCAATGTTTACAGTTGGATGACATGCAATTAGCAACAGCGTGATTGGTTTTTAGACAATTAATGCATAACTTTAGTTTTTTCACTTCTTTTATGCGATTATCTACAGATAAACTGATGAATTTAGGACATCGATAAATCTGATGGTCTTGATAATAGAACGGACATTTGAATTTCTTTGTTGACACATGGTTAACCGAAATTTTTGCGCGATTTTGATGTTTTGATGAATTTTGACCGTGACGTTGAGAATTAGACGTATTAAATTCAAGTGACTCTAATAATTTACATTTTTCTGATAAAAATTTGATTAATTCCGTTAATTTGGGAAATTCAGTGAATTGTTGAATGGAAAATTCCCAGTTACGTTTGGTATCTACATCAAATTTAGTTGTGATTATGTAAATTAGTAAGTCATCCCAATGTTCTACAGGTCGCTTTAATGATTTTAATGCTTCAATGTTTGAATTTAGTTGATCAAGGAAGGACCTAATAGATGCAGCAGAGTCTTTGACGGTGTTTGGCAGATTAAAAATCGCGTGTAAATGATTCTGTGTTATTAATCGATCATTTTGGTAACGTTCCTTTAATAAATTCCATGCAATTTGATAATTGTTTGCAGAAATTGGTAATGATTTGATAACTTGTTGCGCTTCGCCGATTAAGCAAGACCTTAAATAATGCATTTTTTGAATTTCATCAAGGCCATTGTCGTTATGAATTAAAGACTTAAACGTATCATGAAAACCTATCCACTCAGAGTAATTGCCAGAAAATGATGGTAGATTAATAGACGGTAATTTAATAGATACTGATGATTTCACATTTTCAGGATTTAATGTATTATTGTCTGAAGAATTTGAATTTTTCTTAGCAAGATGCTTAGATAAATAATCTTCTGCCTGACTTACAATGTCAAAGTAATTGTTTTCAAATGTTTCCCTGTATTCATCATCTATTTTATTACTGATAGTTTCTATTTCTGAATGAACGCTATTAAATTCGTCAAATGTAGGCTGAATATTAGACAAACGAACTCTAATTTGCGAAGCTACGTTAGATTCTTTCAATTCATGAAAATAGTTCATGAATCTAGTTAATGACACTCTGAGATTGGCACGTTTTTTGTTCAATTCATTGAGCTTTTGCTTGTTTGATTTAATATGACACTTGAAGAAATGTATGTAAGTAGAACCCGTTGGTTTTTGAAGTAAATTAAATCAAGTGTTTGATTCGCTACTAATTCAGGAAACTAGGAATGAGGACTTACCTTTGATGATGTTGTGATAATATGCTGATTAATAATGTTGCGATGTGATGATGATTGATGAGGTTGCGTTTGAGTGTTGTCTTCTAGTTCGCAAGTATGGATTTTGCTGTTTCTCTTTGGGGTTGAATTCTTGAGATTCAATGTTGCCCGTTAGGAGTTAAAAGATTAATTGTTTCGATGATATTGTTGATATGACTTCGGATATCCAATTGTGACAGGATTTATCCGGCTCGAAGGACCAATGTTGTTTGATTATCTATCCTCTATGATTGGATTTGATTTCTCAAATGCATGAAAAGTTGGTTTGGTTCAAGTTATTCTTTATTTACAATTTTTGTGTATTTACATCCGAACTGTACTGTTCAACTGCCCAAGCAACACTGTTGTTGGACACCAAACGAATGGTCCGGTACCCTATATAAAAAACTACCTGGGTGACAATAGCCTTTACCTAACAGACGTAACTAAGGGTGAGCCCGCTTGGACGATGGCCCACCTAAAAATCTTGTGGTCTATATAGGCGAATTTTTTGACTCTGAAGGGTAGCCCAATAAACTTATAAAAATCCGTATCAAGTAAAAGCGGAACATTGCTGTGGCTGCATCTTTACGGCCGAGTTCAGCTTCCGTCCCTCAAAACAGTTTGTGGGCTGACCGTGTCACAAACGTTGCTAAACCGAGAATATGCGTTCAGCTTGAACATTTAAGGGGGAGAGCACCTTAAAGAACGACCCAAATTAAACTGCCGAAATCGGCCCCTTAAACTGAATGTAAAGAGAATATTCGCCGTTAAAATATGTAGAAAATTTAGAAAATCGAATGTATTCGAACTAAATTGATATTAATAATAATATTAATTGATGTTAATATTAATCTTAATTGATATTAGTATTAATACTAACTGATATTGAAGATTTATTAATAATTTCAATGGACAATGATTAGAATAATTAGCAATGAAACCTGCGATAGGTTTCTTGCGAAAAACTGGCAAAAGAAAATTACTTAATTATCATTAAAAGAAAATCTGTTATAAAATACTTATTTATCTGAAATTATGTTATTATTACTCTCGATAGTAGAAAGTAAACAAACTAAATAAATTGAAATAATTGGATTAACAAATTATGTAGCAAAGTGTATTTACATAAATATTTGCAAATAACTTCTCTGTACATGATTGTATCAAAAGAATACTATCGGTATTATTAATAATTTCAATGGACAATGCTTAGAATAATTAGCAATAAAATCTGCGATAAGTTTCTTGCAAAAAATTATCGAAAGAAAATTACTTAATTATAATTAAAAGAAAATCAGTTATTATATTTCATTTATCGAATAGAATATATGTATATAAAATTTGATCGAAATCTCGAAAAGAAATTAAATTATTATTATTCTCGATAGTAAAGAGTAAGAAGAATAAATAAATAATTAATTAAAATAAATAAATTAATAGAATTTTTATTTTTGGTTCTTGATTATATTTAAAATGTACAAGTGTACGTAGGTAAATATTTGCAAATAATTTCTCTGTATGTGATTCTATCGAAAGAAAATATAATTTTTACGGTGATGTTGCAAAATGTACCTAATCGACAACTTTATGGATAAAAATTCGGACCAACTATCCCTTAAATTTACCCTGTTCATGAATAACGCATGCGCCAGACAACGGCAACACGGCATAACAGACTTTTCTTAAACTAAGGAACAAATTCTCAAGCTGAACGCATTCTCATTTGTTTATTCTCTCTTAAATTAAACCGACCTTCAAAGAGGAATAGAATAAGGGACGGAAGCTGAACTCGGCCTAAAAAACACTGACTAACTTGTCGCTATCCATGAAGCTCCTTGACACTAGGGTGAAGCTTGCGACAGAGTCGCTGCGACACTGTCGCCAAGTGGTGAACACATTTGTAGGTGTCAAGCGCGAGCGACACGACAGTATGAATCATGATTTTTGTCTAATTTTTGGTAGTCACTTTCTGATTACGGAGCACAATTGGCACACAGCTAGTTAGATCACAGTCGACTATCTGACTTCAATGTATTTATGATGTCCTGTCGGTACTCTCTCAATTGCTACTTTTATGACGCCCATTACAATTGCACAGCCCAAACAGCAGGACATTATTATCTTTCTACCAACAATTGTACATACTTACAACAATCCACACATAAGAACGTAGCAACCGTATTGATTGCTGACATTCGCGAGTAGTTGGTGGTCAAATGGATTTGAAATTTTATAAAATATTTTATTGACGAATTGAAAATATGTTGTATTTATGTTGTACTTGGTATTTGTGTACGTGCAGGACAATGGCCTGTCGGTACTTTGCCAATTACCAGTTTTGTGATGGCCCCTACGATCGAACATCTGTTTCCAATTCTTTTCCCAAGAATTCTTAGTAATATTAACAACTTGCCCATAAAAACGCCGCGACACTGTCGCAAGCTTGACACGCTCCATAAGAATGTATGGTGAACGTTTCTGTCGCCGATTTCCAAAAACGCCGAGCTCGACGTTTTTTCTGTCGCCAGCAGGCTTGCCAGGTCTAGGGATTTGTTCCTAGATCTAGGGATTTTAGAACTTTCCGAGGGACAAAGGGATTTTTTCTGATATTTTATATAATCTAGGGACAAATGATCAAACAATTTTAAATTGTTAAATCGCCTATCCATACTATATCCCTAATGCCGTTTTAATTTTATTTTCATATTAAAAAAATTTAATTACTTAATGTACATAAAATTTTGTAAGTGACCTCTACTGGTACAACTACTAACTTGTGTATTTCGGTCCAGAACCAGCATTCAGACAAGTTACTAATTAACAATTAATTACACCGATATAAATAGGGTA
Organism: Meloe dianella; assembly: GCA_028455855.1. Lineage (NCBI taxonomy): Eukaryota > Metazoa > Arthropoda > Insecta > Coleoptera > Meloidae > Meloe > Meloe dianella. The sequence goes on along the minus strand of JAPTHL010000054.1, from coordinate 1,778,379 downwards.
AGTCCCCGAATAATTTAAGTCACGTGACTTGCCCGAGGATATAAATAGCTCCCAAGGCGGGTTTTTTTCATTTGAGTATTTACAATTAAAATATAATTGAGTGCGCTCATTTGTTAGCAATAATTCTTGAATTTTCAAAAGCCTTGTTAGTGTTTTGAATACCAGTGATTGATATTGAGGTAAGTTAACGAATTTGTTTTAATACTATTGAATATTTAATTTTTTTTTGATTATTTACTATAATTGTTATTTAACTAAATACCGAAAATGTATGCATTGGAAATATTTGCATTCTTTTTACAGAAATAAAATGAATCGTAAACCTTCAACATCCAAAATTACATCGTCGCCTTCTGCATCTTCAAGTGACGAAGCTCAACAACTCAGGGATAAAAAGAGACATAAGAAATCATATTCTCAGAAATATCAAGAGAGTTGGGAGCATGATGAAGCCTTTAAAGGATGATTGCGGAGAAGTAAAAAAGGAGCCACTTTCGCATATTGCACAGCTTGCAACAAGGACTTGGTATGTGGAAAATCTGAACTTTTAAGGCATTCTCAAAGAGAGGGTCACAAAAGTAGATCCAAATCGATGTCTTCGCAGCAGACTCTAACTTCAATGAAATCTTTTGAAAAACGAATTAATTTGGAAAATCAGGTAAAAACCGTTGAAACTAGGTTTGCATTGTGGGCTGTAGAACACAACATCGCATTTAATGCAATGGATCATTTATCCGAAGATATCAGAAATAGTTTTACTGATTCAGATATTGCCAAACAATATACTAATAATCGCACTAAATGTTCGGCAATAATTAATAATGTAACGGGTGCTTATAGCTTTGAAAACACGTTAAGCCTTTTAAAAACTCATAAATTTTCTTTAATTGTTGACGAATCAACAGATAAAGGCACCATTAAGAACTTAGCATTAGTCTGTAGGTTGTTTAATAATTTAACAGTAACAGACATGTTCTTAGGATTATTGTCTGTGCCAAGTGGTACAGCAGATTCGCTGTACGCCACAATAATTCAATTTTTTGGTGATAATAATATTGATTATAAAAATAATTTAATAGGTTTTGCTTCAGATGGCGCTAGTGCAATGATGGGTAAACATAATTCACTTTCAGTTAAATTGAAAAATGACAGTCCAAATTTGTTTCTCATGAAGTGCTCTTGCCATCCTTTTAGCTTATGCGCAAATTATGCTTGCACGTATAGAAGATCTTGCAAAAAATATTTACACATATCTTCAGTATAGTTTTAAGCGTCAGACTGATTTAAAAGAATTCCAAAGTTTTGTACAAATTGAACCACATAAAATTTTGCAACCATCGCAAACCAGATGGCTTTCTTTGTTGGCCGCAGTAAAAAGATTGTTAGAACAATATAGCGCCTTAACACTGTACTTTACTAATGCTCATTTAGTTGAGAGAGTATCTTCTGCACAAGTAATTTTGGAAGGTTTGCAAGATCCTTCAACTAAGTTATACTATCAATTTCTAGATTTTGTTTTGCCTTTTTTTATGACCTTAATTTAGAAATGCAATCCGAAACAATTAAAATCCATGTTTTATATAACAGAATTGAAACGATTTTAAGGACCATTCTAGACTGCTATATACTGGAAGATTATCTAAAGCAAACCGACATAGAAAATATTGAATATAAGAATCCTCATTACTTTAAACAACTAGAAAATGTTTATTTGGGACCATATGTGATGGGTGTCATTGGAAATAAAGGTCATGGGTTAAATGCTGAACAACTTTTAGATTTTCGAAAACACTGTTTATCTTTTTTAATAGAAGGATGCGAGCAAATATATAAACGCTTTGATTCAAAAAGCGAGTCCACAAAACTTTTAAAGCAGCTATCTATAATCAGTCCCCATGAAGTAATTTCAAAACAACATCAATCAATTGCTCCTCTTGCTATTAATTTTCCTTCGTTAATTGACCAAAAACAGTTGAATGATTTAGACCGCGAATGGAGACAACTGCGAAATATAGTTATATATATATATATATATATATATATATATATATATATATATATCAGGATTTAGATATAACTGAATTTTGGAGAAAAATTTCTACATTGAAATTAGGAGATAATTCCCCAATGTTCCCTAATATTGTTAAATTTGTATACAATTTATTTTGCTTGCCTCATTCTAGTGCCACCCAGGGGGTGGAAGCTAATATAGGGACATCGGGCGAACTTGATGTTAATTTTTATTTATTATATGATAATAATAAATTATATTAAACTAAAATCTAGTGTTTTCTCACAATATTTGTCTGTATACCAAAATTCAGACATATGTCGAAATTCGTATTTTCGCGCCGTTTCCGTTATATTTCCCACCCGAGATACAGAGGGCGCCCAAAAAATTTTCGCCAACCAATTATATTGAGGTATCCTTTCTATTAGTATCTATTCTGTGGTGCCACCGTGGAAAGGGTATTCTCGCAAATAAATTTAAATAAAACGAAAATTCGTAACAGACTTTCCACGGAAACAGTTGTCAAAAGAAGACAGTTGTTATAATTATCCCATTGAAAATAATTTAATTAAAAAAATGAACAATCAAATTTACACCAAAAAATAATTGTTAATTTTTCATTTTAAGTATAAGTACTTGGTATGTATTTTAATTGTTCTTTACTATTATATTTTGTATTGTTTGAATATTATTTGTAATAAAAAATATATATACTACTTGTATATTATGAAACTTATTTTTATGCGACCCACTCAATATCAGTGCATTTAAGTTGCCTTCCTAACAGCTAGGGATATCTAGGGATTTTTGAAGAGCTTGTCCAGGGATTTATTGAGATTTCATCTGGCAACGCTGGTCGCCAGTCGCAAGCTTGACAGCCTACATAAGAATCTGTGTTATACACTTTGTCGACGCTGTCGCGGCGACACTGTCGCAGCCTTGACACTAGAGTGAAATACCTTCTCATGGAAATTCACAATTCATGCGATTGTAAAAATGTTTTTCTGCGTCGCTTTCTCCTGTGTTTACAGTAAATAAATTTTATACCCATCGATACAGCAAAGTGGTAAAAGACAAAAAATTTACTAAAACAAATGAAAACTTCAAAACAATTAATTACATTAACAATAAATAAACCAACTTAAAGTTTATTTATTTATTATTGATTTATTATTTCATTACCGGCAATTGAGACCTGAATCTTTGGTTTACACAACAAAAAATAAACGCTGTGACTACAGGCACGCTAACGTGCCGCGCTTTGACACACTAGAGGCACGTGAAGTACGTCATCATTACGCGTACGTCATCATTTGACGTGCCTCCTATTTTATTTTTAAAGGCACGTGAAAATCTCATAAGACCGTACCGTAAATTATACTTGAAGGATATTACAATTAACGTACACCGATACGTCAAGACTCATATTTTTCATTCTTTTTGTTAATGAGCAAAGTATTCAAAAATCTACACAATAATGTGATGCTTGAATGTATTTTTCGCACTTTTACTCATCTTAACAAAAAACTTTTCTAGTTACTTGAATTGTTGCAATCATTTAAATTCACTAATGTTAACTATTTACTACACTGATAAGCTAGTGCTGTCTACCTATAGTTATTTATGTATCCCCTATAAAGAATACAGGTGTTGGTTAATTTTACATAAATTGGAACTTGATAAACACTTTCTTATTGAAGAACGAATAATATAAAATTGAAAAATCTTACAGAAATCAACAAAACACAGAAATAGAAATGTGAAAATAAACATAAACAGGGTTGACTCTTTCGTCTAACCACTCAGATTATAGGTTAATTGAAAAAAAATGGAGTGGAACACTGTCCATAGTCGCACACTTTTGTATTAATTTACCTTTGTGAATCAAAATCGAAAAAGTCTGCTAAAAGGCCAAACGGATATTTACTCTTGAATTTGTATAGTGACCATATGGCAATAATGACTGAAAAAATCGACTAAAAATCGGGGTGCGTCTTATGGTCCGAAAGTAACAATCTTGCCTGTTCGATTTTATTGTTCATCATTATATTATGATATTTAATATGAAATAGTTTTTAATATTGTTAATTCATTTATTAATTAAATTACAGATACAGTATTTTACTGAATAACATAAAAATATTGTTATCCAAGAAAATTTCAATATAATATTCAGGCTTCAAATGTTTTTTTTTCGTTAATAAACGCGTTTTCTTTTAAATCTTTATGTGATAAAAGAATTAAAATTGAAATTGTAAATAATTTTTTTTTATTAGCTAAATAAAGAATTTGAAAATACTTACACAAAATCGTCTAATAAATTGAGGGTGCGTCTTGTACTCCGTCAAATATGGTAATTAGACCTTGTTATCGTAAACCATCATCCTTTTGATTGTTTTATTTTCATGAATATTAATTTAATTTTTTGATGTTGTATATAGTTCCTGCATAGATTTAATAACGTGGTGCTTTCTTGGTAATTTATATGATAATAAGAAATGTTTGACAATCAGGTTTTTTTTTTAATTAATAAACGTAAAATGGGTCCCGCTCGTTGTTGTGTAGTTAATATTAGAAATAGTGGTAGAAACAGTAAGTGTAAGTTCTACAAATTTGCATTAGTGAGTTGGAAATTCACACAAAGGAATAAATTGATATCCGCCATAAATTTTTTAATATTAATTTAATTGATAAACGTATACATATGTACCCAGATAACCAAATGCTGGCAGTATGCAAGAATATTGCTACCATGCCTGCGCTCTCAAGAGCAGGCTGTGCCGGCAGAACCACATACTTCTGAGGCCGCAGCCTGCCGTAGATCTGCAAGCCATACTGTGCCGGCAGAATGTGCTTGCATACTGCTGGCGGTATGGAACCAGTGAAAGGCAAGCATAATATGATGGCATCATGAACACAATTTATGCTACAATTTATAGCGTACTGCAGACATGAAGAATTAATAAATTGACCGCATAAAAAGGCTGGCATTTGATTTGCATAAAATTGTATCAATATTTATTACTGATTATGGTATCATTATGTCACCATGATAAATAAAAATGTGGGGTTTTCGTTTGGATTTTTGTTTATGTTTATATAGATTTATCTTCTGTGATTTAAAATAAAAGCAAAAGAAATACTTAGAAGAATTTTTTTATTATATTAAAATAAAAGGCAAAACATGGTGGAAACTATTCGAATGGGAAATTTTGGGTATTATACGCATTACATTATTGTATTATAAAAAAATATTTATTGATCGTTTTCACATGAATTTCATTAATAGACATAAATTAAAAAACATCCAATTTGAATTTTCTGCGAAATTATCAGATAATTTTCAAATAATACAATAATGACAGAGCCGACAAAAATGAAAACGCTAGGTGGCGCTATCGACGTGCCTTTGAAAATAAAATAATGGGCACGTCAAATGATGACGTACGCGTAACGATGACGTACTTCACGTGCCTCTAGTGTATTAAAGCGCGGCACGTTAGCGTGCCTGTAGTCACTGCGAAAAATAAATATTTTTATCGAAATAGTATCTAAAGAACAGTCAACCGCCTTCTTGAAATGGATGACTTTCGACACATTTGATAGTAATTACAAAAGAATTGGGATGGTGAGGTAAATATACCTTAGTTAGTAACGATTTTTATCAAGGCCCACCCAAAAAAATCTAGGCACTTGAGTGGCCCATCTAAGTCTCTTTGGATAGTTACGTGTCTGTGAATTGTATTAATGACACTAAACACGCTGTTAGTGTTACACTAGATAATGACATTAACGGATACTAACCCAGATAGCACGCAATATTGCAGTAATATTCCTGCAATATTGCATGCAAGATTCGCAATATTGCACGCAATATTGCTATGTCCGCCCCCTGCAATATTGCTACAACGTTGCAGTGCAATATTTCTGCAATATTGCAATGCAATGTTCTTATTGTTATGGTTGGAGTGACGTCATCAATCAAAAATTTTTTTTTCAAATGTATCTTTAATAATTTTATTATTACAAAAACCAAAATATCAACATATAAAATAAAGAACAATTGTAAACAACCAGATTTCAACATAACAATTACGTAAACAAAATATAAACAAATGAATTGTTGCATTATTAAAGCAAACATGTATAGAGACATAGGCAAATTGGAAACAATATATACAAATCTATGCACACAACAAATTAAAAACCCTTATAGACATAAATAAAACAATAAATAAAATACAAAAAAAAACAATATAAAAACTTAAAAATAATAACACATGCACAAATGACATCACATTCAATCACTGTCCGCAATTTTACCCGTTTTTATTGTATTCCGCTTAATTTATACGGGAGCTTCAACAAGCCGTTACATCTCTCGCCACTTGCAATTCGTTGCCGTATGATTTTTTGATATATTTAAAAGAATATTTAAAAAAGTCTAGTGAAAATAGTTCTTCGTCGTAACAACATCAACTTAATAATGGCGTTCTCTGAACATTGGGTAGAGTCCTTCATAGTCGAATGTGGCCGAACATGCGCACATTTTTCCCGATATTAAATATTACACTGCAATATTGCTGCAACATTGCACTGCAATGTCCGTGCAATATTGCACTGCAATATCCATGCAATATTGCTGCAATATTGGCAAGTTGCCGCAAGGATGCAATATTGCTGCAATATTGTGTGGTATCTGGGAATGTATTAGTGTTCATTAGTAATTTTCCTTAATGGCATCTGCAGCGGTATTGCCAAACCGTTAATGATTTGTTGAAAACGACCACTTTTACTGCCCTGCTTCCAAAATGAATAGAAGCCCAGTCCTTGTGCTAAAACTGAGTTACAGTTTCATAGAGCACCAGGCAAATTTGAATTGGAGGGCTACATGTACAGTGCTGAATACAGGCATTTTTCTAAGTATCGATTATCTTTAATTATATTATAAACAATAATAATGGAACAATTATTTTTATTTACATAAATTATTTAAACAATAATTACATTAAGTTTCTACCTCACAAAATCAATATCGCTTCATTCAATACTCTCATTAAATAATAATTTCGATAAATATTTAATTCTATCATAACAGATAAATCACCTTCAATCTCCGATAAGAGCGAATATATAAATGCATGAAATTTTCCATATTTCACTGTAAATACAATCAGTATGTCCTTACATTACAATCACAATAATGACGCAATGTTAAAATTTCCTAATGATTGTATTATTTGTGCAAGTTATCCATCATTGTTATTGAATAGAATTAATATATGCAGTGCTGAATGTAATTGTCGTCATTTAAATATACAAACAACAAGATCTTACTTTCAATTATCAAAAAATTATATTTTATTGAATATTCTATGCATTCTAATATTACTTATTGGTATAATGAATAATATTTATTCAATTAAAATAGAGCATTTATCGATTAAACATATAATTATTTTAATCGAAATATTATTCTGCATTACAACAATAATATTAAACATTATATGTCTTATGAATCAGAATGTGAGAATTAACGAATATCATGGAATAATTTCAATAATTAATCACAAATTGTTGTTTGAAATAAGGGAAATTATAGAAAGTCCAACAACTAGAAAGATTTCGAACACTTTATTGTGTTGTATTTTATCAATGTTTATTGAAGAATTCATTACTCTATGTGGAGTTTTAGTAAGTGATCAAGTAGTAGATGCATCAGTTGTTATCCAAATATTATCAACGGAAATTTGTGTATTATTAAACTTATCATTTGCATTATTTGGATTACAAGTTATATTAATTTATAATACGATATTTTCCAAATGTTTCCAAACCATCGAAGATTGTCTAAATGAGATACAAATATATCGATATATTCATCAACAAATCGATTTAATTAGAACACTAAGCAATCTGCAGCGATTATATTTGAGTTTGAATTGTAATTTTAAATTAATTAACGATTTCATACAACCTGGTATATTATTAACTTATAATTTTATTGTTTTAATATTACTTATTGTTTATTCATATTTCGGTGTGATGTTATTCAGAAATCAAATTGAATTTTCACTATTTGATTATTTTATTATAACAAAATCATCAGCAATTATTATTATATTTGTTTGTTTTTGTGTTGGTGCACAGCGAATTACGACAATTGTAAGAATTTCAAATATCTAATGATTGTCTTATTGTAATTATTGTGTTTTCTTTTTCTTTTCAGAATGACCATATCAAATCGTTTCTATTTAAATATCCTCTTAGTGGATTTGATATGAATGAAATCGCACAAATAGAAATGTTAATAACGACATTAACAATACGAAAACCTGTAACGAAAGTTTGCGATATTTTCACACTAGGCACTGCTTTATTAGCGGCTGTAATATTGAACAAAAGTGGTATTTTTTGAATTGACATTGAAATGTTTTAGATTCTAGGAACTGTGGTCACATATGTATTGGTTGCTTTACAATTCCAACAAAGCTGGTCTAAATAATCGACAACTGAAAATATTAATAATGCAGTTCTTTTTTTGTGGTATTGGTTGCTTGTTTGTTTTCCTCATCTTTACTAATCATATAGAATGCAGATCTGAAACGGAGGGAGCAATTCTCCAATTGCTTTAGAAAAATGGTGGATGCACCACATAAAACATCTTTTCCAGTACACTTACTTTTCAGATTCTCTTTTATGATACCCAAGCACTAAATAAATGTCTTTGTAACTAGCCGGTAAAAAGTCCTGTTTTTTTTGTATGACACTCTAATGAGACTGAATTTGAACAGCACGCTGTTTGTGATTTTTGAAGACACTCACAATCAGAGTAATTACGGAATAAGAAAATTGTATTCAAATTGAGTCTCATCGGAGCACTATCAAAGAGAATCTCTTGAAGAGAAAACAATCGAAAATCTTTCAGGGTTTCAAGCCATCTTTTCCCATTTATGTAAACTAAGTCCTCAGAGCAGATAACTGAACTGATAACAAATCGTGTAAACAACTACTTTATATAGAGAAATATAGAAGGGAAAGTAAAATAGTTAGATTAAACGAAAATGCCTATTTGGTTTTTGAATTGTTTATGTTCAACAATTTAATATAATATATATAAAAATATTTCTCACATTCTGTTTCAAATAGATTTTATAAATAATAATTAATATTAATATGTAGAAGGAAAATAAAACGAAAACTATGTTCTTATATAAACAATGTACCTAAGAAGGAGAAAAATGCACGACTATAATATAACTTTATATAAAATTTTAATTTCATAATCATAATTCATCCACAGCATGATTAATTTTGGTTTTAATATGTTCATCATCACTACTATTAATTTCTTTATTATTAATATCATCAGTTTTAGTAATTGTTTCACCAATCACTAGTTCATCAGCAGGATTCATTATTTTAAAATGTTCTTTTTTAAATTGCACATCTCTATGTACACTATCTAATATTGAATTAAATGATGTGTCTTTTGTATCAATATCAATTAAATTATCTTTCTCTAATTCACCACTGTTTTTTACCGATAATTTTTTAAAATCTGTTAACACTGATAACACTTTAACATTATCTTCGATTTGATTTTTATTATTACTATCATTAAGTGATATATCTTGTTTATTTTGATATTCTATTGATAATTGTTTTAATAACCATTCAACTTGTTTTAGAGTATCTTGTGATCGTTTCTCTTCCGTTGTATCATCACTTACCGTTTGATAATAAATTCGTAAAATATTTAGAGGCACCAATAGTTCTTTATTTTCTGAATTTATTAATGATTTTAATAAATCTTTTCTAACTTGTATCCATTGTGTATTACCAGAATCATTCAACATTTCATTTTCAACATCTTTTTCTTCATTATTACTATTATTATTATTGTTATTAATATTAATATTATCATGATCATCATCATCACCGCTACCATCTTCAATTGTGATCCGAATTTTATCTGTACCAATATTTGCTTTGAAACGCCCAAAAACAACAGTTTTACTAAATGCTAAACCAGTATGTTTATTTAAAAATTCTTGGACGGAAATTTTCAATTTATAAAACATACTTTCTTCATCATTTTGTAATAAATTATTATTATTATCATCATTATTTTTATATTCATTAATTGTAATATCTAATGTTGGATCTTTTGATAATGCTGATAATAATTTTGATGCATCTTGAGCAAATAAGAATACAGTTGGTATTTTAACATCATCTGTACCATCACCACTCATTGAGAACATTGGTGAATTTGTTGCACTACTACCTGATGTATGATCAATAATTATAGCACCAACAGCACCATATTTCTGAACTTTACGTGCTTTATCAACAAACATACAATCACCACGTTCCATTATTGCAATTTTACCATCAATTGCTTTACCTTGTACTAATTCATCACAACCACGAAATGGATGTATAATTATTGTACGTGCTGTTACTTTTTCAATACCTTTTAATGTACGTCCAAATTGTGATGGGCCAGCTTGTAATGTTAATAATTGATCTAAACCATTGGGATCTTTCATTAGAAATGTTACAGCTTGTGGTGTTGTTTCTAAATGTTGTGATTGTAATTTTGATAATTCCATCATTTCTTGCATAAATAAAAGACCTTCTTCTGCATCAACTGTGGAACGAGCCTATTTAAAAATAATTTTATGATAAATCATTATTATTTAATAAAATACATGACTTACAGCAGAGAATGTATGTAAAAGTTGTACACGTCCATCATTTAATGCAATAATATTAATACCCATATCTTTGATCATTTTCAAATGATTCATATTAGAAGCTGAAAATTCACCAGCAGTTAAACGACGTTTATTATTACGTTTTGGACACATTCCATCCACTAGATTACGTAATGGTTTTCGTACAATTTCAGGGAATAATCGATAAGTATTTGGACATGAACGTGCAAATTCACTATTATCAATTTCAATATAAGCATTAGTTTTTGTTAAATTAACATCAGCTAATGTTAATGGTAATAAATGTCCTTCAGTAGTAAAAATAAATTCATCTAAATTTAATATTAAATCATCTTTATCAGTAAATAATAAATATAAATATTTTAATGTTTCTGATAATACAAATGAATCCATACGATCTTCTTGTTTACGTGTACGTACATCGTTAACAGCAGCATAACCACAAGGCACTCTTGCATATTTTTGTAAACTTTTTAATACATTTTTACCAACATTCAAATAATATGGATCATTTGTTGCACTATATAAAAAATATGTTGATTCTAAAAATTCTGGTCGTAATGGATGATTGCCCCAATGTACTTGAAAATCTGTTGTAAATGCTTCTGGTATAAATGTATGACGTTGCATTACTTGATATAACATTTCATGTGTTTCAACTGCTGGCTTGATATCACCTTTTAATACTTGAAGACCTGGCCAAAATGCCAATAAAGCATCCATATAATTACGTGAATTTGTATGTGGCCTAAATATATTATTATTTAATTCAATTTAAAATACACAATTAATTTATTACCTATGCATATGAACATCTAATAACATTGGACCTTGTGAGATATATTTCATAATAGCATTATAATGACGATTAAAACGATTTAAATATTTCTCATCACCCAATAAAATATATGCTTTCAAACAATATTCATAATATGAATCAATACCAGCACCAACACCACTATCTCTTCGTACCCAATCACCTGAATGTACATTTAATACAGTACCCATTAAATCTGAACTGCGATGGCGCATCTTCCATAATTCATCCATTGCTTTATGTGCTTTCTCTTCAAAAATTGGTTCACCAGTTAAACGTGATAATGCAGCCATTTCTAATATCATTGAACCAGCACATGCTGTACATGTTTCTTTTGCTGCTTCTAAACGATCACTCTTTATACCAAATTTCAAATTAACCTATCAATTATGATTAATAATAAATAATAATAAAATTGAAAGAACAAAAATGTAATTAATTACTCTAGAATGAGGTATGCCTGTAGTTGTATTAAATGCTGGTAATAACCTATAACCAATATCTTTGGCCATATTAAGTAATTCACCCTTATACCATGGCATAATTCCATCACGTTGTTGCAAATAATCTGCTAAGATATGAGCTGATAATAAACCACTAAAATACAATAATAATAATTATTATTAATATTTATAATTAAAACCATGGAACAGTTTCTATAAATATTCACCCTAATATTCTTATATTTGTTTCAAATACTGAAACAACGACATCATTATCAAATGACACGTCTTTTATCACAAGTTTAACAGCATGTTCAAATTCTTCTAAATCACCTAATACCACCAATGTATCCAATGTGTCGATTAATGTCAATGAGAAACTTTAACAAAAACAAATAATAATTAATATTGATAACAATGGTAATTTGTGGGTGGCATTGGGAAAAAAATGTCTATTGTAAAAAAAAACAATAACAATCCACGTAAAACCATAAAGTTTAACAAGATGTAAATACTATAAAAAATTTAATTTAAAATAGAAATCTAAAAACGATCTTCATTAACTAGGCTTTTGAGGATGAAAATTGAAAGTTTAGTTCAAAAAATGGAAAAGAGAAAGAATCGCTAATAATTGATTCTAAAAACCCTTTCACTATGCCTTATTTAAAACTAGATCGCAATTACAATAATGGGAAAAAATGCCAAGTTTACAATATTTCAATGAAAGGTATCATTATTTGATGGTATTATCTAGATAGTCATTATCGTTAAATCTTATCTAAATTCGGTTGTTTCATTATTTTTGTCAAAGAATTGTTGTGATCCACTAGTTAGTTAGAATTATACGTTTCTATGAGAGTATTTAAAAAAAAACCAACTACTCCTATATAATTATAGTTTTATGGATTTTCATCACATATACGATTTTCAGTTCTATGATTTCTTCTACAGATGGTTGTTTTTCTTAGCTTCTCTGGTTTCTTTTTTCTTTAACGTTGAGTTTGTAGAACTGTTCTCATCCATATTAATGGCCTTTATAGTGAAGGCATTCATTTTTTATGTTAATGTTCATCTTTCGATGAGGATTTTCGCATTCTTTCTAATTTATTTATTTTAATAAAAATTGTAATTGTTAGTTTAATATACCGCTGTTGATTTATTGTTTAATTACACTCGGTTAGAAACGGTGACCAAATTGATGGCATTTAAAGATGATGACTAACCAGAGGATATGATTTTTTCCAATTTGTTGAAAATAAATAACTGTTCGATTATCAACAGAAATATATAATGCAAATAAAAACAATTGGACACATGGTTAATTTGTTGATGTTTTTTTTGTCAATAATAACCTTGATATTACGCAAATTTATACCATACTGTGGTGGAAATTGAATAATATCTTGAAAACATTATTGTGTCAGCATTATATTATGTAATAATTTACGTTTATAACATTATAAACAAATTATATTATCATGATTATTATGAAATATATTGAATATAATCAAATTACTCACTTCCCTAGACAATCATCAATATCACCCCTATTTGGTGTAAGTCCTCTATATCGTCCTTTACAACTGAGAGGCATCAATTCATCAGCAGGATAAGCATTTTCAATATAGGCACGATATGCATGATAGAACATATCCCTAGTTTCTTCCCTACAATCAGGATTGTGAAGAAGAAAAATGATGTTTAAAATTTTTTTGGAAATTTTTCACCTGAGATTATGTTTTTCCTCTCGTGTCATTCGCGTTTCTTCTGTTTGGCATTCCGTACAAATTAATATCAAAATAATAACAATAACACTAAATAGGGCATTCACTGATATTTTACAAGTATACATTTTTCTTAATTAGAACAAAATGAAATGAAGAGAAAATACACAGTTTTTTTTATCAAGAATAAGGTTTTATACTAAACACCATATTGTTTTTGTTTTTTCAAAACGACGTTATCTATTATTACAGCAACACAGGTGATAACAGCATATCATTCAACTGATGCCATTACAGATAGTGTGGTTGTATAAATGTTATTTTTCCACTACGTTGCATGTTTTTTTATTAACACACGAACACAACGGATTTGTTTCTATCTATCTAGCAATGTTTCGTTATTAATTGTCGCTGTGAACCGGAATTTAACATTATTTTTAGAAATTATTGCTTTTCAATTAATGTGTCAAAACGATTCTTTTATTCTAATGCAAAATCTGGGGATTTTTGCCATATGTATGATTTCAAGATAGGAGGAGTTAAATGTCAACTTTGCGAATTTTGATTGGTTAATATCCTTGTAGCACACCGAATCTGTCAGCAAATATTTCAGTTGCAGAACATTTTCGTTAGATGTCACAATAAAATTGTTGAATTTCCAATAGTAGCAACCATAGATAAATAGTACCAACTAAATAGAAATTTCACTCGACAATTGAGGTTAATTATGTGGTGGAAAATAATTTCGAATTTTTCTTAATAAATTATTTAAATATGGCTTATCGATTAATAAATACGAGTCGAAAATTAGAGAAATTAATTACGAAAAATTTAAAACAATGTAATATCTCATTAATTAAGGTATGATGAAATTGTGACATAACCACAAAGTTTTCATACTCATTTGTAACATTTGTAGAATAATTCAACAATACAAAATGTATTAAAAGAATGGCGATTATTTTGTGGGAAACCACCGAAAGGTTTTGAAAAGTATTTCGATCCACATAGTAGGCGGAATGTTAAAGAAACTAAAATTAATGAGAAGAAAGATGTAAATTCGAAAGAAGCACAACCGAAAGATCCACAATCTGAACAACAATCAAAACCAAAAACGCCACCACCACCACCTACACCGCCACCAACATCACCACCTGGTGGATCTAAATCGTATGATAATTGGTCATTTGGATTATTTGGTGGAACCGGTAGTAGGTATGTAACTTCAATTATTCTTGTTAATTGTGTGTTTTGAACGGAATATTTTAGGGGAAGTGGTGGAAAACCATTCGGAGATAATGATCGCGATCGGTGGTATCTTCTGGGTGGTGGAGCTGCAATTGCTTTTCTAGCAACAGTAACATTATGGGAAATGGGATACAAAGAAATCGGCTGGAAGGAATTTGTACATAAGTACCACACTTTGAATCATATTTATATAAGTTATTAATAATTTATTGTTTTTAAAAGTTATTTATCTAGAGGAGTTGTTGAGAAGTTGGAGGTAGTTAATAAGAAATGGGTAAGAGTACGCTTAACACCTGGCAATACAGTAGATGGTGCGGTAAGTTTTCAATAATAATTTTTTTTTAACGTCTCTTGTAAGAATGATTATTTTAGAATTTTCTGTGGTTCAATATTGGTAGTGTTGATTCATTTGAACGAAATTTAGAAAATGCACAAATTGAAATGAATATTGAACCACCAAATTTCTTACCAGTTATTTATAAAACAGAAATTGAAGCTTCCAGTTTATCAGGAATGCTTCCAACACTACTTATCATTGGTTTTCTTCTATATATGATGAGACGTTCAGCTGAAATGATGGGTGGACGTAAAGGACGACGTGGTGGTGGATTATTTGGTGGTGTTATGGAAAGTACAGCTAAATTAATCAATTCTAATGAAATTGGAGTTGGATTTAAGTAAATCTATTCATTTATAATTAGTCTTCTTCCACATTGTTAATTTATTATTGTTAATTATTAGGGATGTAGCTGGTTGTGAGGAAGCCAAAATAGAAATTATGGAGTTTGTTAATTTTCTAAAAAATCCCCAACAGTACATTGATTTAGGTGCAAAAATTCCAAAAGGGGCAATGTTGACAGGTATGTTGATTGAATAAAAATATTAGATAAGATATCAAAACTAAAAATTAGGTCCACCTGGAACTGGTAAAACACTTTTGGCAAAAGCGACAGCCGGTGAGGCTAATGTACCATTCATAACAGTATCAGGTTCTGAATTTCTTGAAATGTTTGTTGGTGTTGGTCCATCACGTGTACGTGATTTATTTGCAATGGCACGAAAACACGCTCCTTGTATTTTATTTATTGATGAAATCGATGCAGTTGGTAGAAAACGGGGTGGTCGTAGTTTTGGCGGTCATTCTGAACAAGAGAATACATTAAATCAATTACTTGTTGAAATGGATGGTTTTAATACAACAACAAATGTCGTTGTATTAGCTGCAACAAATCGTGTTGATATATTAGATCAGGCATTGTTAAGACCAGGTAGATTTGATCGACAAATTTATGTACCAGCACCAGATATAAAAGGTCGTGCTAGTATATTTAAAGTCCATTTAGGTTCATTAAAAACAGATTTAGATAAAAATGATTTAGCTAGAAAGATGGCAGCGTTAACGCCTGGCTTTACAGGTGCCGATATAGCTAATGTTTGTAATGAAGCAGCATTAATTGCTGCTCGTGATTTAAATAGTTCTATAATAATGAAACATTTTGAACAAGCTATAGAACGTGTTGTTGCTGGTATGGAGAAGAAGACAAATGTTCTATCACCAGAGGAAAAGAAAACTGTTGCTTACCATGAAGCTGGACATGCTGTTGCTGGATGGTTTCTTCAATATGCCGATCCATTATTAAAAGTCTCAATAATACCACGTGGTAAAGGATTAGGCTATGCTCAATATTTACCAAAAGATCAATATTTATATTCAAAAGAACAATTATTCGATAGAATGTGTATGACATTAGGTGGTCGTGTTGCTGAAGAATTATTCTTTGGACGAATAACAACTGGAGCACAAGATGATTTAAAAAAAGTTACACAAAGTGCATATGCACAAATTGTACATTATGGTATGAATGAAAAAGTTGGTAATGTTAGTTTTGATATGCCACGTGATGGTGAAATGATGTTAGAAAAACCATATTCAGAAACTACAGCTCAATTAATCGATACAGAAGTTAGGAAATTAATTGAAACTGCCCATAAAAGAACAACTGAATTATTAATGGAACATAAAGATCATGTTGCAAAAGTTGCTGAAAGATTATTAAAACAAGAAATTATTAGTCGTGATGATATGATTGAATTATTAGGGAAACGTCCCTTCCCAGAAAAATCAACATATGAAGAATTTGTTGAAGGTACTGGATCATTTGAAGAAGACACAACATTACCGGAAGGTTTAAAAGAATGGAATAAACCAACAGCAAATGATGGACAAACAACACAATCATAGTAATAATTGTTTATTAATTGGCTCTAGTTATATATTTCATTCAAGAGATGGTGTACATTTTTGTATTATTTTGTGACCAGATCTGTTATTGATTTGTTATTGTTTCATTTAAATTATCGAGTAAATTGATGTTTAAACAAAACAATAAATCGAAACAAATTGCTATTTTTTTTAATCTTGTTGAAAATCTATAGATTTTCATTAACAAAATAAATATACGGATTTTAATTTATTTATTGACGAACTGGTTTCTTCAGTGGAAACGTTGCATAAATAAAGTCTGCCATTTAACGTGCTCTTCCTTGTCCTACATGCTACTTGAAATAGACTTGCTTGATTATTAAAAGACCGCGTGTGATACTATATGTGGATATTTGTACAGATACAGAACTATAAGAATCTTTATAGATTATTCAAACAATTCACAAATGTGATCGCTAACATGATATATGCTGTCAATTATACATTTAAAACATAAAATGAACAATTACGAAATTAGATTTTTGAATTTAGAAACAACATGATGAATCGTTGTCAATTTTTATATCCAGTGCCAGTGGCGGTTTATAGTGTTATGGGGCCCCCATGTACAGTGTTGAATTCAGACATTTTTCTTCGGAAAAAATCTATATTCTTACTACATTAATGCATCTGTGAATGAAAGATTGATTTGGGGGCCCTTGTGTTTGTGGGGACCCCCCAGGCATTTGCCATATTAGCGCATAGAATAATGCGCCACTGTATTTTGCTCAATTTTACAATAAAAATTAATGTCGGAATATCTAAAACCAATTTCATATTTCGCTAATATTATTGTTATTTCGTTCCATTCCATTGCTCAGATTATCGCATAGATTGCAATGTACATTCAAATATAGAGTGGATTTTTATTATTAATCCAATTAAATTTATGAAAACCGTACAAATGGGATATACCGAAATCATCATTTATGGTTACTGATTCAATTGAAATAACTATTTTAATATGATAAATTGCTTTCGTAAAACAAATAATGCTATTGGAGCTTTGGATTTTCCGTGGTGTTGATTTAATATTTTTCATTTGTGGAAAGAAGATGGCATTGGTAGAGGTAATCGTATTTTCTTACACCTACATCATTAACCGTCGTAAATAATTTAAAGAATTCTCCTAGGAATATTCTTGACTAACCATTTTCGATAATATCTATTTAATTTGTCCCGTAGGACTATTAACCAAACCAGCAGATTTGTAGTTTTATAACTGTAATTGATCAAATATTGAGAGAGTATTAGCTTTTGAAAACGTTTCTTATTACATTTCATGTCAATTTAAAATTGACATACAAATTTTTCAAATGTGTATTATATTTGAATTTCTAACAAGTGTAGATGCTTACAGGTGATTTTCTCTAATAGTAATTTTAATCAATTTATAGGGTAACGTGAAACAACTGAAAGGTTTCATAATAGCTTTCACTCTAATTCCATTTATGAGCTTTTCGAGTTTATGATGTTTAATGGTTTTCTTCAATGTCAATATAAAGTTTGAAATTACTGTTGTTAAACATTTTGTTATGAAGGACGTAATGTGGGCTTGTTAACATGCATTGCACTTGATAATAATTCCACTTCGTAGAATCGCGGAATTTCCGTCCTGCAATCATAATCGCTAGTTGGTAGAATTGAAGTGTGTATATATACAACTACTATTGCGGACAGCATATTGCCGATTAATTAAAAGTTTTCAAAAAAAATTGTTGGTTATGCGCTAGTGGTAAAAATAAATAGAAAACCGCAGACTTGTTTAGTTTGAGAAATATAGATTCCAAAGTGCGCTTTTCTCAGACGAGAAAATCGTAATCTCACTACAATATGTACCTGAAGCATGCACATCCGGTTTAATGGAATTGTATAGGATGCACTGTTTCATGTTAGTAAAAGTCTTTTGCGATAGCCACTAGAGTCCGGATTCTATCCGGATCTTTACTTGATGCACTACTAACACAAGTCGACATCAAACTTGGCGTGATAGGTTGGCCATTATCGTTGTTTCCATTTAACCGTCACATAATAACTGATTGGCTATATTGCCCCTATTTATACAATATTCTTTTTGCTTTTCAACCATTAAAAAGGTATACGAATACAAAAACCAAAATATATAAGGCTTAAGCGATTTTCCTCATTTCTAGTTGGATCATTTTAAAGCTTCATGTTGAGTTCGTTTTATTTCTGTTTCATTTGTTAGCAGCAACCATTCAC
This sequence comes from Meloe dianella, assembly GCA_028455855.1. Lineage (NCBI taxonomy): Eukaryota > Metazoa > Arthropoda > Insecta > Coleoptera > Meloidae > Meloe > Meloe dianella. The sequence continues at coordinate 1,758,906 of JAPTHL010000054.1, read as the reverse complement.
CTGTGGAATATAAATAAATCACTTTCTAGAACGTAATTTGCCCACGGGAAAAGTGAGAGATAAAAATAATTGATGCTTTTTTTCCATCCCTTTTACAACCTTATTTTCGTCTGATATGTGTTAGATTTGCCTAGTAATGGTACATTTACGTCAACCATTTTTTTTATCTTTACAATTTCAGTTGAAATTACATACGAATAGGCTGATTCAATTTTAATATTCTTTGTAATTACAAATCTTGTCTATTGATCTTTGAAGCATTTATTTGAAGAAAGGTATTATTTTCTTAAAAGTTTATACAGTTTTAAAACGAAGTTAAAGTAAAGTTTAAGTTTATTTGAGAATTCGTTAACAAGTTAAATCTTAAATCTGGGTAATTCAAGTTTTAAATTTATGCAACAATTAAGGTGTCTTTAATGGCATATTTTCACATTGATGCTAATATCATTTTTCTATTAAAATTATGCACATCAAGAGTTTTGTTTTATCAAATTCTAATCTTAATATACCTCTATATCTATACAACTGCTTTAACTCATATAGCGAAGGTAATTAATTTAAAAGCGTATTAACCTCAGCGTGTTGTAATGTAAATATTTTAACGGACGTATTACCCTATTTTATATATACCTATATGTATACTCTTACAACTTCAAACCTTAATTTGTCCATTCACAAACAATCTATTCGTAATAGCTTAGATATTTGATCAATAAAACAGTAAATTAAATGAAACAACTAAAATGATATACTTTAGGCCATTAAATCTTTGGCTGAATTTATCGCTATCAGAAAATTACTGATGATAATATCTATTGTATTTTTTTATTTCCATTTTAAATAACAATCTCTAACTAATGTACAGTAATTCAGACGGAGTATTAAAAAAAATGTAGATAATTAGTTAATTTGTTATAATCTACAATGTTTCGCTAAATTTTCATCATAAATTTTGGCCTTGGTGTCTATCTAGATTGTATCTATAATTAAATTTAAAATACTAGAAACAGTAAAGCATAGTGATTTAAAAACATATAGCCGTATTTTTTTAATTTAAATGCACATTTCTAGATTGATTTTGTCTTCTTCTAACTCGAGCGTACAGCATCGTACCGAGGTATTTCCTTTGCACAGGTTGGCGTTCTTTTGTAAAGACTTACTTTTGCCGTGTAAATTTTTATTTTGTCCAGTTTATGTTCATAAAACAGTCGTAAGGGATCGTAAAAACGGGAAGATTCGTAATAGATAGAAGTATTGCTGTATTATACTTTACACTCGTTTAGGGACGCAGATTTATTAGAGAATTTGTATTATTCACTCCTGGCCTCTATAATCTGAGGAAAAGAATCCAACTGTGTTACCTGATTCAAATGAACCTGCATAATAACTTCTAGAATCACTAGTACGTGCGGAGGTAGGTGCATGACAAAAGTACTGATGCCATTTTAAAGATTGTAAAGCTATTGGCTTAGTAGAGATGCGAATTTTGAAGTTAATATACCAATTACGTACCTTTTGCAACTCACATGGTGATTAGATTTAACGTGCCACACCTTTCGTTTGGAGTTGCAGACTCTTCAGGCCTTTCGGTGGAAGCCTATCCAAACCTCTACTCAATGCAGGCTGCACCCCGAGGTAAATTAGCGCAGGTCACCCGCCGATAGCAGTTGACACCACCAACCTTCTTCTCTACTACCACTGCCACTACTACTCTCTACTCGGCACTGGTAGACAAGTTTGAGGGTATGTGAGTTCACTAAACCCAAACCAACAGCTTTTATTGTTGGCCCCTACGGAATGCAAAAAAAATCAATGTGATAAAAGTCTTGTTTCTTGGTAAACACTGTACCTAATTTTTCTTTCACAAAAGAGCAAATTTGCTGCTCACAAATTGGCATCATTTGTAAATAACGCTACAGTGTTTATGTCGAAGTTGCTCAACTGCATCTTAGGTGTTCGTAGACAGTACATAGATATATTGTCGCTCGACTTCATCTTCGCAGGTTTAGACAATGCTAAACTTATTATTGGTGCCCTTCTATTTACCCAAAAATTGTCAAACAAACTTCTAAAGGTGAATAGGAGGATGAAAACAATCTTTTGTTGAGTAGTCTCATAAATTGAAACAAAGATATACATTGTATAAATTTTGTTGTGTTTTTGTTAATATGAAGCTATTAAACCAAATTTTCATAGTATAAGCGTTATGTTTAATAGAAACAGTTGTCTTGAGGAAATTGAGGATTTTTAAAATTCTTAGCCATATAATAAATTCGCATTGGTATAAAGATATTCATAACATTCAATGTTTTTATATTGAAAATTATTATCAAGTGTAATTTTATAAACATTTTTTTTGTGATGTAGAGCATTTTATTTTAACTGGATACTGGCCCTCCTGGAATAAAAACGGAACACAGTAATAAAGGACGTAAAAGAATTGTATTATTATTTTTCATATCAAGTTATTGCAGTCTAGTTTCACCAAATTTTTGTACAAATAACAGTCAACATAAGTCGTGAATGAAATACGAAATGGTGAAGTTTTTTTGTTTATTTGCCGCCACCTTAAAGACGGGACTAATTTAACCGCACAGTGTTACACGCGGTATAAAAAATTGAATATTGCAGATAGTCCTGGTGAAAAAAGTGGAATGTGGGTGTAAAAAATGAAAATGTATGAAAAAACTAGAATATCCCTAGCGATGGTTGATATTAAAGCTATTTAGCATGTAATTTTGATTAAATTTTAAAAACGTTCGCTTGTTAGCAACGAATAATTACATCTGTATAAATTATACGTTCATTCAATATAAAAGTTTCTCTTCCTTGTTGATAACAAATGGAAAGAGGAAAACGAGCTGTTTTTTTTTGTTATTCTGATTCGAAACGCTGTTTTGTTATAATTTATATGTGCATTATACTGGATATTCGTATAGTTTTGAAATTTATGCATGTCAAATTTCCAGTTTTACTGTAGTAGTTTAATAACAATGGTGGTAGGGTGTTGTCAACAATACCACCACACAATTCATCGAATTATATGAATCTGTACGAGGCCAATTTAATATGGGCAACCATAGAGTGAACTCAATCTCCAGATTATTTTTCATTATGTTTGTATATTTATTGCGGCATTACCATCAATGGCAATATAACATTACAAGAACCTAGTATTAAATCATCAATGCATTTCCATAATAACATACAGAACACCCGCAATTAAGTAGTAGAGACAATCAAAAATGTCACCCCGTCGGTTATAATACAAGTTATGACTGAATGTCACGTCATACTCGTTCATATAACGTTCATTTTTTGTCGTTATTTTCTCTATTATTTCTTTTTCCAGAATTTTCAAATAGAAAAAATTTATATATGTGCTGAAATGTTTTTCCATAGCTTGTCGAGAATGTAACAAGCCAGACAAGCACTTTATTTGTTATTTATGTACATAAGTCAAATGTCAACCAAGAGGAGCCGATAATAAATGAAAACAGTAACATTCTACTGATAGTCGGAAAGAGCAGACGATTTTTTGTTTAAATATGAAGGCTGCTACCTATTGTTGTCAGAGTGTTGTCATTATGTTAAATACATTTACAAAAAATCTACATTGAAAAGAAAGAATAAGAAACATCATATAAATGCATTTACGATTGCCATCTTGGAAAATTACAAACTTCTCTATCGAGAATATCACATTATATAATAGAGAAATGTATCAAATTCTGCATTTCAACTAGATGACGTTTAGAGGAACCGTAAACGACATGAAAACCCTTAAATATATCAATAATTAAAATGGCAAGTTTAGGTAGTTGACCACTACAAATTAGCCTATCTGTTCTAGACTAGTACCACGTCATTCTCACAACTAATTATAACTAGTGGAAACAACTCGAGAAATTATACATTCAATTTCATCATTTACTGTTGTTAACTTTACAATGCAGAAACTTCATGTAGAATTATTAAACTCATTTGAGATATTAACATAACATTTAAACCATTTGGTAAGACATTTTACATTCTACGACAATATTGCAGGTATAAAATTACAGGTGGATGTATAAAATATATTTTAATTAGATTTAAATAAGAGTAACTTGAATATCTGTATGATAATCTCATAAAAATTAGTGTCCTGGCGCATCCACCATTTGTGCATATAACGCTTCAATGTTGTTGTGTTTTTGTTTTACTAAATAATAATCCTTGGTACTTTAATGATACGTAGTGTACTTGGAAAAATTTATTCAGGTGTAAATATAGTCAAACTGTTATCTTATTATTTAACTTTAATGTAATTCAAGATAGGAAACCTTATCGTAGAAATCGATTGACATTGACTTTTGCTTATTTAATATAATCACTTTTATACTCGTTTGTTGTTTATATTGAACGTTTTATGCTCGAATTAGTTAGAGAATTTTCATGGAAACCTCAACCTCGTCTCATTTAAAATAGCGGTTGTCGTATAATTTCTAACAGTAGATTGAAACAATGCAAAATCTTGATTTAATTATTTAATATTGTATCATTTTAGCTGTGTATGTTCTAGATGTTACTGACAAATATATTTTTGATTTGTTATTGTTTATTTTTGGCATCTCGTAATAAACAACAGTTGAAACTATGAATTTTTAAAAACGATTCTAAATTCGGAGAGTACACCAGCATGACGTTTCCATCAAAAACAATGTCTCTAGAGGCCAAACAGTGGCTACTTGAAATGGAATGTACATATATAGAGAGAGTAGGACAACGGGTAATCGCAATTAGGGTAGGTACCAGAGGGAATTCTTCAATAATTGTTTTTTTTTTGTATTTTGACCAAAACACAAAAACTGTCACTTGTCACTTGTCCATTCATTATATGCCTGTCTAACCGTCTGATTTGAAACTGATATTTAAAATGTGCCTTTATTAGTTTTTGATTTTATAATCAACACTAGTTTAGTACGTCATGACTTTCTATTTTTCGGTTTAAATTGAAATAAAAGACAAATGGAAAGTACACAGATTGGAATTGTTTAGTTTTGTTGAATTGCCGTGATAAAGATCAAGAATAAACCTTGTGTGACATTAAGGGCGAGTTGATACAAGGACTGGTTAGCAGACGACAGTCTTTTTATCTTGGTTTCTTCTGTCTTTTTTTGTGCTGATGATCTCGCGCGCGGTCTCCCAGGAATTACACAATGGTCGATATATATATATATATATATATATATATATATATATATATTTAACTAGAGAAATTGGATAGGAGTCGTTGTGACAGTTTCTTATTGTATCAACGTGGATTTTAGATGAAATTTTTCATGGTCGAGTATTCTATTGTGACACTCCTTCATGTTTGTAAGTTGTATATGTGTGTATGAGAAGTAGATATAACTGGAACGGGTTGTGCTGTTGTTGATGTTGAACGAGGGTGGAAGGTTTTGGTAGTGATGGTAATAGTAGTGGAGGTGCACATAGGAAGCAATATAACTCAAGAGTTTGGGGAATCGGGAGCAACAGTGCGGCAAGCGAATGAAACGGCACACCAGGGACTTAGTCATCTTATTCTGCAACCAAAATAGAGGACTGCTTCATACGTAGGTACATTGTTTTGTCGAATCAAGTTGACCTATGCTTTTTGTCTATTGTACTGGAATATTGTTTAGATAAAAAAAAATACAATCATAGTCAGCAGCTGAATTTTTAAGCATATAAAATATCGGCTAGAAATTTTTGTAATTTAAAGAGAATTTACAATACTATTTTGGTGTTAATAGATAAAATAGTTTATGTTCGCTTAAATCGTAAACGATTAACTAGAATAATTGATGAGGGTTCTTAAAATAATCGGATTTTTTGCTGTATCGTTGGGAACCGTATATAGTTTCACATTTAACTTCATTTTCAATTCCACTGGATAAATTGTGCTTTGGTCTGATATCAGCCCCCTATATCCCAAAGCTTAATTTACATGGACAATTGAGTTACTTAAATTGTATATGAGAGCTTATATAGTTATAGAATGGCGTAAATTCGTACTACTATTCAACTATACTATACTTGAGATTAGTTTAATTACTTTGTTTCTAGCAAACAAGTTACAATATTACTTTACTCTTAGTACTCATATTATATGCGAATCAAAATCCCTCATATGCTAAATTTATGCGGCATTAGTTTATTAGATAGTTTGTTGTAAAACAATTGCTAGTCGACAAACAACAACATAACGTACATAAATTAGTTACAGTTGAACTAATTGATACAATGGGAATAATTGTTGAATCCAAAATTTGCATAAAAATTTTGTACGAGATATTGCCTCAACTCCTGCTGTAAATTGGTTAAATTAACAAATTAGCGCGCATAGCAATAATTCGAAATATGAAAATATTCAAAAAACAAACAAACAAACAAACAACAACGAATTATTATTGTTGCAACACTTTTATATTTTCGTTAATTCGAAAATGGCTAAAATATCTATAAATTACATTATTGTTTCCGGATGGAATGTACTACAGCTGACTGTGGTTGGTTTGGTGTTCGTTCAGGAGGAATGAATTTGGTCAGTTTTTTTGTTTTTGGACAGCATCAACAATAAGGCTCATTGCCCGATACCAATGTTCCATAATAATCAAGCTTTGTGAACAAGGATATGAATGTTATATATCAATTTACCCTTGCTCAGTGAATGGTAAATGTGATAATACATCACGGGGCTAACTGGTCAGCTGTATTCTAACTCGATCGAAATACATCTGAACCCCACCAGTTACTTTAAAGTTCCATTGCGAGAAAAGTAGGGGAAATTTTTGTAATGATAACAGGGGTTAACATGTTTGAATAGCATTCTAAAGGTTCCGGTTTACATTTAACTCGCTGTTTTAATGGAAAAAAAAATGATGTCCAGAGTTAATCGATAATTGCATGCTCTATTTAATACTTGCAATCCCTATGATTGCAATGATTGCTTATATTGTATATTAGTATAAAAGATAACGATGAGAATCTGTTGTAAATTAAATTACAGTAACATATGTTCCTTTACCCTATAAGCACTGTATATATACTCAAATTAAAATGTAATTAGAAAATATAACCATTTATTCTATCCATGGGTAATGGTAACGTTATGGCTTGATGGAATTAACCTGGTGACGACTACGGAAGTGTTCTTTCACGGCACAAATTTGCATTTGGCTCTTGGTTTAATCAGCTTTTAGTGTCGGTCTTGGCATATAGAGAGAATAAGCATTCCCCTCCCAACCCAACTTCCCTTTTCCCACGTCACATTACCATAATCCCAACGATGATGGTAGATACTAGAGGACTATACCGACGCGTCCTAGTACAGCCTGCTACTATTCTATTGCCTCATTGCCAGAACATTTGAATGGAAATTTGCCGGCAATAAAGGTCCACGAATGTAGTCATATTAAGTCAAGAGAGAAGTACGGACATATATGCATACATATAGAGACATGTACATTTATATGCACTACACCTTAGACTGCATTTGTTATATAACCTTCCTAACAATAATCAAGATAGTTGGAAAGCGTTTAATTGCTTAGCCAACCCCTCGGTTATACTATTGTATTGCAGTTATGACTTGGCTAATGGAAATGGATGAGTTGCTATTTTGCTGGCCATGCGGTTATATCGAAATTATAACGATATAATCTACATTGCTGTTTGATTGCCCCATTCCCATCATTCATCGAAGCTTGGGGAGTCTTTTCACAAATATGGCCACTGTCTGCTATATACCCTGAATAGTACTAAAAATATAGCTTTGTAACGAGCGTATTATGTTCAATTAAAAAGCTTAGTTCTACAAAAGATAATTTAAATTTGGTTTTTTTATTGCATATTTGAGTGGAAACATTTTTGCATAGCGCATCCACCATTTTCCAATTTATTTTCCAAGGCGTGTTTTAATGACTTAATATTCGCTTAAACTATTTTCATTTCATAAATTAAAAACATTGAAATTATAAGAATAACAGAAATGTAAGTAAAAATATGAGAAATATATTTATAGAACATTAAATAAAGCTACTTTGTAACGTAAATAATTCAGCTTGAAGACTAAAAATAAAACCGTCTTCAATTACATACACCCACTGTGAAATTCGAAAGACTTTATTAATGCAATATTTTATTTTATGTGGCAAAAAGAAACAGGAAGCGCACAATATTTCATTTATCCATTCTGATTTTCTATTATTATTTTCTATTTGTTTTTTATCGTTATATTTGACAGAATTTACGTTGTATATAAAAAAAAATTAAGTTTGTGGTGTATAATGCAGTTGTAACAGCTGTATGTGAGTTTGTATATACAACGTTTTCATAGGAAATATTGTTTTACTTAAAAATTTTCTAAATGAAAATTTTCGTAATAAAACTTTTCATTGCACGATATGATAAAAAGATTACAAAACCAACGGAATTTGTTATATAATGAACCTGTTGATCAACAATACGATTGTTGCTTTACTGTAAAATCGTATTATCGAGGAAAGCATTTCATTAAAATTAATGGTATATCTTGCGGTCTACTGTAGTAGGTATATATAATATATATATACCTACTACTTGCGTATATATATATATATATATATATATATATATATATATATAATGAATTATCATCGATTTCTCGGACGTTTCTCGTTTATATTGTGATCAGTTGGGTGATATCCTATTTTCTATATCTGTATATGTAGTAAATATTTATTTCTACTTTGGTAAACATGTTCTGTTAATACTAGAAATGAATAAAATATGAGCATCATCGACACTCTTGTTTTCTGTTGGATTACTGCTATAAATCCTCTTTATGTTGACATCAAGCTTTGTAGCCAACTTGTCATTTTGTTCTGCTACTTTTCATCAAACGCTCAAAGTTGTTCAATTCTATTTTATATCTTATACACTTCATATTCTTAATACTATTATACGTATACTGTACGTAGATAATATAAGCTGCTATTTCTATTTCTATGGCTATAGCTCTTCTCTATGTTAGCAGGGAATGCGCAAATTGCAAGAACGTTTATCTATGTCAACATGAAATACTGAAACAGATTTTGCATTCTCATTGGAGTTTATAGGCAAGAGTTTTTGTGCTATAAAAATGACCTGCCGAGGTTTTGGCAATTCTCTCGCTTATACATGTATATGTTTATCTATATACACATATACACAAAGAGAAGTCGATGGATTTCCATTTTCTTGGCAATAGTTACATTGCACATAAATCTAAACGAACAAGAATAGCTTTTATTTGAAATTGTATTATGTATATACGGATGTAATTGGAAATTTAAATTTTCTCATTTCAAATATTTAAAATTTTTTAAATGGATAATCTATCATAATTTTTCAAAGAAAAACGATCAAATGAGGAAGAAGAAAATTCAATGATTTGCTTCTAAAAATTCTGTATAAATCGTGGTCTCGACCTCTATTTTTATTGTTAGTTTTTTCTCTTGCATCTCCTCCAAAATTAGTAATGTGATAGTGCCCCGATGAGTGATGAAAGCAACTCTCTATTTATACGTTTTTCTACTATATGAATATATATTTGCTGATGTTTTTTTTTTGGTGAAGATTTGTCTCACACCATTGTTATATTGCTTAAGCGAACGTTGGTTTAAATCTTGTTTGAGAGCTTTGTTAATTAGTAATTTAAGATTTAATTATAGTGAACTAAATTTGACTTGACTAGTTTAACGGTAAAGCATATGTACCAAATGAGGTAGTCGGTCGCCGGAGTCGACATCAATTCTACATATTCAATGCAACGTTCAAAAAGTAATTATAATCCTTCACAAATTTTTTTTTTCATTCTTCAAAGTACGATTCTACAGCTTCAATAAAATTATCAGCACGTTTGACGTACATTTTCGGACTTTCAAGCATTGCTTGAATTTGGTGGATTTCATTGATCTTTTTCGTTGTGTTGTAATAAATAATTTGTGAACAGGTGAATTGTTTTTTGTCTAAGGCCACGTAAACATAAAACTAAACGTAAAGATATCGAAGAAAGTACTTATTGTTTTTGTTTTTTAATAATTAGTTCAAATATTGGTTATTGTGATCAACTTATTTAGAAAACTTTTTAATTATCGTTTTATATGAAATATTTTATTAGACATGATTTAATAAATGTGGACCTTATAAAAAGGCAATTCGACAAGCTACATTTGAAGCGTAAGAAAATGCTGAAATTCAGGTGCGTCAATCGTCAGCAAGTTCACCACCACATAAAATTTTAACTCAAGTTGTGCCACCTTAACGTTTCTTGAATAGAAAACTTCCAACATATCGTAAATTATAGTTCCAAGATTGGTGGGCCTCCTGCTAGCTATTACCAGGGGGCGGCTGTTTACGTGCCTCATGATAGTTACGCCACTGTTCTAAACAGAACAGATAAACAACAATTCGCATAGACATTAAGATAAACTATGAGAGTTACAAGGAGTACTGATAGACTGTGTAATTTTTAAATATTACATGTACGTTTAGCACATACTTACTGGGTTAATAGTTATTTCCGTTTTACAATAATTCAATCTCTGTGAAATCTAGCGTGAATTTATCCACGTTTTATATGAACTATTTTTCAATTGATCAATGTGTTGTTGCTAAAAAGGACACTAGTAACTTTGCAAAATGAAAATGATTTATTTGATCCACATTTATAAATGGAGATTTACGCTTATCTGTTTGATATTCGATTCAATTAGATTTTCAATTTACTACAAGCCTACAACTAAATTTATCTATAAATATATACCCTATATACCTATAGGTATATAAATACATACATATGTGTATTTATTTAGTATTTTCTTCATTGATTGTGGATTAAATCAGAATATTTGGAATTGACGTTGCGATAAATTCAGTTTAAAGTATAAAGGCGATTTGTCCGTTTATATCGATTTGATAGCGTTCTATCAGCAACTGATGCGATTTACTCTCGGTAGTTGGTAAATTTACGTATGATGTGAAAATAAATTGTTGGATGAATTAAATTCTCATCCTATCTGTAGGATGACATTTTATTCTCCTGTCCATTAGCTACGTGACAATTAAATACGTTTTTCGTTTTATTAACAACGACCTATCGTTTCAGTATGAAACAAAAAATGCCAAATAAATCAATAAGTTTGTTTTGTTTAATGATTTTGAATGTTAACAGAATTTATGAGTTGACGAACGATAATAATAACAACACAACAAATATAACAAACTGATGTTCTTTATGAAGTTTTTGGTCTAAATGTAGTCATAGAAGAAAATTAACTTGAAAGTTGGAACTATGCAAATAATAATAATAAAGCTTTAGAAACTAAGTATACTTTTTGTAAACTCATTATACAACCGGCCATTTAAAAGTTGAACTTTTAAGCTTCTTAAATATGAGTCAGTTTCCTCAACTTTTATAGTGACTTATTTTTTGATATAATTTATTCAATAAGTTTTTTCCCAACTCAACTGGTTACTTGTAGTTTTTTTTGTTATCAAAAAACAAGAGAGGGCGGAAACAAAAAGGACAAATGGTTTCTGTGATATTATTCACGTGAGGATTGCGTATTAACATGAAAATAAATTTATCTAAATACAAATAGGATGTGTATAACTGGAAACTTTCTGCTTTATCTACCTATCTCTAGGATAATAGTAGTAGTATGCTACAATAATAACAAAAAATCTCTTTCATGGCTCTATTTTGTGAACATATGTCATATCTGTTTTGAATTTTACATCAACAATTTTTTAATGCTTCACACTTTTACTGGAAAAGAAAATGCAGGAGAGAACAGCAAAAAAAATACTGTAGTGTATACAGTTAGGCTAGAACAATACAGCGTACCTTCTCAACCACCTGCGCGATGTCACTAATTACTGCCTATAATTAAAACACAGTCTAGTATATGTGACTTTCTTTATTAATAACAACGACAACAACCAACTAGCACCACCAGGGCGTCAATGGCATTAGCATATGTGTTGAAATAGAAGACTCTTATAATACAATTACCATTATACAGATTATTCAAATTAGTTCATAATTAATTCTCTAATTATATTATTATTGTTATTATTCGTTTCATTTTATAGTCTACATTGCTATTGGACTATGTTCAGACATGTAATTAATTTCATTGTATATGGTTATAATAGAATATTGTTGAATAATACTGTCTAGAATTTCACTAAATGAATAAAAAGTTTTCTTACAGACTTTATGAACAATATTTCAACGAGAAAAAATCACTATTATTAATACGACAAAGCTTCAAAGGAGTGTAGGTGTTGAAATATTATCACTTTACTTTAGAGGAGATTAATTTTTCCATTCTTTGTAAACTATAAATAATCCGATGAATGTTTTAGCTAACTAGACTTGATTAAAACCATTGTTTTGTTGATTCGATTGTAGTCAACTTTAACAACATTTACAATCAACTATCTAACGAAATAACTCTTAGAAATACAATGTTCGGCGTTTAATGTGGTTGTGGTTGAATACATAATTTGAGACTGTTTTGTATATTTTATCTGTACATACCCTTATAACAGTTTTTTTTTCAGGGGGATATTCTGTTGTGATGTCGTGCTTTTGACAGGTCAAACTTGTAACATCAGCGAGTCACTGTGATTGACTTTGAAGACGACATCATTAAATCTACATAGGGTAACATGTATCAGAGTGAATACCCCTATTTAGATTTTCCATAAAGATTCTATATTATTTTTTTTTATTACGGTTAACGATAAGATTTGTGTATTTGATTTAAATGATAAACATTCACTGATTTACATATAAAGAAGGGTGCATTTGGAATGATTTGTATTCAGCGGAGTAAGTTGTAAAAAATCATTAGCTTCCAAGAAGCTTTATAAGACAGTAGTGTTCCATAGAGACTAATGCTGGTTCGCATTACCTTTAAGTGAAATACGGAGTATCTAATAAATATCTTTCTGGTTGCGTTATTACGCACAAATAACCGGAATAAGAATAAAAGGCAAAAATGCCACAGAGGCTGTGTTTTCTTTTTTACCGTTCTGCTCTATATAGTAGGGTACGCAATGTAATTGATAGCAGATATTTGTGGTAAATTTGGAAAGTTTAGGATTGTTGTCAGTGTTATCGGGTAACTGATTATTGAGTAAATATTGTAATTTGCAGTTTCACAAAGTCAACAACCAGTCTGATTAAAGTTGAGAGAATGGTCGTATTTAGAAACCATTTAACTAACTGACCATTGCAAAGGATATTTACACGAAACTCCCTATAATACTCGTTAATTACAAAGATATTTATAAATTTATTTTAAATGTAATAATTTAGTCTTATCATAATGACTTTGAAATCTAACGGTAGTCTATTTTAATACGAAAATTCACCCTTTTACTAGTTAGCAATTATAAGGTGAAACGTAATTTCTCATTAGTGAAAGCAAGATAGGTGCGGGATGGTAAATCCATCACAAAGGATCACGCAGGTCATCTGATAAAGGTTTGCACGCGCATTATCCAGATAGTGGCAGTGATTTACAATGCCGTATTTCCTTGTGACTACATCACATCACAACTATCTCCAACCCTAAACTACCCACCATCAACCTACCGTTAACTGATGCCAATTTCCTCAAATCTACCTGTGGATCGACCGAATTTCCACAAGCTCAAGCTAAACCAATGTAATAAAATCCGTTGATTTCTCTAATAATTTGATTATTAGAATTTTAATTGATTACTTAGCTTCCTTGTTTTATTTGTGGCAAAGGTGAAGCTCTTCTTGTGTGCATTCAATAATTCGGTTTAGCGGTTGTAAAAAGTTCGGATAGTTCAAAGTCGAGCAGCAAATTCAATTACTGACATAATATAAGAGGACTGGAGGCTCGTAAATTGTTTGTTGAATTAACAAAAAAGTTTTGATAGCCAGCATTATTTTCTCTAAACCAGCCTCTCTCTTTACTAAATCCTGTGAATTCGAATTGTCGAGAGGGTAACATGCATACACATACACACATATACAGACACACCACATACGTACATCCACAAAGAAGAAAAAGCAAAAAAAATAAAATAAAATCGGAACAAACTAACTTGAGGCTAAGCTCTCACACATAACGAGCAGATCAATAGCACCTGTAAACGTAATCATGCGAAACTTTCAGAGTCCAAATTAAATTACCCAGCTGCTGGCTGCCACTAACTAGCTTGCTTTGTGCTTAGTCTCTCTCTTCTACACGTACGGACAGGATTATCGATAGGAAAGATCTCTTGTTGCATGTTTTTAATATAAATGAAATTGTTTTTGAAATTTCATCAGAGTACGTAAATGTTTTTGTTTTCTTCAGATTAGCATTGTTATTATTATTATTATTATTATTATTATTATTATGGTTGATGTTATTTCCAATCAAATATTGAAATATGTATATTCCATCTGTTGATTATTTATGGTAAAGTTCAATTTATTTTTATTGTTGAATGTTATTTAGAATTTAATGGTAACAAGCCATCAACGTCACGAACAAAATGCGAATTAAACTTTGTTATTTTGCTGCAACGCCCGCAACAGTTCTATGTATATGCCCGTACATTTTTCATTTTATTATTATTATTATTATATAATCATTCTCGTTCCATTTGCGACTGTAAAATCAGCAATTAACATCGTGTGGTTTCCATGTGTTCAACAGAAACTTTACAGTCGATTCTATTTATTTTTTGTGCAAATAACTTTTAAGAAATACATTTTCTTCGAATATCAGTTAACAATTAAGTTATTTTTCTGTTTTGAGTTTCGAATGGATTAGTTGAGTCGGAAGTCTTTGGATATATCTTTTTCAATTGCTTGTTAGAGACAATTCATTTCTGTATTGTACTTTTATTAATTTACTCGCTAAAGTTTATCTTTTGTTGAATAATGGCAATCTTGTTCGTAATTTATAAGAACATCACTTTATAAAATATTTCTATATTATCTTATTTGTAATTTGTATAAAATGGAATCTTGTTGATAACTATAGCGTAAAAGATAATGCAAAAATTAACGTCGCTATATAACTTTAATTATGGCCGTAATGGGAACACAAGGTGGAGGAACAATAGCCGACGGCCAAACAATAGAATTCAATGCTTTTGTATTTATTATTATAAAATAAATCGATTTTCAATGTATAAACTTAATAGGATATAATTAATGGGAGAAAAAATGAAAAAAATAACCAATTTTCGGTGTGGTAAATCGACAATTTTTATTCAAAAACTATACATAACGTAAAAATAACGAAAAATGAAGCACATGCTTTCTGTGGAGCTGATGAATTTTATATTCATAGGAAAAATAAATGCCTCCACACAATCTTCTTATATTCAAGTTTATGGCTCACTTTAAGGGGGTGTACGGTCTTCTACATGATAAAAATAAGGATTATTCTAGAGCAACATTTCAAATAATTCACGAAAATGAAAATGATAAACTTTCTGAGAAAAATATACGAAAATATCGTCTCTTCTAAACAAGCAACAATATTCCAAACATCAATCACTGGATTAATTTGGTAATTTACGATTTTCCATTGTGGCTCCAGTTGTTATCATTGACATCATCATCATCATCATCATCATTGAGGCTATGTTAATTTCTATACCGTACTGATTTAAATCATCATTTTGACGTTGCGTAGATATTATTCAAGTTTGACATGGCCCCTGTTGAAAATTTTGCACTAATTAATTTAGCACTAATTCTCCGCCCCCCCAATAAATTTGCTGTCGTAGGCAGGTGCTTGTATAGCGCAAATCCGACAGTGATTATAGTTGGAATTATTTAGATATAAACGTTGAATAAATAACGAAAAATTGTTCACAATTACATTATACAAAAATTTTAATTATTCCATATGAAATGCGTGTTCTATTTTTTTTTCTTTTTTTTGGCCATCTGTTGTTATATAAATAATTATCACTGTTTGAATTATGCTGTTTATTTTACGTTTTATACAAAAAAAAAATTAACCAAGCTGTACTCTTCTTTCTATACGTGACTGTGTAATACGTACGTATATGAGTTGGATTTAAAACGTTTTTGATTTCTATAAAAGATAAACACGAATGTTGGTAAGTTAACCGATTTTATTAACATAGCAATAACGAATAAAATTAAGCAATAACTATAAAGCGTACATTATAATTTTTCTGATATTTTAATGTCGTGTTCGTTTTGTTATTTATTTCTACAATAAATTTTACATCAAAAGTGCATCCAATTAAATTTGTTTTATCGCTAGCCAGAATACGAAATGTTCGTAATGATGATCAGTATTAACGTTACATCACCGTCTCGGATAATTAGCCGTTTGGTCCTAGATACAAAAATCGTTGAAGGTCTTTGGATTATCTGTAATCTTCTATTGCAAAGCGCTTTAGTTCGTATTCTGTGCGTGAAAGTTCAATTTACTCTAAAAGCTTTTTTTATTATAATTTTACGTTATTACGGTGATGTTTGAATTTTTTTTTTGTCTGTCTTTAGGTGAATGTTTATAAGGTTTACATTAACAATTTTACTGGATGTAAAAGGCAATTCTCAAAATAAGAGTAAATTGTTATAAAACATTCTTGTGTCCGGTCATGTTTTCCTACTGCCTTCATTGTTCACATTCTTTGGTTTTATGGACGACCGAATTATTCCGAGTTATTTCATTTTCTATAGTGATCGATTCGTAGGTAGGAGACGTGAGGGATGCAAGGTGCAAAGCCGGAACCAATTCCAATATATGAAACTTTAGTATTCTGTTAAGAGATGTGGCATAAAACAGGGAATAAAAGTAATTTTTGAATATAGGGTTTGCCATAAAAGTGGTAACTAGCCTAGGGATATATGTGTATTGTATTGGCTATAAGAGGAAAAGGGAAGGAAATAGATTTTTTGGGGTTTGTGTTGTGCAGGATATTCTACTACTCTGCTAGTAGTTGAGAAGCCATGTATGCCCTGTCGAAACCAAATCCGATTGCGGCTTTAGCGGGCAAGCTATCACAATAAATTCTCAAAATGGCACACATCTACGCGACGTTCAATTTGGTTTAAACGTCCTCCGTTTTGATTCCCTATCGCAAATCTAGTTTCAGAATTGTTTCTCAACTAACATTCACCAGAAAAACATTAAAACGTTAATACTATTATATTAAAAGTTTACAGATTACGAATTTAGTTGGTTTTTATTTGAAAATTGGATTTAAATTTAATCAAATAGATGTGATCACTTAATGGATTAATGCGATGATAAATTTTTCGTAATAGAAAACATTCATATTTTTGTTTTGCTTGGTTGCTATATATTTTTCTTCTTATGATTCGTGTGGAAAGTTCAGAAAATTTATTTCCACCCCAATGGACACGCTCCTGTCGAATCGGCTAACAAACAATTCCACTAGCCAGTTGTGATGTCTCTTATCGTGTTCTATCTAGATGCGTTCATCAAATCACTAGGGTCCAGTAAAATATAAAACTAACCACAAACACCCACACACTCACACACACACACACACCTGTGGATGCGTGCTCCAATTCTCATCGTAGTGTTGATTTTATTAATTCCCTAACGAGAAATAAGAATGTTCAAATATAAATAGTTTGTAATTTGAAGTTTCGTAGGAATTCTGATTTAAAAAAGCATTGTAGCCTGGAATCAATTCAAGTATTGATCCTCGTCTTAGTGTCCATTCTATTTTTAAATAGATTCTAATAAAACCCTAAGGAGATAAACACCGATTGTTTTACGTATTTTTAACGTGTTTATGTGTACATTTTTTTTAGCAACATTCACGTGTGCACAACTTATCATGTGTTGCTTTTAGACTCATTGTCAGAATTCGTCTTTCAGTACTGTTGACAATAGCAACGTGAGGCAAAATTGAATTTACATACCACTGACGTGTACTACTTTTCCGTATCGTGATGCAACTCTTTAACTGGGAATTAAAAAAGAGAATGTTCTTGAACCTTTAGACGTGAAGGAAATCCTTCTTTTTCTTACTTGGCGGTTTGTTTTTCATCGAGACGATTATGAATAAAATTTGGGTTTTGTGGGCTATCAGGTGTTTGGGAAAGTTGACACATTGAGATTATAAATTGAGAAATGAAATACCATAAGCAGATTAAAAATATTTTATTGCTTCTTTGGGCTAGAGTGAATCGAATATATTTTTTTAAATATATTTATATATACATGTATAGTTATTCTAGATTAACACATGCATACACTATAACTATTTAAAACATTCCTCTATGAATTATGATTAACGGTATTCATTAATCTACATAACTTTGTAATTCTTTCCACAATGTTTATTGCTTGTCTTTTAAAGTCAATTTTATAAATGTTTATCAACGGTAATTTTGTAAATTATATAAAATCAGCTTCAGTCAATCGTCTCACTACGTTAGACATTCAAACAATCCGCTTTAACAATCACCAAAATTAAATTTTAATTGAAAAAGAATATTCGTACATTGACATTTTTGGCGAAAACTATAAATTTAGGTTAATTGTAAAAAGGATTGTATAAATGTTTTGTGTGTCTATTCTAGCCTTTTAATAGTGAATAATTACGGACTCTGAATGCAGCCAATAGAAGTTTATAATTTTTATTAATTTATTGAATTCGTTTTCAATTTAATTCCTTTTAAAAAAGTATTTGGTGTATATTTGTAAGGCTGCGACTAGTTTCAAGCTTATGAATTTTTTTTTTGGAACAAAGAAAATCAAATCTCAATCACGCTTCAGTTTCATTCAAAAACAATTTAAAAATTATTAGTCATTATTCTTTTATTTTTGTTTTTTTAATAAATATCACTTGATTTTCAATTCACTATCATTAAGCCTTAAAATTTACCTTAACATTAATTGCATGCAGTATTGCTTCGATTTTATTTCAACGTATGTATATTTGTAATTTTTACATCGAAAAAATTTATAAACTCCACATCCATACTGAATCATTCATCATTAATTAATTAAAAAACAATTTCTATAATTCTGAATAAATCACAATCTTCATCTCAATCTTAATCATGATTTCTATCAGTTGTGGAAATCATTGCGACTGAGAGATCTAGATCGCGACTTGTTCGTAATTTTGAACTTTTTCAATAATTAGGGTCTTTTGATTTTGGTTGTTTTTCTATTGTCATCCGGGATTTTTATTTGTTGTTGGAACTTTTCAAATCATCGGATTGTTTTTGGTTGAATTTTTTTTCTGACAACGCATAAATGAAACTGTCAGAGGAATTGCGGATGACCGCTAGATTTATTGGAATCGTTGCTTTTCCATTCCGTTTTTTTTTGTTTTACAATCCTTATTCCCTCTTTTTTCTGATAAAAAGCTTCATTCAAATAGAGTATGCATGTTTATATGAATCAAAATCAAAAGAAATAACTAAAAATTGAAACTGAAATGAATTGTTTTTCTTTTATGTATAGATTATATCAAAACATTAATTAAATTAATTCTTCTTGTTTTTATACAATTAACACAGATTAACACGACTAGAATAATAATAACTGAATACATCTTTCAGAAGCGAATTAAGACAGTCTTTTTATTGGACCACTTTTGTAAAATTTTTTGCATTGTATCAGAAACAGGAATCGAATCGTTGTCTTTTGGATTTTATTCAATTTCTTATATAACAAAAAGAAAATATATTAAAGATCTAATAATACGTTTCTGAAAGACGAAATGTTATATTACAACAGTAATATTCCATGTTGGGTTTTTTTCCCCCTACTTGAATGATAAAATAACCATTCTAGAGTTAAATTAAATATCTACAATTGAAAATCTATGTCTAGACAATGTATAAAACAATTCGTTGTACAATATTGGCCATCAAAATTTGTTTTAGTGGAGCAAATTAAGGGAAAATGTAGGACAACATAAATAAATATGAAATAATTACAAGATAGATTTTGCAATTAAATATTGATTTGAACATTAAAAGACTATTATTGACTGGACATTTTCCTGCGCATGTATCATACACACGGTTAATTATATAGAATTAAATTGATTATCACTAATGATAAATGCAAATAATTTCCATATTATTTATTGTTTTCCAAAATAACATAGCCGGATGGATAGCAATAAATAATGAATAGTTTTATTAGTTTGTTCCTTCTTTTTTTTTGTTTTGTTTTGTAATGGATAACGTTAATTTTTTTATTACGAATTGACATCTACGTCTATAAGGAGTTTTCGTTGCTTTTATTAAATTCTGTCAGTTTACGTACGAGTATTAAGCGTTTTTCGGTATTTCGAGTATTGCTTTTTGTATTGCTTGACTGTCTTTCAGTCGCAATATCAATGTTATTGTTACCATTATTATTATTCCATAAATATTTTTTTTTTAAATTCAAATTTATTATAATACACGAGCTATATATATACATATATTCAATTTAAAATAGGATATAAATCAATTTTTTTTTGTGTAAATTCTTCCAAAAATTCCTACAGATTCAATTCAGACTGAAGTTGAATATCTTTCTTCTTTTTTTGTTGTGTGTAAGGAAAAATGATACACAAATCGAAATTGATTGAGAATTGCACAGGTACTTTTTTATAAAGTTTCAAGATTCTTGTCGAGCAACTAATTTTGAAATGAGATTTTTTGATAGTTTTGTGAGACTATTGGAATTTTATTGTTATCCGGAATGTGATCGATTTTACAGTGTCTCCCATTTCCGTTGAAATTAAATACATTCATTGCGATTCTATTAATGTCAATTTTGATTTTTGCAAATACTCAAAATTGGAAGACCGATAATGTTGGGGAAGTGAAAGGTAGTTTAGTATCACATGATTTTTGAATTTTTGAAACATTATCAAGAAGATTCGTTTTACGATAATGACGTCTTTAAGATGTGAAACGTTTAAATTCTGTTGGGCGTACTCAATGAACCAATATTTCGACGATCTTGCAGTTATAAAACGATCAAAATGGTAAATACTTATATTACCATGAAATAATTTACTGCTAACCAATAGTATTCTCTAGTGGCTGCAAGAGTATAAATTTCAGGGAAATGAAACGTTTTTACAAGGTGTCTGATTATTCTTAAAGTTACTTTACGACCAAACAAAAGAAAAATAACTCGAGCAGCACAAGGGAATGTTGATAAATAGTTGGGCTTTTTTAGAAACAAAACATTGGTCAATTTTGCGGTACATTTCAAAGAGGTTGAATTATTGTAAAACGGAAATAATAAACCAACATGTAATATTTAAAAATTACAGA
Source organism: Meloe dianella (assembly GCA_028455855.1). Taxonomy (NCBI): domain Eukaryota; kingdom Metazoa; phylum Arthropoda; class Insecta; order Coleoptera; family Meloidae; genus Meloe; species Meloe dianella. Next base: position 1,737,563 of record JAPTHL010000054.1, on the reverse strand, counting down.
GACTATCAGTACTCCTATTAACACTCGTAGTTTGTCTTAGTATCAATTAGAATTGTTGTTTATTGTTGTTCTCATTAGAACCATCGTTCTTCCCAATGATTCACAAGTACCCGGCATATGAAGAGATATTGATAAATAGTGGGCCTTGATCCTTTACACCGATCAAAAACAATTTGGGTTATGATAATAAGAATAAACATCTTAATGGATTTGTCGTTAATTTAACGATGGCACATCAAACTTTTTGAACCGCCTTGTTACAATAGATCAAACTTGAATTGAAGAAATGTATAAAGAGTGTGCATGAGTCGACTGAAAAAGTTCTTGCTGCCATTTTTGGGGCAAAGATGGCATAATTTCCATTGATTACTTAGAACAAGGAGAAATCAATAGCAGGAGAATATTATTCATCTCTTTCAACTAAACTAACAACAAGGAAAACTTTATAAATCCATCTTGTCTTTGTTGGACAATGCCCATTCTCATAAGTCACTTGTTGCAATGCAGAAAATCAATGAAATCGGTTTTGTCGAACCTCCAAATACAAAAAATCATTGAGTAGTAGAAATTTTTTGTCAAACGAAAGGAATTTTTTTATAAAGGATTACAATAATGTAGGTACTTCAGAAACTTTCTAATCTAGGCCGACTATTTACCAATAAATATTCCACAATACTTTGATGTAAGGATTTTCTTATTTGAATCAGATTTAGAAATCAACTGCTTTCCACAAATATCATTTATGATTGTTTTTTTTTCCAATAAATAGATTTCTCTTGTGGTTGACAGAATTAATTCATACTCTAATATTTAATCGATTTATAGCAATGATTCAACGTAAATGGGACATACTGTATTTTTTAGATAAATAGAGAATAGATGCGACTGTAAATAATATAATAGATACACAAAATTGACATTTTTCATAGATATAAAAATATATGCTGTTAGTTTAACACGATTGACTGTATAAAATATATTTTAAAATAAACAGATTAAATGTGTATTTAATTTTTGCTTAATTCATTTCAAGATTCCATTTATTTGATTTATTCATCTTTAACGCTCCTGTTGCGGCTGTTTTACCAACTAATGTTAATTGTTTTTTAAACTCGTGACGAGTTATTAAGAACGGATTGTTTGTGTTTAGAATAAATATTCAGTTTGAATTAGACGCAATTTCGGGGAAATTTTGAAACGAATTAGAATGAAATCAATGAAAATTTCTTTACTAATCTACAGTGATCGTTTGAATTTCGGCATGTATGGCACAATCATCATCATCATCATCATCATTATTACTATCAATTCCGTCAGATTTCCCGGATTTCTTACCACGCTCATCCCAGAATAGACATGCCGTTTCTTGATGTTTATTCAAATATGATTTCAATGCGAACGTTTTATGACATTGTGGACAACTGAAATTCTTATCACCGGAATGCGTTTGCATATGTGCACGTAAATTTGACCGATCAGCAAATGCTTTACCGCAATGGGCACATCCATATGGTTTTTCACCAGTATGTGAACGTAAATGACCTTGTAATAACCAAGGCCGTGAAAATTGTTTACCACAAACCCCACAACTATGCGCTAATTTATGTGTTAATAAATGCATAGCTAATGCGGGCATACTAACATATGCCTTACCACAAGTCATACATTTCTTTGCTGATTGTGAATCTAGACTTCGATGAGTTTGTTTATGACGTGATAAATTACTAGATGTAGCATATTGACGGCCACATTCACTACACGAATAACGATTCGTTTTGGTTGTTGTAGTAGTAGTAGTAGTTGTTGTTGTTGTTGTTGTATCAATTTCATTTGTTGTTTCTATATCACCTTCGTCATTTTGGTCTTCTTCAACAACTTTGTAGAACTTCTGTAAATACAAAAGGTATAATTACATGTAGCCCTTGAAATGCTCTAAATACTCAAACAATAGAATAGACTGAAGTTACATATTCAAACGAGACAAATCAAATATAGAATCTTTAACATGGTTGACGTGAAAGTTTACGTTTCCAAAAAAAAATTAAACCCTTAAGTAATCTAAAACCTTTAGATAGCATTTTATTGAAAAAACCCACAGATTTTTTAACGCTTTTGCAATAATAACATATTTAATGGGACCACCAAGGGTGTTTTACAAAATTCTATGAACATGTCATTCTTGTTTATAATTTCCGTTGCCAACTAGTTGAAGCTACAGGTACTATAGAAGTTCCGATGGAGCAATTGATAATAGATTATTGCAAAGTTCAAATAAGGTCAAGTAATCCATATACACTCTGCATATTTAGCCAATAGTCCCCTCAAGATTTACAGCTGAATTATAACATGATTTTGCCTTAGCTGTAACCGAAAAAATCTATATCATATGGGAATATTTTAATGTTAAATGTGAGGATATAAAGAAACTATCTTCTTTTTCTCTAGCAAATCAGCAAGATTTGTTCCTACTCAAATGTTTTCAGATCCTGATTCGATAGACTTATTTTTTATTGTTTTTTTTTTCATATCTTAGAACAACTTGAGGAATGTTATATTTTTCAATCAAGTTAAGGTTCATCCTGTTTAAGCTGAAAAATTCCTTTAATAAATTGTTTGCCTGTGAAATAAATGGTGCATGCGCTTGGCAACTTCACTGTAACATATGTGCTTCATATTTTAGCCGAACTTTTTGTGAGTAACGATAATTTTCTCTATAATACCGATAATATACTAAAACAGTAGAAATGGGGAAATGCGTCAATTAGATACTAGTAGAAAGTGGTCAGATAGTGCCGCACCCTTATAGGATAAATGGATTGTAGGTGGAAATGGTGGCCCGGCACTGTGCCAATTTTCTAACCTTGTGTCGTCGTTTTCCGGGTGGTGGGTGAAAACTTCTCAGATAGAGATTCGTTGGCACGTACTGGTGACCTACATTTGTATCAGTAAAGGAAATTTTAGATGAATCTTTCATCTATACACTTGTGTTTTTACTTATTAGGCCAGTACATTATCTATAAAGTTGTTCTAACTGTAATTAATGCCTACAGGAACAGATTCTAGTAACAACAGTTATATATTTGAGTTAAATTAAAAGGAAAAGTTTATCAAATTTGGAGAAAGCTGGTGCGACATCTTAGATTAGAAAACAAATCTTGCCGAGAAGTTCTATGTTGTATGTATTTACTGGAACATATCTTGTTATATCCAATTGTTACAATTATTGACAACTAATTGTTTTGTACCTTAAAGGCATTGTTATTGCACTAATAAATAGTACTACGTCGTCCACGTTGCAAGTAAAGAAATTGGTTTGTTATTTGATTCAACTGGACGGTGTTTTTGATCCTTTGATTCATGTCTCTATTATCGGTTTATTGTGTTCTGAGTACGGGTTGCTAGTTGTAAAAATAGACGACTTCCTTCCCACTCATATAGGAAACGAAGTAAAAACGGAATAATGATGTGTATTTATGAAAATGTAGAAATAAAGGTCTACATAAAGGTTACCAGATAAGTCAATTGCGAAAACATGCTAATATATTTCAGTATAGAAGAACATTTCCATTCCAAACTGTCTTTATATACGAATTCCTTAAACTTACCGTTTTAGATGTCTTCGTTTCCGGACTAGAATCGATATTGTTGTCGGCCGTAGAACAATCATTGTTGTTTTTGTTAGTTTTATTTGTTTTATTGCTCCTTTTATTTTTCCGTTTTCGTCTATCTGGAATGTTCAAATGGGATGATGCTATCACCGTGTTTTGTTGTTTTGTTGGAACAATAGTTGGCACTACACCATTACTATTTGCTTCAGTATTTTGTTGTTGTGGGCAAGATGTTGTATCTGGATCTGGTGACAATGGAAGGATAAGAATATCATTGCCACTATTGCTATTTAACGTTTGTATGCCTCTGATTTTCGTTTGATCATTACACGAATCTCTCACGGTGATCTATTGTAAAAACTTACATTTAAATCTTTTTTGAATAATGAAAAGTATTTCATAGTTTCTACTACCTGAAGGTTCTCTGCGTCTGATGAACAATCAGATGTAGGTGGTGTTGGAGCGGTCGGCACTTGAACTACATAAACAATTGGTGTCGGATAACAAGACACTGCAATTGGCGGCGGTGGTGGTGGTGGTGGTGGTAGTGGTGGTGGTGGTGTAGTTGGCTTATAACTTGGAACAGGATCTGATAATAACGGTCGGTAATAACATGGACTAGGAGATGGTGGATTTTCTTCATTTGGTACTGTATGGTGAATTGTAACAACACCAGGTGCTGGTAAAGGTGGGAGACTTTGTGATAATGATAATAAATCATGGGCTGCTTCAGTTTCTTCAGCACTACGTGTACGGAAAACAGTTGCATTGTTGTCACTATTAACTGGTGTTGCAGTAGCTGAATGAATTATAGCTTTTGTTGGTACGGATGCAGTTTGTTCTCCTACTGCACCATTCGGAATAAATTCTTGAGAATAGCCTGAAATTTAAATTAAATCATCATCATTTTCATGTATTCAAATTTTAAGTACACATAAAATGATTGCTTTATAATTCGCTTAATTTCTGGTAGAATAATCAATTCTATAAAATAATTAGATTAAATAATTGCCGTGTTAACTCTATAACCAATTCGTTCTATTCCAATGGAATTGATTACGAGCAGAGATAACAATATAATGTTATTTTTCTGGTTAAAGACAGATCAATTAATTTGAAACCGAACACATATACATGTCATTTAATTGTAAGTCAGTTGAAATTCGACATTTTATAGAAAATAGGAAGTTAAAGGAAATAGAAACGGAAATTAGGAAAACTGGTCGATTTCAAACGAAATCTAGTTAATAAGTTGTATGAAATTTAATCCATACAAACTTCAATAGTAGAGGCTTTCTGTATTTAAAATGGTGACCTTAACACTAACACCGATAAAGCAGAATTTTGTGTGCATGTACTGAAGACGCGAGTCTATAAATATGCAAATTAACATATTCGATGATTTTTTCTTACATTGTGGTCAACAATTCTACTGTTGATACTATAATCTCTTATTTTCACATATTATCAGCAGAAATATGATGTAAAATAACAAAGTCTTGCCAATTCAGTTGTATTCTTCAATCCCAACTGCAGAAAGTTTCCAAGATCCGATAAGAGATGGTTTCACTATTCGTATATCGATTTATATAAATAGAGAATTTTCGCATTTTCCTTTCTGATTAGTGTTAGTGTGAATGTTAAAACTATCGTTTAGCATACCAAAAACCTTTGCAAATATTACTTCAATAATAATAAAATTACGTAGCTAGTTTTGAGTTAGGATTGTTTTTCGGAAAATTGCGAGTGAACGAGTTGAAATTTTTTTAATGCAAGTCTGTATCTATGTATTTTCTTCTAGTTTTATATATTTCTAGTTCCTGAGAGCAAATGGTTTTTTCTCTGCTTACGTACATATTTTTTCCTGACTACAACAAAAAGCGCGTATTTTTAATGCTTTTCTTCTTAAAGATCCGTTCCCAGCGCATCCACCATTCTACAACGCCATATAAAATTGTGCTATATACTTGATTACACAAATTCTATGCTGATTACTTGATTTTTATGAAGAAGAAGACGCAGTACGATGTGGTTAATGAATTAACATTTATTCATTTTCAAAATTTGACTCAAATTTATTGAAATAACTTACAAAATGGAAATCTTATTCCTTCACATTTCTTTTAACAGTTACTTTTACAATCAAACAAATTAATAAACGTTATTTATTGATTACACAAATATTTATTTATTTAATTTAAAATATCCATTTCCAACAAATTTTTCATGAAACACTTCACATTGATGATGTCACGTACGTGTTACGACAGTAAAAGGTAGCTTGAATATTCCTTCATCTAACAATTGTAAGAATGGTAGAAAACTTTGCAAGGTTGTAAACATTGTAAATAGATTTCCTTTGGTCATCATTCATTTAGAAGATTGCCGAATAAAAACTCAAGATAAGTTTTACAGGGACAAAAAAAAGTTTCAAGTCAATCAGCGCTCTAATAGTAAACCTATCAACCTAAATATGGAAGGTTGCCTTAGAGAGGCTGATAAGCTTCTTACTGATTATTTGATGTGTTTCAATGTTTTTTATTGTTATGCAAAAACTTAACCAACCGTACTAATCAATAACACTACCTCTTTCATCACATGATGTGGAAAACTTTCAACTCCAATTAGTCTAGATTAACAAAGTTTTACTATTGGCATAGTTCATTTTTGTTCAGCTTGTTCACATAAAAAAATAATTCAACGAATCATTTGAGCGTTAAATACCATATTTCGTTTGTACGAGAATTTTCCTGTCATATCTATATTCTCTCAATCCGAGTATTTTCAAATACCATCGACTGAATTTCAAAATAATGCATTAGATTCAAGTATTTGATATGAGATCATCTATATTGCATTTGACGAAAAACAAAAGAGCATTGCTATCAGTTATGTTATAAAATTCCTCGAACAATATTGGATTTAGTGCCGTGTCATCAATATGATTTTGTGTTTAAGATTGAATAGGAGTGTTCATTTAACAAATGCATCATCAAGAATTTATTGATCTTGATTTCAATTTGATTGGAATTGATGAAAGGTTCCGTCTAATTAAAATGATGACGTTTTGCCTACAGCGTGATTAGTTTTAGTAATCCTATAGAATTGTATGGTTGAAGTTCGTTGCATGATAGTTAATAGAAATGATTGCTTTCGAACAGTTAATAGTTTCCATTTCTGGTACATTATTGTAGGTTATCCAACACTAAGAACTCGAATAGATGTTAAGATAGAAGAAAACCAAAGAGGAGAGCAACTAGTCAGGTATGTATCTGAAGCAAATTCTATGTGAAAAGGAGCAGAATGAAAGGGAATTGGCTTTGGTGAGCTTACACTGCACACCACAACACTAATACTAATATATACACACATGGATATACACATATGCAGTGAAATGTGTATAATACAACAAGAGAACTATGTGGCATTTGCCCTGCTCGATTAAAGGCATGGCAAAATTTCCGTTCAATTTAGTTTCTTGTTGCGCTAGTGAATGGCCCCCGCCTCCAATTCCAACGGTATCTGACTTCGAAAGTAGCAACTACTCCTTAGGGAGGTGTTGTAGATAGCACACGATGCGATCGATTACCGATTTCTTCTTTCTTTGGAACGTATAAGTGCAGAAAATAAAGAAAGAGCAAAATAGAATCGACGAGATTTTGTAAACGTTTTCGATTTTAATGTGATTGCTTTAATAAAGCATATTTCTTCTGTTTGACTATCAGAATGGCATGTAATGATTGTATTTGAAATGTTCAAAACGTTTTTCAAATACCGATTATACTTTACAGTAATATTTGAACAAGTCGAAGATTTATTGTACAGTTGATTTTCTTCGGTGGGCAGCAATGTTTTATCTAATTAAAACATATTTCGTTTTAACTTCTCTTGTTATTCTTATTGCTATTCTGCTTGTTTATTCTCCTTTGAGTTGTACTAATTGAGCATCTTAGTTAGTTAAGAAGATAAATATAAGTAATTAAACCGTTTTCTTATTAAATGAGGGCAGCAGAATTCTAAGCATTTTTTTTCTACCAAATTTTCCTGTTTCTTAATCAAAGAAGTTGCAGATTTACTCTGAAAATCTTTAATAATACTCTTCTAGTATTTATCTGTTTTTTATTCAAATTATCAATATTAGTTAGAGTGAATTTCAAGTACTAACCCCATTTTTATAACAAGAAAATTCAAAGGGCGGCTATGTGTATAAAATATTGCGACGTCAAAAGTTTTGAGTTAGCTTACTGAATTAGATTACGTATTCCTAAGGGTGAAAAGTAAGACTGTCGCTTGTGCCAATCTTCTTTTGTTGTTGTTGTTGTTATTGTTATTTCTACAAAACGTCTATCATCCCTTTTTTGGTTATTATGGAGATAACAACTTACTTATTTTAATTAAGGATTTTATTATTATAACATTAAGCCAGTTTGTTATATATATCCGTAAATTCTATTTTATTATATTTAAATAATAATTGTTCGAAAATTTTATAATAACAACTTGTTGGTTTACATTCAAGTTTGTTTGTTGACTTGCTTTTAGTCGACAGCCACAGTTTCAAGTTTACACAGAATTTTATTAAGGACATATTTAATCATTTTAATAAAGTTCTAGTTCAACAACACGCTTGAAGCATCATCATTTTTGTTTGTGTCTCCCTTTAACCAATTAAAATGAAACTGATTTGATTAAAACACACATCCATCAGTCTTTCAAAAATTTACAAATTTATATTGTAGATAATTAAATGTTTTCAAATCTCATTGAATAAATCATTTAATCTTATTAAAATCAATATAGCATGCAACATCTTCTTTTAGTTGTTTCATCAGCTATCCTCCCTCAACATTGTTAATATAATCTTTTCATTTAAAGACTGTAGAAATTTGTCGATAATTCACAGCCTAAATTCGCCTTTGAAATTGTTTGTTGTAGCGTAATATTGCATCTAGACATGGAGCCTGTTGAGAATGCAAAGCTTACTGTTGCTCATCATCTCTCCCCTTCATTCTATCATATCGTCTATTCACAAAACCCGAGCAGAACACAACACGACTTCTAACACCACCCTCGGAACACGTCGCCGGCGGCCATGTTGAATTGTAGGAGCAACAAGTAGGTACAGCAGGACCTCGTTCTCTGAATTTAATACAACAACAACAACAACACATACACACATTGATTTTGTTATTTATTTTACTCCACAGTTTAGTTCCGTTAACAATAAAACAAACTTGAGAAATTCTCTAATAATTGATTTGAAGCGTTACTTTTTGTAATGTCAACCTGTTTTTTCACCACTAATTGTGGTTGTTGCGTATATACATTAAAATTCCATTTGATTTGCCGTCGATTTTATTGAGAATCAATCATTGTAGATATTAAAAGTTTTATAAAGCCAGATGGAAGTTGTTTGAACCCCAATGTCCTAGTTTCCATTGTTTGTTATATTTAATGGATACAAGATACAAATATACAACGCACATAAAACTTTAAATTATCAAAAGAATCTCTTTATAAATTCGATAAAACTTTGATATCCATCGATATTCTACTGTCTATATTGATTGATATGAGATCAAATATTTAAAACTGAAATAATGAAAACGTAATCCAACAACCGGTACCTGGTTGTGATTGTTATTCAATCCGTTCGATTTACAATGAAATTTTCTATGTGATAGAATTCAATCAAGCGATATGAAAGTGATCATTTCAATTAAAAATTACCATTCCATTCGATTATCGAGTCCACTATATGTATTTTTTTACAATTTCCAGAAGGGTTAAATTATAAAACAAAATTTTTCCATTAGAGTTTTTGTTAAAATCTAGATTGTTTCTAGTTGTAGTTTCCTCTTAAATGCTCTTCTCGTCTTGATTAAAATTCATGGAAGATTTCGTTTAAGGAAATAGCATTTCATGTCTAAGCTTTAAGACATTAATCTTAGTTTTAGACAATACGGAAATCAAGCATTTTCTTCTCCTTTAATTGTAGTCTATCTCTTGTAAATAGTTTTTGAAAATAATAAATAGGATAGTAGTAACGATAAATTTCTGAGAAAAGAAACCCATCTTTTGTCTTTCTTAATTACAAAAACTTTAGTCTCTATTTTAATTTTTTATATATCTTTCAATTATCATTGATCAAAAACTTTGTTGAATAATTGTAACGTAAATCAGAATCCCTTTAGACTTGAAATGTTGTCAATTCTTTAGAGATAACGATGAAAGGAGAATAGATCAACGAACAATTCCACAAAAATAAAGATGTAGATTGAAATTGAGATCCAATCTCTTAGAACTCAAGAGATTTGTTATTGATCCATTCGAAATTAACGTTTTTGTGCCATTAGATTGCGTTTTTATTTTTACGTTCATGCACAATATAAACATGGTAAAAAGAAACTAGTGCGAAACTTTCTGCGTTTTCCTCATCGGTAGAAACTATAGCAAAGAATATTAAATAGTAGTTTGAGATATTTTAAAAAAGTAACACGTTTACTGATACAACAAAAAAATCAATTTAAAAATAAAACAAAATAGAATATCATTTATGTCAGTAATATTCATCTTGTATGTTGAGAGTATTTCGCTGCTAACAATTTGTATAAGAAGCATTGTTATGAATAGTAAGTATTTCAACAGCAATATCAACAGGTGTAAAAATTGAGGTCCGACATATATAGTCAACATTTTCTTCGTCATTGTTTGTATACATACGTATAAATTTGTATCTGAACAGATACATGCTTCATTCGAATTTTGACTAATTTCCTAAATAAGTTTTTATTTACATAAATATAAGAAAACAATGGGATTTTCTTTTTCTGTATCGATTGAAACTTCTAATCGAGATCATTTTAATGACTCATTTATGTTATTTTTTTATAATCGTGAGAGTTGTTCTAGTGTAGTATGCACACGCTAGTTCTTCATCAAATAGGGTAGCGTGCATACATGTGCGTAGAATATAATGATTTGCTTTTTTTCTATATTTACACGCACAGAATACTTACTGGAGCGATTGGTGAGTGGGGTGTAATATGGCGGCGCTACACATCCCTCTGTAGGGCTCTCGGGGGCTGTTGATGAACTCGTACTCTGATCCCAGCAATCCTTCACTGACGTTTGATACTTGTTGCTTTGCTTCTTTACCATATAACAACGCGGCATACTGTTAATAATACTTTTCTTGTTGTTTAGTAACGTTGACCAATAACCGATCGATCTGGATTATTGTATGTTGTGTTATTTATATGTTTTGCCCCCGGAGCCCTCGAACCACGCTGGCAGGTGGTTGTCGTCGGGGTGCGGTGGTTGAGTGATGGCGGCGTATAGGTGAGTCCGAGCAACAAGTAGGAGCGACACGATGCCGGTTTATCCAACAGGTAAACAACCTGCAGCACCCGATTGGGACGCACAATCACCGTCACGATGTCGACATCCCGGGCACAATGTGTAGGTGGCTGCTTTACAACGAGTCTCTCACCAACTGATAGCTCCAAGACAGATGAACGGCAAATATTTCTCTTATCTTCTAAATTACCACTGAGAATAATCACCAGAATTATTTTACATGTCCAAAAATAGATTGTGGTTGCTGTTATTTTGTTGTGAGAAGTGTACACTCACATGAATTACTCAAATTTTAGTGTTGTATCTTTGTTTTTGGGGATGTATACAACAACTAGCCGTTGCACAAGTGTTGTAACGACTCACCACTCCCTGGTTGCAAGTGGTGGCGTCGTGACGCTAACAGACGTGCGGGGTAGCAACACCCGCGCTTGCGCTTCAATGGCGTCGCGTGGAGATCGATCGCCACCGACACCTGTTACCGAATCCATCCATTGTTGGTCTTCCTTTTCGATGATTCTTGTTCCTGGTGTCGCAAGATGCATTCTAAATGCATGCCACTATAGATACATGATATTGTTATCCAACAAAAATTAGTCTGTTGTAGTTCTAATTGAAAACAAATAAATTACATCCTGTAAACGATGAAGGTAATTATATGATCCACACAGAACAATCAGTTTGTAACAACAAAAAAATACAACAGTAATTACACAACAGAATAGAATCACCAGAATCAAGTGATATTAGATAGGGATAAAAAGTTATTCTTACTTAATTTAAACTTTTTATCATCGTTGTTAATTCATTATTTTCGATAATAACAATAGTAAAAGTAATAAAAATTGTATTCATGTGATATGATGGAAAATATAATACGACTAGTAAACCGTAATTTTTCTCTTTTTGTTTTATCAATTTCAAATGAGTAGGTATACTTCCAATGTCTATGTTTCCACTCATTTATTTTATTCAAACAGTAATACCTGTATTGATTTATAACTTTTTGTATGATATTTCTGTCACATGAACGGAACAAATTAGTGTTTATTTTATTATTCATTGGATTTGTTAGTAATCAGTAATTATAGTAATGTTCTAGTTAAGGAGGCCAATCAACTATATAGTTTGGTGCATATTTAATACAGTTTAATGATAAATTTTTTAAACTGATATCAATTTTTGATTAAATATAAGACGAGGGAGAAACCGGAAAGTTTATTAGTGAATAAAAGACAAGATAACGAATAATGTAAAACTTCATTTATCATAAAGACACAATTTAATGAATCCATTGATGGTTGTTTGAAATGAATAATTTATTAAATGAAATGTTTTGGAAAATTTCTATTGAAATCAGTACAATTGGTCAGAAAGACACAATTACAACAGCAATTATAAGTGGGGGTGTAAGGGCGAGTTAAAAATTGATAGATAGCTGTACTACTGCCACCCCGGGCCACCTCCTATGACAGTTTCTCCTGATTTTGTACAGTAATAGAATGAGTGAAAAATAGGACTTCCATCTAACTTTTAATACTCCATAAAGTTAGACAGCAATTCAGTTAATGAAGGAATTTACTTATAATGATGATGAATTGTTCTGGAATTAATAAACGTTTCGGAAACTTGCTCGGTTTTGAGCGCAATACGTCATACACCTGAACTCATAATCATTCTCTTTACACGTTCAACACGATCAACTTCGTCGTTGTCAACATAAAATTGTTGTACGCCTTCGACCATTCATGTAATAATCAAATTAATGACCGACGTTGAATTTATTCCTTTTAATTAAGCTAATGCCTCAAATATGGGTGAGAAAAGTGACAAAAATAACGAATAAATCAGTTATTTGGCAAATAAAAACACTCTCCCTTGTTCTCTTTTTCTCGAATAAATGTAGGTTGAAATTAAATTATCGATTTTATTTCATTTTGAGATTGTAATTCGATTGGGTGACAATCACTTGCCAATGGTAATTATAATGTTTATCGGCAGTGGGGACGTTAAGTAAAATAATTAGCGTAATTTAAAGAAAAAATCAATAAATTACATTTTCTATATATATACATAGAGTAATTTATGGTTATTTCGTAATTCCCTCTATAAATAAAAAGTTTGGATATTTTTTATTTGAAATTGGCTTATTTTTTATACGTTCAATCTATATATTTAAACGATGTAGTAATAAATCAGACAAAAATTTGAAATCGATAACTGCGTATATGTATGTAGTGTATGTATCATGTTAAGAATGTTGCATTATAAACAACTGTTGCTCAGTTATAATAATGTCAAATATTCTTGAATGTAATAGTTAGAACATCTTCCCTGTTCAAACCGCTTGACAGTATCAACTTAAACTGAAATATAATAGAGCAACACAACAACCTTCATGTCGGTACTGTTGCTAATTTAATTTCCACCTTACCCGTGTCCTATATTAACTTTATTGAATTAGCATAACATCTTCTTTGAGGGTTGTGGTCATCAAATTAATCAGATTATTCTGTTCGCAAGAACAATAAATCAATTCACGCGTGTCTATTGCTAAAGCACCAATGAAACACACATCGATCGATTATAATTAAAATTTCAATAAGTACGTCAAACCATTAAAACATTATAACAAAGTTTTTAAATTTCCTTTAAATGTAATTATAATCTTCAATGGGAATAATAAAGAAATTAATGAAAAGAATTCGATTAGATTCTCTCCTTTTCTGGAAATATAGAATGAAATTAACAGATTATTATCTTTATGATTGTTGTTGTTGTTGTTGTTGCTGTTGCTGTTGATGTTGCTGTTGCTGTTGTTGTTGTTGTTGTTGTTGTTGTTGTTGTTGTGCTATCTCATTACAAAATTCATCAATTAGAGAATATTGATCGGTAGTAAACGAAGACGGAAGTGAGTTAATGACATCAGTCAGGTGTTAGAAGTTAGATAGTTTCGTAATTCTCTTATTAAAGTGTTTTCTAAGTAAACTATAAAAAAATTCAATCAACAATTCTCCAAAAAATATATAAACATTTAATTATAGAAATTAAATTTGAGTTTATTGCAATCAACAAATTTTTAGAAAAACAATAAAATAACCAAATATATTCAACAAACATATATACAAACTAAAATACCCTTTTGCTATTTCCCATAGAGACAAAATGAAATTAAAGTGTGTTTAGGGCTCTGGTTTTGGAGTGACACCGTGTCTGGAGGGAAATTAAGCGAGATATGAGTAAGTGATACGATCTAGTACACGGACGGTACCTGGTTGTGGCCTGGTCTTTGGTCCTAAGGGGAGAACACTATACGAGACCTGTAAATGTTCAAAATAACTCCTGCAAGGCGTCACTTTCCCACATATACACATACACACATTCTATATACATATTTATAAATATACGTTACTAACTATGTATAATAATGATATTAATCTATTAGTGTTTGGTCAATAATAGGAGGGTTGATTTCACAAGTCGATAAAGTTAAATATTCCAAAAATTATGGTGTGTAAAACAAATTGTATTGCCCATTTTACGATCACTTATATTAGAATTTTCTAATAAATAGGACGTTGGATAAAGTTGAGATGCTTATTGCATTCAGATTCTCAAAGTCCCGACCAAGAACTGGTCAATAAATTAAAAAAGTTCAACAGCAAACTAATGTAAAAAACTTTAAAGTGGTAGTAACGTTATATCAAGAGATCGTTACAACAGACATAAGTGAATCGTAACAGTGGTTATATTCGAGATGTTATCGTAATAGCCGAGCTACAATTATATGACATCTCATCATAATCAAGCTCACTTTAAGAGCAACAGTTAAGTTATTATTTTTATTGATTGCAAATGAGATGAAAATAATTAAAGATAAATTAGGCTTGTTATCGTTGTATCAAAAAAAAAAACGATGAAAAATTTATCATTTTCACTCGTTTTCGCATGAAGAAAACGTGAATTATGTTGATTTATTGGCATGTCATTCAAAATTGACGAAGATACATCTTTTCTAATTGGATTTGTTATTTCAATTTTTGATCATTTTTCTTTCTTTTAAAAATTGTATAAATGTTACCAGTAAAGATCATCATATCTATGAAAACACGTGTATAACAATTTACATTTATAAACTTTTTATTTATTTATTTAGAAACATCCGTCCCATAGGATTACAGAATCAGTAAAGTGTACTTTTGAAATTTTTATCAATCAGATAGAAGCAAGGGTAGAAGCAACGGTAGAGAATTCTTAAGTTTTGGATTGAATTCATGTCAACTACAATATGCATTCTATTATCAATTCAACAAAAATAACTTCAACACAGACACACAGGCACACACATATATGTATATATCCTGTATATGTATACAGGATAACTCAAGATCTGTACGATCTATTTTCTTCATTTAGAAATTTCATCCCAATGGAATTGTGAATTGCGAACTGAAAAAGAAAGTTAGTCACATACACACGTTGATTCGAAAATCGTCTAAAAACTTGGTTAAGGAGTTCTGCAATTATGATCACTATTCATCCAGGACTACGAGCAATATCACAAAGTTGACATAGAAAATTATCTTTATTCTCCAGTATACGTGCAATAAATCGACCGCAGTAACGTTATCTTTATTATTATCGCTGCAACTATCAAGTTTATCGACAAAATCGAGGGAGTGGACTAAAAGGAATATTCTCACTTTTCAAATTGTGTCATGTTTAGAGCACTGTCATTACTAGCAAGAAAAAAAAACACAACATGAAATAAGGGTAAAAAGGAAGCGAAAAGGAGAGGGTGCAGCTTCTGGAAAGTTTGATTTGAAATCTAGGTGATTGGAAATCCATCACGTAATAGCCGCCATGCTGTCAAGGCGAGGAATGAAAAATGGCTTGAAGATATTCCGACGCCGAAAATATCCACCATCACTACTATCCAACAAACCCCTTTCATTTTTCGTATAGATTCAACGATGATGGTGACGACAAGCAAAGTTCCATTTCCTACCGGTAATTAGTTTAATTGTTGGCCCATTTTCAGTACAGTACAGTACAGATATTTAACAACCGATTTGGTTTGCGATAACAAAGTAGAAAAAACTAGAAATTTTCTTTAGGCTATGACAGGTGTCTATCAAATTGTGAGTTCCGTTAGGGAAAAGGACTATGTAATTTCGAGCTATAAAATTATTGATTTTCTGTTATGTACAAAATTACTCCTAATCTAAATATATGCATACATGGATATGTGTCGAGGAATATGAAAGTAAACATCAACATTACCACTAACAAGCTCCTACAAAAATATTTTCGTTGTTGACATTACATAAATTTATAATTAATAAAGTTCTAGTAGATTTTGATGTGCAAGCACGTCCACTTCATAAATCATATTTATTAAACAAAAGTTTTATAGCAAATTATTGATTCGATTTTATTTCTTCAAAGAATTATCTGGATATTCCATCAATTGTTGAATACAAGATAAAATTGAGTCTATTTGAAATATGGATAAGTGTGGTGGTAGTGGAGTCCACCTCTGCTCATATTTCAACACTAATAGCTTTGCTGCCGCAAAGTAATCGACAGTTGTTGGATGTTTTTTGATGGATGATGACATGAATAATGATAGAGCACAGAGACCATCATATTCGAGGGGTGTTACCACATTTTACACGAGAGAAGACTTTAAATCAAACGATGATATTTACGCTCTTCCAATTATGAATTAACTATAGTTTAAAAAGGGACTGAAGGTGAAAAACACGAAAAAATAATTATACAGTCCAGTTTTTGTTTTGATCCTGTTCCTTGATAAATTTTAAAAATAGGTTACAGTTCAAATCATTAGTGAAAATGTTAATTTTTCATTGAAACATTTTCTAATCCGTAAATAATTTGGAACAACTTGCAACTTAAAAATTTTCAATTTAACTAATCAACACAGAAGTTTGATCTGATTAGAAAATGATAGATTATACACTTGTGGAAAATTCAACAAATGCCCTTAATGGTGAAATCAATATACACGTTTTCAATTTAGAGTCGAAAATGATTGAGTTCCTTCTAAATTAAGTCTAATACTGAACTGATTTAGATAATCGCTATCAGTGTACGAGCGAGAACTCGGAATATTTATTTTATTTACCATTATCTTCTAGAAATTAGTGCTATTACAAGTCCGTTCAGATCATAACTGCAATCTTAATTTTTAACGTCTCTGTTAGTCTAGCAATTACAGTACGAAACGATTATATTCTCTGATAACTCATAAAAGATGCAGTGTTCCTTGTCGATTTTCATTCATATAACATAAAAATATTATGGGACATAAGTAGAACAAATACTGAAAAATGTACAAGAATAGGGGTGGACTTTTATGATATGGGCAGGCAAAAGGTAAGATAGGACAGATGGGACTAAATATTGATGTGATGGATAAAATATAGAAAAGAATGATGGCATTAAAACAGAAATAACGTAAAGATTCGTGTTAGGTGTTGTTCAACAAGATTACCAAATAATTTTTACAGATCAGATCAGAAATCGTAACAAATTTACAAAGAGAAATTTATGGAATAAGTGAAGCCATTCCGTCAGGATTCGTACCGAAAGCTCCACTTACCAAACAAGTGTGCTACCAATTCATTTACTTATTCTATATACCGAGTGTATTTGTCTTTTAGTGAAATTATAGACTTTCAGAAATTATTTTAAGCAATTATTTGATTTATTGTCAATCTATTTCTGTCGTTATTGTTTCACTGTTGTATAATTGTCTGTCCTTGGGAAAATCGAATAATGAAATGTGATTACAAAGAGTTATCCTCTGGTATTTTCTAGTAATAACAATTTGTGTTGAAATTGTGTAATAAAATTGTAATGGGACTTCAATTACACTTAATAGTACAATCAATTTATAATAAAGGTTTCACCATAACAATAAAATAAATAGAAACTCTAAGAAATGACAGAAGAAAAAAATAGAACTTTGATTCTTTTCCAAAATTTTAATGTAATCCTTCACATAAAATTTCAACAAAGTTCTATTTATAAGACTTGTAACAATAATACAAACAATCCATTTCATTATTGTATTGACGTTGTTGTTCATCAATATTGTTAATTATGTCGAATACAACTATGATATATTTAATTAATGACGGTCAATTTTCATTTTATATTAAAATTATTCAATTAAAACATTTTATTATTTGTAACAACAAATATTGAAAATTGAATTGTTGTTCAAACATCAATTGTTGAAAATTCCTCTCCACCATTTGTTCTATTAGCTTATTGAATTACAATAGAACAATCATATCCACGAATACAATTACGATAATTTTTTTTTCTCATATTATTCATATATTGTCTATTGGCTTTATTTCTCTTTACTATGTTTGAAATAATTTATGCCGAACAGAAATAACTTTAGGGGGTTTATATGGACAATAGTAACTGGAAATGTGGCTATAACCGGAAAAATTGGGGCACGTGTACGGTCACAATCCACAAATAATATTAACAATATGCATTTGAAACTATTGCAACAAAAAAGCCACCAATTTTACCTGGTCTGCTTTATGCGTGTGTATATAGAAAGTATATGGAACAGATGCGCAACAGGGCACAAAAACTCTATCTGTACAATAAACACTCATAATATATATATCGAGGGATAGAATAACAGTCGGATAAAAAAGAAGAAAAGGAGGGTGTATGTATGTATATAGGTACACAATTTCAAGGTGGTATCAGAGGGTAGGAAAACTAGTATTTGGTCTATCTAACTTGTTGAATTATCGGCATGTTGCTTATTTTAGTTGAAAGATAAACAAGACATATTTTATTTGAATTTTATCTCAAACATTTGTCGTATATGTGGAAATTAATATTTTATCATCACTTATCTATCTATATTTGAACTACTTGCAGTTCAGTTATTTTTATTGATGATTTATTAATAAAATCTATCAAATACCCTTCATATAGGTCATAGTAGATTTTTACCTGCTCTCACCTCATATTCTACATACTTTTTCCACCTAGTCAGATAATGAGAAAGTTACGTGATTATATTTCACGCCAAGTATCCGAGTATGTGATCATCAGTTGCTGGAAAGTAGTTAAATTTGTATTTGGACATAGCTATTAACATTGTATGCAGATCGTCTCATTATATAATTATGTTTGTTTGGAATTTTTTCCAGTGAATGATTATTATTAGTTTCATTAATATTAATGTTGCGGTTGATTCGTATGCAGAACTGGTTCATATTGAAGATATCATACAGAAGGATGTTAGAAAGCTAAAAATGGCGATAGTAGCATACTAGTCAGTAAGCTTATCGAATACCTTCGATCGGTTTTGTGTCTTATATAGTATGTGTACGAACGAGGACATGGCCGGGAGGGTGCAGATAGCTGTTATCTGCGGCGAGTGACGCTCAACTGGGGATATAAACGGGATCGCGCGTCTTGGCGCCCCAGCGACGCCTTCTTTCGCTACTAGCGAACTACTAGTTGTTGATGTTGTTGTTGTTGTTGCTGCTGTTGTTGTAGCAATAAAAACAACAAACTACGAGATCTTAAAGGGTAATACGTACGCCGACAAGAAAATCACGGATTTGGCACATATAGAGAATGTTCTCTCTTAATCGATACAAAGTTCCTATCAGTTGTATTAAGCTGTATAGGTAGTATAGAAAAGGATATTTACTGAATCTCTATGCTTTTACAGGGGAAAAGCGAAAAAAAATTGAGAGATAAATCTTTCTACAACAAACAGCAAACAGGAGCGATATGGTGTTAGAATGGGTTCCAACAAATAAACAACAAGTTGAAGAAAAATTGATTCTAGCTTGGAATGATAAATATTAAATGAACGGTTGAGGGTATATTTGAAAGGAAACGTAACGAAACATTTGAAAATAGTGAAGGAAAACAAGTTTACTACTCTTTAAGAATTTTTTTTATGCTATCATTAAGACGAGCTGAAAACATCAATATTATTTTCTAAGAAAATTGCTTCACATTTATTATTAAGATTTATTGAAATCTCATTGTTTATCTATTATTTTTCTAATACGTGTTGTTGTCTGTTCAAAATTATCGTTGGCAAAAATCAATTTATTTGAATAAAAGGGACAATTGAATATGATTTATGTTGCGGCGGCATTACCGCAAGTTTCGTGAGTCCACCTGGTCATTATCATGTATCGATACCGTGCGTGCTATGATTTACATAAAAATGATTCAGAATGTTCTAACGATCGAAACATAACATTGCCATTTATTTTTATTGACAATAATTGTATACTAGAGATACATGTTAACGTAAAGTAATTTATTTAAATGAGAGTCAAACACATTTCAATTTCTAATTTGGTTGATCTATCGGTCCGCTTTTGAAGTTTATCAAAGATCGTTGTCATTAGGAAAATCAGTTTCTCCTGGGTTTCAGTCTCATCAATAAGGCCACTGAACTATTGAAATTTACCCACATATCCTTTTATAAACAAAACTTAACATACGCATACACATACATACAAAAAGGCATTAAAGAGAAGTTCTATATGTGTTGGATATAACGGAAGCTGTAACCGTAGACGAGGGAAGTGAGTTTCCTTTGTGGAGTCCGTAGAGTGTTGGTGATCCAGCTGTGACGCTATCAGGTGGTCGGCGGCCAGGTAGAGCACGTGGCCCCTCTAGGTTTGCACCCCACTTCAATTGTGCTAGTAGTAATGGTACTCTGGCACGCGTTCTAATAGCCTGCCACGTGTTGAAGTATACAGTAGCAGAAGGGTGAGGCTTATTCTACCCCTTCAGAAGCGCCGTGTACAGCCACAATCGATGCGCGGATGAAGAGATGGTATCCAGGGTCGGACTGACCATTAAAATAACCGTAGTTTCCTATTAACTAAACCAATTTCCATCTAGATGGACTTTGATTCAATAAAAAGTATACAATTTCTGATAATATGAACGATAAAGCCTATAGCTAAATCAACAGATGTTTGTTTTTTTAAATAACAACTGCGATAAGAAATTCGTCTTTATATGTTTTTGAAATTGCATTTAAATATTCCTTTAATTTTGTATAAATTTTTCCATTAATTTCTCATGATTTTCGGCAAAAATTATTTCGATAAGTTTTCCAGTGACGTTAAATCCGGCACTGTCTATTGATGGTGGTAGGGTGGAATCGTTTGCTCCCACCACCGACGCCGCCACCGTTCTATATATAAGCGGTGGAGGGTTAGGGTGCGCTCCAAAGCCACGAGGGGTCTGTTTAGTTTAGTTTGTTGTGTTCACTCTTTCGGTGCTCTGCCTATCTTCTGTCCTGTCCTATACTGTCTTGTTTCTTATCTCTCGTTCTTCCGCTAGCTTTTGCATTAAAAAAAACGAACGTAAGAAATTACCAACATTAATTGTAACAGATTACAATCAAAAATAATAAATAAATAAAAAATCAAAGAATAAAGTTTAATTAATAATAATTATAATAAATTTATGTGTTATATGTGCCGTGTGTGTGAATTGGGGGCGGTTGCACCAATACTCCCGTCCTTATAGTTCGGATGATTTTCAATAATTCTCTCAATTTGCCGTCGAACTGTTGTCGTTTTTTAGTCACGCGATAGCGCCATGCCGCGCTGTCTCATGGCCAAGAAGTGGAAAGCTTATCCATGGCCGGAACGGCCTGATCCACCAGAAGATGAAGATGAAGAAATTGATGTTGTTGGAGATGCACCGTCATGTTGGGGACCGTCGAGTCCTACCGCCGGTGCCACAGCGCCCAGTCCACCGCCGACATCTCCAAATGGAACCACACTCATATATAACGGTATGTATTTTTAATATCTAAAAACAAAAATTGATATATGTATAAAAAAATTATATAAGAAAATTGATGAAATACAGAAATAACATAAATTTTATGCATGAGACATTTGAATGCGTCCGCTTGACATTTAAGTTTCTACCCATTAATTTTCAAATAATGCAAGAGACTAGCTTTAGAATTTGAAATAAACAAAAAAAAAACGGTCAGCAAAACCATTTTTCATTTTTATTATGGATGAGAAAAATTAATAATTTACTCTGTTATTATTTCAATAAAATATTATTTGTTTCAAACAAATTTTAAGCCAGTAAATCAATTGTTATTGTTTTTAGTTACTAATGCCAGCTTATAGGCTGGTAGATTAATGCTTTTAGCAAGCTTCGATGGTTACATTTCAATAAATAAATCTGTCTAGAATTAGTTTAACTCTCTATAGATATTAACGAAAATTTGATTTTGTGTATCTAGTAAAACATCGCATATACAAATAAACAATAAAATGTTTTGCAACTATAGTTGAGCTATGATTAAACAGTATGCACAGAATTCATATTATGAATCATTTTAATAAATAATAGAATAAAATTTATATTTCTCAATATGTACACAATGCTCATATAAACGAAATATATGGTCGACTAAGAAATTCTTTGGTGTTTCCTAAAATATTTATGAACTACAATAAATTGTGATCATCTAAAATTGCTAGCTACTTTCCTTGAAAATTTATCTACGTATAAAACCTGAAAAATATGTTTACACATCCAAAAGCATGTTTGAATCTAATGGTTTTAAAAAAAATATGATGCTTTCCCTGTATTGTTTCTTTAAATTTTAAATTCTAACTATTAAGCTCATTTTACGAGTTGAAATATCTAAATTTGTTGATGTATGACTCTAACTCTAACAAATAGATGCCCTACCTGAAACAAACGGAACTATTAAAATATCTGGTTTATTTGAATAAATTTATAGATTTTACCAATTTAATAACATTTCTATAATGGCGTATTTCCAAATCAAAAGAATTACAAAAAAAGAAACACTGTCCTATTACAAAGTTAATAAAAAAATTCCAGTCGTCAGATGACACACATTGCTAATAAAAAAATCGAGGTAGAGACTTGAGGAAATTAATATATCTTTTATCCAATAAAAACTGTTGGTGTACGTTAAGAAAACAGTTGTGCTTTCTTCTCAAACACGTGGTTGGGAAAGCTTTAAAGAGACGAGTGAATATTAACTTTCCATTTTATCGAGTTTCAGTAGTGATAGGGCCATTTTAATGCCAGTAGCATTCACGATGCTCTAATGTCGCCAGCTGTTGTGATGTATCCGATTTAATTAAAACGGTCCCCAACCGAAATGTTTTACCATCATTTCGTTCTCTTCACATTTTCGTTTTATATTCACCAGTAGCACGTTCAACAAAATGCATATTACCCAAAATGCACGAGTAAAACAATGAACAAAATGTTGTTGGAGCTCCTTTACGATACAGAATGGTCCTTTTATAGTGTTGATGTTTATTGTTGAAAATTCCAACAGTGTGACTATCTGTTAGAGTATAAAGGGGGTTTGTGGGAAAACTGTTGCATGTTGCCTGTAATACGACGCTAGGGCCCCATGGGAAATACACTGAGGGACGGCAGTAATAAATAAATAGGGGGGGGGGTAATGAATGGTGAAACTGGGCAACTCGACAAAATGTATCGTAATAACTAGTTAGAGCTCAACTAATAAATAATTTAAATTAAATCAAACTAAACTTCGTAATTATTGGAATTTTTCACATAAATGATTCAAATAAATATCGACGTTTCTTATTATTATAGAATTATGATTATTTTCAGGCTATCTTCATGAGCTATCACCTCCAAACTATGCCACTTCATCATTTATTCCGCGCAATGAACCATCTATTACTGGGCAAACTCAACCATCTTATGTTACCTTAAGGACCGTTGTAGAAACCCAAGATCTTCGGCCTGAATATGGCACACCCACATCATCATCATCATCAGTATCGTCATCATCACCACCACTCCCGGCGACACCGCCACGTACAAATAGAAAATCGCTATCAATGACATTAACAAGTACCGGTACAGCTTTATCTTTACCACCAAAGAAAAAGGATATTTATAGGCCATATTCTTTGGATGATAAACCTGTAGTAACTCCAATACAACCTACCACTATACGTGTACCCGCTGAAGAAGATCTTCATGCTGCTCATGCAATTCTTGATTTAAGTACATCAACAACTGTTTTCATATCACCACCAGCACCACCGCAACCACCACCTCCACCTCCACCACCTCCTCCACCACCACCGGCTCCAATATCAACACATTTACCACCACCAACTATTGAAGACATTCCAAACGAAATAGATGAAATATCAGAAGGAATTCCTGTGAAATCAGGCAAAACAATCGCTTATACGTATGAAGCATTCTTTGTAAGTGACGGTAGATCCAAGAAACGTTGCAATACAGAAGAAGCAGCAGGGGTGTCAACACCTAAAACAACAGTGAACGATAAACCGAAATATACGTGTAGCGAATGCGGAAAACAATATGCAACATCAAGCAACTTATCAAGACACAAACAAACACACCGTAGTCTAGATTCACAATCAGCAAAGAAATGTATGACTTGTGGTAAGGCATATGTTAGTATGCCCGCATTGGCGATGCATGTTCTAACGCATAAATTAGCACATCGTTGTGGAGTCTGTGGTAAACAATTTTCACGTCCATGGTTATTACAAGGCCACTTGCGCTCTCATACAGGTGAGAAACCTTATGGTTGCGCCCATTGTGGTAAAGCATTTGCTGATAGATCGAATCTGAGAGCGCATATGCAAACACATTCGGCTGATAAAAATTTCGAATGTCCACGCTGTCATAAAACATTTGCATTAAAATCATATTTGAATAAACATTTAGAATCGGCTTGTTTGAAAGAGGATAATAATAATAATAATGGTGGTGGGAACGGTGGGACAGTAACAAGTTGTGCTGAAGAAATTGCAAATCGCGGAACTGTCGGAGACGTCACAGTGCCCATTCGTGTTTATGCTGGATGAAAACTGGAAAGTTCTTTTTCTAACTAGTTTAAAGCTTCTAGTCATTCCGTCTTTCGTTTGCATCTAGTTATAGATATTAATCATTTGTAGACTTTTTCTTCAAGTTATTTCATATTCTTGTTCGCAAATTACTATTCCCCCTTGTAAATAACTTTTACCTAAGATAAAATACACATCGCAACACGTCCAATAAGTTAGGGTTAGATGTTAAGATGGTCATTATTATACCTTTTTAGAACACCACACGGGATGTAAATAGGCAGCCACTGAACAAGATATTATCGGCACCTTTATATAAGATGTAATTTAGTTAATTAAAATCGCGACATTCCAAAATGTTCTTTAAAGAACAAAAGCAAAGTTTCGCAAACAACGAAGTTATGCAAATACTTTTAGCATTATTATATGATATATATATATATATATTATTATACATATTTAGATTAAGAATGGAATTAAGTGAGATTTATAATAAAAGCCGGTCACCAAAAACAGAGAGCCGTTTTCTAGTCGCAGCCTCTAGTCTCGGTCCCGTTTTAATCCAGGAATACTAGTCCCATTTATAGTCAATTAAATTTATTTTATTTTGCATCTTTCAAAAATCTATGTATATTCTATTTAATGATATTTGCGCGGAGTCTATTCAACATTAGACTATTAATTGTATTATATAATGAATATACTTACTTACCTATAATATAATTAAAATTAGAGAAATTATTAAAATCAACCGTGCATAGTTTTTGCGGTATTTTTGCAAGCATATACTTATTATTATTATTATTATTATTATTATTATTATTATTATTACATGTTACTATATATTTATTGAGGACTTACCCGTCTCATAGTCGTAAATACGGTCCTAGAAATGTCTGATTGTGGGTTTCTTTAAAATGTTGATAAGCAAAATTGAAAATTTACACAAAATAACACCAAAAAATTACATAATTTTTATTATTAATAATAACTAAGTAATTCAATCAGACATTAATATGAGAAGTTTTAAGGTAAGAATACAATGGATGCTGTTAAACGGGGTTGAATTATTGACTATTAATGAAACATTGGAATTGCATACAATAGATGTGCGTCCTTTTGTGGCCGATAAGTAACGCCATTTGACGGCGTCTATTATGTTTCTACCTTTATATATTTTATATAGTAATATTATAGTGTTGTCTCGTGATTGTTACCTATTTGTGGGTCAGTGCAATTGGTTATTAGGCCCGAGAGCGCTGAGCCAGGCGAGTGTACATCTAGTCATATTTAGCCATATTAAAAATTTATCGGGCCAATGAGAACAAAAATAAATTATTAACAAATAACGTCACCATATTAGATGTCAACAAAGACAGATAATAGATACAGAGAGATAGAGAGAGTGGTTTGATGCCTTAAGGTATTAAACACAATACACAACGAAATTACGTGACAGCGACACACGTGTATTTTTATGCTGTCATTAAAGAAAAGTATTCTCATCACGTTCTATTTATTTCATTTATTGATCTTTCCAAAAAAATGAGAAGTAAATATGAAATAAATTGAATAAATGGTGTTTATTGTCTTTCAGTAGTCGCTCATCAACGAAATCAACAACGATCAAATTCTGTCTCAATTGTTAATATCTAAAAACGTGCAACAGCTTTATGTAAAGTCCAAAAATAATAAAAATAAAAATTAAATAGCATAAAACTAGAAGAGCACTGTAGTGTGTGAAATCAATTTTAGACATTTAGAATATGTTTATTTGATATTATATACATTAAAATATAGTTTATTATTAAATATTTTCTGGCGATAAGTTCGGGGGAGGGACGTGAATCCACAATTACCTCAACAATAAGCGTCCTTACCATCAAAGCAATAATAAGCGTAATCAACGATAAAATCTATTTCTGTTACAACGAAATTTTAATAAGAGTACGGCGCTAAAATTGAACAACAACAACAACAATGAAAATCAAAAGCAATAGATTCGGCCAATGGGGCAGAAGAGTTGTGAGGTCTCTGCTGGAGCTCACGATCAGCCCCCGGAAGCCGGGTATTCAAAAGCAATAAGCACAGTAGTCGGGTCGAAGGCGGACTCGCCTGTGGAACCATAGCAATATTATAGATAAACGAATAAATTAAGTAATAAATTAATAAATATAGACTAGAAAACATCGAAAAATAAGGACGCGCTAATGCGTAAACGGGGGTGGTGATCAAATACTATTATTTCACAAAATTCGATAAATAATAGCAAAATTTTCGGTCAATTAACACCATTGTCAATGTTTCTTTTGCAGATAAATTAATTGTTAAAAAAATAATTATTACGAGTCAATATATTGGAATTAGTCAATTTGAGATGGAAATTAAGGGATGGGACGCCACCTCCGTCTAGTTTATTTAGCTGCCTGCCTATCTATACATAATTATTATAGCAATATAGCGTCAGCAATAGTATACAATGTTATATTATTTAAAAAGTAAATAAACAAATATAATCAAAGCAATACCATATACTGTATTACTATTTAGTATTTGGTAGAAAATTAGGTGAAAAAGACGAAAACCAAAAAAAAATATAATTAAATACATAAATATTAATTAAGGAGTTTACAACAATTATAAATATTTATAGAGAGCTCCAAAATGAGCAGCAGCAAAGCCAAAGTTTTATCTGTAAAAAACAAAAAAAAGAAATACCTATAGAAATGTACAAAAGTAACAAATGATTTGCCAAAATGTTTTCGGCAAATAATTTGTTATTTTGACAAAAGCGCAAAGCTTGCAGAACCTGTACACTTGCAGTCCAGTACATGACCACATTATTTATGATTATAATTATTATTATGATTATTGTATTTATGATTATTATTACTGTAATACTACATAGTAAGTTTTGTATTATATTTTCATAATAAATAGAATAGAAAATTGACAATTGTCATTTAAATCATTTCATTTCAACTAATTATCAATCGCTAATTTTATTTAGGCATTTTATATGTTGTTACTAAACACGAACATGTGTGAAATCATAGAGGAATAGAACCACAATCCAACGAATTTTCAAAAACTTTTCAGTTATTTAATTTGCCATCTGCCGCATATACTCGTTCTGTAACAGATGTCTAGCACATACCCACGTTTTTCAGCATACAAATATAGCACGTCACTATATTTCGCTACATTTAAAATCTTGATTATTTTATACTTACAAAAAAAAACAAAATAAATGCTTGTTCATATTAACGATCTCCTTTGTATTAAACAGGGAAAATCAATGTTTCTCTTCATGACAGTGTAGTTTCTAAGGGGTATTCGTTATCTTAAAGTATGCGGTTTCGACTTCTCAGCAGGTGCTTGGCACTTGTGAATCTACTTAGATGAAACTCCACAATGTTCCTGCTATAGTGCTTGCAGCTCTCAATGGCCACTTGTGGCTGTTCGCTGTATGTCCTGTTACAACCTCTTCTGCATGTTCTATATATGCATTGTATGCAAAGCAGTAAAAAGCGAGAGAAAGACAGACAGGAACATTGTTGTTGAATAGAATAAAGGTTGAAGTACTGTTATATAATAGAAAATCAGATTTTGTTCAAGTTTTGCTAAACTAATCCAATCAAGGATGATTGGATAAATCGACAAAGAACAATCAATCAATTAATAAAAATTGGGTTTTACAACGGTTGTACAGTTGTCTTGCAACATCGATACCACACAAATAAACTTTCTTCTTTGTGAGGCCAACAAACAGGAAGACACATTTAATTTAATTATGAATTTATTTTGAAACATTAAACTAATATTTTCTGTTTTTTTTCATTTATTCTTAATTGTAAAGGAGATTTTCCAATCATTCATTTATTTATTTGAAGATTTATAATAAAATTACAATTTGGACTATCAATAAATTGATTGGAACAACTTTATTAATAATGGCAAAACGTATTTATCCAATTATACCTTTTAAAACTGGGAGGTATACAAGCATTCTTTGGTCCATTGTACAGGATGTTTTTTAAGCGATAATTGATAGTACAAAAGGGCCAAACTACGTGTATTTTTTCAAATTTGTACAAAATCGTAGAACAAACCAGCAGAAAGTAATAAATGATTTGAACATGACAATAATATTTTTCGTTACTACCTACATGTCTACTTTTCTATCAATGCCTTTACATCGGGTACTCTTAATTCTTATCATCCTTATCTTATTTCGTTCATTATCAACAAATATTAGAACAATTACAATTTCTTCAACGCGTGCGTCATATATATCAACAATTTGACGGAACACCTATTTGTACAAACGGGCTATTGCTATTAGCAGCAACAGTAAGTTGATTGAAGGTTTAAAAGAAGGATGGTTCCAAATAGGAGCACAATATAAATAAGTTCTATAACGAATAAAATTTCAATAGACTCAAACCTATTGTATATGAAGGGAGTTTGTTAAACTAACCATATTGGTTAGAAAGTCACTCAAAAAACTAATTGAATCTATTCCATAAATAGAAACTGGGGTGTATGGACGTCTTTCAAGGAGTATCACGTATCACGTAATGTTTTATTGATAAAGATTGAAATAGAATAAAATATCATTAAAGGAGTTCTGGCTATTATCAACTAGGAAAATGAACAACTGTTTAAATTACGCATTTTTGTTTGTTCTTATCGTTATATACTGATTTTATATATTATGAATGATTGCTTTGAACTATAATGGTATACGTCAACCGGTAACATGTTACTTTTTACACCACAATAGCACAGAACAAATTCACAAAATTCTCGTAATTTCATTTGATGTTGTCTATGAAAAAGTCAAAGATCAAAGGCACCCTGTGGAGTTCATTTGAAATGCGTCAGTTGAAATGTTTGTAATTTTTAGTGTGCTTTTCATTCTAACACAATCCGTTGAGTGTCTATATATAGATGTGTACATATATTTATGTATTCTTTGATTAACATTAAGTTAACAGCACTTGTTGAATGTGAAAATTTTATTTTCGGAAATTTATATTTAAAAAAAAATCAATATGAGAAAATTGAAGAAGGAAACATTTATTTTATTATAATCTAGAAGTCTTAAGTATTTTCGTCAATAGCATGGCGGGAATCGATAATTGTGGGCGTTATACCTGTTGTAATTTTTTATTAATTAATCATTTTCGATTCGATTATGAGTTTGTAAAGGAATTGTTGTTCTAACTGAATGACCTTAAAAATTTTTCTTTCCTTTTCTTATAGAAGCCAAGTAATTAATATTTTTATTCAAACAATTCTTTCATCTTACTTGTCTTCCTTTTTTCGTCTTGAATATTTGTTTTGCTTTTATTTGGCTTATAATTAGACAAAAATTTATTTCATGTTGAACATCTTTGATTTTTCCATTTACATATCTGAGCATTTCCATATAATTGAATGATTTATTACATTTTGCATGTACAGATTTTAATTAAATTTACTTTGTTTTTGAAATATTCCATGATAAATCCATAGAAATCTATTGAAAACCTATGCAAAAAACTGATAAAAATAGTTAACCATTGAAGTCAATCAGTAATGGAAAGTTTCCTGAAAAGCCAATGCTATCGACATAGTGGGAGCTGATTATTATTCAAAGCAGAGAAAGAATTGCCACTATTGACTGAAAAACAACAATTACTTTTACGAGTTAAATTCGATATTCTTACGGAACAAGGATAGCTACCCAGTTTCGAGGATCTTACTAGCTCTAACGGGTTTTCTCTGAACGAAAGGAGTAAATGTTCAATTGAGAATATTTACCGTATTTGTCGGTGTATAACACTTAAATACTACAGAAAACCGCTCGAAATCACGCAAGAATACCTTAAAGAACTAAAGCAGCGATTGATATCTGCAATCATAGAAATATCATTGTGGTATCATCCAAGAAGCTCAATTTGGTGCAAAACATGTGTAAAAAATAATAGATGTGTTGTTGTTTTCTTAATGTTTGCTCAACGAAATTTTTGATCTGAAGACTTCACGCTCATATGACTATTAATAAAATGCTCATTCAATAAAACGCCTGCGCAAAAAAGATAAAAGTAATAAAGTGGAACACTCATCTTTATTAACAATTCAAATTCTAACAATCTGTTAACTCCTTTTACTTTCTGTATAAGAGACATGCTTTTTCTTAATCAAAATGTTCAAAATTCTTATAAGCCGGAAGTTATGAGTAAGTTATTTTAAATTTCCATTTAAAGGCCAACTAAGTAGAAGTCTATCCTGAGTATAATTTTTTTTATAAGCTTTATCTCAGATACTTTAGTTTACTAGAAATATACGTGAACATAAACATTTATCAAATACGACATAAATGATTAACAATATGAAATTATTGATGTACAAACAAAGATTAGGCGAGATATATATTTTTTTCATGCAGAATATAAAATAGACCTTTTGTTTAGAGGTTTTCGACCCCCTTAAATCTAAACTTGTTGCATTGTCAAGATAGGGTAGAATAATATTCAGCTGTTCGAACTATACCAGTAGCACCTGGTGAAAATCAACAGCTGACCTAGACAGACATCTGTATACGTCACGCCTGACAATATCAAAATAATATCATTATACATCAACCCCCTCATATTCATATGCCTGATCAACAAGGACAACACTATATGTATGTACATGTGCAAAGTAATTACAGTAATGATTAGTGAAACTACCCTAACAAACATACATAGTTGTTGTTATTATTGTAAGGAATATTTATTGGTCGCTCAGCAAATTATGTTTACTTGATGCACATGTTCTACTAAGAGAATTATTATTTAACGAAATAGAGAAAATAATAAATTTTCCACGCTATATTTTATATATCTAAAGGAACACATTTACTGGAAATATGTAACACTATGATAAACTTGGACATAGCAATGTTATTCTATGACTAAAGTGAAATAAATGGTTGTGGTGGGATGAGTACATCTTATTTTTAGTATTTTTATAGAATTTGTTGCCAGATTGTCCTATAATTATCAACAATTTGTCATGTTAGTTTTGATTAAATATAAATTACTTAGAAGCTCATCAATTTTTAAACAAATTTATCGTTTAATATTGTCACTTTAACTAAAATATTGTTCGTAAGTTAATTTGGTAGTATCAAATGACATGATCGTATTAGATAGGTTTTTGGTGTCATCAACTGAGCCCCAGGAAGTACTCGAAAATGTGTGCAATCTGTCAACTTACCCTCCACCAATCTTCTTTAATCCCGATCCTCTTTAAACCATCATTTAGTAAGAAACACATTTAGTCTTATCTATATTCACAACAAAATGATTTTAATCATTAAACGTTTAAGCGATTTGCAAACAATGAATTTATTTATTCATAAAATCGAAACATCAAGATTACATTAGTCGACTATAGTTTTAATCCATTATCAATAATGACTTGGATCTTATATGCAACAATATCATGTTAGACTTGCATTAATCTTTAATCATCAATATATGCTTACGTTATTATAGGAAATGTTATAACTACTGACAAGGCTGTTAAAGCCGATTAATAAATAGGATATCATGGTCGATATTTCCGCTCTACCTTGATCTGTTCCAAGTTTTCCGGCTGTTCGTGGTGGTAGTAATAGTAGTAGTAGTGGGATGGTTGTTGTAAGGTAGGATGGGTGTGTTTTTAGAGAAGGCAATGATGTGGCCGTTACCTATATATAGGTAAATGCTATATAGTCATCGTATACAGGGAGTGGATGTAATCACCAGATACATCACGTCATTTAGCTAATGGCTTCCTGAATGTTAATCCCATATCAAACTAGAGAGAAGAGATAGAGTCTATATCGTTGATATTATCGTCTTTATCTAAAACATTACTGAAATTCGTTAATGATAAGACTAGTGAGCGGAAGAAGAGGAATATGATTAGATTTTTCATTTATTTAACGATAGAGCCTCAGTAAAACTTCAACTTTATTTGATATTTCAAAACCTTCAAATAATCGCACAACTAATTCAAAATGGTATTAAATTCTCGTACCTGAAAGGAATCATAACATTATTTCTTATTTATTGTTAAGATAATTAAAGGAAGTGTTTACATAAAGGAGCGTCCACTAAATGAGATTTCATTGCAGCATGTGGTTACCAAGTAAGCTTTTGAATCTTTCCGTAATCGTTAAATTGATTATCTAGTAGTGAATTGAAAAGAGAACTTCCAATGGTAAACTACTCGTTCAGTATGCAAATAAATTTTCTTCAATGTTAAATATTATTAATATGTCCCTTGTTCAAAGTTATTGAATTAAGCTCTGGGAGGCTATCCGCATCAAGTTATTTTGGAACAGTTATAATTAATAATATTTACCTCTCCAAAATGTAGATAAAGTATCAAGCCCTGCAATCCATTATTTATTTTGTAATTTATTTAAAATTATAGGAGTAGTTTATTGGCGTTTAGGCCGTTTTTATTGATTGATGATTACAAATGGATTATGTTGAATTTAATGGACAACATAAAACTCGACAATAAACCATAATAATTTTTCACTTCCTTTATCTATTTATTGTGAATAAATAATGAATGTTTGTTAAAGAATTTAAACACATCTCTAGACATATAACAAATTTATTCACCGTAAATTAACCTATTATGTTTGTGAACTTTCATTATTTTATCGATTTGTTTACACCTATAGGTTTTTGTCCTGTATCCTTGTCATTTATATTACAAAGTTCATATTTTATTTTGTATTCCATGTAAGATGAAATACCAAACAAATACTCGTATATTCAGTAATGGTCTATAGGATTTTCAGTAATCGTACCCGGATATATTTACTACATTTGCACTGAAGAACTGTTATTTGTTTTGGTTCAGTCTCAAAAACAGCATTTTCATCTACGTCTTTTTGATGCTTTGTCTGCAACATTCGATTGTCAGTTGGAATTGCCTCAAATTGCTTTTTCCGACCGTTACCATAATAAAGCAAGCTCTTTCAGTTTATTCAATAGAATATCACAATTCGCTTGTTGCACTGTTGTTGTTTGCATCGTTTTCCTTCTAATATTATTTATTAGTTTATTCGCTTATTATTACAACAATATGTATATCTAAAATATTTTGTTATTGTTTGATAAAGTTGTTCTATTGGTTATTAAAGAAAATTGCTGAATACAGCAATGTCATATTGCAAATTTATATATTGAAACATTCTATTTTTAGTTACAGGACAATTTATATTCCCTCTTGCCGAAATACACAATTCGAAACAACCTAATAAAACTTGTACATTTATGGGTACTTGTTGCCAAAAAGTTTTTCTGTTTTTCCGGACTATTCCACAAAACTTCTATATCTATACTAAAACCATTAGTTATTATATTTATCATTTAAGGCCTTATTATTAATGTCATGCAATCGTTTGGAAACTCGATAGATTATGTGGCGCCAGTCAGAGTTTTATGTTTTATTGTTGACAATTTCACTTTTATCCATTCCTATTTGTGTATTATCCAAACAATGATAATAGTAGAAACTCGATATACAATTCGTCTTTCAGGTATTTATATACCGCTGGAATTGAGTGAAGGACTGAAAGGACACTATGCACGTTAACATTAATTGGAAACAGTAATCCGAATTCACAGAAATTCCATTAAAGCAACAACACAGCTATAAATTCAGGAGAAAAATTCAAAAAAAACAAAAGCAGAAACCTAGTACTTCCAAAATGTCAAGTGAAAAAAAAACGAACAGGACATCACACTTTTGATATAAATTGCACATACATATAAAATAAATACAAAGTAAAAATGGATCTAAAAGTTGATAATGAGCTCTGTCATTTCGAACTAAATACAACACGAAAATTTCTTGGAAATGTCAGGCATTATTTATAAGCTAGCGACATAAAGTAGAAATTCATGTCGCGGCTAATTGCAGCACTTAGGGATGAAGGAAGTTCATTTTCCTTTTACATGGCGGCAAATTAAACACAGAACTATATTATATGTACGTTACCTGTTGATATTTAACGTATTCAACGTATATATTACATCATTATTATGAATTTTATGATGCCTGTCTACACTTACATTTTAATATAATTTAAAATTAATTTAGAAATTCCACTTGGTGCATGTTTATTGAAAAACACTTTTTGTATGCTTTTAATGTGCAAATTTAATATAATATGTTCATAACGTACTAGAATGTTTAAGTTGAAATCATGGGGTCTTTGTGGTGTCGATCCCTACTTGGCAAGGTTCTTGAAAATTAAATTTCAGGGATGTACGAGGGACTCAACAATAGCGTGTAACTTGATCAGCTTCTACCTCATATGTGTGTGTATGTTAAAGTTTTCCAATTGGAAATAGTTCCAATCTATAGAGATTGTGTCTAATAGAAAGACAAAAAGATCACAATAAAAATTGTTCAGTTATCTTGGATTTATTGCGGTATCATCACAACAATGTGCAAGTTAAAAATGTGAAATGAATACGAACATAACATCCTTACAATTTGAATTGGATCATAGCTACTTTTAATATCATGTTTATTACAAGCAATTTTCATGTGTATTGTTCCACATTCAAATGGGATACTTATTTTAATATCTTTGAGAAGCTTATCATCTTATGGAAAGCCAAGTTATTTGGCATTAATGATCGACATAAATACGTTGAAATCGTAAATCTATTTATTATATCACTTCGTTTACTGTGCAATAATTTATTTAAATTTCAACCAACTTTAAATAACAGCCGAATTATTTCAGTATATTGGATTATTCGGCAAATGGTAGCAGCATATAAAGAAATTTTCTGGTAAATTCTACCAATTATGATATGGAAGGGCTGGCAGTTTATAAACTTTCAATATTATTCTTCTTATACACCCCCTTGGGCCTAATGACTTTCCTTTCACAGTTTAATTGCAACCACAGTAATTATGTACTTCCCATCTAATTTCGAGCTTGTTGAAAAGTTTAAATTACTTTATATGCCGGTCGACTGTGCATCAGACTTCGGTTTTATTTAGTTTTAAGTTTTTATTTTTTCGGTGAGATGATGCTGATGGTTAACACGAGAATGTGTACTAGATATATAATCTTATACCATGTTGTATTCTCTTGTAGTAAATGCATTTTCTAACTTTTAACCTTTCATATTCGCAACGGCAATAAATTAAGTTGCAAGTGTATAGAGTAGGTTTTATTTGATTCTGTATAGTGTATCTAAAATTTTTATAAAGTGGCGACTCAAATGGAGATACCTTGAAGTTTTCCCATTGTTATTATTATAAAAATTCATGCAATCTTCTTTAATTATGAGAGTACGGAAATAAATTTGAATGTAGTTGAAATGAACTTTATTTGAGTATCACAAAACTTGAAAAGTTGTACTTTAACGTCAAATATCTAAAACTATGTAGTTATACGACAAAAAGACAACAACATGTTTTGAAATATATAGTTGTAGTAATCATTTAGAAGTTAGAAATACTGATTATGTAGTAGTGTATACGGAGGATGTAATGTCAGCACACCTCATTAGTGGCGTGGTTTCCTTACCGTTGGTTTTCCTGTCGTCCGCTGTCTCTCCTGCTATATATCCTTGGCATTGCAGGCCGACCGACCTTTCTGAAAATGTCGCGTTACCACAATGAACATTCATCTAACCCTCTGCCACTGTTTTCAAGCTTGCCTACAAATTAAGCTTAAACCAAAACAATATACGTTATAGGAACCAAGCCGTATCATGGTTATTGTTGTGGATACTCACTGTATTGTTTTTTTTTTGAGCTTGTATTATTCCTCTACAATATAATAAGAATAGCAGCTATATTGCATTTTATGTGTTTTTTGTTAGAAATACTTCAACCGTAGCGTTTAAAATGAATTAGCTTGTTAATATTTAAACATTCGTCCATTCATCACCTGACAACGATTATCTGGTCGACGCTAAAAACAAAATCAATTGTGACTTTGAAAATTTTAATTAAATTACCGACACGGACATCGCTGACACAAACATGTGAAAATGACAATTTTTTTAGACTACTTTTCAACGCTGCAAATTTATAAGACTCAACACAATTCTAAATTCTCTAAGGTCAAGTTTGAATGCGGTAATCAACCATAATGTGAGAAATATATAAAATATATCGGAAACATACCAATCGAAAATTAAGTGAGCCAATTTCGAAAAGAGGTGACATATACAATAGCTTTTATGACATTGAAGGAAGCAGAAAAGATGGCAACAAAGCTGCAGGTATTTTGGACCAACGCCTTTATCAAGTTTGAGTAGTATCTAAACAGATAATCGATCATGAGTAATTTGAACTGAAATCAATTCAATTCAAATCGATCTTCTGCCTCGAAATATCTTCCAAAACTAACGATTCGTTAACTTACATCTGACGACATCAATTAATTTACGATTAGAAAAACAATTCATTGTCTTATAATTAACGTAACGGTAATGTATTTGGTTTTGTGATGGTGTATCATTGAATTATAAATTGTATTCATAACATTATAATTGTAATGTGATACGTTTCCCGTTTAAAATATCATTGTTGAATATACAAACATGTATTCCAAAATTGTAGTTCTATTACTTTTCTAGCCAGGTTTTGCCTATCTAAAATGGACGAAAGAACATATGTACACATAAATATTGATTTGGGATAGGAAAATGTGGAGAAATCTTGATACTGGCACGCGGCCGGAAATGATTCGCCACTTTGCCCAGACTGGTGGCCCATAATTTCATATGAAAAATATCGTATTAAAAAAGGGGCCAAGTGGGTAGTAAGTATATTATTCAAGCTGTCTATTGAATGTGCGCAGTAGCAAATACCTCAATAAACGACTGCTGAACAGTGGCATTATTACTGGAAAAAATATATGAAAGCAACGATGATATTACTACCACTCTCATCCCCCTTCTGGTTCCTGTTGAGTGTTATGCAATATTATGTCCATGCCTGGAAATTGTAACTCTTAATCTCTCCTTATTTTCTGTACTTTTACCAGTAAAAGGGGCGAAAAGAAGAATCCAATATGAGATACTTTTTCACGCTTCAAATATCTTTGGAGTAATCGTACTGGTGAAAAAAAAATGGTCTAATTTGATAAAATGAATGCTATAATAAAGTAATTTAATAATCAATTAATGGAAATTATTATGAAACTCTTAAAAATACTTGGAACAATGAAAAGTTGATGTTAGCTTAGAATTGACGTAGAACTGGTAACACATGAGACTAAATCTAAATTTTACGAACACGCACAAAAAGTTTTTATGAAATTTTCAACAACTCTAACAGGCTCCCAAAAGTGGCTCTTACTAGGAAATATTATCAAGTAACGATAAAACAATCATACTCGAAATTTAATATTTTACTTTCAATTCGATATTAGTGCAAATTAATCTGTTTTTTGTTTTGTTTTGGTTTTCTTTTTTGGAATTATTAGGTAATCTAATGCAGTCTTACAATAGAGACAACAACTTGAATCTGTCAGGATTCTCTGAGATGGTGGTTATCTACAACAAAGACCACTTGAGATGTATGGGAGTAGAATTGGTGGCAGTATAGAATAAAGTAGAGTCCTTCACCATTGTGCTGACTAAGTAGCGTGATACAGATTCGACGAACACATCTAAAAACAAGTAGATATTCTCAATTGAAGTATACGTTGCAACGTTATGGGGGGTTGATCACTTGACCCTTGTCCATTAGTGGCAATTTGTTGTAGCTGACGTTGGTTTTGTGCAACATACACATGCACACACATGTCGTTAAAAATAGAGAAAATTCAGTATCGATCTTACAATAGAATATAGTAGGAAAACATGTAGAAAGCGGGTTTTGTGGACGACCAAGTGGTTGTGACCACTACTACACTACCATAAACTACTACATGTGTGGATATGGACGAGTGCTTCCCTATTCGATCACAACCGGAAATCGGTCGCCGCCGATAGCAATGGTGGCGGCAGTTCATTTGATTTATTAATTGCAAGTGTTTCTCGGATATATAAGAATCGATTTGTTTGAAAATTTTATTGTTTCAGATCAGGTCTTATCGATAAATTACTGATAGTGACAAATGCAATTTGAGAGAACAAAAACAAAGTTACTATATCGATTTATTCAATTTTTTATGAAATAGATAAGGGTTATGACAATCAACAAACATCTATTTTAGGCATACAGTTTATGATACTTTCACCTATATAGATGCCATCCCTATTTTATTCCTTTATTACGATTGTGAATTATTAGCGTAACCCCCTCACGGATACGCAAGTCCCATCCTAAAGGGGTTATATTCTTATTTATATTAGCTATTACAGATGGAACGTATTCGCTCTTGGTGGTAGAGAACAACAGTTGAATCATCCCTGTGAATATCCCCTTCACTAGCTAATTTGCATGGAAATTGCTGCGGTAGAAAAATGTTCAGTCATTAATATGAGACAGGGCACAACAATCATTCCTTCCTCACCAACTTGATATTAAACTGTCCAGAATTATGGTTGTCGATAAAACATTCTTGAGATTCTTTATTTTGATTTCCGTTACTTGGTAACTAAAATAATATTGATGATTTCGTTGAAGAAAAACATGTCCATTTAAATACGTATACCCCTTGAAATGGATGTTTGCAAAACTTGAAATTTAGAAGGAATATCAGTAGTAGTAATGGTAGAAGAATCTCCCCTAAAGCGTATACGAAAAACTCCTGTAGTTTTAATGCGAAGAGTGTTGCCTGGTTTATTCAGCAATCGTCAGCAACCGGGGTTCCCGACCATCATAAAACACAGTCCCTGGTGTGGATATTATCCATACGTCACCATCTTAACTGTCTACTTTCAGCCAATTGTCTACATTCGTCATTCTCATATATTTGTTTTATATACGGTGTCAAAAAACATAAAAATGTTGATCGTGAAAACGTGCCCCACGTATCATATTATACTGTAATAACATACGATCGTTCTTGCACACATTACATTTTATCCACGCCTACTCGCCAACATCTATTCTTACACCCTATTACAATTTCAAGAAAGGGAACAAAAAAAAATATGAAGGAAAAGTATAACGTTATGTTTCCTTACAAATCTCTTTCAGTTTAGTTCATCGATCGATATAGGAAACATTGATATCCCAGTGGACTGTCACGGACTATAAACGACAAGAAATGTACCAAGCCAACGTTATGACGACGTGCCCGGCGGCCTGTACAATTGATTTACACTCGAGCCAAAAAATAAAAAATAATAATAAAATACATAAACGAGATGAAAGAGAAATATAAACAAACATTTTCGTTAACCGATTTTAACGAGCTTGTCTTTGACATCTATGGCTAATGATAAAAATAGCAATCAAGAGTTTGATT
The DNA here is from genome assembly GCA_028455855.1 of Meloe dianella. Lineage (NCBI taxonomy): Eukaryota > Metazoa > Arthropoda > Insecta > Coleoptera > Meloidae > Meloe > Meloe dianella. The sequence continues at coordinate 1,697,238 of JAPTHL010000054.1, read as the reverse complement.
ATTAATAATTGATAGTCGCAATCGTTAATATTATTCCAATGATATTCTTTGGAATTTTTACAGTTTTTTTTTCTAATAAAGTAGCAGTACCAAAATTCTATTCATTATTCCATCAGCTGTTGCGCTCTGAAGGACCTGTAGAGTTTCTTAACGTTGATAGAATATTTTGATGGGTAATCCTAATGCTCTATTAAAACAATATTAACCTTCACAATTAAATTCTTCACAATCTTACCAGATTCTCTTTATTGTTTTTTAATTTATTAAAGCTGGAATCCAAAGTTAGTTATTACAGTATGGCGTACTATGATTCTACATTTATTGATAATGTGATAACTTTCTTTGTCAATGATACTGATGTTGTATTACTTTTATTTCAGCTTCATTTTCTTTTTGTCATTGTTCTCCACTCTTGTCTACAATTCTGTTTTTTCTTAACTTGTGAGCTAACAATTTTTCTTCCAAAGAAACACAGTTGAACACTTGATGTTTTTGGATTAAGAGCACGTGTAAAAACTCCTACTGTTACACCTTTTTTTATCATTAAGCTTGTAGAATTCTACATTTTTAATAAGCATCTTTACGGAATGAGTTAAATAATTGCTTTTAATGCAATTTAAAACTGGTTTAATTGAACAAGATATATTTTTTCGTCAAAACATCAACGGCCTTAGCATAAATAAGTTAACGAGATTTTTCTAAGTAAGTTTCTAAAAAAATAAAGCTTATTTAAACTTTAACGTTCAGTATCGGAGAAAATATAAGAAATATTATAAGGCCTATACGATAACATCTATTTGAAAGGGGGAGAGGCCTTTGTAGCTAATTTGGAAAAACAGAAATTGATGTAGGATAAAATTTACGAATAGTTTCTCTTGATTTTCGAAAAAAAAGTGAAATTATAGTTCAGGGCTTCTTTAATTACGCATTCTTTTTTCTCTGGAAAATATTATCAACATTTTCACAACCCACACAGGTTCTGTAATTTTCTTTTCAATTGATTAGCATTTATCTACAGACATTTTCAATCAGCTAATGAACCAAATTTACGGAATCCAAAATAAAGACTTTGTGTTGAACTCTACAGCCTTTAATTATATAAGTATCATAATAATGTAGAATCTTGGAGGTGAATCGAAAACATTACAAGAAGCTTTATGTATTTTTCAATCGAACATTTCATCCTCTACGTATTGATCCACTAAATCGAAGGTCTACTTTATTATTATTTTTTACGAATTTATTGTGTATCACGTCTTTCGATTAGGCTATTAATAAATTTGACGCTCATCTAAATTCATTAGATTTACTTTATCGTCTAATGATGCCAGGCTAAATTGCATTTTTTATGAGGTTCTTTATTTTATAGTAATATTTATGCATATTTATGTGTATAATACTTAAATAACGTCCTACCGGTCATTTATTACATATCTTTGACAGGTAATCCTAAATCTACTATTTGAAACGCAAGTAAATGTAATCTTTGCATGTTGTTTATATGTAAATGCCATTTAATTTTGTTTCTATCGTATTTGAATAGATAAGTGAATGTGGAAATTTGTGATAAGATAACCTTAATGATAATAATAGGAACGCAACAATTTTTTTCAGCAACTATACGACGTTGATTTTTTCAAACTTTTATCTATTTGTATAAATCGTTAATATTTAACAGAAGTAATTGATACTGGAGAATATCGTATGAGCTTACAGATAATTCTAGGTGGTTATTTTATTTCAACCACCAGTCGTGCCGTCTAGCCAACCAATATCTAAACCGACTAATTCCCACAAATGTCGTTTCCTGTATCAGGTAGCTCTACAATAATCATGATCGGATATCTATCAATTATACATTATCAATACGCTATATGTATAATGTTCTTTTCGGGAAACGGAAACTGTCTTAATCCACCATATGGGAGCTATTCGATTAAAAATCAAAACTAAAATATCGAATAAGTCAAGTTGTGGTTCAACAATTATTTATTGTTTGTGTTCTAGTTTCGTCACTTTAAAATTGCCCTTTATCTGATATTCTTCAACGTTACCATTCTCGAGATTATGTAACAGGGCTTTCCCTTCATAAAACGTTAATCCTTTAGTCTGTAAGCATCTCGTGTTACATGTTAATGAGGCAGCTTACGCTCTGAAACCCGTGCGTGCAGCCCCTCTCAACCAATAACATTGACCGTACTACAATGGTGCGTGTTTTACTTGGTATCTAAAGAAAACCTACAAATTCAACAAACAAAATTAACTGTCACTCTTTGAAATTAGAATTCAATCAAATTTTCATTTAAATAAATGTAGAAAAATATTTGAAATTGTTCTTTCATGACATTATTGTTGACAAAAGTGTTTCGTGTGAATACTGCTCAAATTTAAGGGTGTGAACCACCTAATAAAGTAGGTAGGTGTATAATTGTGGCACTAACAAATAATGAAGCTTTCGTTGACATGTTTTAAGTGTTGACACGAAATCTATGGTCACGATATATGTAGTAAATATTACGATTTTAATTAATATCAAGTTATCTTTAAATAGTTGATGAATCAACACAAAAACCACCATACATTTAATTAATCTCTTTCAGTAATAATTAACCGAAATTTATGTTCGAATGTCCCAAGAGTTATTGAACAATCCGTATTTTGCATGTAGATCTTCTTTCCGACAACCTGCCATCACCATTGCTATTATAAACGATCAGTAAAAACAGATGCAGATATATATTAGAAACGATACTTGAATATGAATCGCTATACCAGTAATGGCAAGATTGCTGTTCTACTATGCTAATTGTGGCCCTGAGAGCTTAATTTAGACTTAATGTCCTTTGGGTTCTCGAGAATTAATGACTACTACCATGTCCTGCAGTCCTGCTTTATATATATATATATATATATATATATATATATATATATATATATTAAAGCGTTATTCACGTGGTTTACTACTTAAACATGTGTGTGAGGTTTAATGAACGCGCAGACCGGGATGATAATAACATGTAAAATAGCCCCAAGTATACAGTCAAAATTAATTAGGGAAGAAATTATGGTGCCTTTAATAAAATTTCATTTCTAAATCTATCTACCATACTCAATCGTTAAATTATTAAACATGAGAAGAGCAACAGGATTAGGTTTAATATCCTATATATATTTTTTTTTATATTAACTTTCTACTCGATCATCAAATATTTAAAACACCGAAGGGATTTTATATCTTTGCAAAGCGTAAAGCTGTCAGTGGAGTGAAAAGTAACTGGAAAACTGACAAGAACGTTGACAATAAATCATTAAGATTTTCTCGCGGTGCCTTATCCGAAAAGATACCATTATTCGTTTTTCAACAAACACAGATACCTTAAAGTAAACACAGTCTGGACGTCAACATAATATCCATTTTGAAATAATCTAAATTCATTCAAATATACGAACAAACAGAGCGTGATATATGACTATAAAATGAAAAGATTTTGTGTATTATATATATATATATATATATATATATATACACGTATATTGACGTGTATCTTCGACGAAAGTAAAGTCTTTGTCTAGCTAGCTTATGATGCCCGTTCGGCGCCTGTTTTTGGTTTGAGTGAATGGGTGGTGGTTGTTTTCAACGAGAAGATTGAGATTCGTAATACCGCTATCAAAAATTTGATGTTTTATTATATAAAATTACAAAGGTTTATTGATATGCAAAGGAGATCAACAAGCAAATGTTTCTCAAAAATTATAATCGGAATTCCCACAGCAACAATTTGAAATCATGATTTCGTTAACTTTTCCCTTTAAAAATATTTGTACATAGTTTAACATAACTCTTCATATTCGTGACATATCAGATGAAATTTATGCGGAACAAGACATTTATAGCATCTCAACCACTTTCCACTGTTGATAAGGAAGGTAATTGCATTTCGACTTTACCACAACTGACAAATACCGAATTTTCTAATATCCGATAATGTCAGAGCAAGGTGAAACATCGTACGAAAAACGAATCTATCTGTATACGTATATATTGTTGCGATAAAGAAAATCGATTTAGCGTTTTTCTTGTTCAAGACGACTGGTCCAAGTAAAACTTGATCATGTTAACAATTATCAAGCGACTTCGACAAATTATCTAAGCCTTCGTTTTTGAAAACCATTTCATTGTATAGGGAAAATATTCGTAAAGTAATCATTAAAGGAAATTGCAATAAAAAACAATCTTTTGTTCGATTATTGCCACAAAATTATCAGAAAAATGCTGGAATATCAAAAATGTTCCAATAATTTACTTCTCTTTACCTACCAGAAAGACAAATGTGCAATCAATTGTGAATCGCAGACAAACGAAATACGAACGCTTACAAATCCGAAAATTTCATTTTTAAAATTTAATTGTTCTTTTTCTGGTTAAATTGCAAATCAAATGACACGGGCTGTAGATCTATTGAAGCAATTTAACATCATTTATAGTCGCACATTTTCCACATTGATATGCGAATTAAATGCAGTTTTCTCCTACAATTCCTAGAATAAAACTAATTTTATGACGTACCATACTTAAAGAAGCATTAAAGAAGCATTCGGATATTCTGTTGGTGATAATTCGTTAAATTAAAGAAGAAAGCAACACTGTTTATAGTAAACTTTTATGATCACTAATTTGTGAGAAATTTGGAATGCTTAGTGATAGACAGTATAGCTTCACTTTAGTCTTCTTGGGTGAATTGTTCAAATTTAAATATTTAACGGATCGTAAAAACTATTGGAATCGTCAAGAGAATATCCAACTTGCGTACGCTTTCAGTAGAATGAAATTGGAATAGACACAAATTCCCATTAGTTGTGAAAAGAACAAAGAAAAAACATCCAACCCACATACGTACTGTGAAAAAAGTAATTCTTCGAAGATAAGTAGACAACACGTTAAAGGGTGAATCGACAAAATGATTTCGAAACCTCAATTTTAAATAATTTAACAAGTGGTACTGGAACACTGATAAAGGACATATTATCATCGTTATTATTGTTTATAAATAAATTAAAGGATGCTGCAATAGATCATTGTTGATTTGTTAAGCTGATCATGATATGGTCAAACCACAAAACATAACTTTGTCGCATTTAAACATATTTAGACCAAACAAACATTACAGATAATTACCTTTAATACCTCGATTTATTACTGAAAGTCTAATTACTGAGAGAACCAATAGCACAAAAGGCAATTGAATTGAAATCTAAACAATGCAATTCTATTTATTTATTTCTGGTTGTATACAAGTTTTGTATTCAATAAAATTACTGAAAGCTCCTTAAAATTATAATTTATTAAATGAATTACAAATAAAGTTTACAAAGTTTTTATTTAGCCGCCTAATGAAAATTCTTTCAAATCTTGATTATGACAGTGACAATGCAAGTGAAAGAAATTTAATTAATGTATCAACATAAAAATATTAATTTGCTGCGAATAGCAGTGAATATCATGAAAAAGAAGAGAAGAGAGTAGGAGAGAGAGAATGTCCCGCTGTCATCTTATATTTACCTATTCTATTTTATATTAATTCGTTTTAGAACTCAACAAAAGCACCAAGTTAGACGTGTTAAGAATACACTGAGAGGGAAATTCAGTTAATTTTCAAAACAATAATGGTAAGTAATTAAAGAACGTGGTGTTGCCCGAGGATGGAATAGTTGGAATTTCATAAATTTAGTAATTTCTAGTTACGGCTGCTTTATGCAAATAAATCCCTTTACAGTTATTCAATAATTTGCATTCGTTATAATATGTACCTATGACAGATTAGTTTTCATAATTCAGCTATTAATTGTATTTGACAATGGACAATATTATCAATCAAATATTATTTCAATGTATGCCTTGAATCAATTATGTTACAATTTTTTTCGATCAATTAAAATAATTTGATTTATTTTCTCTAAATGAAGAATATTTTGCAACGTCGAGAATCATCAAAATTAGATTGTAACTTTATAAAGTAGATACATGGAGAGAATTTTTATTTTTAACATTTTTGTTATTTGCATAACAGGTTAGAGTGTTTTCTTTTCATTACAGTCGTTAAAAGTTTCTTTTTCTCACTGTGTTCTGCTTGTGTACAAGCTTGAGAAGATTTTATTTCCATGATTTAACTTCAAAATAACACTTTATAAAAGAAGAAACACCTGCCGAACATTCAAATGTAGAATCGACATCGACGTGCATTTAAATTCGTTTCGTTTTGTCACCCTTATTTGCCACCATCATCACCACTACCACCACCACCACCACCACCACTACTATCATCTACCCTCAACTGAAACGAATTCAATGAACAGTGATAGAGAACTCCGTCTTCATATCACTACCATAGTTTTCCTTTTCCTATATTCTACAATTCAGCCACTTTTTTTTGACAAATCGATAAGAAAATATGTCCGTTTTTATATTCTATTGTTAGATAGTTGGCGTTGTGAATCTCGAATTTTGTATAATACATATAAGAGATGAAGTGCGGTAAAGGCAATTGTAAAAGTCAAAATTCAATATTATCCCCGAAGTTGTTGGTAAATATCTATGTGGAAAGAGGACCTGTTGCCATTTAGAATTCGCCGTGGGTCTTGCATGAACATCACGTCTTGCTTTTATTAGAGCCATCTTCGCGAGCAAAGCAGAGAGCAACCAGTCGCTCTGCCAACCGCCAACTATCACCACCAGCCACCACTACCACCCTATTATTGCTACCACCAATGACTGCAATCTACAAAATAGACTACAACGGCAACGAGAAGAATTACTGAAAATGAACGCTTATTTCTTACCACGGTAAATTACTTTTTTCGATTCCGTTTTTATTACTTATCATCGTATCCGTAGAGACTCAACACCATGAATTAGTTCTATGATTGGAATACGAACAATCTCAAATATATTGACAATTGTCTGTATTAATAAATGTTAACTGTATTACAATAATTGAAACATGAAAGATTATCATCTAAATAAAGTTAATTGCACAACAACATTGAAATTCTATTTCTATTCTATCTATTTAAGATTGCACGCCATGATAAACTAAATACTGAAATATTACAAAGGTCAATCGAATAATTTTGCTATTAAATTATGAATTCTAAGAAATGCACAACAGTAATATTGCAGTTTCATTTATGCAGTTATTTAAATAAAATGAGATAAAAATATAGACAAATCAATCTTCTATCCAAAAATGATTTTTCATCGCTCTTCCTTCCTGAAACGGCGTCCATAAATTAAACTATGATAAATTACTATCTGTATATCGATCATCTCTATACGATTCATTTACGATTATTATATTTTTTTCTGTTTGCTTCATTTATTTCAATTACTTTTCGATTAATCTATAGATATATCAATATGAAACTGATACACATCATACACATTCTGTTTGTGACAACAAAAATTTTATTCAGTCGAGGAACACAAGTCTAACAAGATGAGTAACAGAGCCTGTCTGCCACATACATATCTCATAACTGAGTTACCAGTCAGTATATGGCACAACGAAGCATTACCAACCAACCAAACAACCAACCAACCAACCAACCAAACGAACCACCCCCTCAGCATCAACAGTAACAGTAAAATTCAGCTCGCTTTTACCCTCACTGTCGGCTATAATTTATAGCGCCCTGATGAAACATTGCCGCTTGTTGGAAACAAAATTGACAACGCTTATTCAACATATAGTCTGTTTACGTTTTCACGTTTCGTTTTAATCAACGCAAATAATTCGATATTTGAATAATTTCGTATTTTTGTCGAAGAATAATTAAATTTCAAAATATGAAAATTAGTATTGATATTCGTTTGTAGATACTGTCATTCAAAATGGATGCTGCTATTTATCGATAACATTAGAGTATCACATCAGAAGAGCGCCTACAAATGTCATATCGAAAAAGCAATTAGTTGGCAGCTGTATATTCACAAATGTTGTAATAGTAAGCACTGGCGTCGTTTACGGGTGAAAATGTAAATGAACAGAACTAATAAGAGTAAGTCATGTTTAATGAGGGATTTTGGTGGAAGGCAGTTTGGAATCTCATCCACGTCTCTAGATCGTCTTCATTTATCTCTATGCAATAAGAACTAAAGCTACTGGATAACGTGGCGATAGTCGGAATTGAGAGATCCCTCCACTCTTAATACACACACACACACACACACACACACACACACACACACACACACACACACACACACACACACACACACACACACAGAGGAGAGAGAGAGTAACGTGCACACCCCACAGTAATACTTCCTCTTCTCAATTTCTAAAGAAAATGCAAAACCCTTGATGCATCACAGTAGCGTTTTCGTTCGTATACATAACGAATTGCAGAATCAGTTCGTTGGCTTAGCAGTAAAGTAATGAGTTTGCTTTAGAATGAAGCGCTCTGATGGATGCGAAACTTTCACGCGTACACTTTATTCGGAGCTTTTACAAACTAAACGAATAGGTCAAAGCGAGGAAGTAAACGAGACTACTATTTAAAAAAAGAAAACTTCCTACTAGAATCAACAACCAACACTCAACTCATAGCATTCTACTACAACATGACAAAAAAGAAACAAAAATAAAAAGAAAAAACGCAAAATGTGTGTATGAAAGTTTGCAATATAAATCATTATAATCAGATTGTCGAGGCAAAAAGCTCATTCGTTCGACTTTTCAGCAGGAACGGCCAAGAAACTTCATCGAAGCAACAAACATAACAAAACAAACACTCTCTCACGACTTTCATTTCCTGAAATAAACAGCTACAACAACAACAACAACAACATCGACCAGGGCGACGGCAACGAATATAGGCAGGCGCCGTTTTATGTATCTAGAGAGACGTTTTGTTTTCAAATAGACATGACTGTTGCACTCTCAAAACTCGATAAAGTCATTTCAACAAGATAGTTGAGAAAAGGAAATCAACTAGATTATATATATATATATATATATATATATATATATATATATATATACCTACATATATGTATTCACTATATCTATGTGTAGTATGTATGTGAATAGAAACCATCCACAACTAGTCGTCTATAGAATTGTATCACTCCAACTCAATTTCAACGTTGGCTTGATGTTCGAGCAATTCAACTAAGCTTTGTGTAACGTAAATTTCCTTGGTTTATTCATTTATTTTTCAACAAAATAAAACGAAGAAGTAGAAGAAAAAAGAAAAGCAACACAAATACGGAAAACTGATCACGTAGAAATGAGATGAGCTGAAAAAGTGATTGTAAGCAAAAACGAAACAGTTATCTAGAAGACCTTTAATATGATTAAAGTATACAGAATAGATAGTTTTTATCGACTAGTAATATTGTGATAGATATGTTTAAGCTCAATCTAAATGCACAAAATTTTCATTATCGTCTACATTAAAACCAGTCATTTAATTATGATTTTATCTACGCGATATCTAGGTTGTAATTATTTAATTATTTATGTTTCAACAAACTTTTGTAATAAAATATTAAAGAATACATATGCTATAATTACAAATAGTATGGTGTTAATAATAGTTTTATTAGTTTGAAATGTTACTATAATCGTTATGAATATTTTATTTGATTTAATCTACTAATTTAATCCTAATGGAAACGGTATTGATTAATATTATGACACACAGATTGTTGTAATATTTGTCTACCTAAAAATAATCGAATTGAGTATTAAAAAATTATTAAGTATAAAAAAGGCCATATTACCACTGAATACGATCCAAATACGATGGACTATCTAACTATTATCATAACCTTTGGAATCTACTAACTAGGTGATTACTATAAGAATCCTAAAGAATTGCGTGATAACTAGTTTTATAGATCCTTTTTATATCTATTGTCATTTTAATAGGGGTAGAATCGTCGCGTAGATTGCAAAGTTCAGTAAAAATAGATGAGTATTTTATGTTACTGATAAAAGAAGCGTTCGATACGCTTGTTATCAGAGCCGGACCGAGAATAAATGACGTCCAGGGAAAACATACCTAACTTACAGGCGCCCTTTTCACACTGTGACTATCTATTAAGAATTGGAAATATGTGTAAACGACCTGGTGACAAACGTGACAAAGAAATGAATGCTGGTATTGGAAAGATCGTTCTCTAAAAGTACACACAGCAGCTGACGAAGATTACGAGTCACACAACAACATAAATGCGTTATAGTCATATTTACAACAGTATGAAGAGTATTATCAACAAATTGTTGAAAAGATGAGAACTAATTCCAAATGTGATAGTGATGATGAAATGGAAACATAAACATCTGAAGCATTTTTCTTCTGTAAAGAGTTTCATATTTTTGCCTTAATCTATACCTTTATTTCTGTTTTTGACTGTAATTGACAAAATTTCCGATTAATTGTTACGTGTAAAACACAGCTACAGAATACGGCTGAATAATATTAGATTTTTCAAAATAAACAGATAAATAAATAAAAATTCGAGCAGCTGTATCTAACGATTTGTCATGAAATTATATAGAATGGCAACTTGTCATTTACATTTAACATTTACTATTATTTTCTCTATTCAATTCCCCTTACTATCATTATCCTAGTTTATGTGTATAGAGTATAATTATTGGGGAATTTTTAATATAAAAATGAATCCCTGCCATCAGTATTAATCAGTGAAATAACATATTCCGATTTTTCGTTATAGATAAAAACTAAAGTTTCAGAAACTAAGTTCGACGACCAACTGTCGCCTGAAAATCTGACAATTTAGAATTTCAAATCTGAATGAAATTACCGAATATTTAGGTTTCAATCAGTTATCGTATCGATAACGAAAAATTGGAAATAAAAATTTATCGAAAACTGAATCGAACCTGACAACTGACTCATCGTCACCCTCAACATTATCATGGCACAGAAAAGGTTATGATTTGGTAGTCATTTGATGGAATCTCAGTGTGATTCCTCAGTGGCACGACGAATGAAATCGTACATAGATCACCTGAATCCACAAATTTTCATGAAATAGAACATAATTAAAATCGATAACAAATCATGTGAATTCAAACATCTTTCCCAATAATCTATTTATTACCATTATTGCATTGCTCGTTTCTATATAATTTAGCGAATAATCAATATTATAAATTTTTCGAAGAAAACGCAGGTGTACATGTACATCCGTCGACACATTATACTATTGGGGAAAAGGGTCAGCAAATATTCATGCGTCGAAATGGTGGATAGATTTAGGGTTGTGAGTTCCCGCTGGAACAGCATATGTATGTTGTTCCAAACATACCGGTTAAGTGGTTGTCAATCACTTTTATACATACAGACACAAACGATGTATATCTACTACGTATAAAAAGTGAACCGGCATCGATGACATTTTGAAAGCATCTCACCAATCCATACAACAAGAACCCTTTGCATATTGATGTCACACCCGATTTCCACTAGTTAAAGATTCACATATATCTCAAATAACAATAATAATAAGTATGTTCGAGTATATCTAGAAAATCACCATACCTATAATAAGAAATAATATATTTTACTTCGTTTGCAAATGTTATATCCAAGCTTGAATAGTTTAAAGTTTTCTGCTTTCCTGCAAGTTTTCAATATTGTAAATCTGTACTTCAAGTCAATTTAGAAATTCTGAAATATTAAAACATCATTACAAAAGACAAACTTTAACTCTTTTCCAATAGCTTTCTACGTTTATTATGCTAGTAAATATATTATATTACATATAAAACTCGTACTAAACCACATTGAAGTTACCAGTTACCGTTTTAGACGGCTATCTGATTTATGAACGGGCGCCTTAATCTAACCGGATAGGAGACCTTAGCTGACCTGTCCAATGAAGCGAACGACTGATAAGGATTAGATCCTTTAGCCAATCGGACGGGCGACAGTGACTGATGCGATCATTGGTGGTTAGTTGATTAAAAGGGACTGTCACCACTTGTTCGATATCGAAGAAGAAGAAGGTAAGTTCCATCTTACCGCTGCATTTAATACATCATTTATCACGATTACTTGATTTATATGTTCTCACATAATCCTATAACAGTAACACCAGTAATACTGATGATAATGATGATGATGATGATGATGCTAGTTGTGGTAATCGTAAAGCAACAATAAATTTAATAAATTTCATGCACGATAACAAAACTCGAATATATGTGAACACAAACAATTTTTCAATGTCAAATTTTAATTACTCGACGAACAGTCATTTAATTAGATTAAATCCGGTGTTGTATTGATGTGCACGTTTTTTTTCTCACACATCAACCTTCACCCAATTGTTGCTTGATTGCATGTTCAAAAACTTAATTTAGTTTACAAAAATCACTAAACAATTAAATAGCCGACGAAATCTTCATTTATGTTAATTTCAACATAAATATTTACCTAAATGGTTATTTAGTTTAATTACGCGTTTTATCCATCATCAAATAATATGAACGATAAATAGAAGATAAATTAATTTGCAATTTCTAAACGAGATGCAATTAGTATTGTTGCGTCAGCAAGTTGCTTTGTTTTATAAGAATGAATGCAAAGACAATTGCAAACAGGACCCTTCGAATTTTGTGATTAATGTTGGATTAGTGTTGTTAAAGTGACAAATACGATACACTTGAAATATATTCATCACCGTCTTGATTGTAAAGTAACTAATTATATTATCAAAGTCTTCTAGCGTACTTTAGAGCTTTCAAAGCAATATTTGTTATCTGGCTGTAGTTATCAGTACTTGACATACAGATTATGTACGTATTAATCCTGCTGTCGGATTTCCATGATAATGTCCAAACTAAACAAAGCAATACTAATTTTACATGTAAATAAACCAACAACTGTTTACCATTTTTGAACAATTTATTATCATCAAACATAAATTGTTCAATTTTTTTTTGATCAACAGTTGTAACAATTGTATTCTACTTAAATGTATAGCAAAGGATTGCATGTACAGAAAATGTGATTTTGCGTATTTGTTGTATAGAAAATAATAGAACTACACTACTCTACATGCATGTAGTTTTAAATCATGAATACACATTCGTGGAACTTGCATGCGATCGAGAATATAACCAACATTCATTATATTAATAGAATTCAACGATGGAATAATAATATTTTTTGAACATATCTGTTTATAATTCTCCATTTCGTAGTCATAAGGCACTTAAATTTTCAATAATACCAAGCCGCACAGACATAAATTAACATTACTGAATAACACATAATTATTTAATAAAGGACTGAAAATTGCGTTTTGAAGAACTAGCAGAAAATTTGTTTTTATATTGTGGCGTTGGCCAAAATACGAAGTGGAAAGTAACGTAACTATCGCCATCGTCGTTTATCGTTCAGCATCATTCCAAAAACATTTATAAAACATATGTACATTGATAATATAAAATTTCTTGCAATTTGTAATATTTGTGTGGTAAAGACCATTGTTTGGACGCATGAACTCATCCATTTTAGCACGCCGTTAAACGTACCAGTCATATAAATTATAGAACGACTTCCTGGCAATATAACGAGCAACTTAAATGTTGCATAAATAATTCTGAACCGCCGAGCAGAACAAATTAATGAAATATAAATATTCCTTATATAAGATATATATTATTAAATGGGAACAAAGAAGCATAATATCAACGAGTTATCTTATTTGTTCAAGTAAGCTGCACAGGAACTTTTTTTTGTAAACGTAGGTTTCTATCAATCTTTTCCTTTATACATATATGGATTTTTTCTTCCACTTAATTCTTTTCTTCTTTCTTGTCATAATCCGATGAGTCTGACATGTTTTTGCAATCGGACAGTTTTCCAATTCAGTCTCGGCTCCCATGTTTCCACACTCACATGTCATCTGGCGACATTTAGAATGCTCTGCCGTCGTCATTGTCGTTCTTGTCAATTCAAACACAATCTTCGGCCGGGCTAACTCAAACAAACCGAGGGTTGAACAACTTTTAGAAGTATTCAACTTTCTAAACTCACAAATGAATCATCTGTGGCCCCAAAATCTCTCATCTTTATTGATACTACATCTACGTATATCATATTAAATTTGAAAATTATTCATCCATACTGTATTGTCGTGGATTATGAATCGTTCAAAAATCAAGTTGGATTTTACGATCATCCGATTTGGAGGAGAGCAATTTGATTCGTGTCTCTTTCTGATATCCCTACGACCATTCTGAAATATAAGCCCACCGTCGCCACCACCACCACCACCCTCTCTTATACAATATAGAGAACTTTATAGATATTGCAAGTAAGAAGATGGGAGAAGTAGGAAATGTTGAAATATACGGAAAGCCTACAGAAGAAATTTAATAAAAAAAAGTTTTTGAATAAAATAGAGGACAATTGACAAAACCGTAAACTTGGCCGTGGTATAAACTTTTATAACTTGTATCAACTTTATTCGTTTCCCCCTTTTCTATAACGAAATTCTTCTACGATCCTCATATTAGTAAATGTATGGAGTAGTGAAGTTCAACAGTTGGGTACAAAGGCGTTGGGTGTTTGAGGCCAAAGTTAAACTAGAATTTATACAAGCGATCGCTTTATAGGTATGTATATACATAAAGTTCCAATATAGACACATTATAAATCATTTACTAAGCAACTGCTATTGGTGACTGTTGATAAGCTCTATATAAGCCCTATAAAGCTTTTAAAGATCAATGTTTAATAGATCCTCTAAACTACGATATTGATAAAATATTAAAACGAAAATGAAGAAAAAGACATCGTGATGCATATTCTCCGTTACAGTCGATATTCAAAATCGCAAAAATATGATAATCATAATGTATGATATCGTAAAACTGTCATGAAAAGGTATTATTAAAGGCGAAAACTTGCAGAGTGAACCATTCGATGTTAGGCACGCACCATTTATTTAATTTTTTCTGTACAATAAACTCAGATTCCTTAACTTGGAAAAATCCAGATTTGTTATTTTTTGCTGGATAGAAAACTATGATAAAAATCGATCTATAAAAGATCTTATTATTGTAATGGGGAAATTCACTGAAAATTCCTTTTGTAAACTGAACGAAAATCGTATTGTTAAATGATTTATTATTGCCTGTCTTTATGGAATATTGATTATTGTTTTTTATAATTTAAGAGCCACGATCGAATTGCCTTTGAATTTGTTTTGAAAAATTGATTGGCTTCAGTTGAAATCTTCACATATTAAATATTCGATTATAAGAGTTCTAATGAATAAAATATCCATCTACCTTCAGTTTTGTTTTATTATCCATTATTATTTCTATAATAGGGCATGTTGATTTTGTTCAATTCACAACTGTGTAAGCAACAATCTCAATTATTAACTCTATAACTAGGTTTGTTTGTCGAAAGTTTGCTAAATGAAAGAACACCATTACTACATTACTATTATTGTGATTATTAACAATAACAGACCAATACCAAGTAAAGTACTGTAAAGGGAATATAAAGCCAAAAGTATATTAAATATACATAAAAACTTGTTAGAGTTTAGTTGTGCTTTTATTAATAATTGATATATTAATTAAACATTTATAAAACACAAATAAGATGGATAAAATTTCTAACAAACAAGGCAGTTGGAAGGCTTACGATAATTTTAATTTGTTTGAATTGGTGGTTTTATGTAATAATCGGCACCTAGGGATAAATTCACAGTCTAAGCCTGGAGATTGCGATTTAATAATAATACTTGAAAGTATTGGTTACTATAGTTTTTATGGCCTTTTTATTTTCAATATTTCTAAAAATAAAGAGAACAACTGAAACGCTGGCTGTTTTATTTATATAAATCTTTTACCTTTCTATCGGATAGATACAGGCAAAAAAGGGTATTCAACTAAAATCTACATTGTAACATTATAATTAAATCCATGGAGAGTAATATACAAAAATATAAAAATGTCATGACATTAATATGACATTACAAAAAAATTTAATCTGAAACTGGAGAAATCTTAATTTTTTTTTGAACAATGCTACTTACATATGGTATGGATTTTCGAAATTTGCTCATAGAAAGATTTTACTTCTCATCATCTACAAAGAAACATGATTTTACGTTTCCACTTTGCCTCTATTTATATCTTCTGTTCATATTTTTTCAGTTGCCCTTTGCAAACATAGGAAAAACCTCTAGTAGGAGACACTAAATTCGAAAATTCTTCCACTCCTTCGTTGTTAGACATAATAAAAGCATTTGAAACTAGAGGAAAACCAGTAATTCAGAGCAATGTTTCACAATTGCTTTTCATGTTGTGTGCATACCATATGCCCCAAGGCAGGAAAATGAAGATAGGTTCCCTATTCCATAAGAAATGCTACTCAACATTGTATTAAAGTTGGAATATCAATATTTGTGTATAAAAGACGAAGCTTCAGACTTCTTTTATCTAAGATGATCAGTTACATTCAACACGCATAAATTAGAATAAGCAGACAAAGACTATGCCAAAAGTGAACTACATCGTATTGGTATATGAGCAGGTTGTTGTTTATATCCATTCTTTAGAGAAAGAGATAAAGTCGGAATTGGCTAAAACGATACAAATCCCACATATAGTGAAATTTACTGCTACACGAATTAACAACAAATCAAAATACCAACTGCCAAGGTTTTTTTGTTTACCAAGACTTCGTTTAAGTTTTTCCTTTGTTATTGTGCGAGTATTATAATAAAGAGAAATGTAAATGCATTCTTTTGTTTTGTTAAGTTTAGTGCATACAATAGAGCTATTGCTTTACAATAGAAAATAAGTTGTTATACTCGCATAGTTTGTTCTTTTAATGTTTACAAAATACTCTAATCGTTAGTTTAATTAAAACAAAAAGAAAATTTCAATATAGATTTTTATACAAATTTTAAAGCTTTTCTCCTTTTTGTTATTCATTCAAGTCTCTTGCTCTCTTACATTTAAACTCTGGAAAATACCATTCCTAGTCTGTATGTAGATTAACATTAAGGGAGCTGCATAAAGTCATTACTATTATTCTGTGTTTTCATAAGACTCTGTGGCACCGAACCAAAATTTCTAACATTTCATCACCTAAACTATAGTTTTTCCAGGATAAGAGCTCTTATTATGTTACAATAGTAACAAAAAAAGGAAATTCATTCCATCACCGATATGAATTTTTAGATAAATCATAAATTAAATCCGTACTAGATAGTAATTATACAAAAGAAGATCGTTAATTTCCAACGAAATTATTTTGATTATAATATATGAAACCAGATTTATATTTATTGTACGTATTGTAGTAACTAGCACTACTGTTATGAACATCATCTGTTCAAACTGGGGGGTTGTAGTAGATGAGGGTAGTCGACCACGAATACGTAGACATTGGACAAATGGACAGAGTGGATGGATTGAAACGCAACAGCGCAATGAAATTGGCTTCGTTTCCCGGTCATTCATCAGCAGCTAATGGCTGCTCGTTCCCAAGGGCGACAGGTGGTAGTAGTTGTTGTGGTGTGATGGTGGTGTTGGTGGTGGTGGCAAAAGCAGTAATCGGCAGTAACATTTAGCTTTTCATTTACATTCTTCTAAATTCTAAAACTAATAAGCACTTTAGGATATTAATGTTAAAACTTGGAAATTCCACAAGCCCAAAATCGGAATATATCAAATTTATTGTTTTCCTATAATCTATAGGGATTGTGGCGGAAAGAAAACTGTGAGAAAAGATTTGTTATTATTACAGTCTCTGAAATTTTTATTATATAACATCTATTATTATGGCCGTGTGAAATCTAACTATGTTACTGACATGTGTTGCGACTAACAAAAACTCGTTAAACTTTCCATACAGCAAATGTAACAAAACAAAAGTTAAATTATTTCAAAACAATACCCATTATATAACAAATAGCAATAGCCAGAACATAACAAAGTATGTAAAGTAACACGTATAAACTGAAGGGAGAACGTTAAAATGGATAAAGTAGATCTCATCGTCAATCTTCTATGACGATGGCGGTTAACAATGTTGGGAAATACTTGAAGACTTTTCAAGAAGTTTAGTTGAGAATTCTTATTGTTTGAAGGCGGTGATGTAGGAGAGACCATAATTTTGGGCACAAATTAATTATGGAAACGACACAGTTCATTCTCGAATGTGCAGATGACATTCTTTGTACAAAATTAATGATTCTTATGACTTTATAACGGAAAGAGGGTCTCTAATGGTGATGACGGTAGCGATGGTACTGATCAAAAGATTCTATAGCCTTATGACAAATATCGCAAGAGAAAAAAACCCACTTGTAATTGATTTTATATTGATCATAGTCAAGCGAATTGTAGTAGCAATATGCAATAAACTTGCTGCTATGCCAATAACTTATTTTGCTGTTCGATTGATCTAACAGAATCAAAATATCCAATATATACTAAATCAAAGGTTAATTGGCAGCGGACACTACACATTTTCTCGTTAATTGCCTGTCGATCTAAACCAATAATTTAACACATAACGTAAGCAGATTGTTATTTATTTTTTTTTAATTGTTATCGCAGGACATACAGGTGGTTGATTAAAAACCTGATTTTTATACTTTCATGAATCTGTTTGTATATATGCATTTTGACTATAGTGATATAATATAATGTGAAATGTTTGTAATATTATTTCAAGCCACACGCAAATCAGACATGAGAGCTTGTTGAATGTTTAATAATTTTCACGTGACAATTCTCGTTTTGAAAAAACGAAAAATAATAGCCTGCAGACCACGCAATAACTACTAGAAAATAGATATAGTGAACAATTTAAAACAACAATCTACATATTGTCAAAGAGTTAAATTACAATTGTTGCACTATAATAATTTGCTAGCGATAGGTTTTCACGCGATGTTTTCTTGGAAAAATATGCTAATTGAAATCAATTTTATTTGGTTGAGTTTTTATATTTTTCACATTTACAGTTCATGAAAATTCGTGGATTGATTCAAAGTGGTGGATTTATTCGAAACCGATATCGAAGCATTTTGCGCTTTTACAGTGAGCATTATATCAGTCATACAATCGCTTTTTCCACTAGGACCATTTTCATCCACTTCCATTCTTCCGCCATGTAATCAGCAGTTTGCGAACTGTGCAGACTTTTGATCGGATCGATTTTACACTTTACTCTCTCTCTCTCTCTCTTACATTATTATAACAACGGTGAACGATATGAACGTTTCAAATGCAACTTTCAAGAATCTATACACCTACACTGCTTTTGAAATTATGTTCAAATTGTAAACAATTTTACCATAATAAAGTCATATCGGCTTTCTAATGCAACAGACAACAAGTTTCTCTATCATCTTTTTGAAAAGTGCAAAAAAAAACTTCTCCTAATGGCAGAAAGGATAATGATAAAAGTTGTGGTTCGACGATCAAAAGAGCAATACTTTCAACATTGATTAGTCTATGGAAAACTTTGAAGCGACATTTTCGTTCAAATATTCCCATGAATTGGCCTTTATACATAATTTTATTCCATACACAAATAGATATCCATTAACAGAACAATAAAAAGATTTTCTCCCCCATCATTGTACACAATAAAAAACTTTGATTTCTACTAATAAACATATTGATAATATAGATGTCAATAGAAGATTGCTTTGAATAGCAAATCAATGAATAAAATAAAATCGAGGGTAGCAGATGAAATTGAAGAAGGCCTATGCGTTTGCCTGGCTTAAACGGAAACTTTCTAACGCATTTTCAAGAAGAGAACGCAATCCGCTCCTCTCCTACTCTCTGTCCCTTGAGAGAATTTATGTCGTCGTTACTGTCAGACACTGTTTGGGTATTCTAGTGATGCTTAGTGTGAACCAGTGTGATCTTCTGTATCTCTCTTTTCATCCCTTAGGTATTGTGATCCTCAAATTACAATCTAGAGTTGGCGTTTGCCGGTCTTACTACTCTATACAATACGTAGAGCTGACCAGAATAATATCATCTATTTTACACTTCCTTATATTTTTTGATAGAAATTGGTAACTGGGTCGACACTTGAATTTTCTCATATCACCAACAATATATATATATATATATATATATATATATATATATATATATATATATATATATATATATGTGTGTGTGTGTGTATTCAGAATTTCCAAGGAATCTTTCCATGGAAATTCAAACATTTATTTACTTGTTGCTAAAGTGGTGATGTACGTATCTAATTTGCGAACTAAAACTTTTACCATCTATTTTCGGTAAACATTTCCAATTTGAATTTGTTTAGTGTTTCGAGAAATGAGAGATTAGTAAGTTGTAAGATAAATTGTCCTTATGTATCGGATTTGTTACACTGCCAAAGAACTTTGTCTGATTTACCCCAAACATGCTGAGAGTGACAAATCCTCAGTAAACAAACGAAGATAATCCGACTTTTTGTCTAAATTGTGAATAATTCGAATTTTTCAATTCCCGTCTCGTTCATTCACTTCTCCTCGTATCCTTTTAATATCGTTAACTATCAATTTTTATTAAAAGTCTTTTGGGACAATAAAGTAGAGAGAGCTGTGTAACATATGTGACGACATTGTATATAACTGTAATTTATGCTTGAATGTTTGAAGAGCAAAAGAAAACTGTAATTCTTGTAAAAACAATGGAAATGCATCTAATTCAGAAAATAAATTCCGTAATAAAGAAGAGATGCCAGACCAGAACGTTCTCTCAATGCAGCCAATTGCCGTATATTGAAAAATAAAAGCAAATTTATTGTTAGCCACCACGTTTGCTAAAATACAGACGCATTTATATATACATATAGAGAATGAGAAAAAGCAGTTACAGTGGAACAGGAATTGTTTTGCAGGAAATAGAACACGGGGATTTTGCAGCATTGCCGTTATGGTTGGTCTGCATTTATGACATACAATTACGATAAATTTCCAATTTGAATACATATATAGAATTTTTCCATCGATATATCATTTTTGATGGATAAATTTTGTACATTAAAAATAACGAAATTTTTAAAGTTTAATCTTTTGTAAAGAGGAACTCTGTTTTGTCATTCAATGATGCATAGTACACTTTATATATGTAGTAGATGTGTCTTGTTACGACCCTGTTCTTTTTTTATAACTATACTATGCAAATAGAGGCACCGCAGAAAAAAACATTTGAAAAATAACATGTAAAACAGCGGACAAATTCTAGAGAATTTGTATAATATGCAAAGTAATAAATTCGGAAAACGTAGAAAAGATCAAATGCAGAAAACATAACGTAGTCCATCATACCATTATTTCTATTATAACTATTCGGATATATAAAGTCAGTCAACTTAGAATTGAATATAAAGTCAGTCAACTTAGAATTGAGTTAATCAACAATTGCTTGCAGTAATGCTGAATCGAATGTATAATGCATTCATTTATTTAGATTAATATTAGTGACAGTACATAGAGGGTAGAGGTAGAGGGTGTTAGTACCGACGATGATCCCAGCTATAACTTCGTCCTGCACAATCTCGACAAAAAATGATAGATGATCCCTCTGGAACACAAGAGATTTTTTTGTCTCCTCCCCATCCCCGCAAGTTTCTGTCTTATTCTTTTCCATCCATGTCCCTTTACCACCCTGTCCTGCTTAAACGGGACGCATTTTTCTCCTGTAAAATTATTCCCGTCCTAAGCACACATTTCTTACCCAGTTTTAGTATTCTGTGGCGCAAAGTTCGCACCGCGCAAAGCCCGCATTTCTATTCTCTCTGCATTTCTACCAGCATTTGTTCGTGACGTGATTTGTGCGTCCCGCTGTTCCCGATGTCACTTGATATCGTCTACTGCCGTTCTCACGACGCTTTAATGTGACACAAGTACTTATATAAATTGTGTCATCGTGTTGTACTTGAGATAATTCCCTGTTTTCAGTGAGAGAGGAAATAAGCAGAAAGATAGATAGGGACTTGTTCCTCCTGCAATTCGTTCAACTAGCCTCTATGATATGATTCGATTTAGTTTCGTTTGATGAAAATAACACTTTGAACTAATAGAAGAAGAAAAACACGAGAAAGGCTTGCAACACTTGAAATATCTGGAAATGTTCACCAGACATTTAATTTAAATGTATAAGCGAATTTTTGAAATCATTTATCATCGAAAGCAGATGAATCAAAATACTAAATTCTAAACTGTAATATTTAATGAAAGAGTCACTCTTTGAATAATACTTGGAATGAACAAAAGCTGAAAGTACTTCTTCTTACTGATATAATTTATTCTTTTAAACAACTTCAAAGAAATGACACACTAACTAGAAGTGGATGTATCGCTATACATTCAAAAGATAATTATTGTTCTTCCGTCGACTTTGCTAATTAATAACAGAAATACATCAAACAATGTTTATTCAATTTAATCTAGAATAGGTCCTTTGTTCGACTGAATTTATTTTTACAATATAAAATAGCAGTAACAACTGAACGAATGGAACCAACTATTGACTGTAGTCACAAGCATAACTAGAAAACTAGGCTATTATATTGCATTTTTTTTCCAAATCATAATCAATACTTTTTTATCATCTATGTACATGTATATATAACATTATGCTGACTAGTTATATTCCGGTTCGTAAGTTCATCCTTTGTGAATAAATTGAGCTGTTACCAATTGCCAATAGAGATATTAAAGATGGAAAAGCCACCTCCCTACCTCTTCCTATTCACTCTATCTCTCTTTCTCTTTTTCACTGATTTTCTGCTGAATCATTTTATTCGTTAATTGCGCGATCGTTACAAATGCAATTATCCCGAGCCAGAGCTTTGTATTTACAGAATGAATACAGTTAAAATCGCTGCCGTTGACGTTGAGAGAGCGCAACAGTTTCAAAAGTTACCCCTTCTCTATGGGGATATTGTAATACGTTATATATATATATATATATATATATATATATATATATATATATACAACGAATATGTCTAGATATTATAAGCTTGCTTTCTATATAGTTACTTTATCGGTATACAATTGTTGCCATTTATATCTATTTATTCACTTCGTATTGTTTTAGATAAAACGTTTTGTGCAGAATGATTTCAAAATCAATTCGTATTTGTTATTGTTGTTATACTCATTATTATTCGTTGACAAATTTGAAAATGACAATCTATTCAAAATTGCAAAATATTATTTCCATACACAATTATTCCTGCCTCTCTTTGTTATTATCATTGCTATTGTTACTCTGTTGCTGAAACAAAAAACACAAAAAGGATCGAAAAAAAGACAGCAGAACTTTTAGTTAGTTAATACTGTTGCATACATCCAGCAAAATTAAATACAAGTGGAATTCACAGAGAAAAATTGTATTATTTGATGTATGCCTTTACATTTGGCAATTCAATAATTGGATACAGCACATGTGGTGTACTAGTAGTTAATTACAAAAATACAATTAAATCAAATGAAGAAAATCTAATTATTGTTGTATTTCATCTGGTTTTACTATGAATACGCAGGACCGTGCAGAGGTAAACGCGCAAGTGGCCTACGCCCTTAGAAAGGGCACCAAAATACCAAAAGCTTTTTACTGTTAATATTTTTATTGATCAACGAAATGAAAAGGCGCCAAATTTACAGTGACTTGGCCCGCTAGATTTCGGAGGAATAAAAGTGACAATAGAAGAACAACAAGATCTCTGAAAAAAAAAATGATTTAATAACGACTAGCTGTAAGTAGTTCCTTTAAGCCCTTGGTCTTCAATAAAAAAACAAAGTTTGATCTTTAAAATAGCCTCTGAAAGTTTTCACTCTATTTCAACTAAATTGTGTGCTGTATGTCGAGTTGTCTAGATTGAAAAGATAAATGTCTGTACCCCATTATGATCAGTGTACTGAAATATGTTTGATATTTCAGTATTGATATTTCGACTTATCAACGTATGTTGCATTCACATTAAAGACGTCGATTGTCACAATAGCCGAATTTTCGTTGAATGCATTTGTAGCAAAACTCCACTTTGCCTTTAGTTATGAACCGTTTCTAAGATAGTAACGAAATTCTGCCGTGATTTGGTTCCATTTAGTATGTTAAATTGATTGTTCTCCATAAATTTTTTTTCTTTAATGACAGTATTATTCAGCGACTTTGCAAAAATGAAGACAATTATATTTCAGACTTTGTCATGCAAATGCTAAGAAATGCATAATTTGAACAAAAGATGATTTAATGGAATATTAAATATACCAACTGTTTGACATCCCTATCATATATATCTGCCTTATTTAAAGATTTATTGACAATTTTATTCAAATATCAACAGATTTTATTCAACAAATCCCTCTGAATTTCACCAGATTGAATAATAAATATATACGAGAAGTCCATGGCAGTGTCTACCATTCGACAAATATGAGTGATCAACTAAAAGCACGGCATATATTCATTAATAATTAATGGTTTAATTACGCTTTTGCTAGTAGAATATATATGAATAAAATGGTTACTCTTTAAAATTTCATTGTTATATTCCAAGAGCTCTAAGACACTATCAAAGAACGAAGTATTCTAATTTTTTTAACGCAAACTTTAAGAATAAATTTTAAAAATTCAAATAAGAGAAAGACTTATTTGAATATGAATCAAGAAATATGTCCCCTCTAAAGTACTCATTGACTTTGCAGCCACCTTGGGAGGGTAATGGTGATATTGTGCTAGGAAAAAATTCACAAATAACACTTGCAACAGAGTCAATACACATAAAATTATCCAACAAAGTTACAATTAATAAGAGCAGTATGCTAAGCTTATCAGCTGTTGAATATTAGCTAAAGTCTACGTAAACAGTGGAAGTTATTGTTTTTGTTGGTAAAGAAGTACCGTTGAACAACCAAAGCATGTTGTTAATCATCTCTTTATGCTTTCGTCTGATTAGTATTAGCTTAACTCTCTATCAATATGTTGCTTATGAATTTTATCGTGGGAATAGTCTTCTGTTCCACAAAAGTATAGATACCAATATATTCTCATGTCAGAATTTCTAGAGCTTCTTCCAAGAAAAACAGGATTATTTGTATATTATCATAAAACTAGTATTGTGGAAATTGTAGATCGAAAAGTTTCACACATTTTCATCTACACCACTAGATGAATTTCTCACAAATCTCAATAGATATAAGATTATAAAGTAAAAGAGTTAACTCACAACAAATCAGTGTAACACAATTCACATAGAATAAATTTTTAAAGTTTGATTCCCCCTATTTGATTATAACTGTTAAAACTGTAGACTGACCCAGTGAAATTCAATACCTTTTCCTGTTATCTATATCAATCAATTAAAATTAAATTAAATAGGAAACCTTAAATATTTTTGTATCTAAACATAAAAAAAATCGAATGTCGCTTTTTTTGTGTAGTCTTGGTAGTAAATCTCAATATAATTGATCGGGTATGACACTGCAGTTAATCAACAAATACCACCAACAATTCACTAACGAGCTCCTCAAACACATTTATCTCAAACAGGAATTGATTACGTCATTAGAATTAGGATTACATTGCCCTGTATTGAAACCATTGAAATATTTCATCATTCAAGAATTATTAATCCAAATACTCTCAATATCTGCCATTTACCAAACCGTATATTTCATTCATTCATATTCTTATTCAATATTTTCGATTTCTTATCGTAAACATCTGTAATCGTAAACATCTATTATAAAAATTTCCGTTTATATTTTTCCCTAGTTGCCTCAATAATTTATAATCAATGTTTATAGAAAATGGATCCTGTCTAAATTTACGATAAACGAATAATGGAACCAACAATAATCGGCCACAATTATCGATATGTCATACCAACTAAACCATAGCGATAAGTATTAATCCACCAAAAAGTGATCTAATCACTGAACCACACCATCACATGAGATACGTGACTGACATTCTCTAGCTCATCAGTTAATCGAATATCTACTGGGGTGAAAACCTCAAAATATAGCAAATAAAAGCACATAGATATTTCTATGCTTTGGATGAATAAAATAATCATGCAAAACTGTTAGCAATCAAAATCTTTTATTTTTGTTTTTATGTATTTTAAAAATGTTTTATTAAACACTCGTAATGATCATTAATCTCTCTTTTATATCAATTTTCTACTTAATCACAATGCGAATCTGCACATAATTTGCTAAATACATAAATTAGAAAGACATATTCAAGAGGAGCAAAGTGGAATGGAGAGCATCTGTTTTAAATAGAGATGGTGATTTAAATTTAAAAGTCCCTATTCTCGTACAGCTCAACATTATACAGGCTTTTTAATGCTTATTTCGTAATTATCATTTTACAAAGTTCAAAGACCAACATTTGACTAAAATGAAATCGATTCACTACTCAGTTTTAATTTTTTTCCACTCTAACATTCAAGTTTTATTCATGATTGCTGCATTGTGATTTATCTAACAAGTAAACAGCAATACTAATGTTTTTAATAAATTCATTTGGCAAGTTTCCATATAAATTTCAAAAGCTTCATCGTTTATTTTCGTTGGATTGTTGGCGATCAAGTTCTTAACTTTTTCAACGTAAATACTTCAAAGGCTCATTCAACACCCAATCAACATTCAAGACACATTACAGCTGTAAAATAGCTCCAACGACTGTAATTGATGTTATATCAAAAGCAATAAATCGTTGTAAAAACCCTGATCTAAGGTATTCTAGAGTTATTGTAAAAATAAAAATAAAGGTGAAATTGTTTAAATCTGTTGAATTTAGATTTTTAATAAATATAATACTGTCATAGAATATTAGTTTTTGTCAATTATCCTTGAGACGGAGGGATATCAGATATCTGTTGACGCACAAAGGATCATAACAATGCGTGACGCTACAACAGTAACAGCGATAGCGGTCTTCGTGAGGATAATTACATTATTTGTGAACACGCAGTTGGTTGCCGCCACCACTACGACTACAACCGCCAACACCACCACCGCCATCATAATCGCTGCCGCCTCCAGCACTCTTCAAAACAACGTCAGTAACGGTGGCAGCGACGCTATTGATTGACGATTGTTCGTCTGCTCGTTAAAGCTAATTCCCTTGTGTCCTCACTCACTTGTACACCATCTTCTCACAGGTTACCCCTAATAACGGTACAACTTTCATTACTAGTTACCCCGTTTTCAACTGTATTAAGTTGTGACACACGTATCAAACACTATCTCGTTTTGTTTTGTATTTGTACAAAAGCAACAGGCCAATTGGTTTAGATAGT
The DNA here is from genome assembly GCA_028455855.1 of Meloe dianella. Lineage (NCBI taxonomy): Eukaryota > Metazoa > Arthropoda > Insecta > Coleoptera > Meloidae > Meloe > Meloe dianella. Next base: position 1,669,866 of record JAPTHL010000054.1, on the reverse strand, counting down.
AGACGAATTCCGTTTTCTATCTTATATATTTGTTGCGTAAAGGAAGCGGTTGACAGTAACGTTGAGAGAATAGTCACGGGCACCTGCTTATCCCTAAGGACAGACTTACATCAGTACATCCTTGACGCGTCTGATTGCCTCGGGACCGACAATTCCCTAGTTGAAACTTTTGTTTATGCAATCGAAATTGGTATACCGGATAATTGATGATGTTAGCTAGTTTTCAGGACCCAAACTCCTTATCACATAGTCTTCAGTCCCTTAGAGGTTTTCTGTTTTAACCGATTAAAAATTCACTAGACTGTCTCAATGATATTTTATTTATTCATTCATGTATTGCTACATGATTCGGTTTTTCATGTTGCCTTTCAACGTAAACTAGTCATGTTTAATTTTTAATTTTCCATGTAAGGAGCAAACGTCATTTTAAACTAAAACTACCTTTCAAAGTTCATTCTAAAATCTTTATTGCATTTTAATTCGTTAAAATCTAGCTTGTTTACCATTATAAAATTAAATCACATACCCCATAGATTTTGTTAATAACTCATATAGTTGTTGATAGTATCGTTTTTTTTATTTTCAGATATTAATCATTATCGAAATAATGAGCTTCGTGGTACAGTGGCCATCGTTTAATGTGATCACTTTAATCTTTAATCAATCTGCTAGCAATAATCAAATAATAATATTGTCCAACTAAACTCATAAATCAATGATTTCACTTATTTTTCAGTGTTGAAGCTCGAAGACATAGAGTTTCATATCTATATTGAGGGATAAAAGGAAAAAAGAATAATGACTACGTAAAAATATAGAACAATAAGAAAATTATAAAAACAAACAAACGAGAAGAACATAAAAGAAATAAATAGAATGCTTTGTTAAAAAGCCGATAGTTTTGAATAGGATTTTAACTGAATTTTAATTGAATTATGTCACATTTGTTACTGACTTTGATTTATATGAATTTGACTACATACAAAGAAACTTAACATGCAGAATTTGCTACCCTCAAAACTCTATATACACAGAGTGTCGCCCATACATAACACACAAATTTGAGACTTGAATAATTCAAAAAATTATTTACGAAATAAGAGTAACACTTTCAGACAGTTGTTCAGTTTTTGTAAATATTGTCAAGATATTAATTCACCAATCTATTGTACAATTTCAACAGATAATCTTTGCAGTTCTTTTCCGGAAAGTAATTAATTTCATAAAGTATTTCAATTACATGACACATTCTGTATACATTACACTAAAACTGAGAAACTCGTATACAACATAAATTGGAACAGAATCAATTAGCAGCTAGTAAGATTAATTTCTTGTTGAAAATATAAATTTGATACTAAACATGTCGTATTCAGATGAATGAATTTATGTAAGTGTAAGTTGAAATTGTATGCATGTGGCATGCAACAATTTCTCTAATAATAATAGTAATGAATAATTGTTATTTAGCTGTTGTCGTGTTAAAGGTGAAATCCACTCAAACTTCTAGCTTGACAAGGAAGTCCTGTCGGATCTCGCTTGTCAGGTGGTCGCTCAAGAAAGACATTTGAAATCTGAAACGACTGGAGTTTGTTTTTATTTATTTATGTCTTATGGCCATTTGTTGTTAACAATATTGGATATTTTCGTTTGATACAGTGCTATAAGGAGCACGTCTACTAAACGTGAATGGAGTAACCAAAGGCTAAGATTTAGTTGTAATTGCAATAACAAATAATAATGTTAATATTTGCGTGGCACATTTCCCAGATCGTTTATGTTGTACGTGCTAATTAGAATTGGAGATAAACGCGACCGCAAGATAACTCACACTTTAGTGGCAGAACACTAGTGTTGTTTGTACCCATAATTATTTACTAATATCGTTCTAATCTTGTCTGGCTTTACATGACTGTTGATTACATTACACAAAATTAATTATTATATTTAATTAATGAAGAATTTGTAAATTTCTCGTGCCAAAATCAATTCAATATCATTTAATAGAAATTCCCAATATGCGATTATCATTAATCAAAACGAGAAGTTTTCACATTTCATACTGATAATAACTGAAATACGGATGTAAGTCTATGTAGAGATCGAGATGTGTCTTTTCGTTGTTATTGCGATAGACGACAACTTGAACTGTTATTCAACATCACGTTCCCATTAAGCTTGATATGTCGTCAAAATTTGACAGGCACTTCTACTGAATCGACTGAAGCATTTTGGGGATCATTCTACCCTCTAAGCCACCCGCTTCAGAAAATTGAAGTTTCATTTAATTTTATTGGTTCTGCTAAAACGGTCCATTTTATTTTTAGTGTTTTTGAAGCGTTTGGGACACACACACACGCAAAAAACACATGAAATCTTCTCTCTAGATATAAAACTTTTTCTTATTATGTTTAAATCAAATTCGTACAATCTTCTCGTTTTTTAATAAATACAAAAAATGTATTCACTACAATTTAATCGATTTGTATCCAATGAATCTAGTGATGAAAATTATAAAAAATGTCAACTTTTCTCTATGTACTTCGAAAATGTTTATAATTTATATGAAGCTAAATCGAATAGAAAAAGTTACGATTTTATTTTTCGGCCTTTATCAGATCTACCATTTAGTTTATTAGTTCATTTAATCGAGCACTTATCCTATTTCTGTCCAATTATCCTTGTTGCCAAATCTGTTGAGATTTGCAATTTATATCGATTCCTGTTTCGTTAAAGAAAAACTCTCTAACTTAATTATAATAACTATCCGATAAGCAATCAGTGAATTGAAGAGATAAATCAAAGGCGTCGTGTATTTCAAATCGATTCGACAAATTTTCGAAATCTTTTAAAAACAAACATTTTTCAATCTAATTGTATTGTAAAACAAGTTCTTTTCTTGTGTGTGGAATTTTACGATTGTACCAGTAGCTATAACAACAACATATCCCAAAAGACTTTTCTGTTTTTTTTGGATTTGTTTGCTACATTAGTTTTTGTTTTAGAACAAAACTCATATATGTGCAAACTTGACTGGTGGACTTATTTTGGCGAGTCGATCCGTTTTTGTCGTTTAGTTAATGTGATTTTTTTCTTTTTCTACAGTGTATTAGAAAAGTTTGCTACGTGTTGCATGTAACTATCAGAAAAAACTTATCAGCGACCAGTGACGTACTAGTTATGGGAATTCTACAACGGTTCATTCTAGTAGAATGAGTCATAATAGAGAAAAACTGAAAAATTATCATACCATACATTATACAGAATAATCTCAACAATGGGCATTACTTTTAAAAATAATGATAGTCGGTGTTATTCTGTTGTATTCATCTCTTTTATTGCAATTATTTTTTCGTTAATTTATTGTAATAATCCGTATTTTCCCTTTAAAAACTTTGCATTCAACAGAGTCTGAAAAGCCGTGTCGGAAATAATAATTCATTAATTTAATTTTGTTAATTAAGAATTCTAATGGAATATAATAAAATATTATCAATGGTAACAATGGCTGCGGTATTGAGGAGCGTCACGACGCTGTTGAATGTGATAAGCTGACGTAGGGTCGATCGCAATCAGCACTATCATTACTCATTTGTTCCGGAACGGCTGGACCGTGTCGACGCACGCAAAACGTCAGACCAAAATACGATTTATAGGAGCCAACAATAGCGTTTGTCAATACCAAATCTGTGTAACGGGTGGGGCCCAATGATATGTAGTTTGAACGCGTGACGCCGACACAAACGCCAAACAGGGTCGGATTAGTTATTACAAAAACACAAATCACATTAAATACCATAAATCCATACTAAAAACCTGTATAGTATAAATCTCTCTAATATACGATCATAAAAATGAATTTTCATCCATAATAAAGATTTTTAAGGGTTGTAAATTAATTTTAAATACGCTAGAGAAGCCAACCCTGTTGTGATACATTCATGATTCACTCCTCTTATCGTATTGTCGGCGTCTATAGAGAAAGTGGTTTGTAGGTGGTAGTGGTGGGTGCGTGCACACGCTTTACCTTCGACCACGCACCACCCTTACACCATACTACTTCTAATTGATTCCGCGATACTAACTCACTAACTCCTTTAATCCACAGCAATCACCTAAACTTTCTGTCTACGACACACTCCAACTTTCCTTCGATACTACTACCTACATAGGATAGGCTGGATTGGTAAACGGATTGTACTGCCCCTTTTGCAGTAATCATCACCCATCTTTTGCCACCCGGAAAAAAGTTTCTCCGATACTTGTCTAGCTCCTTATATATGTCTCTCGTTCTCTTTTTGTTTATTTCATTGGAATTTTTTTCTGTTTCTGATAATCTGCTTAAATTCTCTTCCAGATACGGTTATAGCAATTACTTAAGAGGATTTACGGTATTATGATCAAATTAATGGCCAAGAAGGGATAGAAATTGAATATAAAAGAAAAATATTTTAAAGGTTGTTTCTTTTTTGTTTCTATAAAGAAATTCTCTCTATCATATTCGTAATACTTTTGAAATCGATTGAGGATTTACGCGATTCATCAAGAAATTTACGATCCGTGTTACAATCTCAAGGGGGCAAACGGATGCGTATCATTCTTTTTCTTCTTGATAAAAATTGGCAAGGATATCAAATTCTCTTCTTCGTTCTTATTTATCTTATGTTAATTTGCAATTTTCGGATTCATCCTTCTTTTTAATACTGGAAAACACGTACACTATACTACTATATTGGAGACTCTTAACGAAGCTACTACCGCCAGAGGAACACACCGACACGAATTCCAATGTTGCAACAGGGAATATGCGCCCTTATAGAAATGAATAACATTACCGCCTCTGGCTATACAGTCTTATATGAGTAGTATAGAATATTCGTCGCCCTTTTTAAATCGCAATCTGACATCCAACTCCTTCACATGAAAGGGAAAAAGAAAGGAGAGAAGAACGACTAGATAAGAAAGACGAAAGTAAGGCACCTTAGAGCTTAGTATCATGAAAGAAAGGAAGTTTCTTAAAAAGAGAACTACATTGCCAGCTTCTACATAAAATACAGAAGATTCTAGTTTGACTACATTTCAATTTACCACCGGATAAAGAAACAAAAAGGAAATACACTGTAAAATTCTGTGAATATTTTATTGGGAGTACTTTGTAGCAAATTCTTATTTTCATTTTATTTTTATTTTGAAACGGAAGTCTTTTAAGCCTAAGGTCTTTGTGAAATCGACCATTTTGTTGAGTAGATGCTTCTGGTATTTAATTAAAAAGTAAACACTTTGCTATCATTAGGAAAGTAAAGTTCGATTTCTTTCAAATTTAGCACGTTTAGATTTTTTTGTTAACCAAAACGATACAAGAACTAAAATCCTTTTAATTACCAAAATTACACATAGAATTAGTTTCATTAAAAGTAAATATCATGTCTAATTGAAGTATTTACTTATTTATAACTAGCGATATATATTCGTATCATTAAATCAAGGACAACAGCTTTACTTACAAATTGAATGTAATCCGTACTTATATTGATCCGAAATGTAAATTTTATTTTATTTACATTTAATTATGGAATAAAAACAAACAATGAACAATGACGCTCTATTCCTCTTCACTCCCTTTATCACCATCCCCCTTAGACTCTTGTCAGCTGCTGCATTGAAATCCTTGTGAGAACTTTTTAATTAATTGCTGTCAAATAGGGAATATGTTAATACGCTTGACAACAATCGTATAAACGATGCAAAAACTATTCTAAATTTAAACTTGAAGAAAATCAATACTGAAAACAATTCAACGCTAATTCTATTAAAGTTTTTCAATCTGTGCTATAGTGAAAATTTTGTTACAAAGTGTAGATTTTCTTAATCTAATTATAAAACGAATTTCAATATTAAATAACTGACTTTCTTGTGCCATCTAATATGCTCGCCTCACCCATCTATTTCTACATTAGTCAATTAGACAGTGTTCTGATATCATGTCTTACACTATGCTAGTCGAATTTTACTGTCATAATATGTACCTTTCCCATGTAGAATATGACATTTTAGATGCAATTTAGCAGCATTATTGTTGGAACATAAGGAAACTAAATTGAATTAAATTATCACACACTGAAAATTAGAATGAATTTTGATCAAATGTTGTAAACTGTAAGAAGATAATCCAGTTCTCAAAGTACACTATTTGGTAATTGCTGAATTGTCATTTACGTGTGGTTTTATTTTGTTAGAATAACAACAATTGAAAACTTCCAGAACGACTCCAACAATAGCACATCAATACGTTTAGACAATCAACAATTCCAATAAAGTCTAGCGATATACCGAATAGAAAACTTTATTTATAGACGAGAAAAAGAGCTGTTTGATTTAACTACAACACTCGGCTAACTACAACTACAACTTAAAATAATCGAATCAAAGTGTTAAAGGTGATTAATATCAAGTTTAATTGATATAATTAATTAGATAAATATAACGAAAAGTTTGTTAAATTAACTAAATTGCCCCACTACGATTTTTTTGAGAGGTTGGCGGGGATAGAAAGAAGTCGTTAGTGTTAAAATGGAACGAAACCAAGTAGAAACTTCTGGACAACTATAATTCAAGAAAATTACCAGAGTAGCTAAGGAAATCGTTTTATCCTTAATCTTAAATGCAATCTTTTATTTTGTTTTGTTTAGGATCTCTCCTTTACTTTGGTTTGAATTGTGAAGATAGTGAAAGGGGGCGGTGAAGTGGGTTTAGATGGCTGGCTAGCTATCCAAGTCAATCTAGGTCGTTTCCTATTCAGACGTCCTTATTCCAATTCCGACGCGTTCCGATGAACACATTAACAGCTTTAGACAAGAGCAGGATGGCCCATCTCCTTATGCTAATCAGTCTCGGACGGCTTAAACTCGAAATGGAACATTTCCATCTAAACTCCTCTCCATCTACTCTCTTTCTGCATTTTATCGTTTCGATTGTTTTTTGTCTTTATTTTGTTTTCTCTTCTAAATGAAAAGCACTTATTCAACAAAATGAATAAAGAAAATTCAAAGAATCCCTTATAAGACAAAGATTCAAATAGAGAATTTGATAATTGATTCAATAATTATACATTTGCTTTCAACTAAAACAAACTAAAATCAACAATATTTCACACAAGTTCGAACACTTTTGTACCTATTTGTGCATTCATGTCTTTATATGTATGTATGTGTTTACAACAGGATGTGAAAAACTTAAGGGAACTTAACACGTGCGGGCATTACACTATTCCGTCTGATCTGAATCCAATAGGTAGATAGTAGGTAGAAGGATCTTCTTTGTTTCACAAGTTTCCGCATTATTCGAGTTCTCTTGAGGGTGTAAATCCTTCTTTTTGTTACCATCAGTTAGTCCATGCGGGCGGTTTCAAACACCTTCGAGAGTCGCATTTTGAATCCTAAACGAACTCTAACGAACCGCCTATTTTTATTGGAACACTCCAACACACATATAACACCACCAACAAATTTCGTTAGTTCGTTTATAGTATGATATTTACCGACATTTGAGAGTTTGTAAAAATCTCAATGTGTGTGTGTGTGTGTGTGTTTTCTACAACATTTTGCGCGAGAAAATTTAATCAAAGATGCTTAGTCTGCATGAAAATCAGTTTTCTTGTAAATTTTCCAAGTCTTGTCTGAAATAAATTTTAAGTACCCCTTTTAAATTGTTGTCTAGAGATAACGATAATGTGACTTATAAATTTTCCACAACCATTTTCCGTCTGTTGCTGATTATCTCAAACAATACCAACAATACTAAATAGAAAATTTACGTTTCGATATGACTTTGCCACTTGTTTTCTTTTATATTTTGTTTATTATTTTTAAACAAATTGAATCATTTTTTTCTTTATTTATCTATTCAAAACGATGTTGTTTAGAATTGTTGAAAGTAGAAAGCGCTGTCAACACACAATTTTCACGTAGAATGAAAAATATTTGATTTAATCTGTTGTGTAGACAAAGTAATCTGCAGCGATAAAAGTACACAAGAAGTCTCGCCTTTCGTTAAATGAGCCAATACGTCATCCCCTTTTACATCTACACTGGGGCCAAGCTAAAATGGGAACGAAAGAAAATAAAATGTTTGACAAATAGCAAGCTCGTAAGCAAACATCTAGTTGAAGAAGAGGAGTGGGCTGTTTGCTCTGTAGATGACAAGTGGCTCATCTGACGCCGTCTTCCGAGATGCCATGTCGATCCATTAGCATACACGACACAAGCATTTTATAGGACAAATTATGGATTTATCATATGAAAAAAAAATATTAACTTGATGAAACTTTTACATCGTTTCAAAGGAAATCTCGACTTTTATCAATTTCTTCTTTGAGCTTTTATCAAATATATCCGTATTTCTTGAATAAATGGAGACAATATTGGTGTGGAAATATTAAAAGTTTTACAGATATAAAATATGATTTGTACGGCTACTTCTTTGAGAAGACTAACCTCCTCTAAAACTAACATGAGTGTATTTTGAGGATTGTCCGTAATGATTCCACATTTACACAACTTGGATATTGCATTAAAATTTGTTACATATTCAAATAAGAATACTTTTATTGGAACATCCGGTATATATTTTCTCTTATTCGAAACATTGGCCTACTTCTGTTAATTTCTTTTTCAAAAATAATATTTGGATAAAACCTTCTATTTTATGTTTAAAATAAGTCACTCGTTCTTATCAAATCAAAAATGCAAATATTTAACTTAATATTTCACTTTAACACTAACATGTTACTTCGTTATAAAAGTCTTAACGAACAATTTAAAATTCCTGTGAATGTTTAAAAATAGGGACAGTAAACTAGATAAAGCCTAACTTTGTACGATTTGAATAAATGTTTCACATTTTTTTCTTCACGTAGAATGATTTATTTCATGACGCCGAAATAAAATAATCAGATAGAAGGTTATTTAAATACGCGTAAAATCGATAGGTTTGCTGTGTAGAAAATTAAAGATTCAATCATCAAACCTATATTTACTGAAGCGTCCAAGCTTACATCAATTTGGCGAAAGGAAAGCAGAAAGAAAGTGTAATTTTGGACCGACTTGAATTCGTCTTGACACTGCGACATTGTGACATCTTCTTAGTCGTGAACGTCCGTCACTTGTGCAATTAATCTGTCCCTCTTTCAATTTGACATCAGTGATGCTGTACGTTCCCAATCTACCCACCCCAGTTTTGTCCCATCATCTCCCCTAAAGTTATCCTCACCGTACAGTTGACCTGTTAACTTATCGCTAATATGAGATTGAACAGTGGTGTGTAGAGTTTATGGTTAAGGTCTTAGCTAACGCACAAACATAACAAATAGGCAAAGTTCGAGTATGGCAAAGGCCGCGGCCCATACGATTAATCACAATGCTATTATCATATTACAGCGCCGGTGACACCTATCTGGCTAACAATATCTAAGTGCTTTGGCTGCTGACGCCGTCGTCATTGCCACTCCACTACTACTACCACTACTGTTACTATCTCACTCTATCTTGATCACTTTTATAATAATAAACAGCTACTGAGGGTAGCAGTTCCGGTGCCAAATCGCAAAATGCCAACGGAAATGTCAGAAAATACTAGACAAGTTTTTTTTATTTGTTGAATAAGACAATTCCGAGAAAATGAGACTTTTTGGAGTTGTATTTCAAGTGAAAGGAATTATAGCCCACATTCCAAAAATTTTCCAACTTTAATTCGTTAAAACTTAACAATGTTTAAGTATCATAAACGACTACGTGTCAAAGTTGAGTTACACAAGAGATTACTAATTAACATTAAATTGTCAAAAGTTTGACATCATTGGGATGTTCATGCCAAAAAGTAATATTTAGTTAATAATTGTTAATGTCATTATAAAGTTTTTAAAGATTTAATTGTTTTAACCCTCGTCAACATTCCATGTTAGCAGTGCAATAGACAGGTCTAAATTAGGAATTGCCTATGTAACTTACCTCAGTTACAAACAACTTACAAATTTATCCAAAATGTTAAATGTACGATTAATAAACTCGAAACTTGTATAGTATTTAGTATAGAAGGTAAAATAAAATCTACTGATATACAATTGCGGAAATACAATAAACTTCATTTTATGTACCTATTTCATTTTTCTTCTCGTGTCTGCATTTCTTATACACAATGAAATTGAATTGCTAACAGGAACCAAGCTCTCGACAGTTCCTTTGTAATTATTTGTTCGAGTATTATTAAGAATAAAGTACCTGTATTATGAAGAGGGTTGTTTGTTAAGAAGCAACATATGTATTGTGTCTGCATGACTATGTGTGAAGATCTCGTTTGTAGATATGGCACGAAATTGTTCAATGGTCTTTATTAACAACCAATCAATACATTATTTAATCAGATTCTCAACATACTGTAGGTTCTAGTTGCCTGGGAGCCAATAAAAACAGGATGAAACACCCACATTCATTCATTAATTTTCTACGACCGTTAACAAAAAGTAAATTTCAACACACTTCTAAACTCTTTTATGTTCGGATTAGGTCTACCACATCTTTTATTTTAACAATAAGTGAGTAACGCAATTTTTTTATAATGATTCAATCTTTTTCAGTGTATATATGTATATATATATATATATATATATATATATATATATATATATATATATATTTGTTAATCGAAATAGGGCCGACCTACTCTGTTTCTAGATAATTGCATTGGTATGTGTTTTTCCATTACTTAAAATTACACGGTGGAGTTGTCTGATCAAATGGCTCCAAGTAGAAGCTGAGCTGAACCATATCCAACTTACTCTTCATAGAATTGATATTGACAAAACGAAGGACCTCTTTTCTCCACAAAACGATTCATTCTTTGTGTTTGTAATCTTTCTTTATATGTATAGATATATAAGTGAGTGTATATGTATCACTGTAAAGTTAATGCATTAAGGATTCGTTGGATAAATAACGAGCACCAACGGACCTCCATGTTCTGATCTACCATAAATTTTAGATCCCTTTAAAACTCGCAATCAACATGCGGCCATTAGTGTGTTTATATATGTGTTGGTTATGGACGCTTATATATCAAGTCCAGATCGGTGGGAGGATCACATTATCTATAGTGGTAGAACGTATCGTGTATCCTGCTGCGTCGTCCTTGCTGAGTTCTGTCCTTGGAACGATAAAAAGGGGTGGTAGCGGCGGCGACCAGTCGATGTACACACGCGCCCTTATCTTACAATTCTAATCGACCCTTGTCGCTCCCCCCTCACCCCTTTCGTTTACTAAGGAGATTACGCGGGCCTTCTGAAATATCGCTCAATTAAACGACGACTAACACTAGCGTATTCAAATATTATCTTAGAAATATCTTCAGTTTGGCGACAACAACAACAACTACAACAACAAATTTTCAGCAGAGATTGTTGAATCTGAACATATTATTATTTGTAAAAGTTTTTTGTTGTTATTATGTAATAAGGTATAAACGATAAAAATCTCAAGAAAATTAGGACGAGAATAGATAGTTGTTTGCTATAGTTGGCAGCAATGTGGGCAATAAACACTAGTTGAGTAGCAATAATAGGCTATCAGATGCCCAATCCCATTTTATGGACTATTTAATCTAGTGGCAAATAGCCTCAATTTTAGATGTGTCCCTTTCTGCGTATTCTTATCATCTATTTTGGCCAACTTAATGAGCTCTAACAGTCGAATTGGATCGTTTACCCTAAATTGCTTCAAACTAGGTAAGCAGAACAAAATTCAAATCAGATCAGTAAATTTTGTAGATAATAGAACAATTTTTCCTAGAATTTATTAGGAAAAAAAAGAAGAACAATGATTGTCTAAGTATGGAAGGCGTAAACTGAAAGCTGTCACTTGAAACGAATGGTGGAAATACATTTCCTTCTTAATCTATTTACGAAATGAGCCATTCATCTTTATTTAGTTCATGTTGCGAAATAGGGACAACTATTTGACAGGCATCGCGGCCGCAAACATTACTAAAAGTCTAATAAAAATCAAGATTGACAAAAGCTAAAATTGGTAGAGTAGATTGCAAAATCTATGTCGGAAATATACAAGATAGAAAGTATTGATAAAGTATGAAATAAATCAATGAACTAGACGCCAAATCATATCAATGAAACTTCGACCACTGGCGACAAATACAGTAAAACCACTTACATCAATATAGGTACCTCTGTCCACTGTCATTACTTATTTGATTCAATGTCAGATATCTGAAAAGCTAACCTAAGATAATATCAGATGTCTGTTAAAATTTGTTAGATATCCAAATCATTGTTGAAGGCAGATGGATATTTCTCAACAATGATAACGACACCGTCAACCAACGAGAATGACACCACGATGAAATAGGTGTTGTTTGAAAATGTCGTTCACGTCTTCCTTTGAATTTACATTGTGTAATGCCCGTAGAGTAAATTACAAGGACTGAGTCAACGACAACGATGGTGGAAAGATTTAACTCCCACGGGAAATGGCAGTTTATTGGGATAAGCACTTAATAGACGTAAGGATGGTGCTTGCCTAACTTCGTTACGCCATTGCCTTAATTCATAAAGCTTTTGTTTTCGTATTGTCTTTGTTTTCTTTGAAAGATATTGGTGTTGAAAGTGAGTGCCTCTTTATTTTTCGAGAATGGGAGAATGCTGCGCGTACAAGAAAGAGACAGCAGACAAGTGGATATGGGCTATGAACAGAGTGGCGACCATTTTATATTTTAATACATTAACAACTTAAATTAACCAAAAACAAAGCACATGTTGCTATTGTTGAAATTTTGAAGCAGACACTTTAATTTATATTTGCGTGTGCAGTAGTAAAAGAAATTAGATGCTGATATTTAGAAAATGGTATGATTTTTTCATTTCTATTGTGTTGTATGTAAAATTAATGGTTAATTGCAATGTCAAGATTTCATACGATGTAAAACAATAACATTGTTCCAAAATAATTTATTCTAACAAAATGGATATTTGTTAGCTTTCATAAATCAGTTTAGGATTTCCGTATTTTCCTGGCATTTACACTTAGTCCTTTGCAAAACAACAGTCGCACCATTATACTATATAGTCCTGTAAATGTGTCAGCTATTTTATGTGAAACAGTTGAGGCAACAAGTAAATCATGAATTGTTGATTCAGATTGGAGTTGAACGGATGGAAAGAGAGAGTTCAACACTATGCAAACGACAGTAAAGTGCTGGAATTGAATATCTATGTCTAAACAATGCCCATATTGAAGCTCCCAATGGTCCACTTATAAAACAAGAACAACATTCTCTTTATTGCATGCAAAAACCGCCCGATATGTCTGGTTTGTCCTGTCGATCAAAACAAGTGTTGATACAAGCAAAAAAGATTACCACCAGAAACAAAAATGTTCAGATAAAAGTTTGATTATGTTTCTACGATGTTGCATTATGAAAATAAATGTATCAAATTCTGAAGTGTCACCGCAGAAACATTAACGCTAGTCCTCTTGATTGATTTTTTTCTATTTTTCTATTTTTAAAACGTAACATGCCGGAAATGAAGTTTTTGTGTAAAACATTATTTACTTATTTTTTTCCTCTTTTACCGTTCTTTGCTCTCTTTTGTTGTTGTTGTTGTTGTTGGAAGAAATATTAATCTTAAGAGTTTCAGAGAATTTTAGAGATGAATAAACGTTGAAACTAGATTTTCATTTCGTAACAAAAAGTGTAAGCATTTGTGAGATTTTTTTATCAATATAAACAAACTTTTTTCCGTTAAAAATGGCACGCGCTTAACATTTTTTTTTTATATAAATACATTGTTGACAAACAAGCTGTAGAATCCGCTACATTGTAAAGATGCAGCACTAACATAAATATGTCTGCCGCCGGACAACAAACAACATAATGCGTATCCAAATAAAAGTCCCTTTCTATTAAATAGGGTGGTAGATAGTGGTAGTTGGGAAGGCAACAATAATAACAGTGGTAGTGGCGGCGGTCTGGCGTCGCACAAAATCAGTAGTAGATATCTAGTACTACCATTTGGTGGCCATTGTCATAATTCACTGGAATACATATTCCAAAACCATCTTTCAAACGAAATTGTCCAAAATCGAATGACAGAATTTAATCGAAAAACCGAAAATTATTAATGTTGTTGTTGTAACTGTCCTGGAAAGATATACAACAGCAACCACCACCAGACCAACAACCAATCGACAAGTTTTCTATACATATTATATAGACGCTGCGATATGTATAATTCACAAGATGTATACATATAAAGTTTTCTCGTTCTAGACATGAAGTTTTATGAATGCAGTATCATACATGCCTGTTGAAAAAAAATAATTTTGTATTGCATTTATTTCGTATTCTATGCAAATTCACAACAATAAAATTTTTAAGTGAATTTATAATTATATTCTCAATGTACAAACTATACGAGACTACCTTTTCATTTTATTTAATGTTCACGTGCTTATAATTGCCTGATCACCTATAAATTTTACCATTAGCTGGCTTTTATTGCCCATCAATTACTTGTCAGAAATTAATTGTTAACTCCCGTATATTTGAAATCACCTTAATCATTCTACCAATTATAATTTGTCCCTTAACAATGGATTGTTCTATAAAATTGCAAAACTGATCATTTTATACACTGTAGTCGCCATTTAATCTGATCTCTTTGGCATATGAATGATATACGAGACGTTATTTCTATCGGACAAAACAAAGATGGTCTTATTATGGAGAAAAGTACAAGCTTTGATAATTGGTGCAAAAGATTCTGCTGTTTTGTAATTGTGATTGGAAACTATACATAAAGTGGGTACCACCTAAATGTCTCACGATCAGTGGTAATTAAAAGGAAAAAATTATGGCATATCAAACTTTTTGGACCGCCTAGATCCAGAAAGTAAAGAAATATGTAAAGAGTGGAAGCATTCTATTTTTTCGCTGGCCAAAAAAGTTTCGTATGCGGAACTATTGATTCGTATACAAAGATGGCATAATTTCCACTGGTTACTTGGAACAAGGAAAATTAATGAGGAGTAAACATTACTCATCTCTTTTAACGTCATATAAAACTTGTAAAAACACGCCGAGGAAAACATTCCAAAATCATCTTGTTTTTGCAGGAAAATATCCTCCTAGTAAAAGGTCATTGTTTGCCATGCGCAAAAATCAATGGAATCAGTTTTGAATACTAATTATACCGCCTCGTATCCACAGTGGTCACCATTTAATCGTTCAATTAGTCATTTTACCTACTAGTGGCAATAAAATAAATAGAAATATGATACTATATAGTAATCAATTCCCGCCATAGACACCAATATTTGTAGCTGAAAAGTAAATCTATCCAATTGATCACGATTTACCGGGTTACGTTTGAATTTAAAGAGCCTCTTGTACACATGTTTCAGAATCAGATAATAAACCTCCCCAAAAAGTCTTAATCAACAGTTAAATGAAGAACAGATAGACTAAGGCAAAGGTAAAGTGAAATAATAGAAGCTGTAGAAAGCGGTAATACAATAACTACACAGCTTAAAAGACTGTTGCTTAAAATTATTATTATTATTATTATTATTATTATATAGGTTTTTTCAAGTGTAATCCAGGTAGAGACAAAGAATTTGTCAGAGAATTAGATATACATATTTTTTTACATTCATCTCGACAGGTGCTTTCATGAACAGTCTAGAATATAACTTCAACATATAACTCATTAAAATTATGGCATAATTAAAAGTTTGAATAAGATTCAAGTTATATTGAAGTACAGTAGTAATAAATGGCGGCTGGATGTCTCTATTGTGTTAGTTTTATTAACGAATTCGAATAAATGAGGTTTAGCCATGGAAAAAAGATCGAATAAAGCAACAACAAAAATATATCTCTTCATATCCACTATACGCCTTATCCTGTACATATAAGAAATCGATGATATCACATCACTTCTTGTTTTTATCATCACTTAATCAAAAAGGCAATTTAGTTTGACAAGAACATGTAGGACGAAAACAGAGAGAGAGAGAGAGAGATGCTGATGAAGAAAAAAGCCCTGCTGTATAACGAATAAATTAAGCTCTAGAGCTTCCCAAGTTCACTTTATTATCATCGAATATTGATGTTTTTCAATCTTTACCCCAGATTTCTATACTAGAAAACTTTAATTATAGTGGTGTAACTTAGTCGAGTGCAACATGTGTTGTTTAATTCCCTTAAAAGCTGTTGTCGTTATAAATAAATATTCTTTTACATATACAGAATAGTTAATAAGATTAAATTAATATCACACTTGAATCTTGAATATATTATGAATATATGTGTACGTCTTTCACATCCTGTAGAAGTTTCGCTATAAGAACGTTTAATATGTTAATATGTTTTGCGTGCAACACAACATTAATCAAGGAGGTGGCGGCCTTATCTTTCAACGTAGCGCCAATCTAACTGTTGTTTCTTGATCATCATTAATCAAAGATCTTTGTAATCATCAAGTTTACAGTTGCGTATATTATTCTCTTTCAACTACATATATACGTTCGTTTCAATTGTTTTCCTGTTAGAAGATTTACGATTAATTTTGAAACTTTGAGCAATATTTTTGATTTTCCAAACTACAACTCACAAATAAATTGAAAACATTGAAATTCAATTTGTACGCTTCACTGTCATAATTCTCTTTAAATGTAAAGGCATATAGATATATTATAGAAATCATAATATAGCTGACTGGTAGATTTTTAATTTAAACATGTTGCCACCATCATCGACCTTCTTTAAATCATCAAAAATGCTGAGTTGCTCTAAGTGTTGGTGTGTGGTGTCTGTAACCAGCACACCAACCGGATTAACATCACAGAAAGGATATATGGGGATAATTCCAACTCCCCATTTTAAAAGAAGATAAATGTTACGTTTTATCTAG
The DNA here is from genome assembly GCA_028455855.1 of Meloe dianella. Classification (NCBI taxonomy): domain Eukaryota; kingdom Metazoa; phylum Arthropoda; class Insecta; order Coleoptera; family Meloidae; genus Meloe; species Meloe dianella. The sequence continues at coordinate 1,652,891 of JAPTHL010000054.1, read as the reverse complement.
GTGAATTTATGAGAGAACGCGGCATAATTGTGAGCTGTTTATACGCTTCGCTGCGACTGATACCTTCGCATAGAGAGAGAACCGGATGACAATGTCGCAATGATGGTGATGGCGGCTACAACGATGGCACCAACAACTCAAAATTCTCTATATATTCTCATTTTCTATTCGATACAATATAGTCATATATATATATATATATATATATATATATATATATATATATATATATATATATATATCACTAATTTTACGGCAATATTAGCTTGAAATGTAATGGCCTTCTTCGTCCTCTTTAATTCTTGACGTTGCTTTAGATCTATACGTATAAACTTGTTTTTCTTTTTGTTATATAATGGATACGGGGTCGTGATTTTATCGTTGTGATTCGCTAGAGGCGGGCGTCGGCACAAACTTTTCCGGAAACCATTAAGATAAAATCATTCATCCCTCTTACTGTAAATTTTATCAGAATGCGGTCAAGCTATCTTAAAGGATTAAAAATTACACCACTACCACCAAGCCTACATTTAATATCATACAAAACTTGTAAATGTGGGTGAGAATGATCTGGATCATAACTTACGTAAATGGAGATGAGGAAAATATGCGCTTTTAAATTTAACAGAAATATATTTTCGAATGATAACCACATATCATCATGTTAACACACACTCAAATCTAATTTATCCGTAATAGAAATATGCGATTTATGTTTTCATACTGCAATGTCTGCATTAATATTTTCGTTCTGATTCAATGTTTAACAATGATTAATCCTTTGAGATACGAGGTGTAAACTTGCTGATTCTATGTGTGTCTTTAAGATTTATTTATTGGTTTTAATCCATCTTTTTCCTTTGATTTTGGACGAATTTGATAACAACTATAAACAGGGTCATAACTGTTGTTGTGATCATGGCTATATTGTATTTATCACCACTATACTCGATTGTTAATCTCTAACATCATATCTACGATAATAAAAAGACGTATAAAAAATAATTTAATGGCTCTGAAATAAACTGAACTAAAGTTTCTGTAAATAAACATTCTTGATGATTATTTGTATAAATTTTTATTTCTGATTTAACTAAAAAAACAGCAATAACAACAATTTATTTACAAATAAACAACCATTCTTTTTTAATTTATTATTCAAGTTCATTCGTTCAGCCACCACCACTAACTACCACCCCTAAAATACACACACACACACACACACACACACACACATATATAATTAAACAAACAAACAAAATAGGTAATTATCATTCTACGTTAGTTCCACAATCCCAAATCTAATAAATTTAAATTCACCAAGCTTATCATTATTACTAGAACTACAACTACCACAACCACTAACAATCACTACCCTGAAAAGCTTCCGGTCTGTTTTATTTCCCTGTAGTTTCCGGAAACGAATCGTTAAAGAATGGACTTCTAATAAAAATGGACTTAATTCGTTTTGACTAATAAATTCACAACTCAAATACAAACTTGTTTAAATTTCATTTCAATTATAATACAGAAGGAACGTGTAGTAGTTATTTGTTGTATACATACGTAAATGTAGTTGTTATATTTAATTTTAATTACGAATGTCTCATTATTTCTTTAATGACGGTTGACATTCTCTCTAATTGTAAGTATTTACGGAACGTTTTTCGCCTCTTTAATTAAAATTAAATACGCTTTTTTTAATTGTTGTCAAGTAGATAATAGTGTAGTGAAACAGAATAACTTTATATTGTGTTGGAATAAATGTTACAGAAGAAATACAACAGCATTTAATTTCTAAGAATATAAAAATTTATGTAAATGAATATTTAAATAATTGGCTTTGGAGAGGAACGATTATAGAGCTTCGAGTTTACCGTCTTCGTACACTGTAAAAGCATTCTTCTTTTGGCTCATTATGATAGTTAAAAGATGTAAAACGGGATTAATTTTTTATTATATCTCCTCTAGCTATATTTCGTATAAAAATTCTTCCTTTTTCCATTACTACAATTTCCGATAATCAAGAAAATATGGAAATATTATGAACGTTTATTCAAATACAGATAAATAAGTTTATACGAAATAACATCATACAAATGTCATGAACTTCCACACGAAATATAATTTCATCCGGTATTCGTCCGGAAATAATCCAACTGTAGGCAATGATTTTTTTCACTGCCTTTCACCGCCCCACTTCACTGCTCCATTTCTAAATCTTGATTTTATTTTTGTGAACGTTTCTCTTTCCAACATCATTCCGATTTAACCTAATTTATGTTTTAATTCTTTTCCAACCTCTTTATTTCGGTCGGCATATTTTTTTGTTTTTACGATAAAATTGGGAAATATAGATGAAAGAAAATAGAGAATCGTGGATTTATAAACAAGAAAATTGACAAAAAGAAAGATCGAAGTCAATATTACCGTTGCCAATGAATGCCAACGACTTTCGAATTTTGTTAACGATTCTTGCACAGTTCAAAAAGTAATTGCGACACGTCCCCCCTTAATGCTGTTCATTCCTTTAAACTTTGACCTGAATAAATTATTTGTGTATACTAATCAACACTAGATTGATCCAATAAAAGCTACTATGAAAGATATTAAAGTAGGATTTTCGTTGATACAGAATTTTCTCTTATTTGAAATAGAGATTCTCTCGAATTGTATCTTAATTAAACAAGTTTAAATTATGCAACCGTTTATTTTTTGGTTGAGAAAACCCCAAGAATTCTGACGAATGTGAATGTTGATTTAAATCTAGTTGATTTTGTCTTGAATACAAACAATGAACTGAGAAATGACATAAAAAACACATACATAGTTATTCTATACTCACACACTCACACCAGCTATAATTTAACCAAGTTGAGGAGTTATAGTATAGAAACACTTTAATAAAATCTGAATGCAAGGAGTTTTATTAAACCATTATAGGAGTTGCCGTAAATTTTCTCAAGGTACATTCTAATCTAGCAGACAAATTTATTGCAGTCTTGTAGCTTAAAAGGCCAATAAATTCTTAGGAGTATAGACATGTAAATAGAGAGAAGCTTCGGTATATTCGTCTCTTCTTCAACATATATTTATACATACATACATATACATATACAAAATATAATACCGCACGTATGAAGATCTTTATACTCCTTATTTCCATGACAATCGTGTTTCTGTAGTGTTGTCAAGCGAACGTAATAGTCTCATTTGAAATATCAAACATCAACTACTAGTATTACTGCTATAGGGTGGCTTTTAATTCAACCGGAAATACTTGTGGAAACGATACCACATATTGTTTATTATTATATCAACTATATCCCTCTATTTGAATACTATTACTTTAAATTTAACTCATTCTTAGTTTCCAATTGTTGATTAATGGAAGATGTTTATAGATTAACCATTTTACAATATGCAATAAAATGTATGACTTATTGTTTTTTCTAATTTATCTCTACAGCATTAAAAATGATAGTTTACTAGATTAAGTTACAACAACAATATTTTATATGAAATTTTAATATTCTACGATAAAACCATCAAAATGTCGTTTCGGGAGTTTTATATCCGGCTTCCTATCGGGCATCAATACATTAAAACTATTTATATACGTTTAAACAATCAAAATATTACATTTTTACATTGTACCATATTTGCCATGAAGATAAACATCAATAATAAGTAAAAAATAGAAAATTAACCGTATGGATTTTATTGCAAAAATGGGAATAAATGAAAATAAATGTATATAACACGTCCAACTGATGAGAATCGGTTTATCAGTGCACGTTTTCTCAAGTTTTCGAATCAAACTGAACACACTCATTGAATAAAATAATAAACATTTTGCGGGATTACAAGTCGTTCCTGTGTAAATGCACCAGGACACCCAAAAAAACAACATTTGTCTCTTACGTAATTACAAAGTTGTCTACAATAAAACTTTCTCACACAATTATCAATCGAAAGTTGAATTTGAAAGGTTCACCAAGGATATATCAACTGAAAAAATACAACCGATGTTCATCTAATGGGTGCCTGTAAATTAGGAGTAAGTGATCACCATCCAACAAGTAATAATGTTCGAGTACAGTGCCTGAAATCTAACAAAGGAGCTAACACAAGCCAATAAAGCTACCGCAATTTCAGGATACCTCCGAGGCATCATTTGGAGAAATAACATTAAAAGCAAAGTACATAAAACATGCGTAAGATCGATTTTAATATAAGCAACAGAAACTAGAATAGACACATCATTAACGAAGAGAATAGTGCGGATAACCGAAATAACGAAGTCTAGAAGCAATCACCGGCAATATGCTGTTAAACAAAGTGAGATATATTAAGATGCAAGAGGTATGAAAGTTGCACATACCGCGACCTTATTGGTGTTATGCCACTAAAGCTAGTTATCTAAAATATATGAACAAATATCTTCGACTACCTGTTTTTAAATATAACCGTACAAAAAAAAACAAAATACCAAGTGAGTATATAGAATAACGACATCTTCCTTAGAGTCTGAACTACTAGATTTTTTATTATAATCCAGATGTTCTATCAGCCGCATTTTCTATAGAAAAAAACTGGCTTTCCAGAAGATTCAAATTTTCTGATTCGCTGTCTAGTTTTCAAATTTTTTTCGTTCCTATTTTACTTACATGTTGGAGATGATTTTTTCCACATTTCTAGACGTTTATAACAAAATTTACTTTCTGAAGGAAAATGCAAATACGATTTTATTGATAGTATATTACCAAGAAATAAAGCATGCCAGCTTTTCCAAATTGTTATGTTACAATATATATAAAATATTGATTATAGTAAGTTTTGGCGAGATGTAAATCGAATGGATGTCGATGTGAAACATTAGAGACAAGTAGGGTGTGGAACATTAATGGGTAGACAGACATTGACATTAATAAAGCTTCACATTTATGAAAATGATGTTGTTGCACTAAAGCTTACAATTACTGTATGCTATAACTGTGTTAAATCAATGTATTGGGGCCTCAATAGCCGTAACAGCCGACAACAAGTACTTACAATATCGATATAATAATAGTATTTTACAAGCTGTTCAATATATGTATAGTAGAGGTTCTGTTATACTAACATAACAAATAACTGATATTGTCTCAACTTTTCGTGCTTTTAATGTGTGTAAGAGAAAGGGTGAGTGTGTGTGTGTGTAGAGAGAGAAGAGGAAATTAAGGATAGTGAAATTGAATTAGCTATAGTTTAAATGTAATTTAATAATCAATTATCGGTAAACAACACATTGTAACAAACCTTCAATGATAGAAACTTCAACATTGAAACAAGTTAAATGAACGAAAGGAATATTGTTAATCGACAGTCCGATATTTGGGCGGTTTAATGGTAATAACTTATGATCTGCTCGAATATCAAATCAATAATCCTATAAATACGCTTGCAAGTGATAGCACACAAATCAAAACAAACAAGTAAGAAGTTTATACAAATTTTAACGCTTAAATTGATTAAAACAGTAAAGTAAGAAAATAACACGAAAAAAAAACAAACAGCTATTTCATTCTCACAACAAATTATTTTTAATGAGTTCCTAAATAAAGTTTCATAAATAACGAGTACTAAATAATTCTTCTGTCCTACTCTTCTTCTTATTAATTCGCTGAAACAAGAAAAATAAATGATAAATCAATTATATTCCAATTAGAGTCCATCATAAAACAAATTCCGAGTAGTTTTATTTTTGAATTGTTATAATTTTGCGAATTTAAGGTGTTTTTGTTTACTTGCTTTTCTTCCAACAAAAGTAACACACACACACACACACAATTGATTTGTTTTTAGCTGAGCCTTTACTGTCAGTTTTTACTACTTCTTTAATATTTTTGTTCTAGCGTTCTTTAATGCTGAAAGCGTCGTAAACACACTGCTGGAATAATCTAAAAAATATAGAAAAACATAAAACAGGAATGGATGCATAAAATGGCCAGTTGCCAGTTTCCGTTATCCGTCGTTCTAGTTCTACTATTCGTAGATAGGACACATCAAGAAACATATCTACAATAGTAGCAGGAGTAGTAAGTGGCATCAAATAACTGCTGTGGTAAAAGTCGTCCATCTATTTAGCTATATGCGTATGTGTATGACTACATAGTGGAACTAAAGATGATTGTAATAGTAGTAATAGTACTAAGTAACAAAGTGGTGATGATAGTGGTAGCTACCCTACGAATAATCGTGCGCAATGTCCAAAAATGTACATGTAGTGTCCGGGTTGTTCTGTAATATATAGAGACAGTTCTGATTAAGCGATAAACTACACACTTCTTCCGCTTTCTCATATCTCCTGTTGAATGAGGTGCCTCAAACAATAAGAATATCCGAAGTCCTCTTCTTTAAAAAGTTGTTTAATCTGCAACAATCATCAACTAACACCAATATTGATTCACAAATCTAAATATAAATGAACGAATTCGGGATTAAATTGAAAATTGAGATAGATTATAGCACTTTATCAATTGAAACAAATAGATATCATGTTGAGCAGAATTGTGTTGTGGTCGGAAATTAAAAATCCTCAATCAGGAAAACATTGCATTTCGAAGCCGGTAATTCAATCTGACCTGACTAATGGCATTCTAGATAATAGTCTTTCGCCAATTCCCATCTTTACTGTCACTCTCCTTTTATTTTTCTAAAGATTTACGGAAAAAAGATGGCGACAGAACGGGACTAAGAGCTAGGATCCCTTTTGTGTGATTTATCGTAGCTATTAGTCAAATGTCTCATTTGCAATTGCAGATGAACGTGGCAAAAATACAATTGAAGACTTCCAACCATTCTTATCAGTATAGAAAAGATGGAGAGAAAAAGAAGGGAATTTATATATAAAGATGTAAGTTTAGTGGCTACAAATGTGCTATAAACATTATCTGGTGCTGTTGTAGATGATATGTAAGAAGTCGAAGCTGCTTTATCCAGCTTTATGCGAGAACATTTTTGTTGTTTTAATGGGACTTGACTGGGACTATTCCTGTTAGTGACAGAAATGGTTTATTGACAAATGACGGACGTGATGTGTACAGAGAATGATCTCTATAGTGTTATGAAATATCTACAAAATAACACAAACATCTCATCATTAGTAGCAAAAACAGAATGAATAGACAATCATCTTCGATCCCCTTTTTCTCTTGTTTCTATTATAGTTCAGTAATTTCAAATACTGGCAATAATAACAAATAGAAATGTTAGCGTTCGAGTATTGATATTTAATTTGCAAATCACTGATGTGAATATAGAGAGATATGTTTGTCCTCTATTAGAAGCAATACTGTTTGTTCATGAATTAGAGGAAATCCTGGTCTACACGGAACTGTCATTTCATTGTGTAAAATTATCTACAGACAGATATCTAACTAGGGGTGTGTTAAATGTATGCAAGCCACAGATAACAATGAACCCGGTCCGTATTTTAAACTGAGAGTAAATCCGAATTGCACCCACATATATCTCTGACTATACATAGATAAAACTGAATGCAAATACCTACCAGATTATTATGAAATCAGTCTATCAATGAGTTATTTAAAATGTTGTCATAGATTGTTATGGCAGAAACTGTTGCTCATTGCCAAATACATTCACTATTATACTAAAATATCAATTGGCAATTCGATATCTCCATAAACAGTTATGCTAATTTATGTGAAATTTCAAACAATACATTTTATTATTTAAATATCATTAACATATGTCTGTGTGCATATAAACAAAATATTATGTCATTTTCATGTTTATTCCAAGCACGAGAGGCATCATAAAATAGCCAACTAGCCACAAAAATAAATTGTTTATCTAAAAATATAATACCTACCTTTATTACCCATTTATATCATAAATAACAAAAAGAAAAAACGACTCCAGCTGTGTGTAATGAATTATTCATGATGAATTCATAAAAATGAGAATAAGTGATTTATTAATTACAAAAATTATTTAAGCTTCTATGAAATGTATTTAAAATTGGCCGTGTAAAATGGTGAAGGCGCCGGGCGCATACTTTTGCCAGCTTTAACCCACTTTATCTTACATCATGTAACAATTTGATTATTAAAATTGATTGTATCATTAATGATAATCTCACAGAATACGAAATTTCATAATTTCATCATCTATTTAAGACCCATAAATCTGTGAAATTTTTATAAAATTCATTCGACTATAAATTTCGTTAAAGCAAATTGAAGTCGTCTTGGTAATTCAGTACAAAGAATAATCGATTTGAATGCTGCAATAAAATGGCAAAAATAACAATCACTGTTGCGTGCTGTGTTAAAATGCTCCAAACTTTCTTTCTAGTACAGATACAATAAAATGTTTTTTAAAAAAAAGACAACTTTACGGCATATAGTTTTAGAAAATAAATCCACTAACTTTTAATTTTTTTATCTTTCTTATTGGTTTTTTATCGTTTTATGTACGACAGAAATAAGCAGGGTAGAAGTTTAAGTTGTTTGTTTCTTTTTCTCTTTTTTTTGTATTGATGATTTCTTTTGAAAAGTTTCCCCTGGATTTACATGATAAGTGAAAAGGTCCCAAATCGACACACATTCCCACCAATATCTATCTTGAGACTTCAATTTGCTTCAAGTCAGGTTAGATTCGAGGCTACCCCTCCGACATAAAAATAAATGAGTTGCGGAAATGTGCAAAAGTGCGTGGTAAAACAATAAATAATTATGTTGTGGCGCACGGAACGGAACGTGAATGAAAAATTTATGAGTTCTGTATAAAGCTTAGAAAATTTAAATTCTCAGAGCAAGTTTACACGAATTCCATACAAGATATACACATACACACGCGTACATGCTTATAAAAAAAAAACGAGAAATGAAACAGCAACGACAACCAAGGCGATTCTTCACCTTCATCGTAAACATTTCAACGGTATCGCATTTATATATCATAGTGAGAGAGAAAAGCGTGTTCTATCCACTTTAAAACATATAAATATGAATTTTATTCCGACAAACACCAACATTTAATAAAAACAACAAAAATAACGATGAACGAATGAACAAACAAACAAACAAACAAACAAAAAAATAAGTGTTTCAACTTTAGGCGGTTAATTACACGTAAGTATAACAGCAATTCGAACAGCTTGGTACGAAGTTTCTTAGCAACAGTTTTTTAGAATTGAATGACACACACATACACAGAGACCTCGTACCATTCTCGGCTTGCTTATTTGTGAAATATGCGATTTACTGACACTTGTAAAACGTGCATGCAATGCCGCCATAAGATTTTAACAGTGTTTCTACTACCGCCCTCCTAATTCCACCCCTTCTACACGCATACACAGATAGATAAATATACGCAAACATGTACAATATATAAACATAAACCGAGCCCGGATGACTTCAATTGTTATTCACTTGAATATATTATCTCTACAGAAGATAGCGCTTGTATATAGGCATTACTTAACAAAATGTAGTGCAATTGAAATTGCAAATCACTGAATTAAAGGAAATCTTTAGCCGTCTCTCTCTCTCTCTCTTTCTATATATATATATATATATATATATATATATATATATATATATATATATATATCTCCATTATCCGGAATATTTATTAAAGGCACAATTGATCGTATCTCCTTTGGTGTTTATGCCAACTGTAATTTATTCTTAAGATATATCTTTAATATCGATTTACACTCATTACAACAAATAATCGATTGTGTTTATTTTGATGTAAACAGAAATTAGTTCAAATATTTGTTAAGTCCAGTTGATGTGAGACATAATTTTGTCAGTTTTATATAATTATCCACTTAACGTTAAACTGACATGGATGTTAATTGTTGGATCTCTGGACATTACGACAACCATCACTGGCACTATTTCATCCTCAAACTTTTCAACTGTATTCAGAGACTTGGTAGCAAAATTCGCACATATTCCTGTAGTTAACATTTAATTATTGTTCTTGCAATTAGTCAGTGCCCGCTCATGCACGATAATATTTCAGAAACTGTCAACACAACATGCATGAGGGCAACAAACATTTGGGCCGTATGTATCGCACTTCGTGCAGAAATATGAAAGCTTTTAACAACAATAATTCAAAAACAACATAATTCACAATTATTCTAATCAAATTTAATTTTATTTTGCGTTGCTGTCAAAGGGCAATCTATGGTCTCGATTTCTTGGTTCATTAACTCGCTTTCCATTATAACGTTTCGATTGTTGATTTCAGGACTATATTGAGTTAAACTCAACGATGTTGGAAAATAAACAACTGTCGTGATTTTCATAATAATAGTTTCTAATAACTAAAACTATTCTCTATGTTAAAACCAGTTTGAAACAGATTGTATGTGCAACTAAATACTAAATGTACAATTACACGTATTCACTTTATTCTATTTGATTTTATGGTTAAGACTGAAGTTTCACAAACTTCTACACCAAATTTCCAACTTATCGTTTGTTACTTAAAGCGAAATAAATTCATCAATTATTATCTTGTATGAAGAAAAGAGAATACTATGAAGATTTTAACAAGACAGAGAAGTAGAATTGTTGAAACATCCAGTTTGAGCTTCTTTAATCGAATCGTGTAAAAAAGAAGTAAATAAGATTGTATTTTTCTGAAGTAATTCTCCTAATAAGAAGAATTGCAACACAACACATGGATGTTAGGGAATACAGGAAGCATAATATAATCAGCTTCAAGAAAATTCAAATAGAAAGCAACTGTAACGTAATTTTAGCCGACAAAGTATTTCACTTAGCAGATTCAACATATAAACAAATTACCGAAGAATATAACTAAATAAATTAATGATCAAGATATTAAATGTAATGATTATTGCACAAATTAAATTAAAGGTACACAGCTGTTCTTGTTTGAACATTAATTCTGGCCCGAAATACCAAAATAAAACAAAAATGAAAGAAATTGATTAAACCCAAGGAAAACTAAGAAAATTCTTAGAATTTAATAACAGTAACAGATAATAGGAATGTTGAGATGTACACATAGAAATGTTGCTCCACTGATGGAATACTCTCATTTTACAAGGCATGAACGACATGTAATGTAAGACAGTCTGTCGTCTTTTAAATGAGTTTATATTTGTTAGAATACTAGTGTTTACATGTGCTGTATATGTACATATAAAGTAAATAGTAACCGACAGTTACAACCAACTTGGTCAGTAATTTAAGCTATGATAGCTTTATTAGGGTTAGTTGACCGTGTGGTGCTGTAGCTAATGGCCTTACCCTAAAGATGGTGATAAATAATTAGTTTTGTGGGTATATCCAACGTGTCTAATACAGACTGACACTTGGAGGTTTCTAGAATTTACCCTCTAGAACTTACACTATTAGAATGAATGTAAACTTTAACATTTTTCAAGTAACCAAAATTTCATACATTTCATATGTATTGAAAACCATTATAATTCGACTAAATTAACATTTCTCATTGCACTAATGTGCCGGAAAAAATATCATTGTTTCAACTATTAGATTCTAGTGAAGAAATATCCGCTCTTTAGTAATCGTGTAACAGCTAATACGTGTTAAGACTGAATTATATGAAATTTGTGTGCATTTTTAGTTGATATACCTTTACAGGGAAGTTTCTAATCAGAAAATGTTCGTACAAATTCTGACACATGTTCTAAATGGATTTCGATCAAATAACCATACACACACACACTACACGAACATCCATCATTCTGATAATATTTATTATATTTATCTACAGTAATTATCAAACATTAAATGGGGAGAAAAATTAATAAAATGACTATAATGTAGACGTAATCACTAAAGATGGATGGATTACTACATTGGAATTTATCAAATTATTTTTATCTTGCAGATCAACTCTAATTCGAACACAAAAAAATGCACAAAAACTCCTCATAGAAAATAGAGTGATTTCGAAATTTGATAGCATTATGTGTAGTATACGTCGTTGAATAGTCGACGAAAAGGGGAAGATTCGTGTTCAAATTCTATCGGAGAGTAGAAATCTTTTTCAGGATTGTTTCATTCAAAAAATATTATTATTAACTGCCTAATGTTTTGTTGAAAAAAACCCTTGATTGTCTCTAATTTGAATGAAAAATAATTTAAATCTTCGATTACAGGAAATGAACCGTTTCGGAACGAAATCAATCTATTGTGTCATGAAAAAGCTATAGTCAAGAAGCTAATACATCATTCAGTGATTTGAAACTTGCGGGTTTTTTTTTACAAACAACCCAATTTTCCTGTTGAATAAAAAAATTGAAAATCTAAGGAACTTCATTTTATATACATGTCTGACGACATCCAATACTATTAGATAACAAAACTGATTCATACGAAATTGCCGGAATTCATAATTTTCAATAAGTCTATCAATTGGATTTGTAACATTAACAATTATAACTTTAATACCTTCTTTTGTAGAGGCTTTTATTGTCTCTTTTATCAGTTAGATTGAAATAATTCTATTTATCGTTAGATATCATACAACTATCGACCTCTATTTGGGTGTTTGGGTACTTCAAATCAATTCTGTAATGAAAACTTAATACAAAAATACAGAAAATCCACATTGAAATAGCGAATTAAAAAACAAAAATGTAAAAAGTGGGATTATTGTTCGTTATAAATTTTTGAGATAAAACTTTTTCCGCTGACCTTATCTACGTTCAATATAAAGTTGAAATAATGAGGTGCAAATAATGAAACAAATTATCTGATATCAACAGAAAACTTCCATTTAAAACAAACTTTCTGTTAAAATATCTATATTTAATTGTAATTACAATTGTTGAGGCTTTATCTATATGAATAATGGAAAGTTAACAGCAATTCTTAAAATGTTACCCTGATGACACTTTTCACGTCTACCTAGACACGTTCTACTAAAAACCGTTTAAAACATACAACATGCAGTCAAAATTATTGATTTTTCTTTAACAAGACGAACGAAAGAAATTCAACTTTTTGTTTGTATGAATTATTAGACAGTTGGGGATCTTATAGAAGTGTTATTAATAGTGAATTTTGTATTTAAATTGTTTGTAATTCAGTACAACAAGACCCTTTCTGTAATTCTAATACCTTTACAACATATTGCAGGTCATTATGGAGGAAAATTGCAAAGTTATGCTACAAATTTGCATTTCTGGTAATATGTTATGTTACACTTTATGCATACGTTATAAACACCCCCATTCCCCCAAAAACAGGATTTAATGTTAACAACAAAGAGAACAAATTGTTGTTACAAATCACTGTAGTTTATGTTATTATAATCGTAGAAACTTTAACTTAATTCAAATACAAGTTCAAATTTATGTTATTATAAGATTAAGGTTTATTAAGCGAATTTAACCAATCTCTTCAGCATATCTATGGATTTTATTAGATAGTTTGCCTTACTTGAATATATATATTATGTCAATTAATACTAGGATTGCATTTTTTTTAAAACCATGCTAATGAAATTACCTAAAATTCAATAAACTGTAAAGTGGTAAACAACAACCAAACCGGTATTAAACTGAATTCATTGATTCACGTAAAAGTGCTAAAATTGAAGCGAAAATGTTCAGATATCCATTTTGACAGGAACTCAGCCTACCCACAAAAACAGCCACATAAATTCACGTACAACATTGTATAACACTCGTATGTAATCGATATTATCATAGAAATTCTGTGGTGATCACCATTGATAATTTAACGAATGGTCACCTACGTTCAACATAAATAACATGTCAAACGTCTGGCAGTAGAATATTTGATTTGATTCAAATGACTTAATTATTCGTTAATAATCCTACGAATTTTGTTGAGTTATAATATTATTTCATCAACATTTCTAAGTTAGAAAATTTGGAATCCTTATGTATATACAGGACCGGATTTATCATTATGAGTCATTTCTCGACATCGCCCTCTAACGAGCCTCATTCTAAGCGCAATTTAATTACGTCTCGATAATGATCTTTTGAGACCTCATGATTTACGTCTAGGGACCCTAAGAGTATGAGTGCGATTCTATCAATATGACCATCAAAAATCATAAAATAGTGGAAGATTAATTTAACACCAACAAAAAAAAACACAAAGTACAACAATTTCATGTTTATAAACAATTTGCAAAAATACAAAACTCAAATTAGAGTACATTTACGTTGTATTTGACACATTATAATGCACGAAATTATGTACTGTTTATACAATTCAAGAATCTGCATATATTTGACAATGTGTAATGATAAATATTTCAGTTTGTTCTTTCTTGTATCACTTGAGAGACAGAGATTTTCTAATTTGGTCACTTTAAATTTAGTTTTAACTTTGTAATATTAGATTAGTACCTACAGCAAAAGGAAAATCGTTAAGTTACAGCCAAGGGTCATCACCAGTTCATAACAAAATTAACAGTACAACTTTACTAACAGAAGCACATCCAAACACACACCTTTTGTCTACAATATTTAGTAGTTTTTGCCAATATTTATCACTAATCTAACTTTTATTCTGAATGATGACTTCAACTATTAATATTTAAAATAAAGGGAGTCCACACTGAATATAAGTGCAACAACATAAGACGGTACCTTGGCAGTAAGATTGCATTTGGAAATTGCGCTGCAGAAGGAATACTTAGTTATAGTCATGATCTCGGTAGGTATCCGATCAAGCAAAATTTCTTTGTTCTTTGCTCAGTGATAATTTGCTTTTTTTGCGTTGTGCGTTTTATAGGACAACATTGCCATCAGTGGTATTGTATGCTGCAGTGTCCTAGGATCTCGACAATCTTGTAAAATTCCTGAATGTAAAACTAGGACTGAATAGAAATTGTATGTATATATCGTGGCTATCGTGAATTAAAAGATTATTACTGATGTTTTACGATGTAAGATGTTTCTTAATCAGACAATGATTGGATTGAACGATGATACCTCCGCACAGATATTATGCCAATGCCATTCTTTGGCTCGCATAAGACTTGGGCAGAGTGACTTCGTGAAGTAATGAAAAAATCTTCCAGAGAAATAATCAATTTCGCAAGAAAGATATCTTTTCTAGGATACCAATAGATAAAGGGTTAAAAACAATAGATCAACTGTGGTCGCAGTTCAGAAAGGCTAATAAGGCCAATCCACCCCTGTAATCTAATCTAATCTAAGATGTTTCTTAATAACATTAAGACATTCTATAAATTAGGGATGAATTCTAATAAAAATTTTAGTAAATAAACGACTATGAATTGATTATTCAAAATTTTATTATTTGGATAGAAAAAAATAAAACAGAAACAAAAGTACTTACTTAAATGCACTGAAGTAAATCCACCGAGAGATCATACTCACTATATAGATAGCACATTATTCACGTTTTTTTAAATCGCGTAACTTGTTTGAACCGGCGTTAACATTTTCGTATTTAAAATTCAACTAATTGAAATAATGACAATAACAAGTCAAGAATAGTGCATTAAGTAATCTTGTACACACTTCTGTACTCTATTATCAAAACGCAAAAAAATTATTTAACCTTAGATGTTACGTACAAGCTAATAGTCTAAATAAAAAAAAAGATAATAAACTGATAATTTTTACAAATATTACCTTCCTTATTCTCGACTCAAGATCGACCTTATCTTAAATCAGCCTTAAGTAACTTTAATATAAGACTCCTTTTACTTTGTCACACACTTAATTAAAATGAGTGTTATGTTCCAGTAATATAAAGGCGATTTGAAGCCAGTCAACCTGATTTCGAAAGACGTTAAAAATGCAATAAAAATCTCTTTAAACAAAATGCAAAACTTAACATAGAAAATAAACGGACAGTGGTAATTTTACACAAATAGCAACTGATATAACGTGTCACAGTGTGACAAATACCAAAGCCAGGACCAAATTTCCTCTATCAATTGAATTTCTAGAACTGGTGGCTATTTTTAGTTTAATATATGACAATTCTAAAACACAATATCTGTTGGGGCTTTAGCTAAAACTTAATTAATTTCCATTGTTGGCGAAATTTGATATTGGAATTTGAAATCGTTTTCCAGTAGATATCAGCTACTCCCTATTCGATCCTGTGAAAATGAGTTGTATTCATTAAATATACAGTTGCAACAAGATATATCACTGCCGTCCATGTACAAGTCGTGTAATAATTTACGCCAATCTATACTTGTGCTTGCGTTGAGACCCAAAAACTAGAGTATTTTTTGTTTCAAATTTAGTCAATTCAAATACTGTAATTCAATAAATTCAGATTTGCCACATTGTAGATGATAATAACCAACATTAAATTAAATAATTAAAATGACACCTAATTTATCCGCAATCACTGACTTTTGTTTATCATTTAATTCTTGTGTAATCGAATAAACTTAATCTTTTTAGACTGAAGAAAAGTTTGTCCAAATCGTCACATTAAATGGTACTTTCAAACCGATGCTTGTGAAGATTTTACATGAATCAGCCATTGAATCTTTATTTTGGCATAACAAGTAAATTTTGCCCCCATTATCTAAGGTTTAAAATAGTTATTCAAATGTACGCAGTGGTGTAACTATCATGAGGCACGGAGGCAGCTGCCTTCGGGCCCAAGCTAGTAGGGGCCCAACGAGCTTAAGACTATAATTTTTGAATTTACGATATAGGTATTGAAAGTTCTCTACTCAAGAAACGTTAAGGTAGCAGAACTTGAGTTATAATTTAATGTTGTGGTGAACTTCCTAATGATTGGCGTTTCTTAAATTCAGCATTTTCTTTCGCTTCTAATGTAACTTGTCGAATTGCCTCTTTATAAGGTCCACATTTCCTTTTATTATACCATATCTAATAGCATATTTTAAATAAAACAATTATTTTAAATATGTGTCACATATTAGTACCTAGAAAATAATTATAATTTGAACTAACTATTGAAACAAAAAATACTTACTTCGCTATCTTTATGTTTCTTATTGTGTTTACGACGTCTAGGAAAAAAGTGTGGTTACCGCTCATGGCACCAAACTCTGACGCTTTTCCATATCGTATGGATGATTATTGTCCATTTTACCAAATCCACACCATTTTCCGTTTCGAATGCTCATTTAACACAATGGGCCCGAGTGGGCCCGGACCCACAGCGGCAAAGTTTTAGGGGCGGCATTCAAAAATACCCTAAAATAAAATAAAGTAGTAAAGCACGTTTTTGAACTTTTTTCTCTTCTTCAGGAAAAAAAGTATGACAATCAAGTAATAAATAGTAGATAAATAGAATAACGTTTGATTTAGGGTTCACATCCCCCTCTAAAATATGAATCCATTTTTGACGAAAATTGCCACCCACAGCAGCCCGAAATGCTATAAAACCGGTTAAAAGTGCCGATGAACTTACCTGTTCCTAGAGAAGAGACATTAAGTCGGTAATATGAGGACCACGATTACGGACGAAAAGCTTAATCAGTTAGCAAGACTTTCCATTGAAGTGAAGTTAGTAAATTCTCTACATTTTGACGATATTATCTCGATTTTTTCTGCTCAAAAAGCTCGGCGCAAACCGATTAAAATTGGAACCAATGACGTGTGACATGATCAAGTTATTGATAATACATATTTATAATTGACTAGTTTTTCAAAAAATTTGATTTTGTTTTTTATTTTTAAATAGTAAATACATAAAAGAATGAAATCTGTATGCATTTATTATTAACATTCAGTCTACAGCGGCTAATACACTTAAACCGGCCCTGCCTATACACGGGGTGTAGATGATCCTAACAGAGTGTTATGTATAAATTATTTTGCTAACTGGTCCATATAATTTATTGCAAGAACAAATTAACAAATTAAATTAAGAGAAAAGGATAAATTCCAGAAATCCTGTTTCATACCCAGCGGGGGTTTGACCATTGAGCCGTTCGGCCCGTTCATTCGTACATAAAAGACTTCGTATAAATGGAAACGATTTTTTTCTACAATCGAACGGAAACAGCCGACTTTCCGTCGTGTGTGGTGCATTAAAAAGTTCCCAATTGCAGTAAAGTGAAGAGGTCGCTAAGCAAAGACAAATAAATACCTAACATACACAAATCTCTCTCATTGGCTAAAATCTTCATTTCCAACTACAATTAAAAGTACTGTCATCAGAAACTGTAAATTGAATGATGATTAATTCCTATTCCTTACTTCCATAATGAATTTCATAAAAATGCGCTCCAGGTTGTAATGTTTGAAAGCGGTTTGTGATCAGTTTCTAACTAAACATGCATGGTCTAGTTATAAACAAAACAATTTGGAATTGTGGGTAGGAACACACTTAATAATTTCCACTAATCTATGAAGCATTGTTAGAATGACTATATTTCAAAATTAAAATACAATAAAAATATATTCGCAAGTTAATATTAACTTAATTCCAACGACAGAGGTCCCAACGAATTAAAACTGTACATGGGGTCCCCAAAATTAGCACACAACATCCTCTAATTAAAAACACAAGTTGCAGTCAGAGATTTTTCAATTGTTTCCGAAAACAAACATTTAATTAATGATTTTTAATTAAGAAATATAGAACAAGAGAGTTTCAAAAAATTAGATCTACTAAATCTGTTATTTGTTTAATTATTGTTAATGTGAATTTGAAATATTTTACATTTGTAAACATTCTCTTTTTTAAATGATTATAAAAATTGATTTGTACCATTAGCAGGCCCAATTGGATCATCTACCTACGGGCCTTGAATTTGAAGTTACTCTGAACGTACGATAACTTGAGTAGGGATAAACTTATTCACTTCTTAAGTAACTGCTGATAAAATGAAGATGTCTGAAGTAATTACAACAGTTAAATAATAATAAGAAATAATACACGAAAATAGCTTAACTTTACATATTTAATGCTCACAACAGTAATCATTGTTACAGTTTTTTTTTAATTTTATTTCTACGACTCTTTATTTATTTATTTATTGATTTTTTTCTCAATATTGAACACCTTTGTTGCTACATTTAAGTTTACAAATTAAGTTGTACTTGGCGGATGAAAGCTGCTGCATTCTCTAAAATTTTAGAATAATCTTCAGTTTTATATTTCAAATATAGATTTTTCATTATTATTTATTTTATTCTTTTCAATTATATTGAGGCCATTTAAAATTATGAAAATGTTGTTCCAAATATAAACTCATTATAAATTAATTAAACATTCAACAGCAACATGTATTTTGTAAAATTGATATACAAATTTTAATGCAAAATAATTTATTTTTTCTATATATATATATATATTTGAATTTTAATATTTTTATATATATAATAATCTCACCGTTTTTATTAGTTTTGCCACAATTTTCAACACATCCATATAAAAAAGTTAAAAATTTCTTTATGTATTAAGGCAAACGCCAACAAGGCAAATATTTCATTGAATTGTAATAAATACACGGAATTACAAAAAGTTTTTATAGTCGATTCTTTGATACTTCTGTGTATAAAATTAAAAAAAAACCATTTAGGACATTTTCACATCAAAAATTCAAATTATAAACTGAAGATTTAATATTGTTTTTTTTTCTTCAGAAAAATAAAAATATGTGCATGTTGGTGTATTTTTGTTTTATTAAGATTGCAAACATCGGCAGATAAGCAGCAATCAATTCATTGGGTTTATTTGCTTTTTAATTTTTCTCATTTCCCCTGTTTTGTTTGTGAGCATACTACGTTCATTACTAATTTCTCTTCTTTTCGTTTCTTCTTGAAATTCTCATTTACTCGTTTAATAGTGATCCTAAACGTAACTTCAACCAAAAAATAAACTATATAAACATAAAAACAATCAACAATAAAGTCTACAAATATAACAAATGAGAGCTGCCATTAAATCTATAAATTTCTCCCTAGTCCATTATCATTTTTGATGGCAGTTCGCGAATTCATCAACATTTTACAATGGTCAGAAATTATTTGTGAAAAAAATTATTTGAATTATAATAGGAAAAAATTAAAGCTGAAATCCAAGAACATATGATAAAGTATTAGTTATAATACAAAACTGTTGCACAATTCTAATATAGAACAATATAATCATATGATTAATGATTTGAATGAACTGCAACTGTGACGAATATAGTATTTAATTATTTACAAAATATTTAATATCACACAAACAAAAATTAAACAAATGTCAATATTCTTTTCTTGTTTTAAATAAATTCTGACCATGCTCCAGTATTTTTTCCAATTTTCCTCTCTACATATCGTGTCTAAAATTATCTACTAAAATTCTCTTCGACTACTTAATAAACTTATTAACTACATGATGACTACATAATGCGTAATGTACGTATTTATTTACAAATGTTGTACCGCGCCTTCGAAAGGAACACTTCTTTAAAAAAAAACAACACTGTTTCAAAACAACCTTTCGATTCAATGTCAATATTTTCAATAATAATGTTAAACTAAACTATTTAAACAAAGAAAAAGAAAATAGAACGAAAATTATTAGTGTTTTCATGAGAAATTTATACAAAATACTAAGTTGTTTTTTTTCAGTTTTTCTTCCGTGAGTTTTACTTATATTTTACAGTAATAAATTAAACATCTTCATATTTCGCCAATTTATTTTGCAACATTAAATTCTCTTTCTTCAATCGTTCCAATTCTTGGCGCAGTCCAATGTTCTATAATATACAAAATAAATAAGTAAATCGATATTATTGTCATGTTTATTGTAATCAAATTTATCAACTCACTTCTTTTTCAAGGTAACCAGCCCTTAAAGCGATCTGATTCTCTTTCATACGTCGTGCATCACGAGATCGTTTCGCTGCTAAATTGTTCTTCCTCCTTCTTGCCCAATATTTATCATCTTTTAAATCATCAGGGACGAATTGCTTACGTGATTTTTTGATGATTGGTTGTGGTTTCAATTCCTCATCTGAAAATGCTCTTGTCCGTGGATCGAAGTCGCGACAACTCGAAGCCATTGACAACGCTTCAGAAAAAACTGCATTTTAGAGATATTAATATTGTGTCCATTACAAACACAATAATAAAACTCTTTTTTTTTGTTTGATCGATCTTTTGAAATTGATAATCATTTGCCTTACTAAATTTCGTTTTGCCATTTTAATATTGACAATTACAATCTAGTAAAGGCAAATCGAAAACTAATTACAGCACCTTTTTCTGAAGTTTAGTAAGACTTTTTGATAGTATAAGATGGTGGCCCACCACCTTAATATTATTTTTGTTAAAAAGAGTAGTTCTAAATAATAGAAACTAGCCCAAGAATTCACTCACTTGAATCAGCCGGTGATGACGGATTAATTGTATCAGGACTCATACAATCACTGGGACTAGGGGAACGTTCACGTTTTGGTAATCCATGTGAACTGGTTAATGGACCAATGGAACCATGTGAACCTAAACCATCCATTGATACACCATTTTCTGACAGAAATTCATCCAAATCAACATACTATAAAAAAATCATTATAGTATGTTTTTTTTTGAAATTTCATTTTTCTATAGTAACCTTCAAATCGGTTTCATAAGTCTTATCCCATAGATTAGGTCCAAGAAATGCAGTTTGAGCCTCAACATTATTCCAAAGTTCTCCATCATCTTTTTTATCATCTCCTAATATACTTCCTGCCAAATCTTTGATCGCTGAATGACCGTGACCGTGAGGATGAGTTGGTTTGCTGTTGCCTAAAATAGAAATAGAAAAATTTATTACAATAAAAGAAATTTCCATCTGAATTAGGTATTTCATAAATTAAAAAATTTTGTTAATAAAAATAAAGAAACAAAAAAAAATACAGTTAAACTTTCTCTCTTATGTGCGGGCGTTACTTTTTTTTATATTGCAATTTCACAATTTTCAATATTTACGTTTCTCACTATCATACAAATACATCTATGTAATAAAATGAAATTATACGATTATCAGCACTGATAAAGAATTAAATTTCAGGAACTTTCAGTTTTTTTACTGATGAATTGATGCGGAATTTCAGCAATAATAAAACGTACACCTTGCGGCTATAAATCAAAAACTATAATAAGCGATAATTTTTCTAATATATAAAACACACATCATAGTTAGATGGATAGTTAGAAAATAATAAAACAAAGCGAGATGGAATAAATATAGAAGGAGAGACGCAAAAAGTTTGAGATTGGGTTTACCAGTTGCTATGGGCACATGGGGAACATAGATTCCTCCTCTTCTAGGCTAGACCGTCTAGTTCTATCTCTAGAAAACAAGTTTTCGGTTAGGAGAATTTGCAAGTAAAAATTTTTCGGCTCCTTAGCGAAAAAAACGACCTACCTAACAACTCCATACTAATAAAGAAAGAAAAGCAAAATAGTAAAATCCTCCGTCATTTCCGTATTAGTTCCTACCACTTATAGAAATCACTATAAGAAGAAAGTTGTTTGATTTTCATATTTTATTTACAATGACTATATTGGAAAAAAATATTGTTGAAAACAAACAATCAACCAATATGGGTGGCTGTGCGTTAAATTACGCAATAATTAAATTCTATTATTATTATGATGTATGACATAATATCAAGCCGATATTATTTCTTTTTACTACTAGAAAAATTATTTCCTGATGGTTAATATAATCAACAACTGGAACGTATGAAATTCCGTAAACCACAACAACCACTAAAACAATAACAAACAACCACTCTCTCATGTATTTCTCAATCATTTTGATGGTTGTTATAATTGAAACTATGCTAATTTTGTTGGTAAACATAGACAGATGTTGAGGATTTTTCGGATTTTTTGCTATTATATTGAACAAATGTTGAATGCCTCCTATTATTTTTGTCTATGCCTGTTTGCCTGTATGTGATGTGTTGTGCGCTGTTGGCCTTGGCAATAGAATTTCTTTAATTGTTGTCCGCTATATGCGGAAATCCAACACAAATAACCACTTTATATGAGATTATTTCAAAATTTTCGCAATAACATTAAGGACAATATTCACGCGTTTCATTCATATTTGTGTTCTAACTTTGTAAAAATATTATGTTTTTATCTACTACACAGTCAAAATGAATACTCTCATTGTCCAAAATCATGAAAAATAAATAAAGGTTCACAAAGCAAGTGCACAAATTGAAAAATTCAAGGTTAATAATTGAAGGTTAAACGTATGACTGTGAGTTATTAGAAAAAATTGTTGAAAAACTCTGGATTATAAATACAATATAATCATAATAATACAAGTAAACATTTGGTACTTAATGTACGAACAAACAACAAAAAATTATTATTGAGAAGAAACAAAGCATATGGTTCAAGGATGTAATGTAGAAATTGTTGGGAATGATGTCCTGAAGCGTGACTGTATATACACGTGTAAATTATACACGGGGTGATTTAATGAGAAAATTCAATAATTGCCAAATCAACAAGTAGTCAACAAGCATTTTTATAATAATAATAATAATCTATACACAATCTCTATTCAGATGTGGAATCGTGTTCATCCAAAGAACGAACTCAGAACACATTATTATCGAATAGTATCCGAAATCAACAACGACGACACATGAACACTTTTTGGACCACTATTTTAAATATTTTATAAATTGTTCAATGTTAGATCACGACCATGAACCGATGTGATTGACGATAAATTCGAAAACAAATAATTGTAATGGCTAATTTTACCATTGTTATTATTATTATTATTATTATTACAAAACCACAAAGAATGATAATTATAAACATAGAATAATTAATGACTAATTAATATTGATCAACGCATACAATTTTAATAAATTTACAATAAACTAGTTATAGTGTTATAGAGTAATAAATCAATTGCATTGCAAATAACTTGTATCTGTATACGGTTTGTATGTTGTAGTCCAGGAGGAGTATTGCCGCCCTCACGAAAACCTCCTTGACCTTACTTTAGAGAAACATACATATGTACGTTATAAATATAATAAATATATACACAGAGCGTATATTGTGGGTGTTACAAAGAAATTTAAATGCCAACTTCACTTCCTTAATATCTTTACAAAGATGGATAAGCATATGGATAGAAGAACGCTGGCTGCCACTTTCCTCAATATAAATTCTAATTATAATTTCAGACAATATACGTATAACTTTAATATTGATAATATGTATTATAAAAATCTTTAGAATAGTAGTGTGACTTTCACATGGTAAGCAATACTTTATCTTTTATTTATTTATTGCAAACATCAACAAATAAAACGTTTCAAATTTAATTCGTTTGATATTTATTTGCATAACTAGTACGAAAAGTATGAAAATTACACGAAATTTATAATCCATCTCTGACAAATGTGACTTTTCGAGAATGTTTGAAAATCATTCTGTTTACCTAAATCTATCTAAAATTATCTCATTAATTAATATTGATTGCACGTTACTGTCGGTAACAAAATTGTTGATTTTTGTTGATAATATGCATAGCATTGCTGTTACACAGTATGGTGTGAATAAAGACATTTTTTTTTACATTAACAATAAATAAAGACCCATTTTAGATGCATGATTGTATCCAGCAAAAAAAAACCAGTAGGTACGTATTTGTAATCTCCAAAATTCGAAATTTATTTAGAAGAATCCTAACATTAATCGTGTACATTACATTTTGTATTCTATCTTATTTTACAATTTGATGTATTCGATAAAATCTACATACCAATATGGTAATTTCAATACAAGATAATATCAATTTTTTTTTGGGTCTCAACTGTTTTATTTTATTCGGTTTAAAATAACATGGGCCTTGAGAATATTTTGGCAATATTTATGATTGGTATTCAGTAGTAAAGTCTTCATCTCTACCCAGATAAATTTAATCTGTTTTGACATAACAATAAAATAACAATCTGCTGCCCTTCTGATGTAACGCATAAGGTGATAAAAGAATTGCGCCCTATCAAAACTAAATAAACAAATTCGTTCTGTGGCATAAGTTTCATCCCATAAGAGAATCTACAACAGAAAAGTTCGAAACGTATACGTAAAAATATCAAATACCCACAAAGACAATATTTTCAATCACATTTATATTCCCACAAAATCAGTATCAACTTAACTAATTGGCAATTACGTAATTAGTTTCTATTTAAATGTACATAATAAACTAGTGCGTGACTGTTTGCTTGGAACAAACCTACCATGTGGCGCAATTCAGTTATAAGAACTGCGTTTTATTAGTAGGAATTCAACGCGAATAACTAGTTGATAAAAATAGTTCACTAATTAGCAAGAACAAATCTATTTAGATCAAACAATGAATGAATAGAATCGGAAAGAATCAAGCTTCACAAAAAATGTCCAACTTTTTAAACAACTTTTCAACGGTAATATTGTCCAAAATGATAGAAAATAACGGCCAAAGGGTGTTTCCGGAAGAAATAAGGAAATGAATACATTAATCGAACAAACATTAATTTACAAATATTTTCTTACGTAAAATGTATTCGTAATTTCGATAAACTTCTGGGAAATAAATCCATATCGTAATTATTGAAAATATTAAAAAATTTCCAATCAGAAATAGGTGAATTCATTAAGATCTGTTGTAATCAATTTCCACCAAATACTTCCTCAAGATTTCTACCATAAGAACAAAAAAATCTCCGTCAAGTTATTCGACCGGAAAATATAAAATATACTAAAATTTTCACAAGAGAACATTTATTGTTGTTCTTGTTTCAGAAATTAAGTTGGACGCAGGAAATAATATTTGGTATCTACCCATATTTATACAATGGAAACAATCATTATAAATTTTACTTTCACTTGAATTCACAATAGCGACAACAAGAACAACAACAACAACATTAGCAACAACGTCTGTATCACATCTGTTTGCATATATTTCCTCCTTTTTCATACTTTTAACCAACTTGCTAATCAGAGAAGCAATTTCTATTAATCTGCTCTCTAAGAATATTGAGAGAAACAAAAAGGAAATGAAACTGTTTTGACTTTAATTGAATTTGTTGAAAATAAAGTAAAAACTGGTTGTTCTTATTGTTCTACTATCTGTCCCATGCAGATGTGAATTTTAATAATTAATTATTTTGTTATTATGTAATGAAAATACAGAACATTATTTCACAAACACGCAATTGATCTGTTTAAATTTTTTTGTTAAAGAAATGTGCATATTTTTGAATATTTTTCACAAATTATAATTATACGCAAAATATTTAATTGTTGTTGTTATATAATATTTGTTGCATTTCCTGTACAAAATTAATGATAGCCCACACTATAATTTCTTTAGAATTCAGGTCATGTTTAGTTCCTTATTTGAAAATAATAACAAAAACCACTACCGAAAAACGAAATATAAAAATCACATGGCAGACAATGTGTACGTAGAATTTCCAAAGAATTTGTTGTTGTTACTATTATTATTATTATTATTATTATTATACTAAATGATGTGATGTGTATTATAATAAGAGTTGGCCTCGTAGTCACTGGGTCAGCAAGATTAAATGTGCAATAAGAACACAACTATACCACTCTCCCAACATACAACAAGTAACGTTTCAAACAACAAACGTACTTGAAAAGAAAGTGAAATTTCAACATCATTTTATACTTCCTATTTGAGAACGTTTCCATTAATTCTATTCATTATAAAATTATTGACTGATTTAATAAGAAAATCGAACGAAATCGTGACAATAAACAACATTGGAAAATCCTGGAAATTTAATAAAAATGCACAAGATGACACAAGGAAATTCGACCTTGTTGTTTCAATTGCAAATAGAATTTGCGGTTGAAAATCATTTCTATACCAATGACATAAAATATTGAAAAGGATTTCCCACTAAATACACCCAAAAAAAAAACAAATCATTATACAAATGAAAGTTGCAAAGACTTATTCATGAAATTCTCTAAATTGGGACCAATTTCTATACATCTTCCTTCATTTTATTGTTTATTATTACTTCATCATTATTGTTAAACAAGTGGAAAGAAATTTACGATGTGAATTAGTGAAGAAAAATAGGAAAAGAACTCGAGACAGAAAGTCGATTGTGCAAGAATTACTTCATTGGTGTCCTGCGATGCGTTGATTGTAACACTTCGGCATTATCACCACATGTGTGTAGATTAGTGAATGTATTAGTGAATGTGTTAAAAAAATAATTATTATTAATTTACTTTCTCTCTTTGTGCAATAATCGCGTAACTCTGACGTATAAAAAAAGGATTCACACACATACACGAATACACACAAACACAGATTTCTTGCAAATTAACTATAGTTAAGTGTTGGGATTTCCACTTACAAATTGCAGACAATTCAGGATTGTTCGTTATTTTCTTTCTTGTTATTCAATCAATTAAATAAATAATAAAAAAAATTATTAAATTTCTATAGAATCAAGAACAAAAGCTGTGTTAAGATCAAAGCAAATATTTAATTCTTCTAAACTTATAGAAGATCGCAATTATGTCGAATTTGCATTAAAAAAAATAATAAGAATAGAATCAATTGACATGAGATAGAAATGATTATAAAAACTTGTTAGCCATGAACGGGGAGATGCTAATATTTTCTATAACCAGTTCCACCATTGTTGATCTCTTTTGATTGCTAGAGACACTATTTTCCAACAAATCGCCACGATACTATTACAAGCAAGATTTATTTCTAAATTAAATCAAATAGAAAAATAATCGGATTAACTTAAATATAATTACAGACTGATTCATTATAATTGCTATTTGGAAAGTAAAAGTTAAACTTTTTAACAACGAAAAAAAAAACGAATTCAATGCCTATTTGTTTTAGGCAATAATATTTATAAAAACTGGTTCAACATCGTTAAATCTCGTACTTTCGCTCAAAATCATATTTAGACAAGTTGGAAAAAAACGACAAATTTTCACTCTCTTCCGGACTTTTATGAATTTTAAAAATCCATAAATATTTATCAACACACACACACACACACATACTCACTGATACGCACACAAAAATACCGACCAGAATTAATTTTATTGTTGTAAGAATTAAAAAAAAATAATGTAAACAAAATCAGTGAATAGAATTCTATAATTTTTTTTTTTGCAAAATACAACAAGATTCGAGGATGTTGGTAATCGGTGATTTCCTGTTTGCAGCACATTTTTCTTATGTGAAACAACAACATCGATTAATTTATTACAAATATCTTGTTATAAAAATGTATTTGAAAATTCATTAGATTTTACAATTTTTTTCCAAAAAGACAAAAAAAATTTCCATTTTAATATCAACAACAACAACAATATTATGTCCCAATCCCGGAAGAGCTTGTGCAGGTTTGGAGAAAGTAAGCGTTTCAAGACAGACACACAAACTAGCAAACTGGAACCGGTCGGTCTCCGGGGCACAAAATGCTTTCAACCGTTCCGATTTTTAAAGAAAATTGCGAAACATTTTTATTAAAACTATCGAAATGTTGTTAGATATTGGAGATGTCATGTGCGTATAATTAAAATTATTTTGTTAGAATAAGAAATTAGTTTTTACGGTTATTTTGGAAGATAAATACACTTTTTCCCCTACTTCTTCGGTGATTTTAGTAATTGAGTGTTATGATGGGCATCCAGCCATTGCAGTTCAATTATACCATCGTATTATCGTTTTTTTTTTGTGTGTGTGATTCGATTTTATTTAAATGAAATGCCTGCAAAATTGATTGGAAGTAAAGAAATTGTTGTCAATTACGATGATTTGTTGTAAAATATTGTTGAAATGGTATTGTTGTTTTTTTTTGACATTGATCAAAACACACCTACAGCAGTGTGTACATGTAGATTTGAACTTGAAAATAAATGCTTTATTACCACAGAGAAAAACAAATTTATCTCCAATAATAAAACTAGAATTAACTTTAAACACTAATTGATAGTACTATCAATAGAAATAATTAATGAGCAAATTGTTATGACACTGATTATGTCCTAAATTTTCATTCATTCAATAATTATAAATTAGATAAAGTGTTTTTGTTTTCGAATTATTTTATTTTAAAAATATTCAGGTGTAATTCGATTTATTTCTATTAATAATCGAATTTTAGCACAACAATCAACAAGTGGCTGATAACTTTATCGTATCGCAACAAATACAACCAAAAAAAAACGACTCTACTACTGATTACCACAATTTCGTTTCGTTTTTAAAATAGAAGAGAAAAAATATTGTACTTTACCAAAATTTTGAATAATTCCAAAAAGAAAACAAAAATAGCAATTATATAATTAATACCATTCATATAAACATGCTGTCTCCAAAGTTGTTGATATTGTGTCCATCTATCGTCCTGTGCTTGAACATGTGTTAATGTGCCTTGCATCACCCCAACAGGCACTTGATGTGCCTGTGTTAAATTCTGTGTTATAACAGATGATGATATAGGTGGTAGTGGTGGCGGTGGTGGTGGTTGCGGATTTGGTGGCGGCGGTTGTGGTAATTGATATTCCATTCTTTGTGCTTCTTTTACCGGCACCACAAAACTCATGTTGTTTTATATTATATCAGCAATAATCATAATAACAATAGTAATAATAATAACATGCTAACTGTAGTCCCGGTAGCAGAGAAACATCAAAAAATAATTATAACAACAATAAAAGAACTACAAGGAACAAGAAGAGAACAAAACTAATAACTCCGAACTAATAATGCACTATATATTGTATAAAAGAAAATGATAATTAAAATCAAATAATTAAGAAACCGGCTCTGTATTATTATTTGTAAGAGTCTTTATCTCCACTAATTACAAAAACTGTAATTTTACTCCTGCTGAGCGCTCTTCTGCAAGCCGGAAGAGCAACTGGACATGTAGCAGGACCCGCAAAGTCCCCGTACTATCGGCGGCAATAGAGAGTGAATGGGCCACCTAGATGGTGGGCACAAAACATGAATAAAATAGAGTGGGGGATTTTATGTATCTATCTATTTCTATACACAACAATATCATCAACACCATCATCATCATAGAAACTTTATAGACGAAATAACAATAACGATGATGATGATGACGAGAAAACACTCTCATTTTCGCAAATACTGGAAATCGTCGCTCTATAACAAAATCATTATTAAAACATATTCAAATAATTCAAACAACTGTAAAAAATAATAGAAAAATGGTTTGATCAATTGGAAATTTCATAGAAAATTAATTAATAAAATGTACATGGTCTTCGTAATTGGCGATTATGGTGATGACAATGCGAATTTTCTTTTTTTTTGAATACAATTTTGCCCATTGTGTTGAGGAGACACGATTTCGATGGATTCTGAATACAAGAGACCACTTTCACTAAAAACATCAGCGAAATTCCGTCTCGTATAACACTAATATTTGATACTTCCATTGAATAAATTAAAAAATAAGAACAAGTCAAATTGTATTGAAACAAAACATTAATCAATTAACAGGCGTAACTCACTCAACAACGTAGCAAAAAATTTATCAGTAACATTGATAGTAATCTAATAAAATCAAATCATTTTTGGATTTAAATGCCGGGAGGAAAAAAAAGAGAAATTTACCGTCTAGACATGTATATTAAACCATAGTTTGAATATTTGACAATTGCGAAATTATCAACTATGAATACCTAATTAATTAATTAATGTAATGAATACAGGAAACTGCCCCTTTATTCTGGAATATAGTTTCACAACATTTCTAATGTATTTTGCAAAATAGTACAAATACGCTGTGACAGATTCACTTATTTTTGTTATAGTGAGCAACAATCAGTGGAACTACAATATATCGCAAACCAGAAAAGATGAAAATGATAAGAATTAGACAATTTTAAGTTTATAAGCAATTTCAGTTTGCAAATTTCTAAACATTGGAACCTGTTTTCATATGTTTGGTAGTTTATTATTAAAGTCGGTAGCGTTTCTTTGACTTTTTTTGGTAACTTTCATTCTAGTTGAAATATTCGGTAAATGTTAAAGTGCTTTCTTTCTATTTTTATATATAAAAGAGACTGAATTCGTTCCTTAGTTATTTAATAATAAACGAGTTTGAATTTCTCTGCTATTTAATTTGATATAAGATATAGTTTTCCACAATTTTTGAGGGCATTTCGATTGAAACTGTAGATTTTTAGAAAGTTCCTCATAGAAAAAGAAAGTTATATACACAACTAGTAAGGTGTGTAAAATCTGGTTCGAAAATTACCCAGTGTCTTACAATTACTCTGACATCAACAACTTGACTTTTTTTGTTGTTAAAGAAATATATGGCAAAAAAAAATTTAAGCAAAAAAATACTCTACAGACATATCTATCTAGTCTGTTTAGAGTTGGCCGACTTGACCTTATACATTTAGGCGATAACACTGGAACTACAAGATGTCTATAGAGACAAACAGGTATCATGTTAGTAGTCTCTCTCTCTTTTATATCAGATTGATACACTTTTTCCTATTAAGAAAATATCAAGGATCTTATTCTCCATCTACCTGGAACAGTTTATCTGATTACATCTATGGAAATCTATTGTTAAATGTCTCAAATTTATCCAATCTAACAAAAAAAAGAAATTCCTGCAATTTTGTAAAAAATTAAAACTGTTTTATTATCAACACAGCCTAAAATTAAAAAAATTTCGACCGTCGAACATTATCCTGCTAGCAATGGAAAAATGATCCGCTTAACGCAACATTGAAGTAAAGTTCGAAGCATCTTTTTAAATTAGAAGTTTTTTGAGTGATACCACCAGCATCGTTAACATGATTTTTATGACATTTCGAAAGTTTCAATAATGTAGAATTTCAGCTACCACAAAAAAGAATTAAATAAAAGTGGCAGAAATTTCTGTTGCAATATAAATAGAAATTCCTTGATCAAAATTTCATAATAATAATAATAATAATAAACATAAATTTTCACTTTTAACTTCCGTTAAAAACATTTAAATTTTATTACGTAATTAATTTTCTTCCTTACTTTTCGATTTCCTAATTTTTCCATTCAATTCTTCTCTCAAGTGTTCTTTTTCTTTTCTTTGTTTAACATATACTTTGATGCTGTGTTCCTAAGAACGTTTATTTGATTTGAGGCTTTATTAAAAATTTTTTTCTTTCACGACTCCCAGTTGAGAAACACTACTTTCCCAAAAATGGGAGTTGATGTCTTCTTAATTAAATGGTTTTGTTTTCAATACGCTTACTATTGTTATTATTATTATTATACAATACTTTCTTCAAGTTATTTATGATCTTATTAAATAATTATTTATTGATTATTGTTTAAGCCTGATTTTTTTATGTGCATTAAATTACTTCTTTAACGACGTCAAAATTAACAAAAGCTTTCCCCTAACTGGTCCTATTATCCCACAACCATCTGTTTTGGCGACTTAATTTTCTTATTTCTAGAATTAGTTTCTTTTTTAAAGGAATACTAAAATTCCTTTTCAATAATTGAAGCTACATGAACGTATTACATAAGAATGTGGTATGGAAAATGGCCCTATCATAAACAGTCTCGGATATAATATCGAGGGAAAATTCTAATAGAATGAGTGCTTTCCATAAAACAGATTGTATGAAAAATACCCTCTGGAGAAATATAAAATGATTATCTATTAAACAAATGAAATTATCTTTATGTTCCTGTATAAAAATCCAACAATATAAGTATATTTATAAACAGGAAACAATTTTTCAATCTACTAACAATGCATAATATTAAGTAAGAAGAAACACAACAACAACAACAAATCGAAGCAAAATACATTACAAGTCTACCTGGATAAGGATAACGTCTCTGTCCTTGAATGTCGTGATTATTATTCGTATAAGATGGTACCCATTGGAGGGAATTATTTTGTTGCCAACCATTATAATTTGTAACACCACTATTATTATTATTGTCATTAGTATTGTTATTATTTGGATAGAAGTGTATATTACGATTTTGGTAATCATTTTCAGGCATAGCACTCATTGTATTATAGCCATAATTGTCCCGAGGCCAAGATGGGTCCGAAATTTTTCAAATAAATCAAATAATATTCAATCTCTCTCCAAAAATTTGTTTGTTTCTGAAAAACCGAATTGGAAGATACAAAAATTAATTTAGATTAACAAAAATTTTCTAAGTGAGCAAAAGACAAATAACAATTAACACCACTAAGTGATCTAGACACACATATTGAATACACAGAATTAACGAATTTTAAATGTTACAACCCCAAATTGTTGTTATCTGTTTTGAAAATCAATCACTAATTTAGATTTTTGAGTTTGATTTAATCACAATCACGGTTAAATAGGATAAACTACTGAATTTGCAAACCTATAAACCAATACTGTGTCGAAAATATACCTTCAGGTGAGAAGACTCGTTCTATTGGGGGTGGAAAGCACATCGAATCACACGTGGACCTTGTGTTGGATTCACGTAGCGTGCAACGTGCTTATACTCGTGCCTACCATTTCCATTATAAAGATATAAACTTCTCGGCGTTATTTCTATACTTATTCCACAAATACACACGTATTATACATATAATTACATTTAAATTTGGTCATAGTTTTCAAGAAATAAAACAAGTATATACGTACGCAAATGGAATATATGAAATTTTAATCGTATGGTGATAATAAAGGTGCCACCTTCGAAAAAATTGAAACAGTCACGTGGCGAATTATGAATATAAATAAATGTATTATCTGTTATAAATGGGATAATTGAAAACTGGAAAATTGAGAGGTGGAGGCAAAAAACAACAACAACGTATCAATCAGCATTTCTTTTTCTTTGTTTGATTTATTAAGCCAACATGACGATATCTTTTTGGCAAAACTTTCACTTCCCTATTAGAAATACCAGAATTATAAATAAATTATGCAGAACAATTAATCATTAACAAGTATTAATTAATTGGTAATACATGATTTTTTGCGATAATTGGAAAAATTATAATTTTCATAATCACTTTTTAAATATTTTGATAATTTTGAATTTAATGAAAGTTATAGTTTTGTTTTTTTTTTGTTTGAAACTTTTACAATATCAACATTCGATTGGGAGGAAGATGTTGAGGTTGATGATGACGTTGGTAATTTTTGCCAAAACACCTACGCAATCTGTGATACTTTCACTTTCATCAAATCGAAGAAACATCAATTGGTTCCCTAAATAATCGTGTCAATCTAGTTAATGCTTGAATAAATTCACAATAATGTGTTAAATGAATGAAATAATTACAATTTTCAACAATAAACAATTCATCTTGTTTAGGATGAAATTTATTGGTTTAAATAGCATTAAACTTTTAAAATCACAAAAATTTTAAGAAAAAAATTGCGAAAGAAATCTATTCACTGCTGGACAAGCACATTAATTTTTCTAAAAATAATAATAAACTTGTCGGGTAAATATTTGGACATTTAGAAATCGTACACTCGGTCTTCAAATGAATAGTAACTCATTTAAGTTCTCCCTCTATACGTTTCTTAGCATTAACATTAATTGTGAAATTACCGTTTCGAGTGCGGAAGATCTCCTATTGCAAAATTTCAACGATTACTGTAACCTTAAACCGATATAGAAATGAGTTTTCTATAGGGAAGTCAATCAATTTTTATTTCGAGTAAACATGTTTCCATATCAATTATCTCATATTTAACTGCTTTTCAATTACACGTGGACACAGTAAGCGCCAACAAAACAGAGTGGATAAGAGATTGAACCAAGAGAAAAGAAGACCATATGCACCCTCTTAAAGATCAGTGACGGATTAAATCGTTGAAGACTCTTTTGCAAAAATTTGAAATACTTCCTGCAGTTCTGCTTCAGATCCGAAGGCTTCAATCGCAAGATTAACAATAAAAAGAACATTGAAACGCAAACTTTATGATTTCTCAATTTCGTACATCGTGTGGGTGTTTTACAATACATAAGGAAAAAGATTATTTACATGAGTTTCACGGAAGAAGAAGCCGATAAGGTAAAGTTTCGATCATCTGCAATAACCTATATCGACATAATGAATCATTAAAATATAATAAATTATTTCCATTATCATTGCAGAGTAACCACCAATTTACCTATTTTATTATCTTAATATTTGTTCAAATGAGTAAATATTGCATCTAATAAATGTACACATAAATTCAATCAAAACATTTTATATTTATTAGAAAATGCAAACAAGATGTTTATAAATATGACCTTTTACATTTGCTACAGAGATTGTATTTTAAGATGTAATTAGAATTGATTTTTTTTTGTAATAAAAAGTATTTACACCGATTCATTATTAATATAATTTTCTTAACGAAAAAGAATACTAGAAGTAGGTACAAATCTTGAAGATCACATGTACAACACCGTGTTTGCAACAAATCACGTGGATTAAAATACGGCCGTTCTATAGGTAACAAAACAACAATAAACGTAGCAATAACAAAGAGATGATTAATCTGGAAGCAATATAAAGGCAGCCAATCTTATTATTCATCATTTTTGATCGATTGCTTAAGCTCCGTCCACATCTATCGAACAATCACGAAGGAATGGGTACAAGCGGAAATGTAAACAAAGTGTGGACGACAATGCAAACGCGATCGAATAGGAACGAAGGCCAAGGAATGGCTTTGACACCGATCCGAGAGCTGTCGGTGCTTCAAAGGAAATCAATCGTTTGCGTTTGGTCCCATTGCTATCCAATTTTTTGCAATCATTGATATCCATTGCTTCGTGATCGTTCGATAGATGTGAACGAGGCTTTACAAAATTAGTAAAGAAATGATAAAACATAAACGCCTTAACATAGACAACCAACAATTCTATAACCGCAAACTATATAAATAAGCAAATTATTATGTTATCATTAATATTAGAATAGCATTAATTGACAAAATTATATCTTTATCAGACAGTAAAACGGTTTTTTTTTGTTGTTCTCAAATATTTGTTCGATAAATTCGTCACAGTTTTATGACATTTTTA
The DNA here is from genome assembly GCA_028455855.1 of Meloe dianella. Taxonomy (NCBI): domain Eukaryota; kingdom Metazoa; phylum Arthropoda; class Insecta; order Coleoptera; family Meloidae; genus Meloe; species Meloe dianella. The sequence continues at coordinate 1,616,802 of JAPTHL010000054.1, read as the reverse complement.
TTATTATTATTTCTAAACACGAGTGTTTTTTTTTAATCTAAACGTATCTGTTGTATCTATATAGGAATGAAAATCTGAGCATGAGATGCATTTATTTTCAGTTAGATAACAAAATAAAAGTAATTTGGTGCTATTTATGCAATGAAACAATTTAATTACACACCCACAAATCTGTAAAGAAATACATTTAAGGACGTCACAGAGACAACTGCATCCAAATTATCAGGATAACAGAACCGTTTTCATACAATAAATGCAACTGCATAGATGCACTTTTATAAACACATGCATACTTTATTCACACATACATATAGATTGTTAGATAATAAACCACCAGCTGATCCTTAATTTCAATGGCGTTTAAAGATATGATCGAAAAATTGATCGGTTCTGATGGATAATTATGTTATTATTGATGTAGAAATGGGAGATGTATTTAAAAATAAATATAAACAAACATTGTCAGGTTACGAAGTGTATAGTTCTGTAGTTTGGCTATTTATCAAGAATTCCACGTGATTTTCCTATAGAAATCCGCTATATCCTAAGAATAGTCAGATGATTGAAAAACTAAAGAAAATCTCACTAACATAGTGTACGAAAATATCAATATGGGCGGCTCTAGTAGATTTCCTCAATTATACAAAAATTTAATCAGGAGATGATAAGAAAAATCAGAAACTTCAACAGGAATCAAATGTCGAATACTTGAACTAATCAGAGCTATAATAATACGAGACATTTTAGTTCTATGAAATTTGTTTTTGTTTGTTTGTATCCAATTATTTGAATCAAAAATTATGGTAAAATCAATTACTTCTATAAGTAGATAATAAAAAATTAGTTATTTCAGAAGGTTATTGGGTTTATCTGTATTGGAAATGTGGTTGGTTTGCCAAATCGACCTAATCAAACCGAATTATAAGCAATACAACAAAGGTCATTACGTTTTCAATTTTCTTTATATTTCGGCAAAACATTCAACATATTTTTGTTATTAATTGATATTAGTCTCTCCTTGTACTATCTAATACAATTTCTATCAACTGTCGTAATAGCATAATAATGATAAGTGACTGAATAAATATTACACTTTTTCAAACGATTAGAATCGATTTCGTAAAAAAAATCCAAAGAGTCAAAGTTCCTTTTTTGCCATATTAAAATAAAATGAAAAAAACTTATTAAACATATTAACGGAGTCTCCTTGTGATTATGCGTGACCGAATTATTGTTATTATTTGAACGGCGAAAAAAAGAGATAGAAAGGACAAACTGATGACATCCACAAAGATCATACGAAACACAGAAATATTAGTCAAGGACTTATCAATTACACAAAAAATTATTTGAATTAGAATTGATGTATCATTTTCCAGAAAAATAAATACTTTTTAAGCCACAATCGAAAATGCCATTTTAGGTGTTTTATTTAAACGAATTTTCAACGACGTCTAACTATTACAATCCAGAGAACAAAGTCGATAATTTAAAAAAAAACAACGATTTCAATTATAAAAAAAAAACCAACTTGCATATCTTGAGAATCTACAATGTACTTTTCACTAACGTAAACTTGTCTTTTGAATAGATAAGTGATAAGCGACAAGATAAGAGAATTAAAGTGTGTGGAAATTATTGCGAAAGAAGGTGTTATTTTTGTGGCGATTTTCTATTATAACTAAGAAAAACGACCAGCAAGGCCGTTTAGTGAACGTCACAAATCTAATAAAAATAACACTCATGTGCTCCAAACTAAAATAGTTCATATATACAAAATGTAAATATAACTGGTTTTTTTTCACGAGTCTAATAGATAGTAGATTTTCCAATTGGAAAACATTTTCGGAAATATTGAATTAATATTAGAGAATCCGGAATAATCCGGGAACATGCGCAGTCCCAGAGAAAACATGTGACTTCATACCATCTAAAAAATATTTATATTTTTCTACTTTTATTAAGAAGACAATCATTCAATTAACAAGAATTAGAACCAGTTTTTTTCGGATTTGTCAGTATGATTGATTGCTAAATAGCTAAAAGTGTTTGACATTTATTATAGAGAATGCCGGGATATTAGTACAGTTCCAGGTGGGACTACGCCAGGTCGTTCGAGTTTGTGTAAATGTGTGCATGGGTGTGTGTGTTCTATTCTTTTATTAGCTATTTATCTGAAAATAGATCTCACCATTTATTAAAGGGTAGTTATGTCCAGGATGTACCAATAATGATTTTAGACCGCTTTCTAACAAATTCGGCGATTCTCGATCTTTATAACTCATCTCACTATCACTATCACTAAAATTATAATTTGAGCGCGGAATTTTGATGGTTGTTGTTTTGAGCGGTGTATGTACACCACTCAACACTTGTAACATAAAAGAAAATTTGAAAAAATAAAATTAAAAATTGAAGATAAATATCTAAATAATAGGAAATTTGTTTTAATTGTTGTGGTGGTGGTGGTGGTGGTGATGGTGTTGACCCAGCCGCACTCGTATTGGCCGGACAATATTTCAAAACATAGAATATTCTGATTATTTTTTTTCTAGTATATGCGATAATAATCAAACACAAACGACGGGGCCGCGTATAGAGAGGAGTGAGAAATGTTCGCGACGTCCGATGGATGACCACCACGAAGGCAATCAATTCTCACTAAAATAGTTTGCTCGTTTCTCCTGTTGTTCTAAGTTTGACGACGACGGCAACGACGGCCACGACGACGACGTTAAAAACGTTAACAACAACGATAACGACGATATTAAACGCAACATAACTGCACTCTCCTGATTCAATTTCGTAGTGCTACCGTCTATACGGGTTACAGTCCAAGGTTGATAACAACAATGATACTGATACTGTTGATAGAAAATTACACATGATAAATGGGAAATTACAAAAAAAAATTAAATAAATAATAATAAACAATGCCGTAATATATTACAACATAACCCAATGTTGTTCCTGCTGTTTAACGATGAATTGAAGGTACAATTATGGAAATGCGCAAGCGCCTAGCAATGCTGCAACCAATTCTACCGACCTCTAGCAGGAATTTGCTCCAAAATTCTATGGAATTGTTAAACGATAGACATATATAAATATATATACGAAAATCAATAAATAATTTAGCAACCAATTTTCACAATTGAAATATTTTTGAAATAGTTTCCCTACGAATGTATTCTTTACAACATATTTAAATTAAGTGTGAAGAAGCTTGGGTATTAAAATACCTATCTGGCAAAAATTCAAAATTTATGCCAGCACAGATTTTTACGTTTTAAAATAATAATAATAATATCATCCTTTACCTTTTCAATATTTCCACTCTTAAAAAATATCATCTTTTCCACAGTACTGTTATAATCTAATAAATAATTAAATACGTATTTAGAACAGATATTTACTGTTTTCTATTATTAACTGATAAACAAAATATTTAATAAAATTGTTTTGTCTATATGAAGACTGAGATCCTTATTTATCATGAAACTATTTATGATTCGATGATTTAACATCAATCATTTTGTATATTGTGCCTTTAATAAATATAAATGTACCCTACTAAAGTCGGGCCGTCTCTTTGAACAAGCGTCTTAAATTCACATTGAATATGGGCTCATTATAGCTTCATGGGGTCCTGGGCCAATTTGAATTTCATGGCGTCATGTATTGTGTTGAATTCAAATTCAAACATTCTTCTGCGGTGGAATTCGATATTCGTACAACAATAAGTAACATAACATACGGCTCCTCTGAATACTTGATGACTAGGAGGTCAGAGACGCTGCTGACCATAAGAAGAAGGACTATATATAACAAAATTGAACTCTAACTGTAGATTACATGCAACCCTCTTTACGATAGAGATCGGTACAAAAATTAGACTTGATTAGAGAAATATTTAAAAAAGTAATTATAATTCTTGTTTGTCCATTTTACAATGCACTGTACAAAGAGATTTTTTTTTAATTACTCAATCATCTTAATAAAACATCACCTGTATGTACAATTTTATTAATCTCCAATATAAAGCTTTATCCTTTGTAATTTCCAAACTCTTCAATCTACACATTTGATTAACTATCAACTACAGGCTCTTTAACTTTAACTTAAGAAAATATGTTCTTCAATGTAAGAAAAGCCTTGCTGGAGGAGGTTCAAATTCTCTAAAATCCAAACGTCAAACACATAAGGAGCTACCTGAAAACCATTAAAACAGGTTTTACTAAAATAAAGATTGCTAGAAGAAATAATGTAAATATTTAATTTGGCACAAATATTTCTACACAATCATACTTTTCATACCTCTTGTTTAAAAGCATTTAATTTTCAATCTCAAACTGAATTAAAAGATTTCAATACAAATCTACAAAACAGTATTTGTATTATTTTAAGCAACAACTAATTACCAACCTTTTTCTTCTTTAAATAACAATATTGCTTGTAATCAAATAATAGAACTGCTAGAAAATAGTACCATTAATTATACAATAAAAACTGGATGATATGCAAATTGTTGTACTAGAGGACAGATCTGCAATTATTACAATATAGCGTTATCAAATTTAGCTTCTGCTTGAGAGAAACAAACTACAAACGGATGTTGATGTGTCTTCCTGGCACATCAACATTATAATAATTTATTTGAAGAAAAGTTCTTTGTATTAAGATTTACTGCAATCAAATATTTTCGTTTCTGAAAAAGACCGTTGTTAAAAAAAAACAATAAAATATTCTAAACAATAAGTCAATAATTTATTTCAAAATTACAGTTATTGAAAGTTTAATAAAGATTTTCCCTCTGTTTAATTAGAAAAAAACAAACAAACAAAATTCAAATGCCACGTTTTTTTGAAAATTCTAATATTTATCACAATTTATTTATTAGAAATTCAAAAAAAAAGAAAATTTAAACCCACAATACTTTCATTGACTGATTCTGAGACATAATTTTAGGAGAATCGACTGGTGTTGAGCTCCATCGTTTATGATGGTGTCGTTGTTGATGATGATTCTTTGAATTACCATCATGTTTTTGCCACAATTTTACATCGTTTTCATACGAATTATTATGTAAACTATAATCTAAATCATTATCGATTTTCGGTAAACCAACTTCTTGAAATGAATTCATTGATGAAAACCCGCTTTCATCTTCAACTGAATTTATACTACTACCACCACCTGATGATGATGATGATGACGATGATAATGATAATGATAAACTAGCTTTATCTATTACATCATTTTTACATTTCCGTGAACTATTTGCAAGTGAATCCACATTATTGCTATTGTTATTCGTATTATTAATCTTCTTTGATATTTGTCTTGTTTCATTTAATTGTAATGACAATTTACGATTGAATGCTGTTGATATACGTGTCTCATATTCTGGTATTATTAACTTTGGACTTAATGAGAATGATGTGGCTCTCTGTGGTTTAATATTCGATTGTGATGGAAATTCTTTTGCTAAGTGATTTAAAAATTCAGCATCATCAGTATGATTATTAATTTGTATTAAATTTGGTTCTTGTGTATTTAATAGCGATTGTGCCGTACGCAATAAACGGAAAGCCTCTTGTGATAATCGTTCAGGTGGTACTTCATCTGGTTCTGGCTCGTGTTTTTTCAGTTGACGCCTACAAGATAATAAATCTTAAGTAATAAAAAATCCGCACACACAGGTTTGTTTGTTTGTTTTTTCTTATTTCTTATATAGCAATAAATTATGAAATTTACCAAGTATAGTCACGAAAACTTGTGTAATCCTCTTCATCATCCAATTTTTCATCGAGACCTTGTTCTTGTACAATCTGGTGTTCGCTTTTCGATCTTGATACAATCTTTTTATTATTACTATCATTAATTTTTGTACTAAATATTTCTAAATTACGATGGGCCTTCTCAAGGAACACAACAACTTGCTTCATTAATTCTTTATACATTGCCCTACTTTTCTCTGTCTAATAACAAAAAAACACACACACACACACACAAAAAATATTATGTAAGGTCAAATATTTGGGATGGTCCAACATTTTTCAACTCACCTCTCTTAATTGCCATTGGAGTGTATCAACTTTTGATTGTTGCACGATATTCTCAACCGGTATTTGTGAAAGATGATGATTTGAATTTGTAGATAACCGATGATTTTTCATCATGATTGTAGAGAATTCTTGTTGACAGAAATCCTGGCAACAACAGAACAAATAAAAGTAGGTAGATATACGGTTAAAAGTCACAATTTTATAATTAAAAAAAAAGAATTTGAATTCTTGTCGCATTCCAAAGTTATTTTTGGGGACAACCTAATGAATATCATCCGAAGGAAGTGACTAAAAACAACTGTAACACTTCTCTGAATTATCGTCGTTCTAAACTCTGAAAATTTTTGAATCAAATCAAATCCGTTTCACTTTCTTCGGACTACAACAACAAACAGCTATAAAAAAAAAACTGTAATGATATCCGGAATAAATTACAAATCAAAAATAGTAATTTTACCAAACCGAATTGATCGATGCGTTGTGTAATTCGAATTTAGTTCAAAATTTCTAGTCGAATGATTATTTATTATATTATCGTTTTAGCACACAATTACTCTACGTTTACAACTTTATTGCACATTCGAAAATTTGTCAACTAGAAATTGTTGACTTTGGCAGGTATACTCAACAAAAAAGAGAATAATTGAAGTTAAAGACCTTGACGCAGATGGCTTACTTTCCAGATATACCTGCCTCTCAAAAGAATTTCTACTTCATATATAATTTGTAATTTTAAACAAATAAAACAATCTAAATTGAAAGCAGACACAATTGCATTGGATGTAATTCAAGTTATGTTACTAATCGCATTTTATAAATCCAATCAGTCTAAAGCCGAGTATTCAATTATTTAGAATTAGAGTAAATATATAATGTCCCATCGAAGGTGTATCATTTGGTGTTGGAAATGTTTGCCTAAAGATCAGGGCCGATTTTATAATTAAACGAATCTATGCAATAATTGTTAAAACAAAATCTCTAGAGATATAAATTAGAGTACAGTGTGTAGTTTTCAATTGGCCATACTGTATAATTCGATTTTTGCTTTGACTTTATATGTTAAAGCAATTTTGATCAACTACATAACGGCAAAAATTCTCGAAAAATTCAATAATTTCAAAAAGAATAATAATAATAATAATAATAATGTTATTTCTCTTCTTATCCTCGGTAAAATTTTAAAATGTTCTCAATTACAGAGCGTGTCATGAATTCTCAATCAGGTCGGCAATAAATTTGCATGACGTAAGAAATATAGACTTTAATATTTATTTAAAAATGTTTATTTTTCACATTTGGTTTACAATGATTTTTTTGTAGGTGGAACGGAAAGATTATTTTATAAAGATATTGATCCTCTAATCACCAGCCTGAAGCAATAATTTTTGATACTTTTGTAAAATAGATCAAAAAATTTGATGGAAAAACATCTTTGTCATACTCACTATACCAAATTCTTTATAGCTTAACGATGGATATTTGGAAATTAAAAATAATTGAATTAACTCAACATCTCCATATTTCTCATTGGCTTATTTTGCTAGTTCCTATCTTTAAAAAAATCTTCCTTGGTGTCTGTTAAGTTCGACGCCTACTTAATCCGCCTCTGTATAACGACTTAATCGGTGATTGGTGTATAATTGACAAGACAAAAGAACTGATAAAAATATAACAACAATGATACCAAGTCCAATATTTCAAGTTCAAGTAGCTTAAATTTTTGTATAAATAAGGCTGAAAATGCACCAAAAACGAGATATTTTCTGGTTCGTTTTTAATCTTCCGGTACTTTTATTGTATTCGATACACCATCGTTAATTAATTCAAATGACTTTCAATCAACGTTTGTTTGGATTATTGAATTGTTACTAGGCGCTTTATTAAATTTCATAATTAGCAATCAAATTGATGAATCAAGCAATTTTAATTTGTTTATAGTTTTTAAATATTAACCTTCGGTAAACTTATAAAAAATTTGCAAAGTATATGTATTGGATACGTTTTTCTGTACAAAAAAAACTCGTAGACCTTACCAGTTTCTTTCTTTCTTTAAAGAAATTCAGAAAATTATGTCGTCTTGATTTGAAGTAAAATTGCTACCAAAAACTGATATCTCTATTTTGCATTTTAAAGTGAAATTCTTCTAAAAATTACAATTCATAAGCAAATAAAAATGAATTTAAATTTGAAATGTTAATAAAAAATTTACAAACTCGAAATTGTGAAATTTTTACTCATATAAAACAATTCATGTTGTTAGATATACAACTTCAAAGATATTTAAATATTGAGAGGAGGAAATGACTTCAAACTAACATTCCAATAGAATTTATTATTGGGATAAGTCTTTGATCTCAACCAAATAACTATACATCCTGTTTAGTTTTGAATCTTCTATCAAAATGTTAAGACATTTTATATTTGCATTTTAATATTCTAACAACAAATTATTAGTTGATCATACGCCGGATATTCATAACTCCACATTTATAATCAACGATTGTAGATTTAATTAATTCCTGTTCAAGAATTTATCAAAGCGTGGATAATAAAAGGGGTGTTTTCTTAGTGAAACAATTTATATAAATGAAAAATCACATTGTAGGAATAGAAACAACAAGAAACAAGTCTCTATAACGCTGTGTTACATGTACTACTTACATGAAATTATATTGCAGTACCTATTCTTAGCTTGGTCAATTAATAATTACTTTATAAAATAAATTATAATTATAACTGTGTAATATATGTTATTAGTTTAAAAGGAACTTTCACAGATACTCATCATAACTTTTTATTTCTTATTTCACGGTTAATATTCTACATGCAGAACTTGTTTTAAACGAAATCAACACAAAACTAATTTCAGAACACTCTGACCAAGAAGAAATCGTTAAAATAAAGCAACAGCAGCTGTTATGGATTCATCGAACAAATGGGCTATATCAAGATTTAAGACAGAAGATATTAACAAAGCATTATCAAGGTAGATTTTGTACAAAAGGCAACTGTTGATAGGCAAATCAACTTTAATGATATATAAAGTATCATTGTTGGCGATGATCCCTATCAAAATGTTTGTTTAATTTCCTTTTGTTTATGTTATTTCATGTGGCGCCATCCAAAAATTTGCATCTTACAATCGCGTCGAAACTTTCTCCTGGAATTTTAATGGAAAATCTTTGAATTTCAAGCTGAATTGATAATAATAGTGATAGAAGTAAAATTTGCGGTTGAATGGTACTTTTTCTATGACAAATTCAACTTTCGCTTTTACTACGTTTGTAAATTATTTCACCTTTAACCTTGCTTTTTGTGATAGTAGCGATGAAATTCAACAAAATCTTGTTGTATACACAATTCAACCAGTTAATGAGTAATAAAATGTTGTGAAAAAGGTAACATTTTTATTGTGCATTATTCAATTGGAATTTCTCTGTCAAAACGTTAGAATTAATTAGCCATTGTTTGATGTTTGTCAAAAACATTTCCAATGGATTAATATGTGGAAAATTCACAGAAAACAATGCATTTATTAACATTGAATACTGCAACAATTTCTAAAGATTTTTACGTTAATTTGTGATTTTTATGATTGATGATTCATTTATAAAATATTCCCAAATTTGATGATGATTATTATTGTTTTTCAACTATGATAAGTTATATTTAGCGTAATTATCGACTTCCTTTTGCTGACGGTAACTGTATCCTTTCAAAGTACAGGTTACACATGTTTTTCACATTAAATTATGTGTATATTCCACAGGTATATCCATAAGATAGATCATATGTCTGTGGTTAACGGTAGAAAAAATAAGAACAAGGTTGTTATTTATTCGATGTTGTTTGAGAGAATATTTCAACAAATAAACCAAAAAAATTGGCTATTTTTTCAATTGACTCATCGTAATTTTGATTTAAAAATGTTTGTATTACAATTAGTTGACTCATTATAAATGTTGTTACAAATCCTTTACAACGGACACCTGGTAACCGGAAGCGCTTGTTGTTTTATAGTTGTATTGTCAAGTTAAAAAAAATACAAACAAACGGATGTTGTATTCTAACAATTCACTAACAAAACAAAGAAATGTTGTATTCTTTCGTTTATTCTTGATACATACAGAGGATGCCACTTTTCGTTACATTTGTGACATTGACCCTCCATATCTATAATTTTGTTTAAAATATACCCAGATTTATAAATTTCAACTAAAATATTCTCGTCGAATTTTGTTGACGTCGTTGACATTACACAATTGTTATTAAAAATAATGATTATTATTATTTGTAAATTACAAAAGAAATTAAATGTTATTTCCTTTATAACGAAACATAATACTCAGCAATTTAATATGAAGAATAAGAATCCTTATTCAGACATGTAACTTTAGATTTTTTAGTCCGGAAGCATGGAAATTAATTTTGAATCCTCAAAGTCAATGAGGCCAATGAAGATTACAGTTATTTGTAATTCAAGAAGAAAGAAAAAACATCAACAATTGCAACAATAGAAAAATCTTTCTTTTGCATGCAAAAACCAGCTGTTTGTTGTTGTAAAGTCAAGTTAACCAAATTTAAATAAACAAAATACAGACCTTAAACAATTTCAAGCTTTTAACACAAGTATAGTCTTTTGAATAATATATGAACATGACTAAAATTATCAATATTTTTCATGTCTTTTCTATAATTGGAAACACGTTTGCCTAGCAGCTAGAAGGCTGCAGGATCGAATCGTGGCCGCCGAGTTGGAACTTTTTCCGACTGAAGAATATTAAACTTATTTTCATTATCACTTTCAATACCTCACAATAATAATACCTTCATTTGGAAATCAACATCTGAATGAATATAGATTGTTGTCGATAAAAAGAAAATTCAAATTACTCTCAGCAGAGTATGTAATAAACTAAAAAATATAGAACTAAAAGCTTATGGTGATAAAATATGCATAGATTCACAGCAACAGTTGAAACACTTGAGAATTTGAACACTATAAAATATCTAAATAAATCCTTGAAGAAAACATAACTGTTGTTATATAATCGCTCTAATCATAATGATTGTTTCAGGCGAAATTTCTTAATCAACCGAGTAATGCCATAGCCTAGTTTGACTTTAAACATCAGTTACATAGTGTAAACCAAAACAATTTTTAAATAAAAACAGCTGTTAGTTCATTTCCCCTAATAACTGAACAATATAACCGTGATCTACGTTAATTGAAAAAGCGCACCTTTGGTTTTGATAATCATTTAAATACTGTACTAAAAATTGGCAGCTGACAAAACTAAGTGTATTGTATTTAAATCATTACTTGTACCTACTTAGTTTCAAAGATAAAATGTAACTGTTCAATGAAGATGACCAATGGAACAAATATCTTCAGTTTAAAGATGTTTTTCATAGAATTCTTCATACTAAATAACGGCAAAATATTGTCTAATTCCAACAAAAGAGCCATAAAACTGTGAATATATATATAATATATATATATATATATATATATATATATATATATATATAAAATTATTTAAAAAAATGTGTTGATCAATTCGCTGTTAAAACTTGAACGTAAATCGAGGTGTGAGTAGCTATAAAATCTATTTATCTAATTAATTACCAAGATCGGTTCAGCAGGGTTTCTTGGATGAGTCTTAATAAACAGGATAAAACAAAAGAAAACACTAAAAAAGTACATCGAATTATCCTGATTATCGCTTTGCTTTTAATTATTCACAATTAAAAGTTTCTCACAAGTATTAATTAAGCCAGAGACTAAATTCTAAGAAACTTCCAGTCGCGATTTGGGTAATGGATTGTTGACCTGCTGCTTTCGTCATTACCATAACGAATTAACTTGCTGGACAGCTTTGTTGACTAATTATAAGAAAAAAATCGCAATCAGGTTCTTTCAGCAGTAATCTAGTCACAATCAGACTTTGTATATCAACTCTAAGAAATAATGAACAGATCGACACAATCCACCATAAATACGACATAATTGTGATCATTAAAAAAAGAAACAGGAAATTCGTAGACCCCAATGTGGGTTTTAAATATGATTGATCGCATTTTGAGCCGTCCTATCTTTGTCAACCAATCTTCCCAACAGAATTAAAACTACTGATCTAACCTTATTAAACAAAAGATCGCAAATACCTATTGGAGGGTCGCAACTGTCCCGACATCATCCCTTGGAAGCAGATTGCGAATCGAGAATTCAATCATTTTTGATACCTGACCAATACAACATCGAAATAGCAATAGTGTTAGGATTAAAATTTACACCCTCTATTGTATGTTAAAAATAAAAGTAAAATTATTGCCATTCAATATTTTTACAAGCATCAATGAGTGGTTAATCTAATTAAACGTTTCAATTAAAGTTGGCAACAACATCAAGTTCTTAATGACATCTGGCGCCCCTATAAACCATCAGGACTTACAATTTACAAGGTGATAGTTGATTAAAAATAACCATAATCATAAAACAATTTCAAACCTCTTTTAAAAACTGTATACCATACGATTCAAGGAACTATATAGGTACATATTGAATCCCGTCTTACGGCTTTCAAATAAGTTAAAAGTAGATAAAGAGAAAATAGGCGGTCAGAGGGTGAGAAGTTTCGGCCATAAACAACACCCACCCTATAGACCCTTAACAGGTCCTAATCTCCCGTGGACAAAAATATACCTGTCTCCCTCTCTCTTTTTCCTATGGACCTAGATAGATCCTTGAATCGTACAGTAGATATAGAGAAAAAGATGAAAGTTTTGGATAATGCTGTGAGTGTGCGAAAATCACTAGATTTCATTGAATTTTTTGCCATTGTATTTTGATAATTTTATGGGAATTTTATACAAAAAAAAAGTTGAAAGTGTCTCTCTCTTCATTTTTGCCTTAATTTAATATTAACAGTTTCACATTAAATTTATCGTTAGTAGAATGTTTGCAGATGATATTTAGAAAATGTCTTTGTATAAAAACAATAAGCATTAATGTAAGACTTTCACTCAATGAAAATCTATTCAATAACATTTCGTATACGTAATATCCAATTAAATATCAATCATTTATTGTTCTGTTATTAATACAATTAATAGAATTAATTAGAACTTTTTGTTTTTTTTTTGTTTTCAAATTGGACCTTTGTTCATTCTATATTAATTCTACAACTATTGTTACAACTTTCATTAAAAAGAAGAATATGAGGGCTTAATCGAATTGCCAACATGTTAACGATTTAATTATCAACGTAACGGAAACGATTTTTTTTCTTTTTTAAAATCATTTCAACAAGAATTATTTTTATCTTTTTGTATTTTTGTATCAGTCTGATTTATAAACGTTGTTTGTAGTTTTACAATCTTAACAAAAGAACCAAATGCGTATGAATATATGTTGTTTAATTTGATATGGAAGTTACTCAGTAACCGTAGTTCCGGTTTGGGGTGGTTCACGAAGTACATGATAACTAACAACATGATTTCATGCTATAGCTTTGTTGTTTTTGTATGTGAAAAAAATCCGACTATAAATAAACTTAATTGTAATTTATTTAGTTTTTGAAAAATAAAAGAAAGCCTCAGGACAAAATCAACTTCTATACTTAAAAGAACCAATCATTCATCTTGACATTTAAAAGAGTTGGATTTCTTGAAAAACGATATTCAAAAACAAGGTGGAACTCTAATTATAATTAAGTACCTGTCCAAAAAATAAAGACGAATAAATTATTTTCTAATAATAATTAACTACTGTTCCACCTACGATTCGAATGAAAGAAAATTCTTGCATAATAGGAAATGAATGAAGGTTTTTTTTTCATTTTTTTTTCACATAATCCGGTTGAAAGACTTTTCAAACAAGAAAAAGTCACACCCTTCAAAACGACAGGTCTACCTGTCTGTCTACCTAGAAATGATAAGAAGTGTCGAAAACTTTTTAATCTGGCAGATTTTTAAATAACTTATAAAGATCAATCAATTATCGTCAAAACTAATTAAATTAACAAAACAAACAAAATAGAAAATTTGTTTTTTGAAATGCTATTACTCAACTATATGAAATGTTTCAAAAATGTATACTAACCTTTCTCAATTTGATTTCTTGAACAGTACTATCATCATCTTGTTGTTGTAATGGTAAATTTGGAACAATAGTTGTCTTCATTTTAATTTGATGATGATGATGATTGTTATTGTCGTCATTATTATTGTTGGTAATTGTATCAAAAAAATTTATCTGTTTTTCGTGGTCTGAATATTTTGCTAATTTATATTGTGAATTAACTGCCATTGAACGTGCAAAACAACTTTTATAGTCACAATCTTCACGCAAATTATCCTTATCACTACTCATCTTCTTCAATCTTTCTTTCTAACAATCAATAAATAAAATTTTATTTGGATTGATACTTTAATATTTCATTTTGAATTTAATTTAATCGTTTATAACACTGGATCGAAACTGAATTTATTCGAAATAACGATTAAGCACAGCTGCTGAAGGAACTTTTGATTGTGTTATGTATTATTATTGTTGTTGTTGTTGTTATGGTGATGAAGTGAATAAATACAAACAACAACACTTCAAGTTGAAAGCTGAAGAGGAAAAAGAGAAATATCCAGGGGACAGTGATTTGGTTCCGAATTAGATACGCGCCAGTGACCATGTTAACAGCGCAAGCGTGTACTTTGTATTTTGAGTTGCATAAGATTTTTGAAAATTTAACATAAAAACAGTATACTACTTGGAGGAAAATGGAGAAAAGCACTAAAATTTGTTGTTTACAATAAGATTCAAAATCGATTGGATCAATTGTGGGCCAATTTGTCGGAAATTGTAGCAGTTGGATAGTTTCAAACTGGCACTTATTGTTGGAAGACAACCAGGGCCACATAGATTCGGCGGGCTCCGGGGAAACCATGGTGTTTGGGCCTCTATATAAATATATTCACACGTATGCAGATGAGGGGGGCAAAACAGGGGCAATTGCTCTTCCCTGAGATCGTATAAAAAATTTTTTTTGTTTCCAAGCTTCCTCGCATCCCTCGCACCAGGATAATTTTCTATGCAGAACAAAAAAGTTTAGACTGGACGATCAAGGGCCAGCTCAGAGTAGCCGAGCCCTAGGGGAACATAGCTCGCTCTCTCCCCCATCTTGCCGGACCTGAAGACAATTCCGTTGAGTGAATAATATTATTCACTCAACGACAATTCGTTTGTGTACATCTACAAAACTAATTTTGACATACCTAAGCAATCATCTAAATCGGCCTAATTATAAAGCTGACTGTGGACTCTTTCATTTTGACAAAATTGCATGTTTCTTCCATTTCATCCATATAACAAAATAACGTTTATAATGAACAAATTTTTGTTATCTTTGTGGAATTCGTTATAATCGAAAAAGTAGCGGTATATGAGTATGGGTCTTTCTAAAATGTTTATTTGTTCAATCTATTCTATAAACATCTTACAATTTTTTTTTACCGTTAATCAACGGAATGTATTATGACGAGATCGTAGAAAAATGATATTTGTACAAAATTCTATAGAATAGACTAAATCAGTTTTTGTTAAAATTCAATAAATTAACAAATACAGTGACGAACTTTCATAACTATCCAAAATATTCAAATAGAATTTGATGAAACAGCACCTACATCTTATTCAGGTATTTCTTATATAATTTCATTGGGAATTTCTCTGTTTTATTCAGAAACTAAGTGGAATAAAAACATAAGAGAAGAGCCGATGTATTTAGTAATTGTTATGATTCAAATCGTATCACATGTGTCAACCACAAATTTCGTGTTCTTGCCATTAATAAAAAAGATTTTAAAGGTGTATTCTATTAAGAATGCCACAGGAAGGTCGTATGAAGGCTGAATAGGAAGTAGTTCAAATTTCGCGCCTATCATCAACACGTCAAGACAAGGCATTTGTAGTCCATTTACCTTCACCACTGTTTCCTTTTTTTCTTGTATTATTGTGTTCCACATATAATTATACATGGAAATAAAGTTAAAATTATCTTATTTATAGACGACTTCATTCTGTTTTAGTTCTGTTCGTAAATTGGAATTGTGTAGAATTCCATTTAAATAGTTGTATAACAATGTATATGTTTACATTGTGATTGTGATTACAATAATAATAATAATAATAATAATAAAAGGAAAATTAATTATAAACGAAATGGCGGAGACAAAGGTACAAGAAGAAGCCTTACCAAAGGGACGTGTTAATGAAGTGTGCCAAGAATGGATGGTACGTGAAGATGGTGCATTAGCTTATCGTTTACAAAATCAAGAAATTAGTGAACATTTATCAGGTAATCGATATCGTAATGCTGTTGTACGTGAAGATTTCCCTAGAGCAAAAAATGAACAATTACGTGAACAAGAATTGGCTGAACATACAGCAATGATATATCAACGTATGTTAGCTGAACAAGAACAACATGATCAAATTGTTGCTAAACAATTAGCTGAACAATTAGAACGAGAAGAACGACAAAAACGGCGTATTGTTGAAAATCGTGATCAAGATATTGCTAGGCAATTATTAGAGAAAGAACGTTTTAAAAATGAATGTTCACCACGTCGACAATCAAAACCAATGCCTTTACCTGAGCAAAATGATTTATACACAGTTCCATATACGAATACTGAAGAAACACCAAAACGTAATGACTCATATGATTTAGACCGTATTGATGTTGATGCCGTCAATGATATTGGTTTACCATTAGATGAATTAACTGAAAAACAAATACAAGAAGTGAAAGATGCTGAATTGGCTAGGAAATTACAAGAACAAGAAGATTCAATGGAAGATTCTTTAATGAATCGTGATCGTTTATTAGCAATTGAAGCACAAGATAAAGAATTAGCGAAATTACTACAAGAACGTGAACGTAATAAAGCTAGACGTGCACGGGAACGTGCTAAACAGAAAGCTTTAGCTAAAAAACAACAACAACAACAATTTGAACAAAATCAATTGATGCCAGATGATTCATATTCTTATCCAGCTGATTTAATACAAACACCACGACCATCAAAATACACAACATCAGATAATTATGCATTACCAAATCAAGATGAAGATATTAATTATAGTTTACCAGTTGATGTATTACCATCAACATCAAATTTAAATGAAAACTACCAAAACAAAGATAAATTAATTAATGGTATGAATAATCTAAAATTAAATGATTCAAGCATAGCTGTACGTCCTACTAATCTTGATTTAAGGTTAATTATCATTATTATTAATTTTGATTATTAATTTCAATAATTTTTAGGGCACCTTTGAATCGAATTAATAAGCCACGTTATCCAGATCCAGAAACCAGTGATCATGAACCATCATCATCACCATCACCACAACTTATTAATATTGCAATGGCAATAGATCCAACATATCCACGTCGAAATAATAGTAATAATATCATACAGTCACCATCAAGTTTTGAAACATCATCAAGTACAGTTACAACAAGTACATCAAGTGGTAGTCCTGGCATTATTCTACCACCACCTGATTTAACTGAGATCGATGATGAAAATGTTGTACCACCATATATGCCCATTCAAGGACAACGTAGAACTGCTTCTTTAGAAAAAAAGCAGAAAAAGAAAAATAAAGATGGTGGCTGCAAACAACAATAATCAAAAATTAATCAATCAACACCAAATACCAAAATAAAATGCTCACTGTTATTATCTCTCTCTATATGAATTGTTGCAGACTTCTAACATATAAGGTTCACAACAAAAAGAAAATTAATTATTTAATCAAAAAATAATACAGCTTTTATATTGTATTTTTTTAATTTGGTACATGGTTTTTCTAGTTATATATATATATATATATATATATATATATATATATATATATACTTGTATTTTTATACAAATACAATGTTTGTACAGACTATAAATATATATATATTTTTTAGAGTACATTTACCTCCTTTTGGTAATAAATTTAACTATTTGTTAATCAAATCAATTTTGTTTTTACCAAAATGTACAGGAGGAAGTGTGTATTCTGTACAATTGCACTTTAATCCTGAAACAAAATCAAAGCCACCAATTCTATAATCACAATACAAACAATTAATTCGTCCTTTTAGCCACTGTTGATCTTCAATCCTTTGTAAAATCCACGCTGGTAAATTATCATCATTTAAATAAACGACACTATCACTATTACAACAATTATCATCAGTATTCAATTCTAAGTTATGAGCATTAATTAACAACGATTTACATTGTCCTTCATCGATTAATATTTTACGACATTTTTTACATTTAATGAGGAAATTCATTTCTTAGCAATTTAAAAAAAAACTGAATTGATTTTGAGATAGATTTAGGTTAGAGTTCTCTGTCAGATGACAAAATATTTAGCGTCAAATTTGAATTGTTCACTTACAGATTTTTCGATAATTTATGAAAATTCATCATGTGGCTTTTTAAATGTGTTTTACGTTTAGCCCGATATGTGCATTGTTTACATTCAAACCAATTAATATCTTCTGATGATGTATGACAACTTAAAATATGTTTTTTTAAATCGTTTTTATGTTTCGAACGATGTGCACAATATGAACAATTAAACCATTCAATTTTATTTGGTGATGTATGTATACGATTGATATGTGTTTGTAATTGATAGTTTGTTTTCGTTTTAAAATCACAATATACACATATAAACCATAAAATATGTTCTTGATTTGTATGTTTTGAAAATATATGTCTTTTAAGATTGTATTTTCGTTTTGCTTTAAATGTACATTGCGTACATTTGTTCCATTCATTTACATCTTGCTTATTGTGATGATTTTTTAGATGTTCTTTTAAAGTATCTTTACGTTTTGTTGAGTAATTACATTGATAACAATAGAATAGTTTTGTATGTTGTCTAGTGATATGTTGACGTATATTATGACGTGAATTTGTAGTATAATCACAATTTGTACATTTAAATTGTTCTAATTCATCGTTGTGTTCCATTGATTTACAAAGATTCTTATGGTTTTTAAATGTTGTCAGTGAATGAATTTGATCTGTTAATTTATCTTTATCAATGTTGGACGTATTAGCTAGCCATCATTTTCCATTGATAACATAATCTAAAAAAATTCATATAGTTAATATGAGAAATTCGATAACAAAATGGTCGTTTTTGCAGACCCACCAATTAGGCGATAGTTGTATCAATGTTATTATTATTGGCTGTTTCCATAGATAACCATGTAGCTGTTTTTTAATTGCTGAGGACTGTGCTGAACGCGGTTTGAAGGGGCCCACTCACCTTTCGATAAATCTTGAATTAAATCTATACAGATCTGATCTTACCATTCATCGAAGCGTGTGGGGTTGAAAACTGCACAGATGTGTCGGTCACCTGAGAATCGAAAAACGATCACTTCAAACTATAAACCACAGATCACTAAATAAGAGATAGACAGGTCCCATGTTAAATGACGGAAACAAAAGTTTTAGCGACACCTGGCAGGCCTGTGGCAAACTATTTTTGTAACCAGATTTTGGCGGGTTATTTAATTGTCTTTATATTTACTACTCGTATAAAATATATCAAAGGAAAATGAAAATATTATTTAGTAGTTATATGAGTTTATTATCACTAAATGTTACACATCACTGCACAACACGAAACTGCCTGGAAAAAATACATAAATAATTGTTTATATAAACTATATACAACAAATAAATATAAGAAAATCATAATTAGTAACACTATCAACGAAATTAAAATGTTTTGTACAAAGACATAGCAAATGCTTTATCCTGTTGTGACCACCTACGTCCTCCAGTTTTTTTATTTGTATTTCCCAGCTGAATCTTAATAAGCTCCCTTGTAATGCAATTTAAATGTTCTTCAATAGATTCAAAACGATTCTTTTCAAACAATGATTTTAAATGGTGAAATTTATCTTTTTCATTACTCAAAGTAACACGTAATTTTAAAAGTTTAGACAAAACAGACCGATGAATTGTGTACATTAATGACTTTCGAGGTGTTAAATCCTTTACTTTCATACCAATTTTACGTAGTATTCCATTTTCAGTATGATCTAAAAAATAAAACGAATTTAAATTAGAATCACTTTGACAAACATAATTGTGATCATGGTGTGTGTGGCTTTTGTTTCCCAACGAAAACCAACAATTAGCAGCTTCGTTTAGAACACTCTGCGATGTCACTACTGATTGCTTGTCATCACTATTATCATTACAACCATCATCAATATTATCAAATGAATTATGGCCATCATAACAATGGTCATTATTAATAGAATAAAAAATATGATTATTATTACAATTGTTCTTCCATCGATTACACAATTGTTCATCACCAGTAAAAGACAATTTTTATGATTCAAATAATTAACACTCCAATATTTGGGATATTTCCAAGAGTATTTTTTTCTTAATAAAATTTCCATTCCTTAAAATAATAAATAAAAATTTTTAAAAAATATAACACTGAAATTATTAATAAATGAATAAATGAATAATAACTGTTTGAATTATTAAAAAAATAGTTTAGAACGAGTAATCAATTACTATTCAGAATTGCTTATGTTCTGATAAGTGATAAACAAAAATTTAATTTCATGAGTCAGGTGTTTTGAAGAGTTTAAGGCGCGAAAGACGTCCAATGAGGTGACATTGTTTCAAAGACTTCACCCAAAGGTGTTGTGATTGGTGCAAATCGATTGACATTCTCCTGTGGCAAATCTAAGGTTATGTTTGAGCGTGTTTCCATTTCTCCTATCTCCTTTGACCTCCTATGCTATAAACCACACAGCTCAGGACATTTGTTTAGAGTACGTCAAAACGACTAAGGCTGAACGCAGATGGATTAAGCAAAATGCGGTAATAGATAGCTATAGTTATACGGGACTCTAAAATAATGATTTTTTCCCAAATTTTTTGCATATATCTGTAGATTAGCTCTAAAAAATATTGTTAGTATTTAAAATATGACCATTTACTTACCTTGGTGTGAGATACAATTTTTTCAAATATTAGAATGTAATAATGATTATTTCTGTCACATATACAATTCAAATGATAAAACTACGTGTTTTTACACTTTATTCAACAATGTTTCGTTATATTTAGTAAAAACACGGTTATTATAATATCGACTTGTAGTTAATTTCAACATCAGAATGTCTCACCTGTGTGCTTTCTTTTAGAGGTAATCTACCGAAATATGCAAAAAATATCGAAAATAGTGTGTTTTCCAAAGTTCCAGATATATCTACTTCTATAAACCACTAGGTACTCAAATTCAATTGAACCGCCTAAATATTGGTGAGAGAAATAAAGTTGGCCGCCCTTCAACGAACCTACTGTCATTTGTCACTTTTGTGGTTAGAAAATTCCGAGAATTTCGATTTTCTTTATCATAATTAAAAGAGGAATTGTGTTAGATAGTTGTGTTTAAAGACTCTTTCGGTTGTTCATTAATCAATACAAATGTGAATATATAGATATATATTTCCAATCATACTCAATGTATTGATAGTAAATTATTTTAAATATGTTTAATGACACTTAAATTCGATAATAAAATAATAATTTGTTTAAAAAATACAAAATGTATAAATTTAAATTGTTTATATTGTTGTTAATATTGTGGTGTTCAGTTTCACATGCTAGAATACATAAATTAGATATTACTGTAATTTTCTATAATATCCTATTATTGCAATCAAATAACTATAATTGCGTTTCAGAATGATGCAAGGAAATATATAGCATTAAGTACATTCGGATTTTATCAAGGTGGTGTCTTAAATGTGCAATTGATAAATTTCCGAGCAAACCCTGAAAATGAATCAGCAATTGTATGTTAAAAAAAATTGTTTGTAAAAGCGAATATTTACTAATTGTTTTGAAAATAATAGTTTGGTTTCAGTTTAGATCATACCATAAATGATGCTATGAATCCATATTTAGATAGCCATCAGGAACATTGTATTTTACAAGATCCTGTTAGTGCAGAACATGAAGATGAGATAATCTATTTCATTATCGATCTTAAAAATAAAAAGTCATACAATTCCTTAATGAATATTAAAAATTTTCTTTTATTAATTATTAATTACAGGTTGAAAATTAAATGTAAAGATCAACAATTGGTTCATATTTATAAAAGTGCTGATAAAGTACCACAAATGTTGAATGTACAACAAAGACGGAAGCGACAAGAGGCTGATCATTGTAGAAGTCTAGATTTTGATGTTGTATCAACTGAACGTAATGGCAAACACTATTACAATACAAGTGTAAGTGATAAAATAATTATCATTAGAATATCGTATAAATTAAACGATTTTTAGTTTGTTCTGTCTGTTGCGACTGTAGATGAAGAAGGTCTTTACAATCTCTACTTTCATAGTTGTCCAAATTACCAACCGGACACCGAAGTTTTTCTCGATTTTAAAATACAAATAATTGAACAAAATCCCAGCAGTTTTTTATCAGCTGGTGAAATGCCATTGCCTGCATTATATTCAATGATGGCAATCTTATTCCTCTTGTCGGGAATGTTTTGGATTTTCTTATTACGCCAATCACGCCATCCAGTTTTTAAAATACATTACATGATGGCCGTTTTAGTATTTTTGAAAGCGATATCATTAGCATTTCACGGTGTCAATTATCATTATATTGAACGTTTAGGTGTACATTTAGCCACATGGGCTGTATTATTCTATGTTGCACATTTATTAAAAGGTGCACTGTTATTTGTTATTTTGGTATTAGTTGGTACAGGATGGACATTTATTAAACATGTCTTAGCACCACGCGATAAACGTTTATTTATGATTGTTATACCATTACAAGTTTTAGCAAATGTTGCTGAAATTATATTAGAAGAGAGTGAAGAGGGTGCCCGTGAACATATAGCATGGCGTAATATATTCATATTAGTTGATTTATTATGTTGTGGTTGTATATTATTTCCGGTTGTATGGTCAATTCGACATTTACAAGAAGCATCACAAACTGATGGCAAAGCGGCAATGAATTTAAAAAAATTGAAATTATTCCGACAATTTTATGTAATGATTGTTTGTTATATTTATTCAACACGTATTATTGTCTATTTATTAAAAATTACTGTACCGTTCCAATATGGATGGTTAGATGAAATGTTTCGTGAAATGGCTACATATGTTTTCTTTGTACTTACCGCATATAAATTTCGACCAGCTGCACATAATCCATATTTTGCATTAAGTGATGATGATGATGATGATGATGATGAGATTGATGTGTAAGTTCATTAATATAACAAACACAAAACTGTGCTTACATTCGCTTTTGATTTGTTTTTAGACTTACAGAAAGTGGAGCTACAGAAGGATTAAATCGTGTCAACTCTAGAGTCACTAAAGTGCCTCTGCATACTACTTTGGCTGAGGTGACTGAAGAAGAAAAAGATGCTTTGTTAAATCAGAAAGAAAGTAGTCACGAATATGATTGAACACACAATCACAAATACGAGTAGCTTCTTATTTTAACTACTGTGATTCTTTCTTATCTCTATTATGATTATTTAAACAAATCTTTATCTCTATTCTCACCACTAATATCTACATGTAGTTTGGATAAATACATTAAAAAAAACTTTTTGTAGCTAAAGTTCGTGTAATGTAATTTTCCACAATAAAGTTATATCATCGTATAAACATTTTGTTGTTTATATTAAATTTGCCGCTTTATATTACCTATATAACGAATTAAAATATTGATCTTTCTTCTAAAGATAGATAAAGATGACAGATTGTGAATAGTTGGTAAAACAAGAAGGTAGGGCGATATAACCTCAATTTTCAAATTTTGCTCAACAATGGTAGAACGAAAAGAAATTCTATTTATTGAACCCTTTTACGGTGGTTCTCATAAACTTTTAATTGATACAATACGAGGTTAATACAATTGATTTTAATTAAACAGTTTCATAAAGTAATATTTTTTAGATGATTTGAATTCAACGTTAGTCTCATTGCCAGCGAAAAAATGGCATTGGAAGTCTAGATGTGGCGCTTTAATGTTGTATCACTTAATACCAACAATTACAACTGAAAAAGTATTGTTTTGTAGTTCCGTTTTGAATTTAGCTGAATTGTTGGGCATGCGGCCCGATCTGCAATCATTGAGAAAAATTGTCTATTTCCACGAAAACCAATTAATTTATCCAGTTAGAGAGATTAAAAAACGCGATATACAGTATGCCTACAATCAGATCATAACATGGTATTTGTTTAATTATTCTTGTTATTATAGAAATCGATGCTTATTATTGTTTTAGTTTAGCTGCAGATTTGGTTTTTTTCAATTCAAATTTCAATCGGACTTCGTTTCTTTCAAATATTAACAAAGTACTAAAAATCTTACCAGAATCACGACCAAAATCATTAGAGATAGAAGATAAATGTAAAGTTTTGTATTTTCCAATGCAATTTCCAAAATGTTTAAACATAAGAAAATCATCAACAACTCTACATATTCTATGGCCACATCGTTGGGAATTCGATAAGAATCCTGATGATTTCTTCGAAATATTATTTAAATTGAAACAAAATAACAGAAACTTCCAATTATCAATATTGGGTGAATCATTCACAGACAATCCGGCGATTTTCGATATAGCAAAAGAGCATCTGAAAGATGCGATTGAAAATTTCGGTTACACAGAAAACAAAGCGGACTATTTTAAAATCTTACAAAAGGCAGATGTTGTTGTGTCAACAGCAACACATGAATTTTTCGGTGTGGCAATGTTGGAAGCTGCGTATTGTGGTTGTTATCCATTAGCTCCAAACTCATTAGTTTATCCTGAAATTTATCCAATTGAATGTTTGTATGATAATTTAGATCAGTTGTATGATAAATTGGAAAATTTCTGTTTATATCCTGAATCTGTATTTGAAACTAGACGAAAATTGCGTTTAGATTTTACGAAATTCGATGCCCAATATGTTGTACCACAATTCAAGGACTTATTTGGCAATCAATCATGCATTTGACAGAATTTATAATAAAATCAAAATTTGATTATTGATCAAACAATTGTGTAATTGCCAATAAAATCCTTGTCAGAATTTCCCAAAATGGATGACGATGAAGAAGAGGAAATTCCAGGTATGGATATTAACGGGAAATAAGCTTCAAATCGAATAGAACTTTGTTCAATTTCAGTACCAATTAATAATGATTTAGAGAAACGTATTGCTGATGTTTTTGAAACATTTGATTTATCAGGAACGAAACGTGTCGATGTGAGAGAAGTTGGTACAGTTATACGTGCTTTAGGTTGTTGTCCTACAGAAGCTGAAGTGCAAGAGATTTTAGTTGCTCTAGAAGATCCACAAAATCCTGATAGTGTTCATTTATTACAGTTTTTACCATATGTTTGTCAATTCATTAATGAACATAAGTAATTTTCTTTCAGATAAAAGACGATTTTTACTTTTCTTTATTGAGTCCAGGTACCAACCAGCTACACCTGATCAATTATTAGAAGCTTTCCAAGCGCTCGATCCAGATAAACGTGGTTATTTGACAAAAGATGAAATTTGTATGTTGATGACGCAAACAGGTGAACCGTTTACTGAAGATGAATTAGAAGAAATGCTTGAAGTTGCTATTGATCCACAAACACAGACCGTCCCATATGAATATTATATTAATCAATTGATGGTAATTATTATTATTTATATATATTTTTTTTTAATATAAAAAATGCATGATTTTTATAAAGCATGAACCTGACGATAATATTTACAAATTAAGTGATAGAATACTTGCTGAAAATGCTCCACCACCGCCTCCAAAAAGATTTTCACAATTATTTGCACAACTTACTGAAAATATTTGATCTTTGCTTTTGAGTTTCTTTTTTATTATTATAATTTTGCAAACACAACGTTAGCCTGTTTTGTTACTTGTCCTGTTGCAGCATTAACAAAATCTTCACTTTGTAACATTAATTGATTGCATAAAGCCTTAAAAAACAATTTAATTTATTTTTATTCAGATAGAATAAGGTAAACTTACAATGTGGTCTAATCCCTCTTGGACTGAATGGTCCCTAGAATAGACAAGACTCGCTTTAGTAGTTTGGACAGCAGCAGGACTTTTCTGTGCTATTTCTTCTGCAATTTCCGTCACACCTTTCATCAAACTATAATAAAAACAAACATACAGAGTTAAATGAATAAAATAATAACGTGTATAATTCATTTTAATTTAAACCTGTCTTTATCTGGATATACTTTCGAAACTAGTCCACAACTAATAGCTTCTGGAGCTTCTAGTTTGCGAGCTGTATAACAAAGTTCACGTGCTAAACTATCAGAACCGATAACTTTTGGTAAACGTTGAAGAGCTCCAACATCTGCAGCCAAACCGATATCAACCTATTACAAAAGAAGACTTGAAATGATTACAAGATTCTAATCAATATTTATACTTCTTTGACTTGAAAATATGCATCTTGTGTACAATAACGCATATCGGCTGCTGTTATTAAATTCGCACCAGCTCCAATACATGCTGAATGTACAGCTGCTAAAACTGGTTTTTTACACATTTCTAATGAACTAATAGATCTTTGATATGTTTTTATTTTCTCATATAGAATTTTCGCTTTACGTGCAACATCATCAATTTCAGCTAATTTTGGTGCCATTTCCATTAAATCGTGAAAATCTATACCAGCTGTAAATAAACGACCAGCAGCTGATAATACAATAACTCTACAATCAGGATTTTGATCCAAATCTTCAAAACATTTACTCAATTCTCTGTATTAATGACACAACAATGATAATATGAAACATTAATTATTAAATGGAAGAAACAAAAACTTACAGCCACATAGTATTATTCATTGCATTTAATTGTTTTGGGCGATTTAATTCAACGTGAAAAACATATTCTTTTGGAACAGTTACTGATAATGTTTCATATGTATATGTAGGTAATGATGACATTTTGATGGTGCTACCAAGCGAAGCTAAAATACAATTTTAAATATTTCACATTGTATTTATAATTACCTTACCCCTCATTAAATTATTAGCTAATTTGAACGTCGATTTAGAAATAATACGAATCATTGTGGTATATACGAAATGTTTCTATTGCATTATACTTTACACTTATTTTTAAGTGCAGAGTTGATGACCTTTGGACTTTATTTATGACAAACTTATTGACTCAACAATATGTAAACAATAAACAAAGTTATATTTAATTATCAATTAATTATCCCGAGATAATTACAAACGATATATTATTTGTTTGGATATAGTGCTCGTGTACTCGTCCTTGAAAAATACAACTTAAGTCGGCTACACCATAGATAACTACACACATAACTGCATACTTGAACAGAATGCTTGTACAAGATTACATGACGCAAACTGTACTTGCACAATTATGATTGAACCAGTCGGGGATAGTAATCATTCTAAACCACTGATCTCTATATATATGGATAGCGGATCCTTATGGAAAAAATTAAACAAAATATGTCAAAATTAGCGCCTCACACTAGTGGTGGAAAAACTAAATTGAATAAAGAACGCATGTGAAAAGCGACAAAGACATATATATATATTCTGACAATTTACTGTCAACAAATTATGCGCTACATTTTAGTTACTCTCTCACTCACGAGTGGCGCTGATGATTCCACTATTGGCGTTAATGGCGGACTACAGTATCAGCTATCCATATATATAGAGATCGGTGTTCCAAACAAATGTGAGGAAGCGTAGCAAAGGAAAGCATAATCCTGTGCCTCTTTCTATCGACTAGTAGCGAGAACAGCTCTAACGCGCATGCGTTGGTTTCAGAGGTGGGACATATATAACGTATCAGCACAATAATGAGTCTATTGAAAAGCCATAAATTGATATGCATATTCACGGAAAGAAGATTGGTCGACTTTAAATTTATTTATTCTTATGAAATACAAAACAATAAATTGAAAAAATAAAAATACTAATGAAAAACACTATAAGTGCTACTGATTATGGAACAGAATTAATTTTGTTAATTTATGCCTTACATAAGAATCTTTTTCATTGAAATGTTTTGTTTTATGAAACAATCTAACTCGGATGAAAACGTCGATAATCGACTTTATTAATGTTGATTTATGATCATCGATATTAGACTTAATATCCAGAAAAAGTAAATGCTCCTTCATTTCAGTACAATTGAATAATCTGTTATATATATGAAACAACGATAAAAATATTTTAGTTTGTAGAAATATAAAAAAGTTTGATTTTTTTAAAATATCATTTTCATAACTTCGAAAAATTTGCTCACAAACTAAACAAATCCTGCAAACGTCATTCGATGGAACCAAATAGTTTCCTTTATTTTTTAATTTTATTAGTAAAGATTCACTCTCACGACGTATAGTTAATTGATCTTCACATATTTGACAATCAATTTTATTAGAAACTTTATTAACTATGTAGCCCGCTACGTATTGAATTACGTTTTCAGTATATCGATTGAGACAATTCCACGTTTTGATATAATCGTGATCACATAGATTGCTGCAGGTTGGATGATACGCTTAGAACTTCTGTTCCATCATTTTTGCAATTAGCTAGGTTACTAGGTTTTATTTCATGATGAATTAAGAGACGTTTATAGGCTGCTTCAAATTGTTGCGAATTAGGATTATTATTAAAGCCTCCACGTGCTCTTACGGCACTAAAGAATGTCTCAATGTGATCCTGGGATAGTTTGTAGGTTAACAATAACTGTAACCCATGCGCTTTTAGAACTGTAAATAACGAGAAAACATTTTTTAATGAAATAATAAGACCTAAAAATCCTGTTTTCCTGTTGGTAAGTAGGATTGGTGTTCCATCTAAGGATAGCGTTTCTATATATTTTATCATTTCGCCAGCTAACTGAAGCAAATAATCAAAATTTGTTTCACTGATCGATATTCTACAATTATTTTTTCCATGATATCGACTACGACAATTCAATAAATCAGATATGTTGTTAAAATGAAGACAAAAGTTTGCGGTAGGCAATACGTCTTGAAAATCAGGAATGTTTAATTCTTTTACAAACTTTAGCGAGTTAGATACACTTTCACTCAAAGTTTGTACACAGAGTTTAACATTCATTATATCATTTTTATAATTTATGTGCCTTTTTGTTAATTTATTAGCACAATGTAAGCCCTCTTTAGATTGTAGTTCATAAAGATTAGCTATATAATTCCATTTAACATTAAAATCATTAACTTGCAGCATTTTTTTATCTGACAAAGTATTTCTAACCAACTTTATCATATGATATGCATCGAAAAAGGTGTAGATTGGTTCTAGCGTAGCACATGGCAAGATTAGTAAACGCACCATCGAAAGTTATTGAAAATACTTTAGCTCCTGTTTGAGATAACAGTTCAAGACAACGTGTCAATATATTCGCTCTCTCCTTACCATCTAGACTTTTAATGAGAAAATATCCCAATGGGATTTTCCAGTTAGCATTTAACGAGACAGCCATAAATACCAAAACCAATTTTGCTAATGGCACATTATCACAGTCATGCTCAAATTCGGTTCCAAGATCAACTCCACCATAAAAACGACCACTGGTAAAAACGAGTTGTTCCCGTATAGACATTTCGTCCATAACAAGGTTCATAAATACTTGAGACTTCTCGTTTCTATTAGCAATCGCTTTAAAAGCTTCTTGAGTGAAACCCGGTTTTGCATTAATTATACAATACCATTTCTTGAGTGTTTGTGGATGGGGCAATAAATTTTTCCACGTATTTCTAACGTAATTGTAAGCCCGTGCCGAATAAAATTGCAAGGTTAGCGCAAATTTTCGGACGGCAGGGTTGTACTTTACCCTCCTCCCTTTTAATTTGTTCATTAATTAAACAAAATATAAACAAATGAATTGTTGCATTATTAAAGCATACATGTATAGAGACATAGGCAAATTGGAAACAATATATACAAATCTATGCACACAACAAATTAAAAACCCTTATAGACATAAATAAAACAATAAATAAAATACAAAAAAAAACAATATAAATACTTAAAAATAATAACACATGCACAAATGACATCACATTCAATCACTGGCCGCAATTTTACCCGTTTTTATTGTATTCCGCTTAATTTATACGGGAGCTTCAACAAGCCCTTACATCTCTCGCCACTTGCAATTCGTTGCCGTATGATTTTTTGATATATTTAAAAGAATATTTAAAAAAGTCTAGTGAAAATAGTTCTTCGTCGTAACAACATCAACTTAATAATGGCGTTCTCTGAACATTTGGTAGAGTCCTTCATAGGCGAATGTGGCTGAACATGCGCACATTTTTTCCCGATATTAAATATTACACTGCAATATTGCTGCAACATTGCACTGCAATGTCCGTGCAATATTGCACTGCAATATCCATGCAATATTGCTGCAATATTGCACTGCAATGTCCGTGCAATATTGCTCTGCAATATCCATGCAATATTGCTGCAATATTGCACTGCAATGTCCGTGCAATATTGGATCGCAATATTGCTGCAATATTGCTGCAATATTGCTGCAATATTGGCAAGTTGCCGCAAGGATGCAATATTGCAGCAATATTGCTGCAATATTGTGTGCTATCTGGGTTATACAAGCTTTCACAACATCTGGCATATTATTCTAAAACAAAAAGGTAAGATGTAAATGAATATTACACAATAGAAGCAAATCTTGAAAAATAAACCACGAAAATCGATTCGTTAATACTTTTAAGAAATGTCATAAACGTGTTTGAAAGATAACATACATTAATACATTCTTGAGCTTCTTCTGTCACTAAGTTTTGCTGTCGTAAATGTTCTAGTAAATGACTCAATGAAACTACTTTTCTCTTAAGTCTTCGGTTTCCTGCTAGAAGTTTTTTGATTGTGCCATTTCTACAATTAATCTTGTCCATTAGCATTCTTAAATTTCTACGTGCCTTTTTTGGAGTTGAAAAGTATTCTTCACTCAAATTTCCAGGGCACTTGGGCTGTATAAATCGTCTACATTTCTTTGGTGTTGATACATTTTCTACGTCTAATAGTAGGTAAGAGAGATTTTGTTATGTTTTGCAACTGTAATGATCCTATATTCAATTCTGTACCTTTAGATGTTGATGGAACCTGTCCATTGATTGCAGGCGATATTTGTTGATATATTTTATGTCCGCTTGTAGAATCTATTGTCATACATTCTTTTTGTTGAGAGTTTCGCAATGTGGACATGTAAGAGGTATCTAATATATGTTTTGATACGCCTGAAAGAGATATTTATTATTCCCCAGATAGCACACAATATTGCAGCAATATTGCTGCAATATTGCATCCTTGCGGCAACTTGCCAATATTGCAGCAATATTGCGATGCAATATTGCACGGACATTGCAGTGCAATATTGCAGCAATATTGCATGGATATTGCAGTGCAATATTGCAGCAATATTGCATGGATATTGCAGTGCAATATTGCACGGACATTGCAGTGCAATGTTGCAGCAATATTGCAGTGTAATATTTAATATCGGAAAAAAATGTGCGCATGTTCGGCCACATTCGCCTATGAAGGACTCTACCAAATGTTCAGAGAACGCCATTATTAAGTTGATGTTGTTACGACGAAGAACTATTTTCACTAGACTTTTTTAAATATTCTTTTAAATATATCAAAAAATCATACGGCAACGAATTGCAAGTGGCGAGAGATGTAAGGGCTTGTTGAAGCTCCCGTATAAATTAAGCGGAATACAATAAAAACGGGTAAAATTGCGGACAGTGATTGAATGTGATGTCATTTGTGCATGTGTTATTATTTTTAAGTTTTTATATTGTTTTTTTTTGTATTTTATTTATTGTTTTATTTATGTCTATAAGGGTTTTTAATTTGTTGTGTGCATAGATTTGTATATATTGTTTCCAATTTGCCTATGTCTCTATACATGTTTGCTTTAATAATGCAACAATTCATTTGTTTATATTTTGTTTACGTAATTGTTATGTTGAAATCTGGTTGTTTACAATTGTTCTTTATTTTATATGTTGATATTTTGGTTTTTGTAATAATAAAATTATTAAAGATACATTTGAAAAAAAAATTTTTGATTGATGACGTCACTCCAACCATAACAATAAGAACATTGCATTGCAATATTGCAGCAATATTGCACTGCAACGTTGTAGCAATATTGCAGAGGGCGGACATAGCAATATTGCAGCAATATTGCGTGCAATATTGCGAATCTTGCATGCAATATTGCAGCAATATTGCGTGCTATCTGGGTCCCGTTATAGCGATAATTGTATAAATGTGCATAGAAACGGAGTATACCAGTAGATTTAAGTACAGAGGGGATTGCAGTTTTCTTTAATAGTGATCCCCGCCTTCTTAATTCAACGTAGTCGTTGACTGTAAAATGATCTGAACATATTAAAAGGGTACAAACTTTATCATTTTTATCCAAATTACAAAATTTTATCCAACTCAATCGAGTTACAGTATTTTTTGGAAATCTATGAAGAAAGTAAAAGTACGTTAAGAATACCGTATAAAAAAATATATGATGAAAGAATACCTGTGAAAATTTCTTCTAGACTTTTCATTTTTGGTATCTTTTACACCACATAAAAAACATTTTCTGTACATCATTTTTGATAGTAAAGAGCAACACAGACCTATTCAATCACAAAACTAAACTAATTGCAAAAAAACTATTATCTGCTGGCTACACTAAGGAGAATTTCATTTTCTACGAATTGATATAAGTAAACAATTAAATTTTAAACCTTCAAGTAGTGAAAACAATCATGACTGAATTTTGAAGAAAGAATAGTATTTTCTTGCACAAAAAGACACAATTAATTAAATAAAAATATTTATTCAAATCGTCATATACTTTACATTACATACATAATTAGAATTAATATTATTCTAATATAAAGAGGAACAGGAAAATATTAGACATTAGACTCAAAATTAGAATTAGAATATGTTATTAAAGTGCAATCAAAAATTAAATAAAAGATAGTTAATTAATAGATGATACATTTTCAATTTGATTTAACATTTAATGTTTCACAACTGAAATAATCATTTATAAGTGCTGTACACATTTAGGAAAATCAGAGAACAAATCCTCAATTTAAAATTTTTCGATTTAATTGTAAAGATAACGATTTTCATACATTTTTGATGTAAAAATAAAAATTAATTCTTTCCCTTAAACTGTGAGGACATGTAGTATATTATGAGATGTTCAAGCCTGCGCAGAAACATCGAGCTCGCTCCTAAAAAAAGTAAGAAGATATAGGTTTCCTTCGGTACGCGTTAGGATGGTCTATTATCCGTATATTATGTATATGGATTGAACGTGTATATCAAAGAGCATCTACAGACATCGGCTGTCGTTTTCACTATGGTTGTTGCTTCGATTGACGCAGTGTGCGCTTGAGTGTGAGCCCACTATTAGATATGCTAGATAGATTGGCAATAAAACAGGTATCTGTAATCTCTTAAGTTCTTATCCATTAAAAAAGGTAAATTTTATTGACTTAAGTAAGTAACTATCTATTAAATAGTATTTTTAGAAAGCAATTCTCCAAAGAAATTTCTACTTTTACGAAAACAATTTGTTTCACTGATGGCACAATTTGCAACTACAAATGTCAATTCGCTAGAGGTAATTTCAAATACTGGTCACATCAGTGGTAAAGTTTTAATCAAAAATTTTATTAAATCTACAGCTGTATATTTTTGATAAAATAGAATCTTAAAGTTTTTTCTCTAATTTATCCTAATTTCGTTTACAAATTTACATAAACACAGGTAAAAGTTACAAATGAGGAACATACAATAATAAATAAAGTGCACTGTTGCCTGTATTACAAAAACGGCGCTATTTTACTTCTCTTTTTCAATTTGTTTACAAATTAGTAACAATCAATTGTGTTGAAATTCATGGCAAATTACTTAGCTTATAAATAGTTAACATTTTCATACTGATCTGATTCTCAAAAATCTAGACAGTCGTTTTTTGTTACTGTTTTGGTTCTAATCGAAATGTGGCAACATCAATTGGCTGTACGCCATTATTTGTCAGGCACTGTTTTCATTCATAATTATGTTATCTTTGATTAAAAGAGTTGCAGGTGTGTTCGGAATTGATTTTTTTTTAAATAATCAAAATAAAATAAAAGAAAATTATGATCGATTTGAATCAAATCAGCTATAAAATTGGTGATCGTATAGAGTGTGGTAAATATTATGGAACAATTAAATATATTGGAGCCATCGATGGTAAAGAACATATATGGTTAGGTATTGATTGGGATGATCCAGAACGTGGAAAACATAATGGTATTGTCAATGGAATTCAGTATTTTAACACAAAGTAAAACCGAAAATTTGTCCCAATTGATATAAAAATCGTAAACAATTCATTTATATTTTAGTTATCCGAAATCGGGCTCCTTTGTACGTCCAGAAAAAGTTAATTTTGGTGTAACCATCGTAACATCAATTATATCACGTTATGGAGAACAAGAAGATGAATTAACAACGAAAATTAATCAAGAAGAACAATTACGTTTACAACAAACTATAAATGCACCATTTTTAGAGATGGTAGGATTTGAGAAGATTTTTAATAGACAAAGCGATTTAAAATTATTAAAAATTGTTAATTTATATGAACAATATGTTCAAGGAGTAGGTAATTTGAATGATTTAAAAGACACTTGTCCCAATATTGAAGAATTAGATCTATCGAAAAATCTATTATCTTCATGGTTGGATATATTTGAAATTTGTAAACAATTGGAGAAGTTAAATTATTTGAATGTTAGGTATTTAAATCAATAATTTGTAATATTTTACAGTTTTAATTTTATGATTTCTTTCTATAGTGGCAATTTAATGGTAATGCCAGACAATTATAAAAACTATCAATTTCCAAATGTTAAAACTTTATTTTGTGGTCAAATGAATTTAGGTTGGAATGATGTGATGAAAATAATGAGTTGTTTTCCTAATATTGAAGAATTTCGTGCACCTATTAATAATATAACAACATTAACAACAATTGAAGAGAATTTCCATAAACTGAAAATTTTAGATTTAGCAAACAATCAAATTGAGTTATGGACGGAAATTTGTAATTTACATAATGCAACAAATTTAGAATATTTACGTGTTGAAAATATTGGTTTGAAATTGATTAAATTTGATGGTGCAGGAGAAAGTTTCAATATTCAAAAATTTAAAGACATTATGCATTTCTAACAATTTAATTTCAGATGTTTGTATTTTGTTTTTATAATTGATGATAATTTAATTATTTATTATGATCTTTATAGTGGCAATCAATAATTGAATTGAATCGATTAGAACAATTAGATCATTTGAAAATTCTCAAGAATCCAATATTAGAAATTGAAAATAAAGCAATGACCAAAGAACTGATTATTGCTCATTTGGAGAATTTAAAGTTTCTCAACGGCGTTGAAATTGATGCAAGTGAACGACGTGGTGCTGAATATGATTATATCAAAAAATACGGTCTTGATTGGTTAAAAGTGAAAGGAACACCAAATGAAGCAGAATTTACAACTGCACATCCACGATATTTAACTTTAATAAAAAGTAATACACTTTTCCACAGCATTACCATAATAATAATAATAATAAAAATATTATAGAACATGGTGAACCGGAAGAATCTGAATTAGTAGCACCATCAAAACTTTTAAAAAGTTCACTAATTAAATTAAAAATTACATGTAATGGAAGAATAATAGAGAAGAAATTACCACCAACTATGATAGTGCAGAAATTAGAAATATTGATACAAAAATTATTCCGATTAGCCAAGACACCTGTATTGTCTTATATTAGTGCCAAATATGCACATATAAATATAAATCTAGACGATGGGATGAAAGAAATTGGGGCATATTCAATGCAAGATGGTGATGGAATTATAGTTAAATAACTGCGATGTTTTTTTTTAAATTATTTTGTTTGTAAATCTATTTATTATTAATAAAAACGCTTTCTCAATAAAAATTTCATTTATTTACTAAATAAATTAATTAAAAAAATCCAAAATATAACCACACTTTTCCACATATACATAACCTCAAACATTCGCCTGCAGGAAAGCCGCTAATTTATAAATGTTTGGGATATTTGCTGGTTTTCCACAAATTTAACAGAATTAATAGCCAAAAATGAAGTAATTATCTTTGTATTATCGATTGATTTAATTAATTTAAGTACATTTAATTTTTAGGTTGAATGTAGACGGTTTAATTGTATATTTTCCTTACGATTACATCTATCCAGAACAATATGCATATATGTGTGAATTGAAGAAGGCTCTAGATGCTAAAGTTGTTGAACTTATTTTATTTAAAAAAAGCATTTTAAAATGCCTACTTTTAGGGTCACTGTTTATTGGAAATGCCCTCAGGTACAGGGAAAACAACAACGTTATTATCATTAGTTGTCGCTTATATGATTGAACATCCACTTGATGTCAGAAAATTAATTTATTGTTCGCGTACTGTACCAGAAATTGAGAAAATCATCGAAGAATTAAAGAAATTATTAGTGTATTATGAGAAACAAGATGGTGAATATCCATGTTTAACTGGTGTTGTTTTATCATCAAGAAAGAATCTTTGTATACATCCTGAAGTAAATATTAACCAATAATTGTAGTAAATTGATAATTGTTTATAATTGGAAATTTGTGTGTCTTAGGTAAGTAGAGAGCGGGAAGGTAAAATTGTTGATGGAAAATGTCATTCATTGACCACCAGTTATATAAGAGAACGCCATAATTATGATGATACTACACCAATATGTCAGTATTATGAAGGGTTTGCATTAGATGGTAAAGAGAGTGCTTTACCGTACGGTGTTTATGGTATTGATGAATTAAAACAATATGGACGTGAACGTAATTGGTGTCCATATTTTCTATCAAGATTTGCCGTAATTTTCTAAATATTTTCATAAATTACATTAGCAAATAATAATTTGATTTTTAGATAATTCATTCAAATATTGTTGTATATAGTTATCATTATTTATTAGATCCTAAAATTGCTGAAGTTGTTTCGAAAGAATTAAGTAAAGAATCGGTGGTTATATTCGATGAAGCACATAATATCGATAATGTGTGTATTGATTCGATGAGTGTGAAAATCAATAGGAGAATTATTGAGAAAGCTACAGCCAATATTCAGTTACTTGAAAGAACTGTAGCTGAGTAAGTGTCATAGTTATTCGATAGGTTTATTTTTAGTATCTTGCAAATTCACTTTGGTCTAATAAGAAATATAAATAAACCTATCGAACATGTGTAATTAACTGTAGTTTGTTGTAACAATAACGTAACGAAATTAAAGAATGCGAGAAGATGACGCTCAACGATTACAAGAAGAATATCAACGTCTTGTAGAAGGATTAAGGGATGCCGGAGTAGCTCGTGAAACAGATCTGATATTAGCCAATCCTGTCCTACCTGATGCCATATTAAATGGTATAATTTCCATAATATAATCGAGGGGAGGTCCAAATCTTTATAATCATCTTTCTAAACACTTCATTTACAGTTAATTATATGTTAAAAATATTTGTCCTCGTTGCGAATTTTTTGACCTCTCCTCCTTTTATAGAAACAGGTTTAACAAAATGTTTTACAATTTCAGAAGCTGTACCTGGTAATATTAGAAATGCAGAACATTTTATTAGTTTTTTAAAACGTTTTATCGAATATTTGAAAACACGTTTACGTGTTCAACATGTTGTACAAGAATCACCGGCTGGTTTCTTAAGAGATGTACAAAATAAAATTTGTATAGAACGTAAACCATTAAGATTTTGTGCTGAACGTTTATCATCATTATTACGTACACTTGAAATATCTGATTTAACTGATTTTAGTCCAATTATATTAATAACACATTTAGCCACTTTAGTATCAACATATACAAAAGGTTTTACAATTATTGTTGAGCCATTTGATGACAAAACACCAACTGTTTCGAATCCAATTTTACATTTTAGGTAATTTATAAGGAATATTTGTTAATTTCTTTGAAATTTATTCAAATACATTTCTAGTTGTCTAGATTCATCGATAGCAATAAAACCGGTTTTTGATCGTTTTCAAACTGTTGTAATCACATCAGGTACATTGTCACCAATGGACATGTATCCAAAAATTTTAAATTTCCATCCGGTTATCATGTCGTCATTTACCATGACACTGGCTAGACCCTGTCTTTTACCTATGGTGAGATCTATACGAATGCCCTCACAATTAATTATTTTCTATATTATCTAATTAAAATCGTAGATTGTTTCTAAAGGTAATGATCAAGTAGCGATTTCATCGAAATTTGAAACAAGAGAAGATAATGCAGTTATTAGAAATTATGGTCAATTGTTAGTTGAGGTTGCGGCAAATGTGCCTGATGGAATTGTTTGTTTTTTCACCTCATATCTGTATTTAGAATCTATAGTAGCTAGTTGGTATGATCAAGGTGTGATAGATAGTCTCCAACGCTACAAGCTTCTATTCATTGAAACACAAGATTCAGCTGAAACCAGTTTCGCTTTAATGTATTATATAAAAGTAATTAATTATTCTTTACTAAATGAATCGGGATTTTTGTTTATTTTTTGGGAATTGTAGGCATGTGAATCTGGTCGTGGTGCTGTACTATTATCAGTTGCTCGTGGTAAAGTATCTGAAGGTGTTGATTTTGATCATCATCTAGGTCGAGCGGTTTTAATGTTTGGTATACCATATGTTTATACACAATCACGTATATTAAAAGCTCGTTTAGATTATCTACGTGATCAATTTCAAATACGTGAAAATGATTTTTTAACATTTGATGCAATGCGTCATGCTGCACAATGTGTTGGTCGTGCAATACGTGGAAAAACTGATTATGGTATTATGATATTTGCTGATAAACGTTTTTCTAGATCTGATAAACGATCGAAATTACCAAAATGGATACAGGAACATTTAAAAGATTCATTATGTAATCTATCAACAGAAGAAGCAATACAGGTACTCTCACACATATTGTTTATTAAAGCTATCATCACTACCTTCTTAATAATTTCGCTTGATTATAGATTGCTAAGCGCTGGTTGAGACAAATGGCACAACCTTTCACTAGAGAAGATCAATTAGGCGTATCATTATTGACTTTGGAACAATTACAGAATTTAGAAGATGCGAAAATTCAAGAACAGGCACAACAAAGTTGAATTATCGATCGCAAGTATTGTTTTGTAATACAATAAAATGCGTTTTTTTTAATTCTCTAAACGATTTGTTTCATTGTTTGCACGATTGTTGTGATTTGGGTTATGGGTAAATAGCGCTATATTATCCAAGGACGTTGATAGGAGTATAATTTTCGTTTTTTTTCAAGTACATTTTTCAAGTACATCATTGACCTGAAAACAATACATTTATTTATTATAAATATAATAAATACGCAATTTATAGTAGATATTTCTTTTTTTGTTTGTATAAAGTAAAGGAATTTTTTATGTAGGTTGTGTTGTAACATAACGCGAAAATAGCTCGTTTATATAGTTGTAAGGAATGCCGAATTTGCCCAAAGCAATTTTGATAGAATTAAAATGTTAATTTCGTTCAATTCTTTCTACGCTAATCATGTTATGGTGGATTATGGTTTATAGTATGTCTGAATGGATATAGTGATAAAAATCTAGTTTTTATCTGTAGTATGGGAAAGTATGTTTTTGATGGAATGCAACCAAGCCCTGTTTCCCCTTGAATAATTCAGAAAATTAAAGCTTCTCTTCCTCAGACAGTGTATGTGTGTAGTGTCGGGCAAGTTTTCGTCGGTCATTCAAGGTAGTAAGTTCACAGATAGCCCGTGGCAGGCAGGTAGAAAGATATATACACTCATACAGAAACATAAAAATATATACACACACACACACACCTGTCACGGCAATCCTCTCCAACTAGGTGCCCCCCAACATGCAAACAACTTATACGAATCGACTACTAGATAGATACCTACCTGGAAATAGTCGTCGTCGAAACGTTTCGCCCACCTGTTGCTTGTAAACAAAATCGTGTAGTAATCGTGAATGTTGTGTAAATATTCAAACATCACATGGTTTTATTGCTCTATTATTATTGTGTTTCGTTACAAATATGATTGTGAATGGTGATTAATTGTGTATTAGCGGTCAATTTGATTATATTTCAAGAACAGGTATTTGTTTTCTAGAAAATTTTCCAATATTTTCCATCAGTGTTAATAAATGAATGGAATGTGAAATTTTACAATTATCACAACCTTGTAAATATTGAAAGAATTTTTATTAGAAATTTCGATAAAAACACAACAAATAAATGAGAGACATTTGAATTGTCCTTGTCCTATGATCAGAGTAATAGCTTTACCTTTATACAAAAACACAATAATACTGTTACACTTTTATTTAAATAGAATCCTTATAATAATCTAATAACAAACGTCAATTTATCATAATAACACTATATAATTAACTAACGAATATTGTAATTTATTGAGTTTTACAATGTCCTAGATAGAAGATTTCTAATACTTTTTAATATCACTACACATTTAAATTGAAAGTTACATGTTTTTCCTATTTAACACCATTATAAATTTCCCAAGACTTTACTATAGCAATTATTTGAACTCTTTACACTACTGGAATTAAATTATTTTCAAATTAAACAAATTAAATCAAACAAACAGAACCGTTCCATTTGACTTGTTGGAAAATATTTAAATAATATCGATGAAAAAACATTTGATTATTTTTTTTTATTAATCTTTTATAAATTCTTAAAATTCCAACAGTAATTCAATCGAGAGCAATGATGCAGTGAAATTCTACAATTCTTAAGAAATTTGATAAAATAATTGAGGAAAAATGTTGACAATTTTGTGTTGTTTATTGTGTTTATTGGTGTATAGTGCTGAACTAGTTAGTGCTCAAGAAGAGGCTGTTTGTTATGGATCTGGTTCGATTGCTTTATCTGTGATTCTATCAGTAATATTCACAATATTATTATTGATTCTTCTCTATTATCTTTGGAATAAATACAGAAATCGTAAAGGTAATATTTGTAGAAAAAATCTTGTAATTAAATGGAATGTGAGTCAGTAGAACGGCCACCTTAACAGCGCAATTTTCTTTTTTTGAAGAAGAAGAAAAACATGTCTTTCACTTTATGTATATTTATAGAAATGCGTATTTATTGAATTAAACAAAACAATACAAAAATAATTAGTAATAGTTAGCGAATCATTACCACCTACTGAGTGTTTGTCATCTTTTAAAGTCTCGTAGGCTGATCAATTTGATTATTAAAGAATTCATCGTTAATCTTGCACAAATCCTGTTAATTTTCCAACACTTTATTCCGAATTCTCAGTAATTGTTTCTTCATCTCGCCTCGACTATAATTTTCTACAACTTCGTCACCCACAATTCTATAATTTTACGCATTAATTAGTAAATTTAATCATGCGTTTGACGTAACGATCATGGACGCCCGCAGAAAATTTTCCAGGGGTGCCTTTAAGACAATCACACGTGTAAGATTACATAACCCAATCTCCTTTACGATTATACATTGTGGGATTTGTTACTCAATCCCAAGAAGGAGCAAGTGGCCCTTCTCTGCAAACACTCTTGTCACAATGTAATCCTGTTATTTTTGTCAATTATTAATATTCAATAAGTGCGTCTATAACTGTATCCATCGATGATTATTTTCGATTTTATTATTATTCTTCCTCATATAGATTATTATTTATTATTGTTATTATTATAATTGGATACCATACAAGTATTCCGGAAATTTGTGTATGTTGTCAACGGTTTTAATTGAATTTGTTTTAAATATTTTTCGTGATGATATTTTATTGTTGTAACTTTTTTTTTCCAATTTGATAATCATCTTTGTTTGGAATTTCCTATGTGAAAAATACAGATTTGAAGAATCTCTAAACATTCAAGAATGTTTGTATACGTTTTTATTGTTTGATAACGATTAAAGTAAACAATATATTGAGGTAATATTTGCTATGTTAACTGTTAAATGATATAAAATACAACAGTTTCATTAATATGCGTTATAATAATAACAATTTGATTTGACCGCAAAATTCTTAAATCTATTACTATATAAATAATTTATTTACTACAATCTAGCAAAAGATTATTTGTAGTAAATGTCGTGGATAAACAAATGAAACAATCAGATGATAATTTCTAAATTGTTACAATAATGTTGTGTATATATTTATAATACTTTACATAATCTATGGAGTTCTCATTCGTACGTCAGCCCACTTTCGACTTCCCACATATTTTTCCAATTGAATTTCACATACTCCTATTATCATCTAATTACATATTGCTTTTCAATATGATAGTTATGAAAAATACATGTTTTAATTAGAATAATAACAGTATTTCTTCTATATAGGGGTGTAAATTCTATAATAAAAAATTCTATTGTATCTATATGTCTATAAATTGAGACGACTTTAAAGGAATGCACACGTTAAATGCAAGTTATTGAACGTGAACGGAAGTAACATTTATCAGCTTTACAAGTCTTCCGTGACAGGTTATCCATACTAATTACAATATTATTGTTGTTATTTGTTCAAAGGACGATGGATATTTTTTTCTTAAATTAATTGAAGTTTTTAGCGATTTCTTATTTAGTACTAAAACGATGGAGACTTAAATAGGCGATGAGAACAGGAACCTCTAATTTTTAAAGAAATTAATTATGCAATAGAGAAAATTACATAATAATTCTTAGAAAGAATAAATGAATATATTTTAAATTATTAGATTATTTTCTTTAATAAATGATTTGATTTTTGTTATAATTAACTGTTCGTTAAGAACATTTATTCAATTCGAGTAGATGTTGTTTAGACACGTCCAGTTTATAAACAATCGGGTAAATGGTTTTGGTGTTTAAATAAAAATATTTGCAAAGGCCTTGAGGTGATTTAAATGAATAGGTGAATTATAAAAACAAGTCAGGACACACCTTTTCTCAACTTTATATGTGTGCATACGTGAGTTGTCAATATTACTATATCTTGGATATTGCCCAATATACTGAGATTCATTTACAATAATCTGTTGTTTATTCTATTTTACACTTATTGGATGTCTGTTTTATTCAATTATAATATACACTTATTGATTACTGTTATTTAATTTGCATAATATTTGCTTGACGGTTTCGAACAGGATTTTCAACATCCTGAAATTCTTCAAGAATTGTTTTATTCTAAAGTATTATCATCAAATTTGAATAAAACACACCTTTAAATTGTGTTTGTTTGGGGTTTAATAATAGAAATTTAAATAAAAATATTTTCAAACAAATTCTTGTTAAAACAGAATATTTTCCAATGCTCAATGTTGTAACAAAATACACTATTTGAATTTTAACGCAATGGAAAGTGTATAATTATGTTAAATATTTCAACAAATATATATGAAATGATAATAGTAATTGACTAGCAATGTCAACAATATATTCTAACATTAACTCTTCAAGTCATCATCAATTACAATGAATAATAATTGAATATCTTTGCCGGTTTGCTTCTAAGAGCTTCTGTAAACAAATTAGGCAATTGATAGTTTTTTTAAATATGATTTTGACTAAAAAGGGCTCGCACTCTAGTCTAATATTACATAAGATCCTGCTAAATTCAAAATATTCATAGAGGAAAAAAAGAGACAAAAACCATAATAATAAATAAATAAATAGAGAAGATGATCGAAAAACACCCAGTGAATTGTAAAGTCGCAACGAAGACAAATAAATCGTCGAAGATGCTTGCGGGTGTGGTTTTTGAATGATGTCATAAATAAAGGTGACAATGGCAGTAATACATCGAGTTATG
This sequence comes from Meloe dianella, assembly GCA_028455855.1. Taxonomy (NCBI): domain Eukaryota; kingdom Metazoa; phylum Arthropoda; class Insecta; order Coleoptera; family Meloidae; genus Meloe; species Meloe dianella. The sequence continues at coordinate 1,572,594 of JAPTHL010000054.1, read as the reverse complement.
TTTTAATCAAACACTACACATCACATTAGCCTGGTTTCCTCTTTCCACCTTTTTTTTTGTCTTTAAAGAAAAATAACACGTATTTTGGTACGATTTAAAAAAGAATTTGCAGATAATGTGACCTACTCGATTAGAAATTCTTGGAGAGATTTTTACATGCATTTCGTCAATTATATGATAACTTTTACTTTAGTCTTTTTGACCCAGATTCATTTCCTCGTCTACCTGTCTGTATTTTACTTATATTTCAGTTCTTTTACCCTTCTAAAGAGAGAAAAAACACAAACTGAGATTACTGTGAGATTGTATTCATCTATCGATCAAAAATCTGGGCAAATAGCCGGCCTATATATTACCAGAGGACCTGTTCGGTGACTTGTCTGTATGGTGGCCAAGCATAGCAATTAACATTCCATGTAAGCAAGAAGAACTGAACACGTATATCTGAGCGAGATAGAAACAGATTTTTTCCCTTATGAATTCGTAATTAGTTTGGATTTAAATTAACAAAAAAACATTCTTTGTATTTCAGAAAATTTGATTCTAGAGACGGATCCTGAAAGAGGAGGCAAAAATGAATATGCTTTCGATAATCCTGGCTTCAAAGGTAACTATCATTAGCAGTATAATTAAAGCTGAATAAAAACAAGGCAATAATTCAAACTTAATTTGCATTGTATGACTGATACACTTGTGGAATGCGTTGAGATTCACATCAAATGACCTTGTAATTGCATCAAGGTCTGACTATTACTATAGAAATTCCTTGAAACTATTGTTTTAATTTGCTAACAATTTAATTTCAACGTTTTTAAGATGCTGGCTTAAGTCCAGTTAATAAATCTTTGGAAAAAGCTAACAAATCTGATACACCGAAAACGAAATGGAATCAATGGTCACCTTTATCTGCATTAACTGTAAAATCAGAAAAACGAAAAACTGTTGACGATAGTGCCATAGATGTAAGTCAAATATGTTTATATGGAAATTAAAAATAATTAATAATTATTCATTCATAAATTTAAGGGAAAAGAAGTCAAAGTTGTAGCACTAAAGAGTCATGATTTCACCGGTTTGGGTTTCAACATTTGCGGTAATATGAAAGAGGGTATTTACATAAAGGATGTCCAGCATCGAGGGCCTGCATCCGAATCAGGCAAATTAAATCCTGGTAAACGTTTTGAAACAAAATTCCCGTCTTTTCTTTTATTGATTTGTTTAATTTTTAGGAGATCGTATCAATAGTGTTACGATAAGCTTCGAGCATATGGTATATGAAGATGCTTTAACCATTTTAAGTTATGCTAGTCCATATGAAGTTATTATTGAAGCAAAAGGTGGCAAAACCGCTCACCATCCGATGGGTCAAAGTGGACAACCAAGCCATCCGGTTTATAGGAGTTCGTCCTGTACAGAAATATTCCATGTAATTTCTTTCTTTTCAATAAAAAAAAACGGTTTGTAAATGAGACACAAATATTTTAGGGTGACCATTCTGCCAAGAAAAAACTGTTTGGTGACGATTCTTTAAGTTCAAATTACTCTAGTTTACAGAAGTCACGTAGTAATATGACGACATTGGAGCGTAAAGAATCGAGATCTCCGCAAGTTAATCAAAATAAATTGAAAAAGACAACGCCGAAAATTCAATCGAGTCCAGAACACCTCAAGCCACAATTAGAACAAAAAATTTCAATCGACCATCGTCAACAAAATACCAATGAGAAACCTCCTTCGAAAATTGACAGTGAACTTCAAAAAACTGAAAATAAATTCCAAAAATTCGGTATACGAGTATTACCAACATCATCATCTGATCAGAAAAGTCCAAAATCAACTGAACTATCACAAAATGATAATAATTTAAATTTGGAGAAACAACCGAAAGGAATTGATGAAGTTGATGAGATGAAACCGCAAGTTAAAAAACGTGAAAAGAAACCTGAAATTCAGGAGCCAATAAATATTGAAGAAAATTTCCAGCGTGACAGTTCATTAAATTGTTCAGATATAAAACGGGATGCTAATGGCATTCCTCAAGAAATTCCCAGTTATATGATGAATGCAGCTGTATCGGCCCGACGTAATCGTAAAGGTTCTGATGACCACAGTTTAGATAATAAAGATGATGATCTTGAAAAAACACCCAGAAAAGTTAAAGGGAAAGCGCCAGCTCCACCTGAAGAAAAACTAAAAGATAATAAAACCAATTTTGATGAAATTCAATCAATCAGTGATGCAACAGATGAAATTGAACAACCGAAATGTCTTAAAAAGGATATTGATGATGAAAATGAAGTTGAAACGCGTGTAAATGATGTAAAAGATTATAATTCTGATTCTGATCTTGAACCGGATAATCAGTCATCCGTTAATACGATTGAATTAAATTCAAGTGATATTACAATACATCATGCTGAAGTGAATGATGATCAACGACAAAGTCGTAAAACGGCCAGTACTGGTGATTTAACAAAAATCCTAAAAACACGAAAATTGAGTAGTGGTACACTAGAGCGAGCACAAAGTCTTGATATCACTGATACAGGAATGCCAACGTTGACCAAGAAACGTAAAGGTGGACGCATTGAAGATGTTTTCGATATGCAAGCAGATGAAGATCTATTTGGGAAAGCGGTGATTAATAAAGAGCCCAGATTATCGTTGATTTTGGATGGTTTGAATACTTTCCAAAGGAATCGTTTGAAAAAATCGACCGAATGGGGTAATTTAGAAGATGCGATATTGAAATTAAATCAAGAAGATGAAAATATTGAAAATACGAAATTTAGACTTAACGATAAAAGTGAAGAATTCGATGCTGTCGTTAATAAAATCATTGAAATCAAACGAGAATCGACCGATGCAAATATAATAAATGTCGAACATGAACCACAAATTATAAAAAAACAAGTTAAGAACCAAATTTGGCCATTTACTGATGCTAATGACGATAATAACCAAAAGGATGAAATCGATCAAGCTCCAATTATTGTTGAGAAACAAGGAAAGTTTCCGGTCAAATTGGAAGAAAATCATAGAATACAACAAAGTATTTCGGCTGATAAACGACAACGGAAACCATCGATTTTACATGACGATATAGATGAACCGCATATTGAAATGAAAAAAGCTATTAAACTGGACAAGAATGACCACCTGTTAGAATCTCGATTAATTTCTAAACAGATCTATCCACCATCAATTGATGATGATAGGAATGATGACGATAATCTTGATAAACAATCGATAGAAGAGGTAACGGTGAAATTGATAAATAAAAGCGACGAATCGAAAACGAAATCGAATTATATTGCACTTGCAAGTTATACAACTTTAGTTGATTTAACTAAAAATTTCTTATTTACAGAACGTATAGCTTGTAGTGAAGATGACGATTTTCGTTATTTACCGAAAGTTGAAGAGGACACGAACATTTCTGATGATATCAAAGTATCACGGCATTCTATGGGCAGTTTAGAGCGGCTAAAATCTGAGGATTTTAAAATAAATGTCAGTAATGTTATTATTAATAGTAACAATAACAATATCAAATCAGATGATTTGAAAAATTTAGATATTGTCGAATCAACTGATGATTCGAAAACTGATGAATTATATACAACAGCTCTCGATAACACTATTAAACCGGAAGCAAAAGTTACAATCACAACGCCAGATATCATAAAAAATCTTACAATTACGGAAGCTATGAATACGTTAAATAATGACGTTGTAATTCATGGACCTTCATCATTAACTTTAGAAATTCCAAGAGAATTCGTTGGCGTCACTGAAACAAAATACTCGAAAATAACAAATGACAAAGGAGATGACAATATGAATAAAGATGATTCCGACGATAAATGGAATAATTCATCAAATTCTTCATTAACTTACATAACAGAAATTCAAGTTTTGACACCAAACACCAATAATAACAATAATAATAATACAGCAACAGATAGTTTAACAAATGTTTCCGAAATTGAAATAATACCAACAATTAATTCGAATAATGGTAATAATCGTAATTTAGATAATGATTTTGAAAATTACGTTAAGAATTTCGAATCAACCATACAAAAATTTGAAACTAATCAATTAACAAAAAATATGGAACAGAAAAGTATTATAATAACTGAAAAGATTGATGTTGAAAAGGAATTGCATAAAATCCAAGAGATTGCTGAAGAGCAATTGAAGAAATTACCAGAGATGCGTTTTACAACATCAAGTTATGAATCATCACAATCACCAATAGATAAACAACAAAGATCATCACAACAAATTGAAATATTGCGTTCGAATTTTGAAAAGAGTCCAACGAAATCAACAAAAATCGATACAACCAAATCACGTATACCAATAGCAACAACAACAATAAAAACACCACCAACATCACCAGAACGACGTGATTCGAAAAATCTGGATGCAGAGAATGCGAATGAAATTTTAGAATTGATATCAACAGCTAATATAACAGCACATTCAACACCATTCGTATCGAAAATTAAGCCACCCAATAGCAATAGTAATACTAATAATAATAATAACAATAACAACAACAATGTGACAGTAACATCAATTAGAAATAATTCAAAAATACCATCAGGATTACCAGTATTGAGTAGTAATAGTCGGCCACCAATTCCACCTAGAAAATATCCAGATAATGATAATGTCGTACAAGTTTCAACAAATGGTAGTGTTGAAAGTAGTTTTAAACAATGGGTATTCAATCCAGCTGAAAGTTCAGTCACTAATATTGTTGTTACTGAAACGAAACAACAACATAAATAGAATATTTGCAATTAATGAGTGCTATATTTATTAATTATAAACAAATCCATTATTATTACAATTAATACATAGTGTTATAATTAGAATAAGTTGTATATATTTGTAAAATCTTTACAGAAAAGTTTTATTGTTGGAGATTTATTTGTGTCATTACAATTTTTTTATTTTAAGGAGAATATATAATTTTTTTGTTAACAATCTCAAATGTAAATAATTGTCTAACAACAATGTATACATCTATCAGTAAAATAATATTAAGATATTATTTATAATATTTGTTTTATTCAAGTAATCTTTGAAAGTGTGTAAGCCACCCTACCCCGGTGGGAATATTTCTATGAAAAACTCTGAATAAGTCTGACTAAGACGTTTAGAAGTCTTATTTTCTCTGAAAAACTCTAAGAAACTAGGAAAGTCTGAAAAGCTCTGAAAAAGTCCGATTTTCTACAAAACTTCGGATTCTTCTAGAAGAGTTATTCCGAGTTTCTCGATAGAACTAGCGGAACAAGAAATAAAAGACTTTAAGATTGAATTTACTAGATAATTCACTAGAGCGTCACCACAAAATATTTTATTATTTCAAAAAAACTGAATAATTATTATTCATAGAATATATGATTTGTTTAAGTATGCTAATAATCTCTGAAAAAGTCCGAAAATGTTTTATTTCTTGCTCTGCTAGTTCTTACAAAAGACTGAATAACTCTTCCAGAAGAGTCCGAAATTTCTGTAGAAAATCAGATTTATTCAGGCCGAGTTCAGCTTCCGTCCCTCAAAACAGTTTGTGGGCTGACCGTGTCACAAACGATGCTAAACCGAGAATTTGCGTTCAGCTTGAACATTTAAGGCCGAGTTCAGCTTCCGTCCCTTAAAACAGTTTGTGTGCTGACCGTGTCACAAACGATGCTAAACCGAGAATTTGCGTTCAGCTTGAACATTTAAGGGGGAGAGCGCCCTTAAAGAACGACCCGAATTAAACTGCCGAAATCGGGCGTTTAAACTGAATGTAAAGAGAATATTCGCCGTTAAAATATGTAGAAAATTTAGAAAATCGAATGTATTCGAACTAAATTGATATTAATAATAATATTAATTGATGTTAATATTAATCTTAATTGATATTAGTATTAATACTAACTGATATTGAAGATTTATAAATAATTTCAATGGACAATGATTAGAATAATTAGCAATAAAATCTGCGATAGGTTTCTTGCAAAAAATTATCGAAAGAATATTACTTAATTATAATTAAAAGAAAATCAGTTATTATATTTCATTTATCGAATAGAATAAATGTATATAAAATTTGACCGAAAATTCGAAAAGAAATTAAATTATTATTATTCTCGATAGTAAAGAGTAAGAAGAATAAATAAATAATTAATTAGATATAAATAAATTAATAGAATTTTTATTTTTGGTTCTTGATTATATTTAAAATGTACAAGTGTACGTAGGTAAATATTTGCAAATAATTTCTCTGTATGTGATTCTATCAAAAGAAAATATAATTTTTACGGTGATATTGCAAAATGCACCTAATCGACAACTTTATGGATAAAAATTCGGACCAAACATCCCTTAAATTTACCCTGTTCATGAATAACGCATGCGCCAGACAACGGCAACACGGCATAACAGACTTTTCTTAAACTAAGAAACAAATTCTCAAGCTGAACGCATTCTCATCTGTTTATTCTCTCTTAAATTAAACCGACCTTCAAAGTGGAATAGAATAAGGGACGGAAGCTGAACTCGGCCTCAGAGAAATATTTTCCACAGGTCACCGTTTCCACTGTACGATAAAATCATAGTGAGTTTTTCTCAAATAGAAACTTACAAGAACTTACCTACAACGAAATATATTGGAGTTATCACAGATATGAGAACAAAATGTAAAATGGCCAGAAGCAAACAGGAAAAAATGGAATGAACACGTCGAGACGAGATAAGTGTAAAGAAATTGATCAAAATTAGTAAAAACTAGCGGCAAAAATGATGCCTAAACTGGTTATCATAAACGGAGTAACGAGGTTCAGATAAACGGTAAAAGAGGAAGTAGATAAACTTGCAAAAAAATTGTGTGCAATGGAAACATGGACTACTAATAAGCCACAGATAAATAAATAACATTTCTATTTGATTTAAAATATACGTGAAATGTACAGTGTCTTATAAACATTTATTTTAATTTCATTTCCACACTATTTCGCGTAAGGAATAAGGATGTAGCCTTTTTTCAACCACCGACTAATGCTCATCTGTACGCTTTCATTAACTTTAGCGTTTCTAAAATGGAAATTTCCAAGTGACGTCAAATTTTACTAATAGATAGGGATATTAATGTTAACAAATCATTTTCGGAGAATTATATAAATATCGTAAATAAAAATACAACAATTATCCTATATGTACGAGATGTATCCCTTTATTGTAGTAGTTCCACTTACAGTGCTTATTGTTTATAAAATTAAAATCAATCTTTATAATAACAGCCAATTAACCGTTCAATGATGAATCATTGCTTGACTAATTTACAAACGTAATGAATTTTAAAAATAGAATAGCTAAAGGAAAACCGTAGCAGGATCTACTTTAGATGGGATATCCTTATGAATCAACAAATGGCATTTATTTTCTATTTTATCAGTCTTGTAATACGATAAACAAATTCTAATCACAGATAAGTTATATAAATCAACTATTTCCGGTTATCCTGTAATTATTGAAAAACTATGATAAATTGCAACAGTTCACTAGTCAGTGAATATTGATAGATATTTCTTAGAACCACATCGACTTTCATCTAAATTAAAAATATTCAATCGTATTCCTTACAAATCTCAATATTCAATCTCGATCTCGATTCGTATTTTTGTGAATTTAATTGTTTTTCTAACAGAGCTGAGGTAAATGTGAAATGCAAAACGGAGCAGAATGATTCAAGAAGTTCGCCCTGTAGCCAGTGCTTCCTTCATATGCGGCTCCTCTCAAGTTTTTCTTTGCAAGAACTACAATATTTTTTTTAATTTATTCCTTTTCTCAGTGATTATTCCATTTTTTTTTTAAACTAAAGAGAACAAGTTATTCGTAGACACAATTTTCATAATTATCCTGTTAAACATCAAAATGTTACAATTGGCAAAGTTTTTAAAAATATAAATGGAGATCGGGCTCAATCTATTCTGGTAAACACATTGATCATCTAATTATAAAAATATTATTCTATGAATGATTTGATTTAAATTTCTTGTAATTATTCTTCACTAGAACTGTCATGTGCAATTCTATCTGCAGCTTGTTTTTTCAATGACCATTCAACCACAACAAAACTAATGGTACCTAAAATGGCAAAAACTATCAATATACCCAATTGGCCATAAAGGACAACATTTGAAGCATAGAAGAAGTTCGCTGCCGCTGCAATAGACTAAAAATAATAATTATAAATGAATTATAAAGCATTCCTGGAATTGTTTTTAAAAAAAATAGATAAAAAAAACAAACCTGCGTAAATTTGAAAATAGCAAAAGCTGATGCACTATTTTCAGCATAGACACCGCCTAATATTGAATAGATTTGTGTATTAAAACAGGCATCACCCAAACCTAATAGGAATGAACACAAGATCGCTAATGTAGCATTACTTGTAATAAATGCACTATCATGAGTTTCACCAAATGGTGAATTGTTTGGTAAATTTAAAAAGATTATGAAATAACTGATGATGTGTATAACAAATCCAAAAATTACAATAGGATCTCTGCCCCATTTTACAGTTTTTGAACCAAGTATACCGAAGCAAGCACCTCCTAAAATTATTAATATTTAACTATTTCTTAAGAAGTATTACTAATTTAAGAATTTTAATCACCTAAAACTTCACCTACACCAATTAGAATACCGGACAATCCAACGAGTTCTTTAGGAGAATCAAATTTGTTTGTAAATCCAAGTGCTGGACCATAAACACCACTGAAGAAACCCAATTCAAGCCCTATTTAAATCAACAACAACAAAAAAATAATTCAATAGATTCCATCTAGACATTTTTGATCTAATTATACCTGTATAGAGGAAAGTTATACAGAGTAATAACATATTTCTAGTTACAAACAATTTTCCAGCGCCTTTTAAGGCTTCAACTGGCCCTTGTGGTGTATCAGTCACTGTCGTATAATCTCTAGGTTTTGTTCGTGGTAGTAATATCAGGACAACAAGACCAGCAATTGCTATGCCGGACAATGTCCAAATTACGATTGTACGTGTGCCTTTATCAATGTGACTTTTCCCCATAAAAACAATATAGACAAACACATTACCGACAAACATACTGCAACATAATTGACATTGATAAAACCTTGCAAATAATTGACCTTAATGTATAAAAAAATTTAAGTGGAAGAGATAACAAATGGAACTCGTGCAATGCATTCTAAATTCATTTCCTTTAAATACCATTTCGTTTTTGTATTAATATAATCAATATTATTATAATTATAATTATTTCATTTACCTCATTTGTAGCATTGCCCAGAAGACACCTGAATCTCGAGAAATTGTTGCTTCTGTTGAATTGATTGCAAGGTAATTGCCCTGACCCGTCCAGATCATTGCTGCACCAACTCCAATGATAACACTAACTAGATATAAAAGCCATGTATGTGGTAGCAGAAATGACATTATAAATAATCTGTAAGAGATATTACAAAATTGAAAATCGATTTTTTTTAATTATTTTTTTTAACTTACAAATACGTAACTCCGCCAAATACCATAGCGAAATTTGGACCTATTATACTTATTACTGAGGGTGCCATCCAATTACATAACGACATAACAGCATAAATAATTGCTAAACTGATGTAGCCGTTACCATCAAAGGACTTATCATCATCATAGATACTAGCAATGATGGTTTTCTAAAATTTAAAAACCAAACAATAATATAAGGAACATCTCTTATTAAACCTTGAAAACAAGAAGAGACTTGTTGGTATTATCCGTAAGTTAATTGTGAATATGTAAATGGAAATGTAACTTTGAGGTAATCTTGGAAAAAGCTATGAGCATAATATTTGTTATAAACAATTTGTTCATAGAATTCAGACTGGCGTTCGATATAGGAGATATCAAAGTAAAACTTATAGGTAACATAAGCTTCCAGAGCTAACAACTATGAGCATATGCAGACGATTTACAAAGAATGAAGCCCAGTAGAGACGCCAAGAAACTAACGGGATGGAAACCGGTAGAAACCAGAGACAGAGAAAAACTCCGGAAGGACAACGTCGAAAGCGACTTCAGAGTGTTGGAAGTGAGACGGTGTCCTCTAATTGCTGAGAAGAAGAAGTAACATTGACTACATATCCTTGTATCGAAATTGTTATATGTATAGTGCCACCCTTGGATGAAGAGTGGACAATTTATTTATATTCTATGATAGTCTCCAAGAATAAAAGGTGATAAACCGCTTCCGATATATTTGAAAGATAAGCACGGGGCTTGCAAATTATATCTTAACCCTTTTCTCTGAAAGTTCATACAAAACTAGATTTTAATGAGTTGCTGCTGTTGGTGGATGTTTAGCCGAAACCGGTCCACCATATTGGATTAGAACGTTTAAATTTTTCCCTAATTTCCAGGCCCAACAAGAGAGATGCGAGGAAGCTGCTTGTAAACAAAAACAAACTTTGTATACGATCTCAGAGAAGAGCAACTGTCCCTGTTTTGCCTCCCATCTGCATAAGTATGTATAAACATTTTTATATAGGGGTTCGAACACCCTGGTTTCCCCGGAGCCCATCGAATCTCTCGGCGGGCCTGCCAATTTCTAATATCACTTCACCAAGTATGGACATTTACAACCGTAATAACAAATAGGAAAACATGTGTCTCTTCGAATAACATTAGCTAAATATCAAAAATTATCAAAATCGGAGGTTTCGCCTTCAGTTAATTTACTTGAAACCTTCACTGTAAGTTGAAGGAGTATTAGGCTACTAAGGTTAACGAGTGGATAACAATATCAAATGCCGACTACTGTATTTCTAAAATAATGAAAATGTATTATATGTAAAACATTGTTATTTTTATCACCAACATCAAGAAACCCTGATGTGGTTAAAGATTAGAAAATGTACTTTTTAGTTCAGAACAATGAAAGGTAATTTTTCACATATAATGATGCTTTTATTTCTAATATTTAGTTTACATTTATATACTTTCACATGTTTACTATATAAAATGATAAAAGTCGTAAGCTTGATTTTTTATTTTTATCGCCAAATAATTAAAGGTTTTTGACTTTATACACGAAATACTATATGATTAAAATTCAGTTGACGTATTATTATCATCTTCACATAATCGTTAAAAATATTTGTTTACGAAAACATCATTTCTATTCTTTTAATTTGTTAGTATTTTCAAATCGATTTCTTTTGTAATTTGGATCCGAAATAAAAGTGTAGAATTCAAGTGATTAATTATAACAAAACTTTCACTAGAACTCGAAATTGTATCAAACACCTGTTGATACGAATCGAAATTTACAACAGCAGCGGATTCTTAAAAAAACAAATTAATTTTAATGTAAGTATGTCGAAGATGTTGCCATTTGATAGAACGTCACAATGAAATTCTCTCACTTTTTCCTCAATTTTTGAATACCAACATTTAATTGCTAAATATTGGAGAAATTAAATAGACAAACAAACGATAATAAAATTGCCACATCAATAAAACAATTAATCATTTGTTATAGATAAATACGTAAACAAAAAATATCAATATGAAAATTGAAAAAATAATAATATTGGGAAATAACTAGTGCATTTCTATAAAACCTTGAGTCTTAAAACAAATATAATCGAGAAAACAAATCAAAAATTTGGGTTAATACTTTAGTTATATCATGATCACCATATCGAAAAGTTATTGGTTAGGGAAAATGTCGATGGCCTTTTTTTTCATCTTTAGAAATTCGCTCCAAGCATAAATTGGTGAAATTCTGTGGGTGTTTTTAAAGATTAACAAAATTAATAAGTTCACCAAAATTATTTGATTGAATCGATAAAAAACAATCTGTCATAACGACTGGTTTTTATAATTGCCAACAAAAATTAACCCAGAAAAATTAACGAAAAATTCCATAATCAGTATGTCAACGCCAATTATAGAAAAATAACAATAATTTTTGAAAAAGTAGAACAGTTTATGGACTTATTTTTGAATTCTTTTTGTTTTCATCCAATATAGGCAACATTGAATCACAGATAAGACAATTAAAAATTCTTTGTTATAGTATGTAATAATTTATTTTTTACAAAAAACAACAAATGCTGCCCACACCATTTAGACTTTCACTGTGCTTTGATTTGTTACATTTGATAGATACTTTGAACTTATAATTGAAATTCGTGTTTATAAATTTTTGAATATTACAAATTTTTGTTGCCTATCACAACACTAATAACAAATTTATCGCATGTAATTATTTAACAACAGATTTGTAATTATCGGAAAAAATCTCATTTTAACCTTTGCAATAGGCCGATATCATTTTTTTCACATTTCATTTAGCAATAATTGTGTGAAATAAATCTATTGTAAATTAAATAAAAGGATAATAATTAGATCAACAAACAGATCCTTAAAGAGATAATGATACTTAAAAATAACAATAATTGCTTTGATAAAAAATGTGATAGATTTAAATCTATTTATCAATGGATTGGGAAAATTTTTATAGAAATATAGGCCAACAATAAGGGTAATTATCAAGATAATTAATTCTCTAATAGCTCTCCAATATAGAAAAACAATATAATTTTGTATGTTTAAAATCAATTGAACTAGAAAGGTCGATTTTAAAGAATTTTCCAAACCTTGTACTAAATTATTATCAATTTTCAATTTTATAATGTGAAGTACAATCCTATGACCCATCTTTATAGATAAACAAATTCGTATTTGTAAACATAGGTACATATATGCATTTATTAGAACGTTTTTTTATCAAAACAAAAATGGGCTAGGCGACCTTTTAAATAAACATTCCACTAATCTAGGGAATATCGAGAAAGTCCTTTAGTTCATTTTCTTTCTAACAATTTGACAACAAATTTCTGTCGAATTCAAGTTCAAGGGTACCGATAAACCTTTAATACGGTTTCAAACATTTGAGAAAATAATTCAGACAAGTTTGCGAAATATCCGCCTTCGACATTCTTGTACTTTCTATTATCATTGAAATTTCAATTGATTTGTCATTAAAATTCAATGATTTTACAATTAAAAAAAAGGTGAATTTCTTAACAAAAATTAAAAATGAATATTCTTACCTGTATATTCCCCATTGTTTGGAAAGCAGTAAAAACTAGCATGAAAGCTAGCCCTAATAGTAAAACATTTAGAAAACTTCTATTAAGAGCCATTCTTAAAAAAAAAACTGTTGATATTTTCAACGATAATTATAAATAAATAAAAAAAAACAGCAAATATTCATAAACATTCGCTGTCGCTCCGACTGACGAATTTTTCTGATTTCAAATGCAACCGCGCAAGGATTTTATAGAATTGACATTACAACACCAACGCCACAGAGTGGTTGGTGTTTATACTAATTATGTTCGACGTATATATTTGTTGATCTTGTTGATATGAATACATTATTATACAATTATTAGTTGTTATCATTCAAAAAAATGGTTGAGTTTAATTTATTCAAATTCTGTATAATTATGTGCATGTAATAACGAACGAATACTTATGATTACTTCCTGAATTAACTGCACAAGTATGGATTGATGGGAGGCGGCTCGGTGCTGTTTATAATGAAATGAAGTTAGGTAACTAAACAAATATGAGCGCGAAATTTGAATATTACGAAATAGAATAGTTTTTAAACCAACAAAAAAATAGCTACCTTAAGCTTAACAATTTGCAGGCGCTTATAATTTGTATGAGTATGTCCTTATCAACTATCTCCAACGTTCTTAAATCATTTTAATCGTTGAACTTACTGAGCAGATATTGTTTGGTGCTTGCTTTTGTGCCAAATAACTATAATGTTGCCTAATGCAATGTGGATGCGTTTGTTGTCTGGAATTATTAATGTATTGTTTTTTTTTGTTGCTATTATTAGGTGTTCTGTAGCTTAAATGGCAATCTAGCGTTTATCTGTAGTTCGCTTGTTCCTTTGAAGGGATTATCGTAAAAACCTATTGGATTAAGAAATTATTTTAAGCAAAACTGATTTGTCGACCTTTTAAATAAATTTTCTAATATATCAGGAGAATATTGATATAAATTTGGGTTTATGTATCTATCTATCTATCTAGTACAAGTTCAAGTTTATATCAGTCAATAAATTGTTGACACGATATAGGGAATGATTATTTAAATTTTTTTTGAAAAGAATTCAAACAAGTTTGCGCAATATTTATATTCGTCTTTGCACTTTCTGCTATTATCACTGAAATTTCAATAAATTAATCATTAAAATTCAAAAAAGTCTAAATTGGAAAAACAATTAATTAGAAATTCAAAATGTTTGAAAGCCATGTTGTAAAAACTATCGAACTAAAACCTGGCGTGAAAAAAGAACTTTTTTAAAAAACGTCTTGTGTTAGCCACATTTTTAGCTTTTGCAAGTTACTAATTAATAAAATTATTCAACGGAAGGTAATAATGCTTAGTTAATACTTGCTGTATCATTAGAACAGAGTTGACGAATATTAAAAACAACTTTTAATGCTCAGTGCAATTTATTGATAGCATTGATAATATTTGAACTGGTGCTTTTACAATATTTTCATATAATTGTTAAGCAACTATTTAGTAATTATGTGTTAGCTGATTTCTTTGCCGAAGTACAGCAAAATATGACCATGAGGAACGAACAATCTACAATTATTTTTATATAAATTCAACGAAGTTTTGTTAGAAGTAGTTAAGAACTCACTTTGCCAAAAGTTGTTACTGAAAGGACAAAAAATTTTAAAGCTTTAAATTCAATCGGTCGTTGTGTTCGCATCATAACAAACAAAATATTCTTTTTAAAATCAAGTGGAGCATGTATCCAATCAGTTTCATATATAGCATCCGATATCTTCACACTCTACGATATTTATAATTTGTAGAAATGGGGAGATCAACAATTTGTTTAATTAAATTTTACCTCAACTGAAGCTTCTTGACCGAACCAACAATAAATAAAGATTTGTATAAAAATTGCATTTTGATAACAAAAAATTGTCATAAACTCACTACTGAATGGTTGAACCTAAAATTATCATAGTAAGTATAAAAGCACTTGGAAATGAAAAAAAAAGACGAAAATGTTACCAAAATTAACTGCATCATACTCATGACAATAGTTAGAATGGTTGCTATAAACTGTATAAATATTATTGGATCAATAATATTATTGCTTGTTGCTGCAAATCTTAAAATTTCTTTGTGATAATTTACTAAATCGATGAGAGTATTATTCATATTTTTGTATACTAATTCTTGAGATAATTCTGTTGATACATTATCATCCAGTTCACCATTTTTAATAAGACGTTCCTCAGTAATTTTGTACATGTTTTTTAAATTGTTACTTAAAATCTTACATTGAATTGCAGTACTCATAATAATGTACACTAAGAAAAAATCTAACAAAACATTAGCTGATGCACAATAAGTAACAGCGATAACTTGATAAATATATGTCAATTCATAATATGGCGATTTTGTTGAATCGTACGGATACCAAGAAATAAATGGTAATCGACCCTCTTTATAAAGACCATCTAAAAGTGGGAAAATTGCCCAGAATACCATTGTTATTGTAACATCAATGGAAGTTACCCACAATATATACTTCCAAACTTTTGTAGATTGTTTAATAATCAACAAATGGGCTTGTGTTTTCGGTTTAAATAATTCCTGATCAAGTGTTTTGATTAACCCTTTAACTTTACGAATATTCAGTACAAAGAACATCCATTTTGTAGCAGCTACAAGTTTTTCTAATACAACATAAAGATCTGATGCCATTAAATACAAATCACTATAAATGTATTGGAGATTGTAGATTTGTGTGAATGCATCCAAATATATTAATATAAATAATAAAAAAGATGCGTATATTTGATAAAGAATCCTGTTATAACTTTCACTATTTGGCCAAAGCCCAAATAATCTTAGGATGTAGAAGTTCATAAACAGGGGTTTAGATAGTTTACTATCGAGAGAAACATCAAATTTTTTGATAAAATTATCCATTTCTTATTAAATAAATGAGCAGTATCTGCAAAAAAGATTAACTATTCCATGAAATTTAATTAAATATGTCATACTTATTTCTACAGACACTCACCCGAAACTACTGGAAACTGTTCCTTTTCAGTAAAACTTGGCCTAGATATAGTACGTTCAAATAATTAAAATTTCCAACTTATCAATAAAAATGAAAGACATGTCTAAATAAATTATTGAAAAACTTTCAAACTAATTGTAATCAATATAGTATTAATTACAGTTGGAAATTTAAATAAGCTCATTAACAGTATATAAATAGAATACCATTTCAATAATTCAATATATGTACGCATTTACATGTGAGCATCAATAGATTTACTTATTATTTTCGCAATTTGGTGATTACCGATAACTTATTAAGCTCGCCACACACACACCAATTTATCGACAGGAAACTTGATGTGGATGAATTTATCGATCGACATCTATTGATGAATTCAGTTTACTAAATGATAGAAGGAATTATTATCCATTCTTAATTGATTTTTTGAATTCCTTTAGTTCATTTCATTCTAGATAGTTCACTTCACATGTGAAAATTTTCTTTTGTTAAGCCAATCTGTCCATTTTCTTTCCAAGTAGAAAGTTAGTATAATTAATTTAAAAATTGAAGTTTGACGATGCATGATATTTACATTAAGTCACTGATATCTAAGGTCACTGATTACAAGATTAATTGAATAAACCTGTCGATAAATCGAACGGTGTATGTGGCACTTTAGTGACGTACAACGGAGTATCGTGTTATCTTCAGCAATGCCGTCAAAGACTTAATTAGTTAAGCCAATATATATATATATATATATATATATATATATATATATATATATTGTTGTTTCCTATGATACGTTCAGCTTTTTTACAATCTCATTTATTGGTAGAAAAAATAAAAATTCTTTTTAACATTTTCAAGTGACATACAAGGATTGATTGGCAGGGTGCGCGACGAATACGACATCTGACGGTTGCATTAAATCATGCTCTAGTACTTGAGTGTTGTAATGAGGACAGTACTAAATGCAAAAGCTATTTAATTCTGTTCAAATTTGAGTCAAATGAGGATTGAATCTGAAATATATGAGGAATTAAGCGTTCGATTGGATCCTGAGAAATCAGGTTATAGTTTTTATGATTAAATATTCTTTGTTTCAGAATAGAACATGTTGAAATGTTTCCTTTAATTTACAATATATGACGCTGCTCATTCAACTGTTTACTTTTTCTTCTTCTTCTTCTTCTTTATTTTTGTTAGAACCTGTTTCGTTTTCAGGCATACTTATGGCGTTTCGGTTTATGTGGTGTCCCAATCCATCTCTTTAATGGTCTTCCGAGATCTGTTTTTCCTGCTGGCTTCTGGTCTCTTGCTATTTTAATTACACTTTCCTCGTTGGGTCTTTAAACGTCCTCGTTCCATTCCCCTGGCTCTAGCCGTCCTTGGTTTTTCCACTATCGTTCTTAATGTATTTATTTCATTTGTTTAATTTTACTTACTTCAATGCCCGCTGGGACAGTTGTGAGGTAGCTCGATTAGATTTACAGCTATCACTGCCGGTCTCAACCCCGAAAAAACGAGAAGGGTTTTGGTGGGTCAGGTCAGCAATCTACCCACTTTAAAAGAAACAGTCGCCCAAAAAACTACGCATAGCCTCCGAGATGGAACGGCCAAATTGACGACGATTAAAAGTTTGAAAAACAGCAAAGTACCTAGACTCGGAACTTGAAATAATGGATACCGGAGCAAGAATCAAGAAATACTAGTAGAAATTGTGGGAACGAGCATAAACATAACGAAAGAGTCAAAGCTGTAGAGGCAAAGCTGTTACAAGAAAAATTTCAACCACATATTGAAGACATAGATTATATTAGTGAAAAAATACTGAAGGTTATGCTAAAAATAGAACAAATATTTACTAATCATCAATATCTATGCTTCGTACTCATCGAAATCAAGGCAAAATAACAGTTCTGTGAGGAACTGGAAAATTATATTGTTATAATGCTTCCTAATCAACAGAGTGTTTACTTTTATAAATATATTTGTTGTTATTGGTATTCGTTATTATAAACAACCAGTAATGCTCAGTGGAATTTATTGATATCATTGATAATATTTGGATTAGTGCTTTAACAAAACTTTTATATAATTGAGAAGAAACTATTTAGTAATTATCTAGGTGTTGGCTGATTTTTTTGTCGAAGTACAGCAAAATATGACCACGAGGAACGAACAATCTACAATAAAACTTTATATAATTTCAACGAATATTTGATGAATTCAATTAACAAAGTACCTTGCTAAAAGTATCAACTGAAAGGACAAAAAATTTCAAAGCTTTAAATTCAATCGGCCGTTGTGTTTGTACCATAAAGAACAAAATGTTTTTTTTTAAATCATGTGGAGCATGTACCCAATCAATTTCATATATAGCATCGGATATTTTCCCACTCTAAGACGTTTATTAGATTTTATTAAGATGGAGAGAAAACTTTCAATAATTCAATATTACCTCAACTAAAACCTCTTGGCCGAACCAACAGTAATTGAAGATTTGTGCAAATATTGCATTTTGATAACAAATGATAGTCATAAATTCGGTGGTAAATGGTTCAAGCTGGAATTATTATAATATTAGATGAAAATCAAAAAATTATTTAAATGTTACAAAAGTTAACTGCACCATACTCATAACCAGAGCCAGGATTGTAGCTACAAATTGGATAAATACAGTCGGATCAATAATACTATTGCTTATTGCTGCAAATCTTAGAATTTCTTTGTGGTAATTTACTAAATCGATGAGAGTATTATTCATATTTTTGTATACTAATTCTTGAGATAATTCTGTTGATAGATTATCAGACAGTTCACCATTTTTAATAAGTCGTTCTTCAGTAATTTTGTATATGTTTTTTATATTGTTACTCAAAATCTTACATTGAATTGCTGTAGACAACATAAAGTATACTAACAGAAAATCTAACAAAGAATTAGCTACTGCACAATAATTAACACTAATCATTTGATAAATATATGTCAATTCATAATATGGTGATTTGGTCGAATCGTAAGGATACCAACAAATAAATGGTAGTCGTCCCTCTTTAGAAAGACCATCTAAAAGTGGAAAAGTTGCCCAGAATACTATTGTTATAGCAGCATTAACAGAATATATAAACAAAATATATTTCCAGACTTTTACATATTGTTCAATAATCAACAAATGAGCTTGTGTTTTTGGTTTAAACAATTCCTTATCCAGTTCTTCAACTAATTGTTTAATTTTACGAATATTTAGTGCAAAATACATCAATTTTATATCAGCTATCAGTTTTTCCATTACAACATAAAGAACTGAAGCCAATAAATTGAAATCATGATAAATATATTGGAGATTGTAGATTTGTAAAAATACATCCAAATATAATATTATGAATATTACAAAAATCACGTAAATTTTATAAAGAATCTTATCATAACTTTCACCATTTGGCCAAAATCCTAATATTCTTAAAATATAGAAATTCATAAATAACGGTTTAGATAATTTACTATCGAGAGTAACATCA
The DNA here is from genome assembly GCA_028455855.1 of Meloe dianella. Taxonomy (NCBI): domain Eukaryota; kingdom Metazoa; phylum Arthropoda; class Insecta; order Coleoptera; family Meloidae; genus Meloe; species Meloe dianella. The sequence goes on along the minus strand of JAPTHL010000054.1, from coordinate 1,552,908 downwards.
AATTTTTTGAGAAACTTCTCCATTTCTGATTAAATAACGATCAATGTCTGAAACAAATATGGATTAACTCTAAAATAAATATAAATTAAACATTTCATACTTGTGTCTACAGACGCTTACCTGAGACTACAGCAGACTGTTTCTCTCCACGACAACTTGGAATATTTAGAATACGTTAAAATAGTTAAAATTATCCATAATACCAATAAAAAAGTTACAGACTGGTCTAGATACATTATTTAATTAGTTTCAAACTAATTGTATTCAATATGGTATTAATTACAGTTGGAATTTTAAATAAGCTCAATATGAGCTTTTCAAATTGTCACTTTTCAAAAACAAGGCTGGTATTATTTCTTATCACTTCAACAATTAGATTATCATTGATAAGTTATTAGATAGTAGAGTACAAAGGAGTACAGCAATGTTGTCGAAGACTCACCAATCGACATATTTATTTTTTGCCTAATAAAAGCAGTAATTAATAATTATTCCAGTAGAAATTATAAGAAACGTTCAAATTTTGCTTTAATTGAAAATTTTGTACTTATATGTTCCATTTTCTTTTTCTATCAATTACTGATAAGAATGAATATGATAAGCAAAAATCTTCCAAATTAAACATGCAAGCATCAGATTGTTTTTTTGTCTTTTCCAGTCATCAAAGGCAACGGTAAATACAGAATCTCAAAACTGGAGAAAATTTAATTCGTGTTCGAAAAAAAAAGAAATTTCGACTACGAAGCAAGAAGGGAATCTACAAATGTTGCTATGTAGTAATTTAGTAATTGATTAAATTTTTAATCCATTACTTGAACAAAAAATGTGAAAATCGAATTTAGTAACTTTTCAGTTTTCTATATTTTTTTAATCCAAATAAATTCTGTAATTTCGCTGTTAAAATTTATGATAAAAATTCAGTAATTGCTTTTACTGCAACTGCAGTGGCCGTTACATCAGCAAATTGAAAGTAATATAGAACTAGTTCGCCACTATATACGGACAAGAGGCTAATTTGTTATTTACCGAACATCAAATTTCGGAATTAATTGAATTTATCCACTTAATTAATGAAATTGCCTACTCTAATGCTAGAAAAGTAGAATTTAAGTTTTGTAAAAATCTCGTTTCTACTAAAGCTCTAATTGAAAGTACGACTACTACTGTTATTCATCATGAATGATGCTATTCATTCGATTGTTTCTAATGCATAATTAAAACAACTTTTAAGGCTCAGTGCAATTTATTGATAGCATTGATAATATTTGAACTGGTGCTTTTACAATATTTGCATATAATTGTTAAGCAACTATTCAGTAATTATGTGTTGGCTGATTTTTTTGTCGAAGTACAGCAAAATATGACCATGAGGAACGAACAATCTACAATTAAACTTTATATATTTTCAACGAATATTTCGTAGAATTAATCAACAAATTACCTTGCTAAAAGTATCAACTGAAAGGACGAAATACCCAAGAGCTGTAAATTCAATCGGTCGTTGTGTTTGTCCCATAAAGAACAAAATGTTTTTTTTTAAATCAGGTGGAGCCTGTACCCAATCAATTTCGTATATAGCGTTAGATATCTTTTCACTCTAAGAGATTTATATTTTATTAAAATGGAGAAAATGAAGCTTTGAATAAATGAATATCACCTCAACTAATACCTGCTGACCGAACCAACAGTAATTGAAGATTTGTCCAAGTATAGCAATTTGATAACAAACGATAGTCAGAAATTCGTTAGAGGATGGTTGAAGCTGAAATTATCATAGTGTTATAATAATTGAAATGGAAAAACAAGAAAATTTTACAAACGTCAACTGCACCATACTCATAACAAGAGCTAATATTGTAGCCACAAATTGGAGAAATACAATCGGATCAATAATACTATTGCTTGTTGCTGCAAAACTTAGAATTTCTTTGTGATAATTTACTAAATCGATGAGAGTGTTATTCATATTTTTGTATACTAATTCTTGAGATAATTCTGTTGATAGATTATCAGATAATTCACCATTTGTAATAAGACGTTCTTCAGTAATTTTGTACATGTTTTTTAAATTGTTACTCAAAATCTTACATTGAATTGCTGTACACAACATAAAGTACACTAACAGAAAATCCAAAAGAGAATCGGCTACTGAACAATAAACAACACTAATTACTTGATAAATATACGTCAATTCATAATATGGTGATTTGGTTGAATCGTACGGGTACCAAGAAATAAATGGTAACTGTCCGTCAAAGAATGGAAAAACTGCCCAGAATATCATCAGTAATGTAGTATCAACAGAATAGATCAATAATATATGTTTCCAAGGTTTTAGACATTCTGCAGTAATTAACAAATGGGCCTGTGTTTTTGGTTTAAACAATTCCTTATCCAGTTCTTCAACTAATTGTTTAACTTTGCGAATATTGAATGCAAAATACATCAATTTTGTATCAGCTACCAGTTTTTCCATTACAATATAAAGAACTGAAGCCAATAAATTGAAATCTTGATAAATATATTGGAGATTGTAGATTGGTAAGAATACATCCAAATATAATATTATGAATATTACGAAAATCACGTAAATTTTATAAAGAATCTTATCATAACTTTCACCATTTGGCCAAAATCCTGATAACTTTAGAATATAGAAATTCATAAACAGCGGTTTAGATAATTTACTATCCAGAGAAACATAAAAAATTTTAAAAAAATTATCCATTTCTGATTAAATAAATGAGCAGTATGTGAATCGAAAATGGATTAACTCGATAATAAAAATTATTGAAACATTTCGTACATGTGCCTACAAACGCGCACCTGAGACTACTGCAAACTATTTCTCTCTACGACAACCACTTATTCATCCTATAAAAAAAAAGTTACAAAGTAATTATAATCAATATGGTATTAAAAACAGTTGGACATTTAAATAAGCTCAATATGACTAACGTACAAGTGGACTCAACAGTATTGTCGAAAAGACTGGAATATCAAAGAAACTATTTCAAAGGCAACGGCAGTGATGGAGAAACTATATTAGAAGATAGCAGGTACGTTTATTAAATATTTTATTAGATACCGTCAATTATATCGAACATTTTACCATTCCATGTAGAGTTTGTAAAACACAAGGTCTCGTATTGTTCTACTTTGATGTAAGTTAAAGATGTTTTTCATACACTAGTCGACGTCTTTTATTTTTTGCCTTTTGAAACCTGCAATCGATAATTTATAAAGTGGCAATTATAATAAACGTTCAATTTTGCTTGTCATACCATCAATTTATTTGGTTTATTAAAATAAATCTAAAAAAGATTCAGTCATACCCGAATAGCAAAAATGAATACTAAAAATAAGTAATAACATATTTCTAATTACCTGACCAATATAGATAATTGCAGAATGCAGCACCAATTCCAGTGTTTAAAAACCAACTAAGTGGTGTCGTAAATGGCATTAAAAACAATCTTCGAAGTATATTACAACGCATAAAAGTGACGTTTGGTAGCCCTTCCATAACTTACGGCTCCATTTGAACCTTATTAATATAGTCGTATTTTTAAGGGTGCCATTCAATTGCTTAAGGACATCATAGAGGTTAGTAATAATAATTAAATAATGATTATAATTTCAATGATAATTTACTAAAATGTGAAAATCACTCAATAATAAACTGAGCATATTTTTTCGATGTGTCTATTTTTGCACTGAGTGTGCAGAAATGTAACAAAGTACCTGCCTCTAAAGACAACAATCAACAAGCAGTGGGATTCATAAAACAGAACAAAATAATTCAGATCACTCTCAACAGTTTAAATTAGTTAAAATTAGATTAGATTCGATTAGATTGAGGCATCTGTTTCGTCAAAATGAAAATACAATAAGAATCAATTCGTATAATATTAACTACAAGGGCAATCGGATTGTAAATCCAATACTTTTACCGATCAGATAACCAGCCCATTGAGCCCACTCCTGCGATGATAAAAGGCTTAGAGTCAATCCGAGGTATTTTGCTTGTATAAACATTCTCTTTTTTTAAATAAAGATAAAAAATTGGGGGACCCACTTTGATTTTCTGTCTTCGGGCCTTGAATTTGAAATTACGCTACCGCCTTTTATATATTTTTTCAAGTATTTCTTCTTCTCTTGAAATCTTTGCCGGCTTTACTCTCCTGTCGCCTGTGCCTTTCTGTTGATGATTATTTGTAGAGGCGGCATGAATACGAAATGTTTGAGAGCCACTGTCTTGAATACTTCTAAAGGAAGCCGAGTGCTAAAGAAATTAATTATTATTCTGAAATTGAATATTTGTAAGTAATACTATAAAGGAGATATTATTGCAGTCTGCAACATTTACCGTATTTGACGGAGAATAAGACGTCCCGGACGATAAAAGGCACCTCAAATTTATAGGACAATTTTGTGGAAAAAAGTTTTTTGAGGTATATTAAAGTATTTTCAAATTCTTATGTGAATAATTAAAAACAAATTCATCGATTTCATTTTCAATACTTTTATCACATGAAGATTTAAAGGAAAAACGCATTCATTAACGGAAAAATTTATTTGAAAACTAAATATTATATCGAAAGTTTCTTAACAATATTTTTATGTTATTCAATCAAATGTTGTATATGTAATTTAATTACTAAATGAATTAACAATATTACAAACGACTTCATACTAAATATCATAATATAATGAACAATAAAATGAACAGTCTAGAATGTTACTTTCGGACCATAGGAGGCTAAGACGCACCCCGATTTTAAGGTCGATGTTTCTCTGTAAAAAAATCCATCAATTTATAAAAATCAAATCAAAAAATTGTTTTTTTTTTAATATTAGAGGAAATATTATTTGAAATAAAGGAATTAATATATTTGACAAACATTTATTGCACCATACTCATAACAAGAGCTAATTTGTAGCTACAAATTGAATAGTCGGATCAATAATACTACTGCTTGTTGCTGCAAATCTTAGAATTTCTTGATGCTAATTTACTAAATCGATAAGCGTATTATTCACCATTTTTAATAAGACGTTCCTCTGTAATTTTGTACATGTTTTTTAAAGTACACTAAAAAGATATCTAAGATTGAATTAGTTATCTTACAATAAGTAACAGCGATAATTTGATAAAGATATGCCAATTCATAATATGGTGATTTTGTTGAATCGTACGGATACCAAGAAATCAATGGTAATCGACCCTCTTTATACAAACCATCTAAAAGTGGAAAACTTGTCCAGAATATCAATGTCATTGTAACATCAAGCACAAACAATAACAAAATATATTTCCAGACTTTTACATATTGTTTAATAATCAACAAATGAGCTTGTGTTTTTGGTTTAAACAATTCCTTATCCAATTCTTCAACTAATTGTTTAATTTTACGAATATTTAGTGCAAAATAGGTACATCAATTTTATATCATCTATCAGTTTTTCCATTACAACATAAAGAACTGAAGCCAATAAATTGAAATCATGTAAAATATATTGGAGATTGGAGATTTGTAAAAATACATCCAAATATAATATTATGAATATTACAAAAATCACGTAAATTTTATAAAGAATCTTATCATAACTTTCACCATTTGGCCAAAATCCTGATAACTTTAGAATATAGAAATTCATAAACAGCGGCTTAGATAATTTACTATCGAGAGAAACATGAAATTAAAAAAAAATTATCCATCTCTAACCAAATAAATGAGCAGTATCTGAGAAGAAGAGGATTAACTCTATAATAAAAATTAATTATACAATTTATCCGTATTGACACTCATTCGAGATTACTTGAAACTGTGTCTTTTCAGGGACAATTTGGACTAGTTAAAATACGTTAAAATAATTAACGTACTTGAAATTTTCCAAACTACCAAAACAACGTTACACCCTTGCCTGTAGAAATTATTTAATAAGTTTCAAACTAATTCCAATCAATATGGTATTAATTACTAGCTAGAAACAATGTTAAAATAGTGTTGTTGAATATTTTATTGCCATCAATTATTTGAACATTATTTGAGTGTTTAAAACATAACGTTCAATATTCGTTACCTTCAATTAATGTTAAAGATGTCTTTCAATTTTTAGCTATTGATACCTAACGAAAAAACAATCATTAATTCAATAATAAAACCATTAAAACATTACAAAATCAGATTCAAATTAAAGAAAATATAAAAATCGACAGATATACCGATAGATAGAATACACTGTATATGCGATTTTGATATTTGAATTTGGCGCATTTTGTACGTCACGAATCTTCGTTTGTTTATTTACCTTGTAGATCAATTTGAATATTTTAAGATGTTGATTCATATTTATTGTAAACAATACGCTGTACAGGAACTGTAATTATAAACAAGAAATGTCTAAATTTCCATTTGATACAATAATCGTTCTATTTTGATTGTTTAGTTATGTGTGGAGAATTAATTTTAATCGATTGCATCATTTGTACGATGACGGTATGCGAGAGTGTGTTCGTTCACTGTTCGAACGAGTTCATTTTTTAATTTGACACATCTCACAGGCAACCAACTTAACGAAACGAATTAACCAATCAGCGTAGAAAGTGATGTCGCTTGTGTTACATCGTCTTTTTATTTTTTGTAAACTTTGTGATATTCAGGTAATTATTAAAAAAAATCAAGTTCTTTTCGTAAATTCTAACGGTGTCTAATCGAAATGATCGAAATTTCTGATTGAGATCGGTATTTATCACAATTTACATTTGCGGAAACGGAGAATTTGTTGAATTTTCCATTTTAAAATACAGTGGAAACAAGTGAAATGGAAAGTGATGTCTGTTTTGTTAATCAGAAAATGATCTCATCATTGTCAATGTGAAATAATAATGTTGTGTGATTTATTAAATTCAACCAACAATATCTAATCATTAAGTTTTAAATATGAAGAAACAATTTTTCCGTGTTAAACAGCTCGCTGATCAGACTTTCCTCAAGTAAGTTCGATTCTATTCAATCATTTTTCGTGTGTCAATTTGATTTAGATGAATAATTTACCAGATTTCCAATTTTTAATCAATCATATAGACTGATACCGATATCGCTTATCGTGTTGTCTCAATAAAACAAACAATTCATAAATAAATAAATGTTATACTACTTCTGTATAAATTTTGAGGTTACTTGCCTCTTCCAAATATCTCCACCCTTGACTTATCTTTTTGTGCATTATCAAATCTATTATATTATATATAAATGGTTATATATTGTTGTAAATTATCACAATAATATAATCAACTCGATAGTACTTATTCTATTGTCGTATAATTTAAAAATTGGTTGAGTAATTTCTATTTGTCTCCTTATAGGGCTGATAAGAGTGAAGTATTGAATCATGAAGAACTGCATATTGCCGATCAAAAAATTGAATATTTACGTACTGCTATTACAGCAATTACAAAACGAATTCCTGTACTACAAGGAAATGATACAGAAAAACGGATGGTATGTTTTCTCTTCAAAAAAAATTCATATATAAAAACTGTCTTGAAATTTAGGTAACCAGTTATACACAATGACATTTCCGCATTCATTTCGAAATAATAGCAATTAAATGTAATCAGGGCAGAAAATAATAAACATTAAAAGTAACACAAAGTAGTTAATCACAATTAGAACTGATAATTTTAGGATTCAAATAAATTTTTTTATTTTCACAAGAAAATAGCGGAAACAAAACTAAATATCTTGTGAGTTTTAGTGAATTAATAAAGGGAGTTAACGGTAAAGCGAAGCTACAAACTTTGTCATTACTGATCATAAACAATTCACATCGGTTTACATTCAAAGCAAAACCAATTTGTTTTTCTTAAAGTAAAGAATGTATCAATAATTTGATGCTTATTATAATTTTAGAAAAAAACGATTGAATATCAGTTGGCACAAGTATTCCACGAGCAAGGCAACAAGGATCAAGATGGTGAAAGTAGTTTGTTTCAAGATATTTTACGAGACTGTGGTTTAATTGAACAAGCTTTAGCTAAAGAATATGCTGATCATGAAAATAAAGTTGAAGATTTAGTTGGGAAACCACTTCAAGAATTACTTGAAAACGAATTTCCTGGCATATTAAAAACTAAAAGGGCTTTATCAAAATATATTCTTGATAAAGATTCAGCTAGCAATAGATATCATGTAAATTATGAAAATTATATACGAAACATTAATGATTTAATTTGATTTGGTTTGATTGAATTTTTAGGCTACAAAAAAAGAAGCTTTGAAAGAGGATATGGATGAAGCTGATACCAAAGTTGAACAAAATCGTGATCTTTTAGCTCAAGAGATGTTCAGTTTGTTGGCTAGACAAAATGAATTAGCATCTTATATATTGCAATTATTAAAATTACAAAGAGGCTATCATGAAAGTGCCTTAAAAAATTTAGAAGGAATAATTCCTGAATTAGAACGAAAAATTGGTAAAACTTAAAAAATAAACAACAATTAAAAATATTAATTGTATTTTTTAATTCTAGGCGATAGTGCTGAGAGACGTGTTTTTGGTATTCCATTAAAAGAACATTTACGTGTAACAAAACGTAAAATTGCGTTTCCAATAGAATTTTGCATAAATCAATTAGAGAAATTTGGTATGTCCGAAGAAGGCCTGTTTCGTGTTGGTGGTGGTGTTTTACGTGTAAAACGTTTAAAAGCTGCTATAGATTCACGTTGTTTATGTCATGTTATACCAGAATATCGTGATCCACATATACTTGCAAATATTTTAAAATTATATTTACGTGAATTACCTGAACCTTTACTAACATTTGAATTACATAATAAATGGATGCAATCAATGCATTATCCTGAGGAACATCGTTTACAAGTTGTTAAAAATTTAATTGGACAATTACCACAAGAACATTGTGATAATTTAGCATATTTAATACAATTTTTAGCGAAATTATCACAAAATCATGAAAATAAAATGACTTCATCTAATATTGCAATTGTTTTTGCACCAAATTTATTATGGGATAAAAATGAAGAAAGTAATATGAATATGGGAAATTGTGCAACTGTTAATATGTTGGTTGAGATGTTTATTAAAAATGTTGATGATTTGTTTCCACATCCTGTTACTGATTTTGTTGATTTACCATTATATCTTTTACATGATGACGATGATGATAGTAGCAATAAAACAGACAATTATAATAAAGAAACTAATAATGTTGAATTGAATATTAGTATGGAAAGTATTCAGTTCGATAATTCGCGCGACAGTCCTAAGCCTAATTCACGTAAAAAGAAACCAGCTGCACCAGTTCCTCCTAGTGTTTTAAGTAAAACAGATCAAGATATAACAAATGAGAAAAATCATCTTACATCTAGTTATCCATCTGGTAGTTCTACATTAACACGACCACAAAAACTAAAAGATACAACTAAAGTGAAAACATCAGTTGGTACAAATACTGATGATGAAATAATAACAATGATAAGACGACCAAGTTTAAGTCGTTCAAATGAAACGCACAAATCTAGTGAACCAAAAGTAACAAATCTAGTCAATGTAGATATAAAGAATAGTGGTCAAATGATTAAAACAAAATCACAACAACAACAACAACAACAGCAACAATCAACTTTAGCACAAAATTTAAATAGTGATAAAAATTTTAAAACAACAGTAACCCATCAAATTTATCAAACAGATGACAATAAAGATCAAAATAATAAACCTGTTGCAGCTCCACGTTCATTAATACTTTTTGATTCTGAACGAAATAATATCGTTACACGTACACCATCAATGAAATGTGATTTGATGACAAAATCAGAAAGTGAAATTTTAAATGATATTGTTTTACGTCGACCAGATGTATTGGAAAGAAACCATCATAAACCTGAAGTACCAGCTCGGCCAGCTTCGCTTATGAAACGTGCTTCCGTTGACTCGCATTTAGATACAACAGTTCATAGAACCCAATGTTCATATAGTAGTGTTGCTAATAAACAACAACCCAGTATTGTTAATTTACAAAATCGCAATGAAAAATATCAGCCAGGTCATGACAATCAAATTGCTGAAAAAGAGAAATTCCTCGGCCATCAACCCGATAAACATGCAATTGTATCAAATCCACGAACAAGTCTGGAAGTTAAATTTGGTGATGTAAATTCAAATTGTCCAATGAATAAACCAGGATTACCACCGAAAATGCCTGAAAAATTGAATAAATCTAGTGAAAAATTACATATAACAATGAAATCAAATGAAAAATTAAATGAAACGAGTGAGAAATTTAATGGAAACCAAAAGCCTAGCCATACTCGTACTAGATCCGATGGGAATTTAGTGGATTTAACTATTGGACATATAGGACATCATTCACATTCATTGGCACAAACACCACCATCACCGAGGAGTTTGAATAAGCCAACACAACCACCGCCTCCGCCTCCTGTTAATTTCGTTAAAACTAAAAGTGATTCAGATAGTACTGATTTATAATTTTCCTTTTTTTATTATTTTTGTTTTGCAAATTTTTAGCAAATTGTTCTAGTGAAATGGTGATGTTTTTCTTGGAAAAATTTCCAATTGTTATACATTTTATTAAATAGATTAATTAATTATAGTTACTATTTGAACTGAAAGTTGAAATTTTAACAATTATTACAGTTAATGAAAAATTTAATTTATTTAAAATTATATTCACTAGACAAAAAATATATCATTTATAGCTAGAGAAAAACAAATTATAACATTACCTTTTATTTGTACTGTTCAATATTAATGCTTTAAAAACAAAACATTACAAAATAGAAACAAAAATACACTGACTTGCATTATAATTGTTTTTATAAGTCATATTATTAGTTATATTTTGAGGTAATTTTGATATTTTCATTTTATCAAAACGTGCTACCAGTTTTAATAAAATCAAAACCGTCAATGGAAAATTGATTTGTCAATTCTCAGGCCTATACACAATGCTCTTGGTTTGATTAACTGTAAAGTCCATCGGATGGGCTTAGAAAATAGCTCAATATGCAAGGGATGCAGCATTGAGTACTGACTGCGTTGCTCCAGCTAATACTAGGCCCACCCTAATCACAGGGCTAAATGGGCGGGCTGTAGCACAGTTTGATGGCTATGGAGACCAGAAATTTATATTTTTATTTGCTTATTGATAAAATAGTTCTGGAACTTTTGTAAAACTTCACCGATCCCCCGTTCCTGCTTCCCCACCAGTGTACTTTCTTATGAAGATGGGCACATTATTGCTAGTAGCCCACGGGATCCAAATATCTTAGGACGGCCCTGGCTAATACTAGAATTAGCGAAGATTGCACAATGGGAACTTGTTGTCGAGGGACATCCTCCATAAAGAATCCAGAATAGCCTTCGTCAAAAAGGGTCCCCACAAAAAGTGAGTAATTGATTTATTTATAAAAATCATTTATGATCTGTTCTAATTTTAATCGCGTAAGTTGATCTTATGGATTTTTCTTTTCCGTGTGAAAAGTAAGCGCCAAACAAAAACAAAATATCTATTAGCACACACATGTTAATATTTCAATTATTCTCATCATAAAGCCCCCCCCACATTACAAACTTTTATGATGTATCCACATGGACTATACATTCGGAAAGAGCCATTTGTTTGATAATATGAGGACATAAAGGGACTAAGTTGAGTTATGTTGTGGAAGAGGAAGTTGAAAAAAGTTTATATGAATGAAAAATGTTTTAAAAACCATTGGAACCATAATCTAAAAAAAGACAGACAGACAATCAAACAGAGAGAGAATGAATATATAGATAATGAGAAAAGTAGATGAAATTCCGTTCAACTAGCAACTCAAGTGTAATAAAATTAATAACAGCACCAACCAGCAACATTACTTTTTTTCGTAACTTTATACAATAATCTCTATATTATAAGGAAGTTATTTGCTGTTTATATGTTAGCAATCAAAACAATTACCATGTGATGGAGTTAACTAGGATGGGTTTTTTTTTGGTATGTTTTAACAGGAAAAATGCAACAATAACACAAAAAAAACATTGATATTTAAATATCATATATATATATATATATTTTTTTTTTGCAAACAATTAGAATTTGATAAAATTATTTATACATATCACAGTATTATTGTCAACAATTAAAGACAATTTATGGCATTTTATATAAATTCTTAAGCAACATACTTAAACTATATTTATCTAACAATAAAACAGGGACAATGCGAATAAAATGAAATCTTATTTTGAGATATTTATCTTTGTTTAGGAACAATAACATTTTATTTAATGTAGAATCAAATCCGATATGAGATCCAAACAATAGTTTTATTATTGTTTACATTAAGATAAAAACTTTATACAAAATTGATAAAAAAGAACATTATTTATAAAGTACACGTTAAAGGATAATAATCGAGAAATTAATGTTGTAAACTGTCATCTAGTTTGGCACCAGGAATTCAACAGAATTTTTTTGTTTTTAGAAACAAACAAACCTATATAAAATTATGGGAAAATATTAAAGGGGAAAAAGAGAATATTTTAATGTTACAATACAAAACTCTCCAATATGGAGTAGGATTTCTATATACAAAATAAATCTAAAAAAAATCCAGGCTCTCAAAATAGTGAATTATTGCTTTTCATGGATATTGCACTATTAATCACCTGAATTGATTATTTGAAAATCAAATTTAAGCACCACAGTTTGTTAATTATTATTATTTACAACAAAAATCACAGAAGCACTTTAAGAAAATTTTGGTTATTGATGATGATAAACACAACTGCTAACTTCTCAATACACAGTGTGCTTTGCCCTCTTCTGATAATTTATTAACCAAAGTAGCCCAATCTTCTAATCTAGGTGCACATTGTAATGTTAAATCGCCCAGTTTACGCCGTGCCATAAAGACAAATTCACCTAAACCATGACTAACACCACAATGTTGGGCGATGTGTAATTTCACTTCATTTAAATGATCCTTTGATGGCGATAATGATGATTCAATTGTATTGTCGAAATCATGATAGGCATCATCATCATCATCAGTGATTGTATGCCGTATTAATTTGGTTATTTTTATTGACATTTGTGATATTTCAAGATCGTCGTGATTTTCCACACCGTGAATTATTCCTCTTGTAACTGGAACAAAAAAAGAAAAGATATACAATCAGATAAATATTTCGAGAACTATCTAATAGCAGGTCAGTTGGGTGAGTCAAGTTGGAATTGTTTGTTTTCAAGGGGACATATATATATATATATATATATATATATATATATATATATATATATATATATATATATTTGAAGATTTATCTAAGACTTTTGTATATTTAGTTAACACAAATAAAATAAAATCGGTATCATAATTTAAATATTACGACAGAAGTGTGTAGACACGATGATAACATTCCAAGAAATATTTATGAAGAAAGTAAATAATTTTTTAGTTACGGTAAATTTTATGGTACTTTAAACATGGAATCAATTTTTATTTTCAAAACATAAGTACTTAGGTGGATATAACCAATTTAATCTGTTTTGTTTTGTTTTATACTCATATGGTGGAACGACACGTAGGTGGCCGGCTAAGATGGAGAGTTTCATTCAATATTTATCAAGTGCAATTGTTTAAAATCGTTTCTTGCATTAGGTGTATGGCTTATAAGTCGATATTCATTAAATTCAATTCCCAGTTGTCTCAATACATAAAAAAAACACAGTAGTTTCTAGGACAGTGCGAAGAAAAAACTGTTCCCGGGACGCATAGTGAATCTAGCGCCACTTCATTTCGTTAATTAACAAAAAATTCGACTTTTCTACCGTGCCTTTACACGATCCTGATAGTTGGTCGAGTTGCATTTAGATTGTTCGTTTTTCTTCAAGAACTTGTTGCCATAACAAGATGAGAACTTGATCCATATATTATCGACTTCTAACGTCATACTTTGCAACATCGATGTAAGATAATTACGTCATTATTTATATTTGCTAATTGTAATTAGAGTAAATGAAACTTACCGAGATCGCTGGTGCAGAAAGCATGTGCTAATTCTTCACCCGTACATGGGCGACATTCTGGAAATAAAAACAATAATTTTATTCGAGATAATCTTATAATAGACCTTCCGGCAATTAGTTGAAGAATCATGTGAAATACGTCTCGATAATATCGTTATATTTTGATATTATCGGTGCTATTGTATGGTAATTATTGTTAGTAATTAGAAGATCATCGATCAAAACTCTTATTTTTAATCTAATTAGTAATTATTCTTACCTTCATTTGGATCATAAGTATGGATCCCTTTAGGTAAAGCTTGTAGGTCATATTCAATTTCAATTGTTCTTTTACTAACAGTATCAACATCCGTTGCTTCTACGTAAATAGCGACTTGACCATTTTTACTGTTGAAACACCTGTAATTAAGCGATATATATCAGAATTAAATCAAATGAGTAATTATTTTTACTAACCTGATATTTTTATTCCCACCACCATCATTATATGAATAGAGTGGTAATAATGATCTAGGTCCTTCAAGAAATAAACGTGCGACTGATGGTTGTTTGCGTTTTTGTTGATCTGGATGGATTTTAATGCACGCCCTAAAGTCCCGATCCTGGTTAGGGAGGCGTAACAGTATACGTAAAGCTCCCCTAGGGTACAACCATGTTACCCTGCCGGCTGAACAGCGCAGGTACACTGGTGTCACGCCTCTTCCCGTTGATGTTGAACTCAAACCACTAGAATAATAACAATAAATTCACAATAAATATTAATATTAACGATGAGACATGATTTTAAATAACGCATTGTTAATATTTAACAGTTAAACGACGATTAATTGTAATAACTAGAAGGTTTATTCTATTTATATCGAATGTTGGTCATGTTTTGCATACATTCTAAAATGAAATATTTCAAAATGGTTTGTTTATAATATTTAGATGGAACGAATGCATAATTTATAAGCAAGATCCAGTTACAGATCTTGTCCTACTTTTCCTTTAAAATATTCCATTTGTTTATAACAAATTTTTGTTCTTATTATCAATGGTGTTCATTGTGAAGAGTAGAACAACATCTTCAAGATGTGTCTTGCACACATGATTTCACCCCCATCATTATCGCGGTTAGTCATTCGATATCTTGAAGAAATTTATGTAATTGGAGACCTCAGGTGTGGCTCTTCATTCTTTTCAACATGATTGAATCAAAGCAAGCACGCAAGCAAGCGAAAAAAGCCCTCGATAGACCACTTTTTCGTTATAGAAATTTTTCAATTAATTAATTAGCTAATTAACATAGTTAGTTGATAAAATATTGCAACAACTTGATCGTAGAACGTTGATAGAGAGTTGTCAAGGTGTGGATATTATTATCTTTATTCTGGTGAAACTGGACTACTTTTACTTTATTATTCGCCTTTTGCTATAAACAGTAGTTTTTTGTTTCGATTAAATTTGTTACAACAGAAACTGGCGCCATACTTTTAAATTAAAATGGAATAAAATTTCACTTGGTATATTAACTTTTCTTTTTTATTATCGGATTCTGTAAATCGACCATATGGCTGGTTCTCGGTTTTGATATAAATCAACAAGTCTCACTTTTATGGTATCTCTTTTTCACTTTAGCACTATTTAGGTTTCAAAATAGAACTTCCAATCTCTTTATTGAAAACAACCATACGTGGTTGTGTAATTTATGTATTATTTCAGCTAAAACAATTTTTAATTGCGTGTGAAAATTATTACATTTGATTCGGACCCAATATAAATGAAACCGTTAAAATGCATCTGATAGATTACAAAACAGATAACAACTATCCAAATTGGTCAATGACTTGAATTAACTCGCTCATTTCCAATCATTTTTTTTATGATGAAACAGTTCACTATTTCTTTATATAAGACACTTATAACGGCACTCGGTTAGTGTTTTCGATTCTTTTTACCCTCCAAGTATACAATTAATTAATGTTAAATTTTAACACACCAGTCATATCTATTATAGAAATTGCATCAAAATTTAAGAATGCTGCAGCAACATGGGAGGTCTCAAATTTTGCAAACAATCATTAATCATGCAATATGATGACCTAATTTATCGAAATTGTGTTATTAAAAATAACGATGGAACTATTAAAAATCGTTAAGTTCCATCAAAATTGGTCCATTATTGATAGGTTTTAAAGACAACTCCCAGGCAGGTATGTAATAATCGGTTGGCCAATCAGCCCTCATCGATTGTTGCTCAAAGCTGGAACCTGTTTGAAGATTGTACAGTTTTATAATTTTACAATTGTATTGGGTTATTTCAAATAGAACAAAAACAAAAAGGCCCTGCGGAAATTATTGTAAAATTATCAATTTTTCCCCCGTCTGTATGGAGTTGTTCTGATCTACTAATAGGGGGTTACAGATTGTAAAATCTCATTTAACTTCAACTAATTCACGACTCGGGGAAGTATTAAATTTACTAGAACCATCAAGATATTATATAATAAAAGAGAACCGTAAAAACGTTGTTGTAGTATTTCTTAAAATTTATTATTTATTGGGTGGTTTGTAAGATATTTACAACCCTTCTGTCACAACATAATAACTCAACAGGTATACCTATACAGGTATTGTTCAGGTTGTTTTTTTTTGGTCGTTTATTCGCTACAGGTAGTTGTCAACTGAGTTGAAACGATTTTTGGATTCTTTTGTATATCGGTTTTCAACTTTTTCCACCTTTTAAAATAAATACAAAACTATGGAATTTATGTGTTGACGCGACAAGAATGGTAATGATGATGATTGTGAACTGAAATTAGTTCGGATATTAAATGAAATTTTATAAACGCACGCAACATCAATTAACCACCAAATTGCCCTGTTGTAGAACTGTTATTTTATCTATTTTCGTTGGAATTCGGTTCGAGAAAATGAAACGTCTATATAAATGCAAATTTGTTCTATTTTAAAAGATACAAAACACAGATGTAGAAAGGAATTTGATGGAATTTTTAGCGATAGTTCGATGGATCACATATCGTTCTCATTTTTTTTTAAATTGATCCTTATTAAGCCGCAATTATCTCAGGCGATTTTCGGCAAAATCTTTATATACAACCAGACACGACACTCAAGCCTGTCACACTTATAAAGTAATATAAACATTATTTACGATTATGCAACATATTTGATGTCTGGTCAGGAGAAATCGTAATTATATGGATTGTATCGTAGTCAATTATCATGCTGTGTAATACAATATAATTTACAGTGGATTCTATGAATGATCTGTTCTTGATTTTAATTCCGAACTTTGTTTGTTTGATTTCGTTATTAGACAAATTCGAATTTGCCAACTATGTGAAAGTCAGTTATTAAGACACTAATTATAGATAGAAAAAAGTTGTAGTGAAGTGTTAGTCAGGTCAGATCTAATCATTATAAATTTAGTAATTGAACAAAGCCCAAAATTAACATAATTAGCGAATTGATCTGTTTTATTTCTACACTGCTGCAATGAATAGATGTCAGTCAAGTTTCTTGCATCGTTTATTTCTTATATGTAGATCTATACTTGTAGATGGTGAACTGGGTGTATACACCTCTATTTATAAAATAATAAAATACACAAACATTGACCTTATCCGATCTTTGCCCGAAGATCAAACAATAGTTGATAATATGGCAACAACTTCGTGATTTATGCCTGCAAATAATACTGCTATACGTTGTATCTTTCAAGTGAAAGTTTCCAATTTAAAAGAGGTAACACTAACAAATAGTTAACATATGTATACATTGTACTACAGGCACATTGATCGAATGGATAAACTAAAGTAACGATTGTTAAAATTGCCGATAACAACTATTATTTTCTATGATCATTTAAAAATGGTTTTTTTTTGAATTGATTGAGATATATCTACCAGTTGAAACGGCTTTATATAAAAAAAATGTTTATCAGTTGAAAGTATTCAATTGATTGTCAGATTGTATACCGCAACTCAGCCCCCTGGCAGGTCTGTGTGGTGTGTCTTCTTAGTAACAAAGCATAAAAATAACAATACCTGAAGCTAGACAAAAGCTAAACTAGATCATGTCAAAAATTCGATTAGCAATTTGAAAGGTGATGTTATTCATCAAAATCGCAGCAGGTTGACTTTATCCACAACAATGCCGGAAAAAGTTCATTGCTTTCGAATTTTTAAATGATTCAGGATCTAACAACAACCATAAAAAATAATAGAAAAAACTATGTGGCATTTCAACGAAAGTCAGGAATTCCTTATTTTACTGTCATTAAAAACAGTTCACATAATTCATGTGACACATGTGTTTATATTAGGGGCGATGTGCTCTTTCTAAATTTAGACATATATACGTATACGTGAGGGTTGTATTATAAATGATGGAATTTCAGAAAACCGGTGGTTGTCGGTGTGTATATTCTCCAAGGACCATCAAAATCAAGCCTCTAGCACATATAATAATTACAAATAAGAGAAGCCGAGTATTATAGTTGGTTGCAACTAACGGAATTACGGGCGAGGTAAAGTCACGACGGACCTATTCACGTTTACCTTTAAGGGAAATGCACGTTGGCGATATATTAACAACAACAATAAAAACAAAACAAAAAGCCTATATCTGTTAATTTATTTGATTATATCCGATGTTTTTGACAAATATTTAAATATTGAAGTAGAATCCACATGGTGGTTCTCTGGCATGTATGTTTCGGTTGCAGGTGTAGAACGTTTTGCGTCAAAATGTAGACACACACATGTTCGTCTGAAACTTGAGCTTTTCTTGAATCCCGCCAAAATGAAATGGTAATGGCGGCAAACATGACAATTTCTTGTAATGCATGTTAACACATCATGTAATCTTACAAAATAAAACTGTCTCTTTGTCTGATATAACATTTACGAGCACCATGAGAATTTACAATTTTATTAATAATTCATGAAGCACTCGCTGTAATTCAAAATTTTATGATTATTGTTTTTTGTTTTAAATTGAGTAAAAAGGGATTTGTTTCTATAATTATCTAGTAAACAAATTCCATTATTTCCAAACAGTCATAACATTAGGATGGATTATCTCTACTGCAAGTTATGAAATCACAATTAACTATTTATGAATGCGTTGGCACAATGTCAGAGCTTATTGGATTTGACGACATAAAACAGGTCTTATATATCATGTGAAATGTTGTTTCCAATTTGACCGTGGCTTATTTGAAATGTTTATGTGGGTGTGTTCCGCTAAACTTCATTATCCATTATTCAGTCTTAGAGTTTGATGATGTTATAATAAAGTACATTGAAGGGAGAATATAGTTTCATGTATGTGGAGCAGCACAGCACATAAGATTTTTTTTGTTGTTTGTATCTTATAGAAGCGCGTGGGTGTCGTCTTGGTGCAACTTTATAAAGCAACGCCTATTGTCAAGCGAGTTCCTAGTGACAAGGTAGGGCTTTGCCCCCGCAGCCCACGTATATCCATTGTCCTCTCTATACCATGACAACAGGATTAATAAAACAGGACGAAACGAAAACGTATTGTAAAAACGATATTAAAACTCCAACGGTGACTTTACTTTAATAATTTGTGTTGTATATCCGATATAAAACACAATCCAGGCAAAAAAAGAAGAAAAAAACAACAACATTGAATTTCTTCATCCATATAAACTAAGAATGGTCAATGTTTGAAAAGAACAATGGTGTGCTATCCCCGCTTGAGGATATTAATGATTGACCGAAAACGAAAGACAGTTCCGCCCATAATGACACAGCTTTTTGCATAATAGTAAAAGGCGGGAGGGTATTTGAACGATATATCCATAACAATAGCTATGATTTTGAAATGAACTTGAAATTTTATTCAAATTCAAGTCAACGGAAAGAGAGAGACTTTATTATAAATATCAGTGGGCGTACATACAAGACTCTAATACCACTTTAGAGGCGAAAGAGATTTTCTCAACCTGGTTCTGATGCTGTTGTCGTGCCAGTTCAGATCGAATGCAGAAAACCTGATGATGGCAATGAAGGTTGTTGTTTTTGTTGTTGGTTGGCTCGTGTTCAATTTTTTTGAATAGGATTTTATATTGTAAAAATTGCGACTATAATAAACATGGTATAAAAGCATTATTGTGGTCGGCAATGAAGCGCGATCGTTGCAATTATTTTATAAAAAAAAAACTCCTTCAGGCGATACTCTATCAATTCCGCATTGCCATGCCATAAAACTGACTAATTTTCGATCTATTTTTCAAGCTTCAATGATTTTCGTGTTGTTATTTATATTCAATATACGAATAGATACTTTCCATTCCAATTCAATATTACCTACTTTGATTATAGATTATTTTCATAGGAGAGAAAAACAACCACTGGGGTTGTTCTCTCAATTACACGATTTTAAACTTTTGAAACCAGTTGCTGACATTCTACAAAGATAAACTAATGATAATACTAACATATGTTTTAAAGAATTTCAATCACGAATCCATTAAAATCTTTTTTGGAGTTATTATGACTGATTCAAAAGACATGCTATATATATATATATATATATATATATATATATATATATATATATATATATATATACAAAAGATCAACAAGTATGTGGATATATTATCAGTATAGTTGCTTCAAGCCACTAATGTACTTTGATATTTTATTGTCTGATAAATATTATAAAGACACCATACCGGTTTGATTTAATCCTTTTAGATTGAAAATACACATTCTCTAATACAATATTACAACAACACTGAGTCTAGATCTGAAATTTGCGGTTTCAATCAAACCATGATTGTTTAAGGTACAAAAGTATAGGTAACAAAATGACGTTATTATTGCTGACTGATGACTACCAAGAACAACAAACACAAACAGTTTTGCGTTTATTCAGCATTGCTGACTTGAATTTACTGGAAATTATTCGCTTGTATTATATAAATATATATTATTTTGAAATTATTAATATTGTTGATGTTAGTTATAAAGAAAATTCCATAATGGTTGTAGAGATATTCCTACTCTTTTGTGTTCAACATAATTATAAATTTTTATTCATATAAGCCATCAATAATTCGTTTTGAATCGGATATTTATGTATAGTTTTCGAATCATTAACATAAGAAACAATAGAATTCCATAAGGACATTCGACAACAGATTTCGACGGAAGTGAATCGTTTGTTTAACAATACAACACTCTGTATACATAATGATAATAAATGTAAATACAAAAGACGAGTATGTTTAATTGTAGAAAACAAAAATTAGCAATCAATCACAATATGAATGTTTATTAAAATCAACTAACATTGATTAAATCGGATTTATGATGAATTATTCATTGTATTTGCAAATATTAGAAAGTGTCTCTGTTATTGAAAACAAACGATCTATTATTATTTTTATAAGATCCGGGACTAACCAATCAAAAGCCACCTCTTACATCATTTTCTCTGAACAAAAAAAAGCTTTTAAAAGGAACACTGTTGTCTCTATTTTGTCTGTGCAGTGTTCATGTCGCTTTTAAAAGTGTTGAAACACTATTAAGAGATGTCGACTCGATATTGTGATCCATATCGGCAAAACGTTAATAATATGTTGTCCGAAACCACACAACCATTCCATAGACATTATCTAAATGACTTGAAAAGTCATCATATTTCGACGAAATCTTTTTATGATAATTATTTATATTTTAGATACCTACATTGAAATCTCATGTTCAATAATTGATTATAATAATAATAATAGTAACAAAAAAATTGTTCATTAGAACCAATTGATCGTTAAAAATTTGATTTATCATGGGAAACGGAATTTCCTTACTTCAGATAAAGAATCGATAAATCTAATCCGTATTGTATCTAATAATATAATGAAGCGAAAAATCAACTTCGATATTATTATAATTATTGCAGTTTTTCATATATTCGAATCCTACGCAGATTTCGGAGTGTCAACGATTATCGTCTCTCCTCCTACAATAATTTACCATTAAATTTGCCCAATTTATTTAAATGTTGTAGTTACTGGAAAACGACCTTCACGGATATGATAACAATAGACATCAATTTTCTAATTAGGTATTACTCGTGCCCTGTTTCAATCTGAATTTTGAACAGTAATTTGTAAATGTCATCACATTAAAAAATAAACCCGTACTACATTCAAATAAGTATAGGTTGAAAAAAACTGTAGTATTTTTATTTATTACACTATACACATCCAGGTATATTTTTGTCTATAACTATGTAGTGTATAGTGTAAGCCCTGGGGATATGTCGGAGAGTTTTTAACTTTTTGTGTATATACGTTGTATTCGTGTGGGAAGAGGCAGCACAATCCTACCTACGCCTTTTGAAAACCCAAGCCTCGGCTAGTTTTATCTTTATAATAGTATGGCGGTAGATTTTTTTGGGGTCCAACATTTATATATCGCTCTATAACAACAATAACGAATCCAGATTGAAAATGCGTTGAATAGTTGCCAATTAAGACACACGATAACAATTTAAATTGATGATTTCAAACAATAGTTGTATTGTTTTTCCTATAGAAACAAAAAAAAATAATTACAATAGACAACACGGAACTCTTATTCACATCTATTTGTTGGGTTGTTTTGTATTTAAATTTTAATGTATCTATAGGTAGAGAACTAGAACAAAAACAAGCAACATGTAGAACTATTGTACATAATAGATAAGCGAATATGTATAAGGAACGTGTGCTTAGAGTGTTAAAATGCGGCATCTTTTGATCTAACCACGAGCCTACAGAATCCCTACAACGAGGTTCAAGAAGAAAAGGATACCACGCGAATACGTGATGGCTCGTGGACTCGACAACACAACTTAAAAATAAAAATATAAGAACTATTTAGATAGCTGTAAGCATACAATCGATTGATTTGTTGTTTATACCATATGTGTCTATAATACATCAATATGTATTTAATTGTAAGAAGAAAACAATTTGAGACGAATAAAAATCAATTTCAATCGCAGAAACAATAGTCAAATACGATCTACCAACTGGGAAGGAAACCTGCGGCTTACATGTAGACGTGTTAATTAATACGAATAATAATTAGTTAACACTCACTGACAGTTTTAACCTGAAGCTTATTTTAATTATTTCAATAGATTTTATTATTAATATATTTATGTATTTGTTTAGTTGAATTTTGTTGTTTGTCGCATTTTTCTACTAAAACATAATGTTATTGACCTTTGCTTCATGATTATGTCAATGATGTTGTTAATGATGAGACGAGAGAGATTCGTTGTTAAGGCCAATGAACAATTAATTTTACTCGATTATAAGACGAATATATTAAAAGTTTATGTTAATCGGAAATCTGCAATCTACTTATATAAAGATATATTTTAGATTTATGATTTTATAATAAAGCAAAGGATCAAAAATATAATCAGACTGTTTTAATATCATACATTTAAAACCATATTAGTCAGAGATTGTGGTAACCTAGTTTTCGCAATTGAAATACAAAAGAAAAAGAAAGTCGTGCGTGTGTTTGGAGCAGAAAAAAATTTAGTGAAACAATAAGGTTTTGTTTCAATGGAATTTTCATAATTGGAAGCTTTTAGATAGTACATTTTTCTTTTATTTGAATTTTCATCTTTAATGATTAGTATGTTTTGTAACGACTACTACCAATCTCAACTGGTTTAAATAATTTACATATCATTGGCCCACGGCTCGTGCTGAGACACACAAACATCGTCAAAAACCTCAGCTTGTTTCTTTTCTCAACAACAACAACATTGTTGAATCTTTTAAATCCTGAATAACACAAAAAAATTCCTATTACTATTGTTGTTGTGGTTTGTTGTTATAGGTGTGGTCGCCCTCAAATTCAATTATAATAAACGCAAGTTATTAGCATATCTTATTTGTAATTTAATTTGCATGTACAGTGTATTTTAAAATATCATTTCCAATCGAGTGGAAAATCTTATACTACATTAATAAATAATGGTTTTAGATACCCCACAACTTTTTATTATTGTCGTTTTGATTTCCTCTTGGAAAATTCGGATTTCCAATTTAATTGGAATGAATCTAGTTCGTGGGAACTGTTCAAAAGATTTAACTCTCACGACTAACAAAAAACACAAGACATGAGAGGCACATATGTTTGCGAAAACCACAGTAATGATTTGTTTTTACAAAATATATATACGAGGTTCATGTCTCATCAACAAACACCGAAAGCGACAACATTATTAAAAATAGACTTGCTAGAATAATTACTGACAATTTGTACATTAATTAAGTTACAAATACAACATTTTTTACTTTGTTAGACAGTGCCGCATTATAATGTGAACATAATTAAAGGTATATTATCATTATCTAATGACATAATTAGTTGTGGTAAATTGCATAAAAATTTTAATTAGATAAATGCAACGCTTTCAAATCAAGTATTCTATAATTTGTTCTATTAAAACTCACCTTCCGGTCCAGTCACATTCATCCCCCATAATCTCAGCTGACGCTTTCGCAATTAAACAGATTGACAGTAATAATAGCACATAATCCATTGATATAGTCCGGTCGTTGCTATCTTTAAGCCACATTTTCAATTTGTACAACAATAATAACGTCACTTCACCATCACTAGCGTAAATTTAGATTTATTCAAGTTTTTCTTTCACGAGAAAAGTTAATAAAAATTTTTTTTCGTCTATTTTTGTTGAATTTTTACGATAAACCCTGATTTATCTAACAACAACACACACCCATCACAACACAGTTCATAATGAACTGGAAATACCGCCAACAACAAGTGGTTTGAATTTGAAATGATCATCAATAATACGCAAGCGCTGTGATTATTGCTCCCACTATTCAATTCATAAATTGAATCAACCAATCGAATGATTGCATTTGAGCTTTTTGTGTGCAGCGATAAAGTCGAAAAAAGATTGTTAAATATCGCTTGAGGGTGATCATGGTGATTGCATATAAATCACATGTGTCTTATAGAAAACTTGTACAGGACTCATTTGCTTTTTTTATCACAGTTCTTGTCTGTGTGTATCCATGTAATTTCAACCACATTAATGATTTGCTAGGTCTGAAGCTGTTCAATAACAAAAACGCAACCAGTGGAAGTTAATCAGACTGAAATTGATCGATTTTTTATTGAATTGCTCTTACATTGAAACGTCAAATGGATTAAAAATAATAATAATGAAAAAAAAAGAATCTTCAAATAAATATTATAACAAGGCACGAAATCAAAATATTATAAAACTATGAAACGTGACATTCTTAAAGTTTTTGGGGTCTCACTATTCCGTTAGTGGTTTTCCATTTATAAAACCACTAAGGCATTCTCATAACAACAAACAGTTTGATTTCACATCGATTTATGTTACCAGATAGTTCGTCATTTGATTTAATTTTAATTGGCTACAATTGTATCAAACTGTAAATTATAAGTTTCTATAACGCATTTTTCCCCAGTATAATATGCACATTTTAAATTAGATACAATCTTTGAATAGTTTTATGTTTCAATCAGGAAATAATTTGCTACATGGCAGGTGTTTAGAACGAGTTCCAGCTAATAGTAATCTCACAGAAATATAAACTGACAAATTATAAAACGAAAATATTTCTAAAAATTTGTTTTTTCTAGCCTCAGTTCAAAATTGTAAATCACTCATGTCATTAGGTTAAAAACGAAAATCTTGTTGCCCCTCAAATAACATAAACCGATAACACTACCATTCAATGATTAACATCTATGTGTAGTGTTTTGAAAAGTGGCTCCAGCACGAGTCTGTCCTTTTTTAAACCGGGCACGATTTGTTCATGTCTGGTTGTGCAGAATTTTTATCTAATCAGTGTTTTTTTTTTAAAATGACGGCTTTTAAAGTTTACCTATTCGAGACGTGTTTATCTTACACTTGATCCTCTATTGACAGAAGGGGGAGGAAAGAAAAACGAGTATAGATGAAAAGAGGCTTTTAAAACTCTGTTCGGACCCTTCATCTTCAAACTTTATGTTATGTGTGTGTGGGTTATTGTTAAGTCTAATTCCAGACACCCCCAAACTTCAACGGTCTCTGTATTTAATACAATCTTATCGTGTCTCATTTATTATAAGGTTTGTTAAATTAATTTTTCGATTTATTAACGGTAGAGATTTTGATGAATTGATTTGTTTTGCATCGCAAATTCTATAGTTGTGATAATAACTCCATTCGTAGAAAACTCGTTATGACAATAAGGTAGAAACAAAAAGTGTGTATGAGTATGCTTCTAAGGTTTTATTGACTGTATGGTATTGTTGGACAATGATGGCCGGTGAACGCCAGACATATCTAAGAGTAAAATTGCATGTATTGTTACAACTTTTGCTTATAATAAACAAGACTATTTACGTCTCCAAAAGATTGCCAATAATATATTGATCACGTCGTTATTATTCTATCGTAAAATGACATTATTCGTTGAATCAAAAACTTAACAATTGTTCCAAATAGATGAGTAAAATAACTTATAAAGCAACAAAAATCGTTGATGATTTTTAGGTTTCGAAAGAATAATTCAAATCGAATCACAACTGAAGAAGGTAACACAACAACAACAAAAAAATGATTAATTTGAAATGAGATTCAAAAGAAGCTGTCGGCGGAAACTTAAACTGTGAGATCTAAAAAGAAATTAATTGCAAAAGTGTTGATAATGCGGAGGGTTTTTTTTTGTTGTATAAAGAGTATAACGACCGTTCTATGGATTTTATATAAAGATAGAGTTATTATCAAGATTCACAGTATTCTGTAAACTAGTCCTGTAACAATAGTCACATATCTAATGTTAATCTAAACATTTCCAACGGTCCAACAAACATACGTAATAATTTTTTACAATAAGAGCTACAGGTCAGAGTTGAGGAACAATAAAAGCTTATAACTGATTGAAGCAATTTTCTGGTAGAACAGGTAGATACAGTTTCAGACTTCTATTAGTGTTTGTACTGATATAACACAGAAAAAATTTAATTAATTGATTAATTAATTAGGTAAGTAAAAGCGAATGGATCGTCACTTTATACATAGAATTCTATAAAGGTTTAGATAGTTTGATAATCATTTATAGTCATTTAATTTAACATTCTGTAAATAATTAATTAGCGATTTAAAAATTGATGAAAATCGAATGGCTACATTTATTTGTAATAATTATTTTTATTTTCAGTAATCAGATAAGTGGTCTATATTTACTGAGTACCTTATTATGCTATTTATGTGCTGTTATATTAATGATTGTAATTTAAGGCACGTGCTTGTTGAAGTTGAACTAATCTTGAGCAAAGTCCAATTTGTTAGATACAGATGCAAAATATCAAATCAAATAAATAACATTGATAATCTTTATGTTTTAATTGAATATTTTATCTATCTGTTGCTTGAAATCAATTGTATACGATTCAACTCAGGTGAATAACAAAAAGCCAATATATCAAGGCCGTATAAGTCTCGACATCCAGGGCCGCATCCCTTATCTGGTTATAATTACAAATGCAGTACACAACTTGCTACAACAACAAGAACAACAACAACAACAACAAAGCAGAATTTGTAAATCGTTGAATTAATTGATGCTTTCCAAAAGAAAACAAACACAAAAATCTGACTCGAATTTCGATAAATTCTTATCTTGTAGATCTTGATTGACATTAAAACTACTTAGTTAGCCAATGAATTCTGAAATGTTAACATTTTTCCAAGAAACATATCTATTTTTTCAGGATATTATCATTAATGAAGACAAGCTTCTTAAAGGATCTTTTCATTTAAGATTAAAGAATCCATTAAACTATTAACGAATCCGGATAAATGTTGCATTTATTCGACTATCAACAAATGTGATAATTGCCTGTAAATATTTACAGGAATAATGGGAAATAATTCAAAAATTTTCCAAACATTTAATCGAAAACAGCACCCTCATTTAAATAATAAGGGTAAGTGGTCGTGGTACTTGGTAATGGTGGGAAAGTTTTGTTAATTCAATAGTGAACGCGACTGTATAAATTCGTATAATGGTTCCACCATTGCAGGTAAATAATCATCCATATCAACAACGAGCAATCAATTGGCATCCGGTTGGGGTGAATTCATTGCATACACCACCAAATCTATTCTATAAGGGGATTGAATAGGAAATTTCAGCTTGACATAGAATTAAAACCAATTCTATTAAATCAAATGAATATTTGTCAAGTTTGTTGCAAAATGCACCCTAATAATAAAAACACAACAACAACAACAATAACGGGATTGAAATTTGCTACGTGTGGGTTTATTCAGGACAGTATTTTGTACGCGTGGCGCCACGTGTCAAAAAGGTAGTAGGGTTAGATCGTGGGAAACGTTCCGTTCCGGAAGGGCATTATCTAGTGGTGTGCCTTCCCCTCTTCCCTCTAACTATGCAGTGATACTGATCGCCCACCATATATTCACTATGTCCGGACTTGCTTCCCAGAGTTAAACCAACATAAATATAATGTACGCTTTAACTGCCGCTAATCGAATATATACGCCTAAATATCATCATTACCATTAACATAATCATTGGCAGGATTTATTAATTTGGGTTTGTTTGGAACGCGGCCAGGAAGTCATCAAGGCATTACTATTTTGAAAATATCATAATAAATTCTAATTTTAATGTTACATGCACAATTCCCGTTACATAAACAAAAAACACAATTTCCAAATAATAATCATATTGTTTATATATTTATAGGTATTATCCGTGATGCGTACCACCTTCGTTAGAGAGTGACGTTAGGTGAAGGCCGATGGGGTCATGAGAAATTGACCGCAACTTGTAAATGGTACTTTTTCTTGTCTAAAAAAAACGTACCACATTTATAAATCCAAATTCAACAAATCAGTGGAAAAAGAGAGTCGATTGTCTATCTAATAGTTCTTCAAAAGGCGGGTACTTTACTGGACGAATAAAGGCAGCTGTTGGTGATGACATGTACTGTTAATTGATTGGGCGGACGTACTTTTTAGCGGCTTTTATTCAATTATCCCATACTGATTAACACTTTTAGATATTAACCGGTTAACACACCCTCCTCTAATGGCAGGCATGAGTGGGATTTTAAAGTTAAAGAAATTATGTGTTTAGAGCAAATAAGAAATCTACAATATTTTAACAATTGATGAATTCAAATTATCATACTTTTAGAATGACATATGCATGCATGTTATGTGTTTTTAATGCGTGTAAATTTCTGGTACCGTTAAGTTAATGCTATGAAACGTACCGGCATTTCACCACAAATAATTAAAAGTCTGTTAAACTGGAAGATTAATTGTTTTTGTAGGTATCACTTTCCGTTTCAAACATCCAACCGAAATGGATACACCATGGTTGTTATTTCATAAATAATACCCACAATCGACTATTTCTTGTCTAAATGTTAATATAAAAAGAAATTGGAAAATAAATATTTCTCCAAACAGTCTTCACTTTCTTGATAATAGTTCTTAAATAATATAATTAGAGGAAATTTTATTTTAGCAATAGTCGTGCCTCACGACTTCTTCTAAATGGTACATAATAGAGCAAATTGTCAATTCTTTCATTTATCGTTTACTTTGTTCGTTTGGCAAAACTCTTCTTAGAAAAGTGTCTTTACTATATCAATTACGTAATTACAGCAGTCGAAAAAGTCAAGTGTAAACCAACTAGTAAAGTGATCACACATGGTTCAAAAATAGGGGGAACACGTTGTTGTTGGTCCCACGAGAACCAAGCCCTAAACAAGACCCGAATCACAAGGGAACCAAGCAATGTGTAATACACATTTCATGACCTATCTTTCATGTTGTAGTATTTTGTTAGTTCTTATAATTGAAAGAAATCGAGTTAAATAACCACGCTTTCCCATGGAATTTCGAAGTTTTTTCGCTCTCTCTCTCTGTTTATTTATCAATCAAAATCTGGATGTGGATTCTAACAAAAAAATTCTATAATAAGGTGGAATTATTTTAAACAATATAACCAGTATTAATGGTATTGATATCTAGGTTGCCTTCGAAGGTCGTAACAATTCGTATAAAATAAAAACTGTAACGGACGTTCAATTTGTAAATAATGCAATTAAATTAAATCACTTTCACTATTCCCTTAAAATCTTTAACATAAGTACAAATAATTCAATTGAAAATGTGATAAAACGTCTAATTGAAATATCTTTACATCAAGATCGTGCATGATTGAACTTTAATTGCTAATCAAACATCAATCGTTTCTGATTGAAGTACAAAAACAAAACTGAATAAGTCCAAGTCATGTAGGAAAATTACAAATCTTTTTTTGAGTTCCTCGTACAATAATCAACGTGACCATCATCGTCATCATCATTAACATCATGGTAACTGTTGCAAATCGGTCAACACACCGCACAAAAGGATGTATCAAAACAGAATTTGCCTTGAGATTCATTGCAGTCGATGTATTTATAAATATGGTAGAGATAAATACATGAACAGGTGTCAGGTGGCGTGGTTAACGTTTCAATGTATATAATAATTTCCTTGATTGTATAGTTTCCATTTTTTCTTTGTTTGTTCTGATCCTGAAGACTGCCCTTATTATCGCTTAAAAATTGCTTCATTCATCAATAGCTATTGTATAAATGTTATAAAAGGGAGAGTTTTGTAATGTTGTGTGAATATGTGAAAACATATTGTAGCCTTGATTTGTAATCAAAAAAAGCCGCCATATGGTTGAATTCAACATTGAATTAATCAACAAATCGTTTCATAAAGCCACCATAAAAACCTACAAGAGATTCGGTAAATAAATCAACCGTTACCCTCTTAATATACACGTTTTCTAAACAAAAACTACATTAATAAATACCGCTTTATTTTGATATTTTAGAAAAACGAGTCATTTGCAACTATTTCGCCATTCAATGTTATTCAAGTGGAAGTTTATATAATAGTCTGTTGTGTGATATTAAATTGAATTGAATTCCAACATAAAAACAACATCCGAATAACACTAACTGAAGACAAGACGACCACTGTATAATTCATGACCTGACCGGAACAATAGCCAAACGGTTGCTAAAGAACAACTCAGCTACTGTCCATTAAAAAGATGCAATATACATTTCCAACTGCCACTTTATTTATTACAATATTTACTCCGTTATTTTAATTAAAAAAAAAATCAACAACAAAAAAACGGAAAA
This sequence comes from Meloe dianella, assembly GCA_028455855.1. Classification (NCBI taxonomy): domain Eukaryota; kingdom Metazoa; phylum Arthropoda; class Insecta; order Coleoptera; family Meloidae; genus Meloe; species Meloe dianella. The sequence goes on along the minus strand of JAPTHL010000054.1, from coordinate 1,521,552 downwards.
TGCGAATAAATACTTCAATAAAGTAGCAGTAGCTCTATAGAGTGGGCGATAAGGTGATGTGGAACGTGCGAGAATTCTAAAACATTTAAGTAGCTTGAATCTTGGTAAATAATAATAGCAACAACAATAGGAAAAAGCTGCTTTGTTTCGAAACCTGTTGTTGGTGCCTTTGTGAAATAAATAGTTAAAAACATAAACGAATATGCCAAAAGCTCAAATTTCAAGGTTGTCTAGTAGAATGGGTCAAAAATATATCATCTTATAGCTTATAGCTGTAATTAAATTGCTAAAAATAACGTTTTATCAAACGATTTACCAAACATTATAATAGTAATGATAATAATTGACAGATTTTCTAAAGTTTCTCGTTTAAAACTTTTGATAAATGTCCCTTTGACCTGTATATTTATCCATTTTCAAAGGTCCTATTAAGTATTTTAGAGCCACTTAATTTGCCCTTTTTCACCCTGACTATTTTGCACAATAGTCCATTTTGAAGAAAATTACTATTTTGGGCGACATTCCCATTTTCGAAAGAAATTCAAAACACAATAGCTGTACAGTTGCACCTTTATACAACAATATTTGAAACGGAGGGCAGGTGGAATTGCTTTGTGAAAGGATTTATGTATTGTTGAATGTTACAAAACAAAAATGCACAATAACTTTCGATGGCTGTTAACGATAACAACATATTCAATTAGTATAGATGAAAATATGATCATTCGTTTGGCTGGCGATAAAAACAGGATATTGTTGATTAAAATTCAGGACATAAAGGGCACATCACTTACACGTTAACGGATGATTTTATTCCCAGATAAACAAAACGAAAAACAAAAAAAAATGGATATAATTGTAAGTCGTTTTCTTTTCACGGAAATATTGCAATAAATCAAATCAAAATTCGTGAAAGCTCATTATCAAAAGTTGGCTGGCATGGTACTATATAGCGACCTAATTCCCATAAGATTGGTAATTTATACGATCACTCAGTTTTGATATATGAATAACAACAATGATTTCCAAATTTCTTCAAGAGAAATCATAGCAGACACATTTTTTGTTCCAGTTGTTGACAGAAAATTAGCATTTATTAATCGATGTAATTATTGCCAATTAAAATAACTGGTTGCTTTAATCAAAATGACCCATATAGAACGTATTGTTTTATTCATGATACAAGTCAAAATTAAGACTAATAACATTCAAGTTTTCAAATGTTAAACAATTTGGAATTTATTTCAAATACTACACCTCTAACGAACAAAGATATTCCCATAAATAATTCATAGTCTTGTCTAAATATTAAAAACCCAGCAGGCGGAATTATATTCACTCGTACATGGGTCTTTATTGATCATTGTAAAGGAATCATATAACTATGATGGTAACAAATTAATTTTGTTGTTGTTGTTGTTGTTTGAATTTAACCATCACGTAAAGTGTTGGATTTTAATGTGGCCAATGATGGCGGTGGTGGTGTAATAATGGAGATTGTCTCAGAATTTTCATCTTTCCCCATTTCGATCATTTCATCAAGTCGAACCGTCAAACACCTCAAACTTAAGAATTAAAAACAAATACGAATAATATTAATTGAAATCGAGTAATTTACGCTTCCTCAATAAAGTAATCTTTGCTGATCTTGTTTTTTCTTGATAAAGCTGGCTTTTTACTGTAATTCACATTACCTAAAATTAGCATACCATTTTTATATTGTTCGTAATCGATAAAATTTGTTTCCATGCGATCCATTAATGTGAATAGTTGTTCTGAAATTTTGAATATCATCAATTATTATTACAACAATTTGATTTTGATTACAATAATTTACCTAAATGTTGTTGATTATATAAAAGTGGTGGTTCATCAATACCAGTTCGATAAATCAAACATTTATCTAATAATTCAATTAAATAATCGATCGGTTTATCTGTAAATCGTATCAAATGAATTCAATTGTTTGTTTTTTAAATAAATGGTGGAAGACACCTGATTTGGCTGCTAGTAAATGCGCTGTTAAAAATTGGAAAAATTCGGGGATTTTATGTGTTTGCAAATAGATTCGGGCGCGTTTCATTGCTACTGTATCTCCAATGTATTCAGGTGGTTTTGAAGGTTTTTCCGGTTTTGGTTCGGCTTTAATTAATTCTTCTTCTCCTTCTTCTTCGAGTGCACTTGGTAAGCCCATCAAATACTGCAATTTCGTCAATGATGCTATTTGAGATTCTTCACCTAATGTGGATGTTGATATGGATACTGATGAATATTCATATTCATCCACTTTATTGCTGCATCCATCATCGGTTAACACGTTTTGTAAATAACTAAATTCTTGCCAATTGAATCCGAATAGTGGCGGACTGCCCGGTGGATTTTCGTCTTTCTGTTTATCTTTGGCATGAAATACTGTTGGCATTAATGAAATTTAAATAAATTATTCTCATTATTATCGAATTGCAAAATTGATTTTATGCCATTTACCAGTTGGCACATTTGATGATGACATAGATTGCGCACAATCAAAAGACTGTCGAACACTTCTATTTTTCACATAATTTTTGTTTATCCAGCTTTTATGCATCATTAAAAATGTGGAAAATTACGATAAGGAAGACGTTTAGATGAAAAAATGATATCGAATTGTCAAAATGAAACAAAAATAACAAAAAAAAGTTTGATTTAGCAGAGCGTGGTTTCGATCCACGGACCTCTGGGTTATGGGCCCAGCACGCTTCCACTGCGCCACTCTGCTTCCACACCAATTCTCTTTTACAACAAATATTTAGATGGAAACATTAAATTTCACAAAGTATAAGTTCAACGTGTTTGCTAATCCAAGCACGCATGTCGATAAATTGAAAACAAATTTTTGTTAAAATTAGTTAATTGGAAAATCGCTCAATAAATATAGAAGCGATAGCTGTAAATATGAGAAAGTGTATTGAGTTCTCCGTGGGTCATCCCGTTTATTATAATTTATCCAATGAATAGATTTTTACAAGAATTTGCGCAAGTAATTGTTCAAGTACACCAATGGACGGGAACGTAAACACAAAGGCACGTAGTGCTGATGTCAAAAGGAACAAGCACGAGCACAAAACGAATTTAATGAGCAGCATTTCAAAGGAAACTGTTCGTTCGTGTTTGTGCTGCGCGAATGGGAACACGAACGTTTCCTACAACTATATAGAAACTAATCGAACTCAAGCAAACATGCGATTTGCACATATTCGCGTTCGTTTTATGTTTGTTTACGTCTGTTTCTATGCGTTGTTGTTATCTAGTTAGATAGATAGTCCATCCGCGCTCATTCTTTATTCGTTGAAAACAGTAAAGTATCTTCGACAAGTACTCGGTAAATTAATTATACTTAAAATGTCAACATGTACAAGTATCGAGTTGCTCAAAAGTCACATTACATTATCCAACCAACTTGAGCAAGAAGAGGGCTATAGTGTAATCGTCGCTTTAGATTTGTCGTAATCGTTCATTGTATAATATCTGATTTTTATTTAATCTAAAATTAAAGAAAAAAAACAGGAAAAAACAAAGATATTGTACAAAACAACCGATAGGAAAATGTTTAACAACAACAACATATAGTTTTTACTGATAAGTGTTGATAAATCTTGTGGGAAAATACGAAATTTCGCTTTAAACGACATCATCTTGACTGTTTGACTGATTTATAGGATTTTTGTCAATGAGAGATTATGAATTCCCTGTGAGACGTTTTTCATTTTAAAGTTAAATAGTTATTAGTTGTGTCGGCTGTTCCTGTCACACTACCTTTTTCATTATAATATAAACAAATAATTTTCAAAGCCCCCCCTTTGACATAAATATTATTCTATTTAAAATAGAAAAACAGAAAAGGGTTGGAGTTTTGTTTATATTTTTACTAAGATAACAAAATTTTCCAAGTATTTGTTGATTGACACAAACTTCGACAGTGGTGTGTCTCTCCCACTTTAAATCACAATGTCGAAAGAAGATTATTCTTTTGCTGATAAATAGAATCAATTTTTCAACTTTAAGAAATGGTAACGTTTATAGATTTCTCCCCTTATGGTAAATGATATGTTATTTCAATTGTGGTGCACTATATAAAAAAAACACGTTTATAAAACACATATTTGTGTGTAGTGTAAAGAAATGAAAGAAGGGTGTCTCTGTAGTAGTAGCAACCGTGTAGTATTTGAAATCAACCCTTTTATAATTTGTGCGTGTGGATGGATGTATCACGTCACTTGTTATTCATAAGAAACTGTCGAGCCGTCTCTATTCATTTGGTTTTTTGTTTGTATAGACGTAAGAAAGACCAATTAAATGGATGTTTCGTATTATGCAGCATACAGACAAGATGCAGACGCTTAGACTATAATGATGCTGGTTTTGTACCATCAGATCTCGTTACAAATATGTTGTTCAATCATATTTTTTTCCGTTTTCAACGAATTATCATACCTTTACAACGCCGATTGTTCGCCAAAGGCTACAATTATTAACACTGAATTGTGTGCTATTAAATAATAATTTTCAAAGTAGGTATATTTGTTTTGTTTTTGTAAGAAAATGTCCAACTTATTCTTCAATTATTGTCCAGTCATCAGATCAGACACCCTCTTGCTTTATGTTTCAATATAATAATTTACCAACATTTAGAACAGTTAAAGCTACAGATATAAATCTGGTCCAGATTAAGATTTATCTGTTGGTCATTTTGATTTACATATCAGTCGGGCGTGTGCTGTCTGACTATGCTTAATCACTTTATTGAGATTTATTGTAATTATCTGATCGATGAACGATATAACATTACATGCAGATAATCGACTATAAACAGTTAAATCATCTTACGGTCATTACACGTTAAACAATAATTGAAAAACGAAACTAGATACCTAAGGCTGTGTTTTTTGATTTGTTTTTCTTGATTAGTCCGTAACCGTAACTACATATACCTAATAATTATAAAGGAAATAGTTGAAATTATGTTTACGTTGAAGAATCTTAATCGTTGATCTTCACAAATGCTGGACCTCGAAATTCTTCGAATCATCAATGGTTAAATATTATAACAGTATTTATTCCAATTGTACTTTTTCAAACAAGATTATTTACTAAATTAGAACAAATTAGATTAATCAACCTGATTGCTCTTAGCGGCATGTCTTTATACGAAGCTCTCTATTATGTAAAAATTTATTTATAATAGAGATGGAGTACGCTTTAAAGCTTTGTTGTTGCGGTGTGCCGCCACAATTATCTATAGAACACATATAACCCGTTTAAGCCCTTTTCAAATTCATTGAAACAGAAAAATAATTAATGTGGATTGGGGGAAGTGATTGAAAGTAAAAATTCCGCGCTTCCTTTCTAACAACGATTTTCCATTAAATTCCATGCCTGCACTTGAATGATCGTATATTTTTTTGAAAAACAAGTATTCGATAGGGTCTTGTTGTTATATTTCAAAAGCTGCCTATACACGAACAACACCATCATCATTTATACACAATACAATTTATAAAGGGCCTACACTGTCGATTGACCCTCGTCTAATCTTGGTTTTTGAATTACAATTGAAATAAATTTGTTCTCTCTATCAATAGAAATTGTCCACTGTTCCGTTTTTATTATAACAGTTACTGGTATTAGATTGAGATTAGTATTACACTTCCTATTAGGTTCAGTTTTGTTGGTACGAACTATTGAAAAATATGGCAGGTGTTACTAAGAAATTCCACCCACCCTCTATGGATTTCAAACTTTGGAAAGAACTTATGTAAACAAAACTGTATCCTCCTACTCTTTACTCGATGAGTTCTTTTCTATGTTCTCAACAACAGACGCATAGGAGGGGGTTTTTGATGGAAATGTCGGAAATTTAATACTTTCATGGTTGAGGAATTTCTTTACTGACATGGAATATTGGCGGCGACACACGACTGAACACAACTATTATTTACAATAAAAAAAAGGAACTTGTAGTGGTCGATATTTAAAATTTATTCGTACATATGTACATATGGAATTCTGATCCGATTATATTATAATCGTTTCAGTTCTATTTGAGAAAAGATTTCCATTTAGTCATTACTATTACATGATTAATGGGTTGTTCTACAACAACTTTAAAGAATCGAATTAAGGACCGGACTCCAATTTTATATAATGTTTAGTTATATCTGAATTCAACACACACACACACACACACACACACACACACACACACACACACACACACAATTGGCAAATGATTTGTGAGAATAATATAATATATCAGTCGTAACATTAGTCAAACTTTAACAATAGTAGTTTTAAAGATAAATTATGATATTTTATTCGATTAGTAGAAAAGATCTGAAACAGGTCCTGGGGTTTATAGATTCAACACGGTATGGGGTTATTAGAACACGTGCAGCTTCTTATTTATATTCAGGCCACAATCCAAAAAGGGTAAATTATGCATTCAGACACATTGGGGTTGAAAATGTATTCTTATTGCAGTTCTACATTCTTTTGTTGGTTTGTAATAAATGTTTTGATAATTCAGTGTTATAAATTAAGGCTTTTGTTGGAATTTTGATTAACAAAAGATGGCATGCCTACAGTATCTGTATGCATATAAGTTTTGTAATGTTTGGGATCATATAATAATTTTGTTCAAATTCATGTAGAGAAAGTAGTGAATATTTGAACAAGTATTTGGACAAGTGATTGCATTACCGTAATTTATAGTCCCGGAAAAGTTTGGTGATATTAATAATTTTGGGATATTTGTACCATTACGATATGCTTTTAATAAAATCCCTACAGATTAAAAACTGAAAGAAGCTTTATGCGAATAATACAGTAGCAATTATTGCCTCCATCTACAAGAGCTCCATAAGAACATTCAACCATCTTTAACCAGTATAGAGACAAATGTAACCAGTCCCGACATGACGGAGAGAGCGGGGTATTTCTACCGGGCTCGGCTACTCTGAGCTGGCCCTTCAGGGAAGACCAACTGCGCCTGTTTTGCCCCCCATCTGCATAAGTACGTATTTATATAGGTGCCCGAACACGCTGGTTTCCCCATGTAACAACTATCTGATTTGATGGCAAACATATTTGACAGGCATACAATTTATATCGTTTTAGTTTTTCCATTTACTAAATTTTAGGTGTGAATTGGTAGTGGCGCCTAAATCATAAAGCTTTTGATACAACAGAGTGTGACAAATGGAATAATCACGATTTAAGAGAGTGTGAAACAAGTATTGGCCGCACCTCCTGTTCTCGGTCGAAAGGTGGGTGTGAATTGTTTAAATTTAATTTTAGACCTAGTGTGTTAAAAATATGGCTGTTGATGGCGTGATATTTCATATATTTTAGTGTATAACTGACAATATTCAAGATTTTCTATGTTTGATATTAATCTTATTTAATGCTATAACAGTAGTAGACGTTTTATGATGTTAAAGGTCATGACACGTGATCGGGCTTCTGTACGTGTTCCAATCCATTTGGATAATCTACCAATAGTTGGAATTTATCCGTCCATCTCTACAAATAGCAATGATGCTGAATGAATCGAGCATACAACCACTTTTGGATGTTTCACTTTGGTTATCTACATGCAACGACAGAACAAATGTCCATTTCGAATGATTAGTCGATGATTTGTACGTTTCTCAGATAGAATCATTTAGTCTATGTGAAAACTTCCACAATTGGCGACTTTTATTATTGTTTTTAGTATTCCACCTCGAATATAGTTACCATTTTGGATTAATTAATTAGCAATATGAAATATTTGGCTATCGTCTCTACTTATTTATTTACTTGTTCATTGTTAACAAGAACAAGAGAAAAACAATAACAACAAGATGTCGAATGGAAGAAGTCTTTTCAAGTCCTGTTTAGGAAGTGCTACAACAAACCAGATCAGTAGAGGTCGGTTGATGGCTTTTTTCTTCTTCATTGTTGGACTATTACTGTTTTTAACTTGAGTATTCAATTATTTTTATTACAAAAACTCTATATTCTTATAGTGTTTTTCTTCAGGTAAAGTCATCAACATTCCTCTATAACCTTTTATATACCGGGAGAGAATTACCTACTAGACAATAACATAGTTATTTTATTTATAAAAGCATCAATAAAAGCATAATTGTGCAGGAATTGCAACAATTTTTTAAAAGAGACCAAAAGTAATTTGCAAATCATAAACGCAATTGTTGTACATATCCTTTTACTATACGACCAGACCTGACATTTTTAATCCGTCTATTAGTATTCCTGGACGTTAATACTTTACGTGACCCTTAAGGGAGGAAACTTATGGTCATTCTTTCTTTATTTACAAGCCCAATGCAAAATCGTTTTACATTTCTATTCAAAGACTGTGTCCGGTTAACTTACCGGAACTGTTGTTCATATATCTGGACACTGTGTCATACAAGTAATTGTTCTGTTTGTAAATTGCTACAACCATGTAATGACTCACATTACAAATTATCTAGTCAATTCTTTGAATTGACTAACTGTATAAGTATGTAAAAAATAACCTAAAACTAGATTCCTAAATTAGATAGAATTATCTAAAATTAGAGGTTGTTTTTATACAATAGAAATAGTTGAGGATATTCCAATTAATTAATTATGGAACAAACAAAAACGAAAAAAAGAGAGGACGAATCACCATCGATTTCTAGGTCAACTAAATAAGTAATTAGCAAGAGTAATAAATCTTTGATTTGTTTCGAATTGTCGAAATGTTATATTTAAATTGTTTATTATTATTTTTTTATGAACAGGTGAAAGTGTTGCACGTTTTATTTCACAATAATTTTGTTTGAGAAATAAGTACTAAATCTAGGAAAAACAAAACAAAATGGTCACGAACAATCGTGCATCGATTAAAATCATGCAATCTAACATCTAATGGGATATTTTGTTGTACAATTTCGAAATTTACATTTGTATCCGTATTTGAGTCGATCGACCAATTTAATAACAATTCGTTTAGTAAACTGATTGCGATCGATAAAAGATTAACTTGAACGGAAAGCAGATGGTCGAATTGACAAATACCGTCTTCAATATGGTCTTACAAAAAAGAAAATGGTTTTTGTATGTAGGCGTTAATTTGAAGAGCAATAAGACTTTGGTAGTGGTTATGTTCTTGGAATGTTGACATAAAAAAATTTATTGATTTTTTCGTTAGTTAGATACCTTTATACTTGAAAAGGAACGAGTAAATATTGAATTCATTTTTTAAAGAATTTTTGGCACCAAACAAATACAAATAGAACTCTCTACGGGGTTACTCGTAATTTATTCTCTATTTTCCTTCTTCTCGGATATATCCATGAAATATTCATAATATTTCGACAAAATTTTATCTAAATTGACTAGTTTAAAACAATATTAGTTGGAATTATTGCCGGTTCCACAGCAGGTGGATTCTACGACAACTATTGTGATCTTGTCCGTTGGACGTTTTTATAACTAACAAAAGACAAATTTATTGTTGTACTTAATAACAAGAAATGGATTTTATTGTTTTTCTGGGAATTTTATCATTGAACAAGTTCTCATATCATTGCCAGTCGTTCTCTAATTATTCATTGGAGGTTTATTCGATTTTTTTAATTTTTTTGGCAATAGCTCAATTCATCGTGGCAAGGGTCATTGTTATTTATGTTTTTCATTGATTTATATTAGCAATTAACCAAATTAACTCTTCAAATATTTATTGCGACTGGCTGTCGATCAGTATCAACTTAATTGAAACAAATTTAGTCATGCGTCCCTATTGTTTAAGAAGTTATATATTGCGACTTCTTTTTCAATTAGAGTCAATCAAATTTAACAAGCAAAGTATCGTATAAGAAGAACTGCATGGGCCTAGATCGAGGACCAGATTTTTTTCAATTGGAATAAAATCAAAAAATTAAGTATGCACTTAAAAAAAACATTTGTTTTTCGTTAAAGTATTGAAATAATGAGTTCATTAAAATACCAAGAAGACTGGATTATTTTTATGGCAATTAGTTTATGATTAATCTGACCTTTTTCATTTATTTTGTAATGAAAAATCATCGTATTGTTGTTTAGAATTAAAACAGATGATAGCGATTTGTTTGTGTATAACAAGACATTTATCGTATAAAAGAATTTAAAAATTAATTAGATTATATACTGTTATTAAATACATGGAAGTTTCCTGCAGGCGAAACGAGACCAACATACAATTGCGCTCAAAGTAATGGCGATAATTCTTGCGTTAAATCCAGCTAATAAATGAAATGTGAAGGAATTTTAAGCTTTCGTAGGCAATCATTTCAAATAGCATATTTTATTTTAACGTGTGTAATTATTAGTATTATTTCAGAAGAGTAGACGTTTGTGTTCAAGCTTTAATAAATATTGGAATTGAAACTGCTGTATTGGTTTTAGACAAGAAAGATAAATCTGGCATTGTATCTTGTAGAGTCGTAGTTACAATTTTTTATACTTGGGGCAAATAGCAAAATTACCCTCCTTACACTGAATAGATTTGATACAAATCCTCAATTTGTTTGTTTTTTTTTCTATAAAAAGTTTTTAATACCAGAAATGTTGTTTGCACACTCCTTTCAGCTTTGAAATGCCAGCGATCCTGCGAAGTGGACTAATTGTAAGTTATAGTGGAGATTTCGTAGAATTGTATTTCTTTTGTATTGCTGTTGCCAAAAGGTCGATATCCGATATGAATTGTCCAGTCATATCTTGATAAAACGTAAAACTTTAACGTTTTCCATTTGTATGCGCAAACACTTCTATCGCATTAGCATAACGTGTGCGCTTGTTGATCATTCTACACTGGTTATTATCCTCATGCCGTCACATTGACGATGATGAAGAGACGATGGTCGATTTTAGTAGTTCCATAAAGAACGACACCTTTTTTCTATCTTTCACCATATCCACAAAATTAAATAAAATTCTTTATCATTGGCTATTTAAAGTGTCAAGATGTTTGTTCAAATATACCTGCTCAGACATATCATACCTTCATTATCACAATGATATTTAAAATCACTTCACACCACCACCTAATATTATAATCACGAGAATTATGACCGGCGACGGATCTCTTGTTTATTTAAGTCCTTTCCGGATATCAATACGAACAATTAAATAAACTGAAATTCCGCAGAATGACCAAGAACGTGACTATGAAAATTTATAAAGTCTCACTTTTCATCATCGATCAACAATCTCTAAATTGTATAAAGAAAAAAAAATATTAACGTATTTATGTTGAAAATTGAAATCTCCCCTAGTGTTTTTTTTTAAAGGATGGCGCATGAGTCAATTGTACCGCCATTTTGGGGTTCTATCGCCCCATCAATTCACACATGCTTAATAATACGTGACGAGACAGGTAATATTTTTATTTGAGAATATTTTTGTTTGTCTACCATATTAGTGTTGAGAGGTAGGGGCGATCAAAAGCACACTTTCTATGATGTGCCAACTTATACACCAACGGGTGGTCCAGTTTTTCAGAATGATCTCTTCGAGCTTTTTCAATTAGATGTCGTAAAATTTTATTACCCACTTGATGTTTTTGTTGTTGTAGGAATTCACAAAAACTTGAAAAACATTTAGAAATAAATTCGATTTGTTTTTTAATAGATTTGTAATTGTTTAACTGATTTGTTAGATTTTTTTGCCTTTGGCTACCCTAGAAGCAACTATTACTTAAAGAAGGTTTGCTCGAAGAAACATCTTGTGAATATCCAAATTCACTTATTGATCTACTTCGTAGAAATTTTGAACAACATCCAAGTTCCAACACGATACATTTCAATAATTCAAAATCATTCTTTATACACGGTTGGCAGGTGTTGTCATTTTTTTTATCACAGAGGGGTAAACTAAATTACTCCACCTTTTTCAGATCATGTCCGTTTTTCTTCATATCAATAATATATACTGAAACTTGAAAATTAATTAAATTTTCATCAGCTCAACTCGAATGCATTCATAATTATTTTATATCTAACAATGAAGCTGATATTATGTAGTATCAAGCATAAATATTAATTCATTTAAGGGCTTTATATTAATGTCTCTGGTTTTGATTTTGTTCAGTTTGACTTTACTTGAGCTAACAGTAGGGTAAGTCTTTGTTCATTTTATTTCCACAAAAAAAAATTCCGATTGCACGTCATTGAATTTTGGAACCTTCTAAATAAAGGCTAAAAATCTAAATAAAATTTTCGAATAATTTAGAATTTCAATAGTAATTCACACAGTTTTGTTACAGTTTCAGTGGTCGAAAAGTGGACTGAAAAGTAAAAAATATGATCATGTTTACATTATCACCACTAGTTTTGCAAATCTTTTCTTTTACCAATAAAATCTATTATTTCTTATCAATTTATGGACTGGAATTTTTAAATATAATTGTTGAATTTATAAACATCTATTTGGTTTGTAATGATTTAGAATTATTTATTTCATCGTCGCATGTTTTATTTGATAGAATTTTACAATTTATTAAATTAATATTATTTGTTAGAGATATTAAGGAAATAGAAAAAAATGTAAGTGTTTTAATTGATGAAGAATTGTTGCAAGAAAACGTTACTTATTCATCACATATTATAAAAGAATGCCTATATAATTTTGTAAATTATTTGATTAATTTGTTCCTTGTTAGTTTAATGATGTATTTAATTAAATTAGCACACCGATTTCAGTAACGATTCAATTTCTGTGATTTGAGTTGTATACATAGATATAATGTAGTCAACAATACACATAAATTATTAAACTGCGCCTACACCAAAACACATGAATGTTGTTTGATGTATTTGATTGTTCGTGTTTCAATAATGATAATTAAAACGTAATAATGAGGATAATAAATCGTTTTATTAGTGCTTTTGTTTTGTGAATGGAAAACTTACTGAAATGTTGCATTGATCTAAAGGTACGATTTCACTATCACACCTGAGAAATAGAAAATCACCACTGTTTGCCAGAGTGTTCCTACAATTAAAATGGTTCCGGGCGATTTTGAAATTCCTACTGTTTGCCCAACTAGCCCTGCAATAAAAGTGTTTGAAAGAAATGAATAAAACTCAAGAAATACTTTGATATGCCAACATGAAAAAAAAACTAATATCACATTTTTAAATAAATAAATTTATTTAGATATTTATCTTTATTTTGAAAATTTACTCCAAATGTCTTGTGTATCTTTAGTTTGTCGGATTGCGATAGAAATAATAATTGCTAAAGGGCTTTTTAACTTAAAATATGGAAACACTGAGAATAAATGCTTATGAAGTTAAATAGATAATCATACCTTTATGCTGTACAATGTTAATAAAATATGTAATGAAACATAGCTATGTTATAGTTGACAATCATAAATTACACATTCCGTTATATTGTGTTCAAAATGTGTAGGTGTATGGTCTAACGAAGACACATTCAAATTTCTAAATATAAAATCAATGCAATTCTATTTTTATTACAACATGTTTGGCTTTATTTATTTTAATTTCCTCTTATCAATGCATCTTATTATTTATAATTAAATAAGCCTGTTAACTAAAAAAACTTTGATATGTTATCAGGAGCTTTATAATAATCATGAGTCATAAGTTATGGATAAGATTAAAAGTGGTGTTTGTAATGAATAGTTAGTAGATTAAACAAATATTATGAAACTTTAATCTGCATACTACATTACAATCAAAAGATTATACACATTTTATTCTAAGTAGCTCTAAGAATGCACCGAATAAACAGCAATAAATTTTTTCCTAATATTGAGGATTACAGTGAAAAATCTCATATCATATCTTATGATGAAAACATTTCTGGAATTTGATTGACACCAGGACCTTGAGTAAATATTTAATGATATTCTTTTATCGATAAAATAAAATACAACACGATACAACGACAACCGGCTACAATACGCCAATTTTTGAAGATATCAAGTGTAATTATAATAAAAAAATTATTAATGCAGGAAATTCTATGAATAAATGATAAATTATTCAGGATTTTTCGGACAAAAATCTTCAATATATAATATTTATTCGAATATATTATTGTGTTAAATTACTGTATCATAATTATTTCATTCGACAATTTAACACCAAAGTTTTCCACATCGAGGCCGATATAAAAGGGAAATTCAATACAAGAATTTTCCAGTTCAATTTCTGCCACAATGGTGAAATTTCTAAGTAAATTCACATTGAACAGTGGTGACAAATTATCAAAGCCGTTATTTATGAATTTCTACTTATTATGGTTATCAGGTGTTTGGCCAAAGGGTGAAAGTTTCACTAATGTCCCTTACATTATTTATTCAACATGTTTGATTAGTGTAATGGGGATAACATATTCAGCATTACAAATTTATGATTTTCGATTTTTATATCGCGATATACAATTATTGGCTTCATCATTGTATGTTGTATCAGAAAATGTTGTAACAATTATAAAATTATTATATTTCGTTGTGAAAATTCGTGATTTTAAAGCATTAATTGATGAAATTGATTGTGAATTATTTGCACCGAAAAATCATTGTCAATTATTGATTATGAGAAAGTTTATTACTCAATGGAAATATTTAACGTTTACATTACTTTCTACTGCAATTAGTGCAACGTTTTTTTCTCAATATATTCAATTATTGATGGTGGTATACGTGAACGTAGATTACCGTTTGTTTCATGGTTCCCATATAATACAACCACGACACCGAATTACGAATTTACATATATTTATCAAATTTTTGGTCTTGTTTATCTTGCATTTGGGAATATTACAATGGATACTTTTATGGGTGCATTTATGATGTACACAGCAGCTCAATGTTGTGTGTTAAGCGATAATTTACGAAACATTTATAAAATTACTGAAGAACGTCTTGTTGATGAAGGTGCACTTACTAATGATACAAATGAAGAAGCAAAACAGTCTTTGGTTTATGAAAATTTGAACAAAACATTTGTACATTTAATTTTATATCATCAACGAATTTTAAGATTTGCTAACAGTAGTAATCTACTTATTGATCCAATGGTAATGTCCCAATTTGTTGTCACTATTTTTGCTCTGTGTTTAAGTATGCTACAGTTGACTTTGGTAAGATTCACCAATTGTCCTTAAATTACCAACAATTAATTTAAAAAGAAACATTCCTTAGCTGCCCCCTTTTAGTTCGGAATTTATGGCAATAACGTTTTATCAATGTGGAGTTTTCACACAGTTGTTAATTTATTGTTGGTTTGGTAATGAAGTTTCAATACAGGTATTTGTAAGTAGTTTAATTGTTTTAAAATATACTAATGAATTTTTCTAGAGTGCACATTTATCGTACGCTATCTATGAATCTGATTGGGTTTATGCACCGCTATCTTTCAAAAAAAATATTTTATTCTTCATGATGCGGACTCAACGACCTATCGAATTTCAAGCTCTTAGATTCTTTACACTTTCATTAGAGACGTTCACGAAGGTAAGAATAATAACGTTTTGAATTATATAATACAACAAACGAAAGTAAAAATTGATATTATTTAATTACAGATTCTACGTTCATCGTGGTCGTATTTTGCCGTTCTTCGACAAAACAATGAAAAGAGGAATACAAGAATGCATCTACAAACATAATTTACATAACGATGCACGTAGTTAATCTTAAATCGTAGAGTTTTATACTTTTAGTGAATTCCATATCTGCTTATAAGAAATTAGTCAAATAATGATGAACACTTATTCATGCATTGTGAGAGCACCATTCTTAGAAGTTTGTCAGTTATAGTTTCAATAAAACTAATGAAACTATTATTTTATTATACCTACCTCGACTTCTCCTTTTTTTTACAACAATAGCAAAATCCTAAAGACTTTAGTACTAGATAGCACAATATTATCTAAATTTGTACGTTATATTATCTGAACTATTTGTATTAAGAATTGTTTTTTTTATTGTCGTTCAGTATATAATCGAAATGCCAGACCAGGACTTGTACGGGCAGCTCGACCTGATCTCTGCTTTGAATCTGCTTAACTAATCGGATAGACCTAAAAATAAATATAATAAGATAAGAATTCGATATTTGGTTCTGCAATTTATGCACATATTGAAAGTATGTTTATTGATGTTCTACGATATATGTTTTTTTTTTGTATTGTTAATGGTCTTCCTTCTAGAAACATTTTTCTGAAAAAAATCAATGCGGAACAGTGAACACCGCTGTGGGGCTGGTTGTTCCGTTGTTGCAGTAAATTGTTCTGCTTACATTTTTGACAACATTCAATCAAAATAAGGATATAATTCATTACCATTTTTCATAAAATCATTACAAGCAACGTGATAATAGGTTCTTAATGGAACAATAAAGACCAAAAAATTGAATCATGAAAAAATTCAATTCCGTGGCAGTTTTAAAGTTCTATGAACATAGCCGCTTTTCCGCCGTTGCGAGAACAAAATATTTTTACCACGGGGGCACAGTATCTTAACCGTTCGCGACGCACTACACGCTAATCGCTATCTGTTTTCCTGTGGTACCTATTCTCTTCGGAACAACTTACAACAGGAACTTCCAGGCCCGGTCTCCCTTAATTAAAATTAAAAACAAAAAAAATCTCCTAAGTGAATTGAAATGAGTCAAAAAGATCATTCATACGGGAGATTTTTTGAATTCCCACTTTGATTCATATTCCTTGCCTATCACGATATTCATTTTAAAAAGATCAATAGTGCGATTTTTGTTTAGCTGATTGAGGAATGTTATTATCTATATACATAATTGGATTTAATTTCTCAAATCGGCACTAAGAAGATTTTGTTTATTGAACTAAATATTAAATACTGTTCAAATGATAATCGCTGAAGTGATTTGTAAAAAGAAGTTGGAAAATGTCGAAAATACTGAAACACTGAGAATAAATCGTTATTAAGTTAAATAAATAATCATACGTTTGTGTTGTACAATCTTAATAAAACATCATGTAACGAATGAAAAATTTTAAACCTCAAGAAACATACATATGTTGTAGTAGATTATAATAAATTACAAAATCTATTATATTGAGTTCAAAATGTGTCGTTGTATGGTCTAACTAAGGTACATATTGAAGTTTCTACATATGGAATCTAAGCAATTCCTCTTTTAACAACATATTTAGCTTTATCTATTTTAATTTCATATTACCAATTTTCGTTTTTATTCATAATGAACTATACCTGTTAGCTAATAAAACTTTGCTATGTTATCGAGAATAAGTTATGGATAAGATTAAAAGTGATGTTTGTAATGAAAAGGATTCGTAAGTAGATAAAAGAAATATTAGGAAATTTTAATATGCATACTAAATTACCATCGAAAAATAATAGGCATTTCATTGTAAGTAGCTCTAAACATGTAAGAAATTAAGGAACAATGGCATTATTTCAGTATTACATTATTTCCTAATTTTGAAGTTTCCGGGAAAAGTCTCTCCTGACACTTTCTAGTAAGATCAATGCGCTTTATGACGGAGATATTTCTGGAATTTGATAGACAACAGAGCATTCAGTAGATATTTAAGGATATTCTTTTATCAATAAAATAAAATAAAACCTCTCATAATGGCAACTGGTTATAATGCGACAATTTTGGAAGTTATCAAGTGTAATTATAATAAAAAATTCAATAATGTAGAAAATTCTATGAATAAATGATTTTCATCAGACTATCTATTCAGGATTTTTCGGACAAAAAACTTTAATATTCTTAGTCTAATATGTTATTATGTTAAATTACTGTATCATAATTATTGCATTCAACAATTTTTCACCAAAGTTTTCCACATCGAGGCCGATATAAAAGGGAAATTCAATCTAAGAATTTTCCAGTCCAATTTCTGCCACAATGGTGAAATTTATAAGTACATTCACATTGAACAGTGGTGATAAATTATCAAAGCCGTTATTTATGAATTTCTACTTATTATGGTTATCAGGTGTTTGGCCAAAGGGTGATAGTTTCACTAATGTCCCTTACATTATTTATTCAACATTTCTGATTAGTGTATTGGCAATAACATATTCAGCATTACAAATTTATAATTTTCGATTTTTATATCGCGATATAGAATTATTGGCTTCATCATTGTATGTTGTATCAGAAGATGTTGTAACACTTATAAAATTATTATATTTCGTTGTGAAAGTTCGAGATTTTAAAGCATTAATTGATGAAATTGATTGTGAATTATTTGCACCGAAAAATCATTGTCAATTATTGATTATGAGAAAATTTATTTCTATGTGGAAATATTTAACGTTTACATTATTTTTCGTTACATGTATTGCAATGTTTTTCTGGTCAACATTTTCAATTATTGATGGTGGTATACGTGAACGTAGATTACCGTTTGTTTCATGGTTCTCATATAATACAACCATTACACCGAATTATCAATTTACATATATTTATCAAGTTCTTGCTATTGTTTATGTTCTAGTAGCTAATATATCAATGGATACTTTTATGAGTACACTTATGATGTACACCGCAGCTCAATGTTGTGTGTTAAGCGATAATTTACGAAACGTTTATAAAATTACTGAAGAACGTCTTGTTGATGAAGGTGCACTTACTAATGATACAAATGAAGAAACAAAACAGTCTTTGGTTTATGAAAATTTGAACAAAACATTTGTACATTTAATTTTATATCATCAACGAATTTTAAGATTTGCTAACAGTAGTAATCTACTTATTGATCCAATGGTAATGTCCCAATTTGTTGTCACGACTTTTGCTCTATGTTTAACTATGCTACAGTTGACTTTGGTAAGATTCACCAATTGCCCTTAAATTACCAACAATTAATTAAAAAAAAACATTCCTTAGGTGCCTCCTTTTAGTTCGGAATTTATGGCAGTAACTTTTTATCAAATTGCAGTTTTCACACAGTTGTTAATCTATTGTTGGTTTGGTAATGAAGTTTCGATACAGGTATTTGTAAGTAGTTTAATTGTTTTAAAATATACAAATGAAGTTTTCTAGAGTGCAAATTTCTCGTACGCTATCTATGAATCTGATTGGGTTTATGCTCCGCTATCTTTCAAAAAAAATATTTTATTCTTCATGATACGGACTCAACGACCTATCGAATTTCAAGCTCTGAGATTATTTACACTTTCATTAGAGACGTTCACGAATGTAAGAATAATAAAGTTTTAAATTATATAATACAAAAAAACGAAAGTAAAAATTGATATTAATTACAGATTCTACGTTCATCGTGGTCGTATTTTGCCGTTCTTCGACAAAACAATGAAAAGAGGAATACAAGAATGCATCTACAAACATAATTTATGTAATCTTAAATTGGGCGAGCACCATTCTTAGAAGTTTGTCAGTTGTAGTTTCAATAAATATAATGAGACTATTATTTTATTATACCTACCTCGACTTCACCTTCTTTTACAACAATAGTAAAATCCCAATGAATTCTATAACAATACAGTGTAATCTAAATTTGAACGATGTATTACTTTAATTGTTTGTATTAATAATTCTTCTTATGAAAAATTAATTGTTCCTTATTTGTCCTACTACCTGATAAAAAAACTAATAATTTGAATATATAATGGAGGATAAAAATAATTGATATTGAATAATTCTTCTTTGTATTATCGTTCAGCATATAATCAAAATGCTTGACCAAGACCTGTACGACCAGCACGACCTGATCTTTGATTAGAATTTGCTTGACTAATCGGATAAATCTAAAAATAAATTCAATAAAATGAAAATCAATTTTTCTTGATATATTTAATCTATCTAAACAATAAAAGTTCGTTATCTGTAAAGCATCCATACCGATTCTTGGATTATAAACTTTTAATTCACAATAACTTGAATCTATCACGAATATTATACCATCAACAGTTAATGATGTTTCTGCTATATTAGTTGCAACAACACATTTTCGTATACCTTCCGGTGAACGTTGGAAAATTTTCGCTTGAAGATCAGATGGTAATTGTGAATAAATTGGTAGAATTGATAATTCAGGTGCATTATCAATTTCCCCTATACGTTCAGCTAATACCTATCGAAGAAGAAGAACGTATTATGACCATGTTTGATAACTAAAACTATTAAAACAAAAAGAAATTACCTCGCAAGTAACTTCAATATCTTCTTGACCAGGCATAAATATTAAAATATCACCAGATGGTGGTTGAAGATGTATTTGTAATGCTTGTTTAACAGCAGCATCAACATAATCTTCAACAGGATTCTTACTAAACAATAATTCCACAGGGAATGTACGACCTGGTATTGTGAACGTAGGTACGTTACCGAAGAACATTGAAAATTTACTTGAATCCATAGTGGCAGATGTGACGATAAGTTTAAGATCATGACGACGGGCTACTATCTGGAAAAATTGTTATGGATTAACTACAGTTTTATAGATTAATGATCACAATGACTATATCCTCCTGTGCCGTATTTGCCAAGCTATAAGACGTCCCCGGGCCATAAGACGCCCTCGGATGATAAGACACATTTCAAATTTATAGGACGATTTTGAGAAAAAGAAAGTTTTGGAGTATATAAAAGTATTTTCAAATTGTCACTTACCTAATTAAACAAAAGAAAATAAATTTCCAATTTCAGTTTTAATAATATTTTCATATAAAGATATA
This sequence comes from Meloe dianella, assembly GCA_028455855.1. Lineage (NCBI taxonomy): Eukaryota > Metazoa > Arthropoda > Insecta > Coleoptera > Meloidae > Meloe > Meloe dianella. The sequence continues at coordinate 1,500,809 of JAPTHL010000054.1, read as the reverse complement.
AAAAACGCGTTCATTGACGAAGAAAATATATTTGAAAACTAAATATTATATTGAAATTTTCTTGGCAATACTTTTGTTATTCAATCAAATACTGTATATGTAATTTAATTGTTAAATGAATTGACAATGTTAAAAAGGACTTCATACTATATATCATAATATAATGAACAATAAAATGAACAGTCAAGAATGTTACTTTCGGACCATAAGACGTATCCGGACCATCATGTAAGACGCACGCCGATTTTAAGTCCATTTGTCTATGTAAAAAGGTGCGTTTCAGAGTCCGTCAAATACGGTAATTAAAAATAAATTCTCTTAAGTGAATCAAATGAGTCCAAAAGATTAATCATTCTGAAAATCTAATTTCACAAATTGGCACTAAGCAGATTGTTTTTATTGAACTAAATATAAAATACTGTTTACATTACAATTGCTGAAGAGATTTGTAGACAGAAGTTGGACAATGTCGAAAATATTGAAACATACGACAATTTTGGAAGTTATCAAGCGTAACTATAATAAAAAACTCAATAATGTAGAAAATTCTATGAATAAATGATCTTCAGACAAACTATTCAGGATTTTTCGGACAAAAAACTTTAATATACCTATTCCAATATGTTATTATGTTAAATTACTGTCTCATAATTATTTCATTCGACAGTTTAACACCAAAGTTTTCCATCTCGAGACTGATATAAAAGGGAAATTCAATTGGTGAAGTTTCCAGTTCAATTTCTGCCACAATGGTGAAATTTCTAAGTAAATTCACATTGAACAGTGGTGATAAATTATCAAAGCCGTTATTTATGAATTTCTACTTATTATGGTTATCAGGTGTTTGGCCAAAGGGTGAAAGTTTCACTAATGTCCCTTACATTATTTATTCAACATTTCTGATTAGTGTATTGGCAATAACATATTCAGCATTACAAATTTATAATTTTCGATTTTTATATCGCGATATAGAATTATTGGCTTCATCATTGTATGTTGTATCAGAAGATGTTGTAACACTTATAAAATTATTATATTTCGTTGTGAAAGTTCGAGATTTTAAAGTATTAATTGATGAAATTGATTGTGAATTATTTGCACCGAAAAATCATTGTCAATTATTGATTATGAGAAAATTTATTTCTATGTGGAAATATTTAACGTTTACATTATTTTTCGTTACATGTAGTGCAATGTTTTTCTGGTCAACATTTTCAATTATTGATGGTGGTATACGTGAACGTAGATTACCGTTTGTTTCATGGTTCCCATATAATACAACCACGACACCGAATTACCAATTTACATATATTTATCAAGTTTTTGGTATCGTTTACCTTGCAGTTTCTAATATAACAATGGATACATTTATGGGCGCACTTATGATGTATACTGCAGCGCAATGTTGTATGTTCAGTGATAATTTACGAAATATTTATAAACTCACTGAAGATCGTCTTGCTGAAGAAGGTGCAATAACTAATGATACAAATGACGAAACAAAACAATATATAGTTTATGAAAATTTGAACACAACATTTGTACATTTAATTTTATATCATCAACAAATTTTAAGATTTGCTAACAGTAGTAATCTACTTATTGATCCAATCGTAATGTCCCAATTTGTTGTCACTATTTTTGCTCTGTGTTTAAGTATGCTACAGTTGACTTTGGTAAGATTCGCCAATTGTTCTTAAATTACCAACAATTAATTTAAAAAAAAACATCCCTTAGCTGCCTCCTTTTAGTTCGGAATTTATGGCAATAACGTTTTATCAATGTGGTGTTTTCACACAGTTGTTAATTTATTGTTGGTTTGGTAATGAAGTTTCGATACAGGTATTTGTAAGTAGTTTAATTGTTTTAAAATATACTAATGAATTTTTCTAGAGTGCAAATTTATCGTACGCTATTTATGAATCTGATTGGGTTTATGCACCGTTATCTTTCCAAAGAAATATGTTATTCTTCATGATGCGGACTCAACGACCTATCGAATTTCAAGCTCTTAGATTCTTTATACTTTCATTAGATACCTTTACAAAGGTAAGAGTAGTAACATTTTCTATTTATTGTAATCGTAAATGGTAAGGATGAAATTTCATTGATTCTTAACAGAAGTACCGGTTGCGGACAGTAGATAATTACAAGGGCTTAATTGTATTTCTGGACAAAAACTTGATTAAGTGATTGTACAGCAATACAATTGAATTAGGATAAGTAACTAGAGTAAAAATATATATTAATTGCAGATTCTACGTTCAACGTGGTCATATTTTGCGGTTCTTCGACAAAATAATCAAAAGAGGAATGGAAGAATGCTTAATTTAAACTAAATGAAGTAATGCATCTACAAACATAATTGAGATGACTATGCAAATACTTAATCTTTAATTCTGGGAGTTTTATGCTTTTAGTATCTGCTTATAAAAATTTAGTCAATTAATTATGAATACTTATTTATATATTGTATGAGCATATTTCTTGTAGTCGCAATAAATAGAATGAATCTTCTATTTGATTGTACGTACCTGGTCCTATCCTACATTGATAACTATGCATAGATATTTCCATATTTCAATCAATATCATTATAAATAAATAAATAAATAAATTTTGAGTACAAAATGTTATGCGCTAAAAATTAAACCAATGTTACAAGATTGAAATCCGTAAATACCTTTGTGGAAACATTTTCAAGATATCTAGCTTATCGTGATATTCTCATTTTAATAACTTGAAACATTATTCCAGAATAATTCATGTTTAACAAACTAGGACACGTGCCAATAATTTATTAATAAATATGACGTCATTCAGTAAATGTAATTCATCTATGAAAAAAATATTTTATTCTTCATGATACGGACTCAACGACTTATCGAATTTCAAGCTCTTAGATTATTTACACTTTCATTAGAGACCTTCACGAATGTAAGAATAATAAAGTTTTGAATTATATAATACAAAAAACGAAAGTAAAAATTGATATTATTTAATTACAGATTCTACGTTCATCGTGGTCGTATTTTGCTGTTCTTCGACAATACAATGAAAAGAGAAATACAAGAATGCACCTACAAACATAAATTAACTACATAACTATGCACGTAGTTAATCTTAAATTGTGAGAGTTTTATGCTTTTAGTAGAATATCATATCAGCTTATAAGAATTTAGGCAAATAATTAAGAATACTTATTTATGCACCTTTCTTGTAGTCGCAATAAATATTGTGAATCTTTTATTTTATTATACCTACCTGGTCTTGTCCTACATTTATAACTATGCTTATTAGATATTTCAGTTTTTCTTTTACAAATCAAACAATAGCAAAATATTAATTTAGGAAACAGGAGTTACCTGCAATCTTTCCAAAACAAAGTCGAAAATAAATCGCACACCTACATGTCCTGTCAAGTTGTCTCAAAGCTACAATATTTCTATTAACTATCCTAAATATTAAGAAAATTTTTTGTAGATTTATCACATCCTGCTCAGGTGGTGGATTGCATAGTAAAATTGCTCTAGAAAAAAATCGTATCATTCTTTTATTCAACTAATAACAGGGTTATTTTGAAAATGAAAGAAAAGATACAATAAAAAAAGAGATAAAAATATCTTTGAAACGGACGGATGCTGCGATAATTATCCATAGCATACGCATTAACAATTGTTGTAACTATATGAAACATTTATTATTTCAATCTCGTTTTTATCAATTATAGACCAAAGTTATTATTGAAATATAAAAAAAATTATTGTTCTATTATTAGTTAATTATAAGCCGTTTTTTAGAGAAAGCGTGAAATATAGCCAAATTAGAATTTTTTAGACGAAAAAATCTAAAGAAACTCTTGACATTTTCTATGACGGCGACTCTTAAACACTTTGAGGACTCCAACTATAATTATCATATTGTTTAGTGACGTCATTTATTATTCAATCAATATCAGTATAAATAAATAAATAAATTTTGAGTACGAAATGTTATGCGCTAAAAATTAAACCAATGTTACAAGATTGAAATCCGTAAATACCTTTGTGGAAACATTTTCAAGATATCTAGTTTATCGTGATAATCTCATGTATATAAAGTTATTGTTCTTTTAATAATAGAACGATGATATTTCAGTCGATTACTTTGATTTTCAATTGGCTTCTGTATGAATAATATAAAAATCGTTATTCTAATGTCGGCAATAATCGAAGCACACGAATCGTTCACAGTAGGGACAATTGTACAATTCAATCGAAACCGTTCATAACATCAAATAAATTTAATAACTTGAAACATTATTCCAGAATAGTTTATGTTTAACCAACTAGGACACGTGCTAATAATTTATTAACAAAAATGACGTCATTCAGTAAATGTAATTCAAAGCAATTAAATAAAATTAAAGAAAAAAATGAAATAAAACGGAACTAGGGAACGTCATCCAACAACACACTCAAAAACAAAAACCACGTGCATAAGGATGCAATAATGTAATGTTAGACATCAACTTAATTAACAACACTAAACGATAATTTAATTAAAATCAAAAAAAGTATAATGCCAAAAATAGAGAGTGTTATATTTAGTAATTTTAAGTGGTAGTGTCCGGTAGTTCCGTTTTTATCATTTTATGCACCAGGAAATCCTCATTAAAATTTGCATGAACGGTTGTTTTTTTTTAATAAAAGTTTTTTTTCCATTTGTCTGTTTAAACTTTTGCTTCTTCGAATTGTGATGTGTTTCAATAAAAGTTTGGCGACCTCTGATCTATTTTAATCAACAGAAAAGATGTTACATATCCATATAAATTCTTTCAACAATAACCGGAAAGCATAATAATGGCTGTTTGTCAAGGAAGAAAGCTGGTTGGGCACTAGGTACAATCTGGATAGATCGTGGTTGTAAATCAGTTTTATTAATATGGCTTTGAATGACGACATGTTTGTATGTATATAGGTAAAAACATACTTGGCTTTCTCTACCTATATGTGCTTGAATATATCGCAGAATGCTAACAAAACAATCTTTTCTGGAAAATAAAAACAAATAATAATAACTGTGAGTAGGTATGGCTTGTTATGGTGACAGTATCAAAAGACCGGTCCCGAAATTGGTTTTCTTGTAACCATATTAAAATTCAGAAAGCAACCAAAACTACCAACAACCAGAAGCTATTTTAACTGTTTTTACGCTTTATGTAAATGTTAATTTGATGTTCTATGTTAATGCCTGAACAGATTTTTGCATTTTTATGAAAACCTGCATAAAAATTACGCGTTTCATATAATAGTAAGCAATTGGAGTCAAATGTGGTGGCTAAATTCATTCAAAATAGCTATGGGGTGGAATTTAGAAAAATGTTTATACCTAACCTATTCTAATCATAAATTGCTACTTAATTTTTTCACCTGGGACTCGAAGACAAAGGCTCTTTTCATGATGGTTAGAGGCGATTTAGACTTGTTCTGAATTTTAATGTACACGTGATTAAAGAATTTCTTTCTGTGTAACGACAAATAGATTACAGGTTTTTAAAATTTTGACTTCCATCATCTTAATACTGCATAATTCGATGAGTGGCAACTAATGATAACGAAAAAATTAATATTAAAACCATCCTTAAAGAAATTACTAGAAGCATCCATCACAGAAAAAATGTCTAATTTAGTTGATGTGCCCCAGAAGGAAGCGTTAATAAAAACATGAAAAAGTATCAGTTACAAATCGAACTTCAGTCTTTCTCTTTTAAGTAGGGCCATTATTTGGCCTTTTCCTTTTTCAATTTATATGTTGTCATTTGTCTCTGGGGGTGCACGTGACGCAGCACCCTCCTATGTCTTTGCGGCTGTCACCAATTTAATGACATATGACTAGCAAAGTCCCGCCTTTTACCTGTTTTTTTGGCTCCGAATACCATTAGGACATAATTAGATTCACATTTTTGAAAATTGTTAACTTATTGAACAAAATGCTTAATCATTTAACAACACATCCAATAAATTAATAATAAGAAAATTAATTAAAGTCAAGTGTAGATTTATATGATGGAAAATTTATAAAATTTGATAAATTTATGATTGGCATAACGTAAAACTGATTCGTTTCGGTTAATCAATAGCTTGTTAAGAGTTAAATTGAAATTTTGCAGTTTATTCAACCAAGGATAATTAGTTTTGTTTTTGGGCCTCTAGGGTTAGTATTAAATTACAAAATAGGGGGGATATTACAAGGTTTTGGAAAGAAGTCGATTGTTGGATAGACTAATTGCGTTCCTAACAAGATTGCCAACACTATTACAAAATCAATTTATATGTAATTAATTTTTTTCTTCGCCAAAACAAAGGGATTAGAAGAAGTACTTAAGCAGTTTACATTTTACAATTAGGATTAAAATATACATTTTATTATGTACGCATATGCGTATCCTAGTTATAATGAACAGATAATTTAAATAAGTCCCTATACTGGCAGTTATTTGTGAAGAATATAACGAAATTACATAATAGGCGAGTACTATAGGCATTTCGTCATTGTAGTAGAGAGTATTCCAAGTTGCCGATTGTATTGTATTGTAGTTACATTCCGATTTTAAGATGTAATTTTGTTTCCTTGCTTCTTTTCTAGAAATTCTCATATCAGTTAGTAGCAGCCCCCCACGACTTATATAGCAAAATAGTTTCCAGATTTGTCAGACAAATGAGAGCGCTGTGGGTCTTACTAAATCGTTTATATTGACGCCATCAGATGTCAGTTTAGATGGCGAAAGGAAAAAGAGAAAGATATACCATATCAACGATTCTAATGTCGAATTTCAAATGACAGAATTGTCACTAACCTGTCTATGCTACACGGTGAAAAGCAAGAGTACCAATATAACATCCGCATTATTTACTAAACTAGTAGGAGAAAGTTAGGGACTTTTGAAATATTTGGTTGCCAGCAGTTTTGCAAAATTCGACATTGGAATCGTGGATATGGTATAGAAATTTTTAAATTTTGTATTTCGTCGACCCTTTATTGATAGATTTATTACTTTCTGTCTAATTTTGTTTTGGCCTCTTTATGTGTAAACAAGCGCCATTGCTCATTTCGTTATTTTTATTTTACAAACCAAAACAAAATTTAAATAAAATTCATTTTGCAGTGTGAAATTATAAAAAATCAATTTAATAATATATTTTAAAATGTCATCAATACAAGGTAAGTATTTACACAATTTAAGTTTTTTATATCAACAGAAATAATCATTGTTAAATTACATTATTTTCATATATTTACAAAAGAATAAAGACTATGGAGAAGTATTCTTTGCGGATCAACGGAGGATGAGGAAACAGTTCTACATTGGTTTTCAAAGAACTCGCAAAAGTACGTAAAAAGTTATATTTAATAACACCGATAATAAAAGGTAAAGTATTTTGTTCATATGCATACATCACACAATGATTTGGTAATCAGTGCATCATCTAATGATTTTTTTAATCACCTTATTATATTTTATATGTATATATGTAAATGTACTTATTTTTTTAAATTATTACTTCTAATATACTTATAATAAATTAATTAATGTTTTATTTCCCTTCATTAACGAAAAAATAATAATAATGAGAATAATGAGCAGCCCAGTGAACGTGTTTAAGTTTGGTTTCGAACCAAGTTTCGACATGAACCTATCCTAGTCTTGCACCAACATCCAATGCTAGCACCTAATACTTTAGCGCCATCTGAGTACTTCCTACAGCTTCAGATACTAAAATTTAGCATTGAGTCGGCGATCTAGAGTTATCTATGTAATCAGCCTTTCCAGACGGCGAGTTAACATATAAATTTGAGGAAGCTATTACAGTAAATGAATGTAAAAACCACCTTTACAAAAATTGAAATACGGATCGAAATTTAGATTTACAATTTCAGGGAATACCACCATACATTCTTTTAAAAACTGAAATGATTGAGAGGGTACTTATTGTTATCTAGACTAAGGCCGAGTTCAGCTTCCGTCCCTTATTCTATTCCACTTTGAAGGTCGGTTTAATTTAAGAGAGAATAAACAGATGAGAATGCGTTCAGCTTGAGAATTTGTTCCTTAGTTTAAGAAAAGTCTGTTATGCCGTGTTGCCGTTGTCTGGCGCATGCGTTATTCATGAACAGGGTAAATTTAAGGGATATTTGGTCCGAATTTTTATCCATAAAGTTGTCGATTAGGTACATTTTGCAACATCACCGTAAAAATTATATTTTCTTTTGATAGAATCACATACAGAGAAATTCTGTTAATTTATTTTATCTAATTAATTATTTATTTATTCTTCTTTACTATCGAGCATAATAATAATTTAATTTCTTTTCGAGTTTTCGATCAAATTTTATATACATATATTCTATTCGATAAATGAAATATAATAACTGATTTTCTTTTAATTATAATTAAGTAATTTTCTTTCGATAATTTTTTGCAAGAAACCTATCGCAGATTTTATTGCTAATTATTCTAAGCATTGTCCATTGAAATTATTAATAAATCTTCAATATCAGTTGTTGTGTATGTACACCAGGAGTGGGGGACATCCACAACATCAGTTAATATTAATACTAATATCAATTAAGATTAATATTAATATCAATTAATATTATTATTAATATCAATTTAGTTCGAATACATTCGAATTTTTTAATTTTATACATATTTCAACGGCGAATATTCTCTTTACATTCAGCTTAAGGGGCCGATTTCGGCAGTTTAATTTGGGTCGTTCTTTAAGGGCGCTCTCCCCCTTAAATGTTCAAGCTGAACGCAAATTCTCGGTTTAGCATCGTTTGTGACACGGTCAGCCCACAAATTGTTTTAAGGGACGGAAGCTGAACTCGGCCTAAATGCCTTTGAGAACTACACCACATTCCACATTTCAGTCAAAACAAAAGATAAAAGGAAATAGCAGTTTTTAGCCTGAAAGAACTAAATTTTTTCATAGCACTTAAAGTTACCAAACAGACCTTTAACTTAACTCAATACCCCTTTTAGACAAAATTTGTCAAAATACTACCCTTAAAATTTAAGCACTGTTTGAACACATTTATGATAGGGTCGTCGAATTATACAAAATCCGCAAGACAAATTTGAAGATTGATGGCCTTCAATGTTCATACTTGCTTTTGAAGTACCTCTACAGTTCTTCACTTTACCCTCTACAATAGCAGATTTCTCTTCAGATCTTTCTCCCCAAAACCTTTTCTGAAGGATTTAAGTCTGCAATAAATGAATTGTAATCTTGTGCTTCGTTATACAATTTTATGGTTTTTTTCAGTGGCTGGATTGATAAATAAAAAAAGTATATGTCCACTATTAAGTTCCCTTGTTTAAACTGGATTATACAGGTATAATAATGAATATATTCATAACTATTTTCACTAGACTTTTTTTAAATTTTCTATTAAATATATCAAAAAATAATAGTAGTGTAGTGTGGTTTTTCAAAATAAAATGTCGAAGATACCTATATTCTGTGGTATATAGAATGTTCAGACAGCAACGAATTGCAAGTGGCGCGAGCAGTAAGGGCTTGCTCAAGCTCCCGTATAAATTAAGCGGGCTACAATAAAAACGAGTAAAATTGCGGACAGTGATTGAATGTGATGTCATTTGTGCATGTGTTTTTATTTTTAAGTTTTTATATTTGTTTTTTTTTTGTTTTCTATAAATCTATTTATTGTTTTATTTGTGTCTATATGGGTTTTTAATTTGTTGTGTTCATAGATTTGCATATATTGTTTAAAATTTGCGTATGCCTTTAATACATGTTTGCTTTAATAATGCAACAATTCATTTGTTTATATTTTGTTTTTATTATTGTTATGTTCAAATCTATTTGTTTACAATTGTTTTATATTTGATCTGTTGATATTTTGTTTTTTTCAATACTATAGTTATTAAAGATAGATTCGAAATTATTTTTTTTTATTGATGACATCACTCCAACCACAATAATATTAACATTGCAGTGCAATGTTGCAACAATTTTCTACTGAAATATTCCCATAATATTGCAGTGCAATATTGCAAAGGGCGGCCTATATTGCTGCAAGATTGGCAATAATCTTGCAGGAATATTGCCAATCTTGCATGCAATATTGGTCAAGTTCAATCACTTTCTTAATGTAAATAGCTTTTTGCACCAATATTCAGTTTTAAAATCCTGAATCGTTTTTCATTATTTACTTGCATATTATAATACAAATCGATAAATTCGTGTCGACTATTTGTCAATACTCTTAAATTCCCATCATCATCAATTGAAAAACCACCAATCCAATGGAACATTTCTTTATTTTTATCAAGAATTTTTGCATTTGAAAACCGATCTTTGATATTCCAAATACCAACACTATATAATGGTAATAAGCCATAATATAAATTCCCTAAACTATCAATAATTAAACCATCACTTTGACTTTGTTTTTTGCCAATTAATTTAATTTCTTTCCTCCATTCCCCGGATTGAATCAAATCATCATCTTTTAAAATCCTCAAATCAACTGAATATAGATCCAAATCAGCTAATGGAGCAAAGAATAACTGGCGATTATCAAAAGATTTTGGTGATAATGCGATACCGTTAATTGGCGATAATTGACTAAATTGTAATTTATTTACAATAAACTCACATGAATCCAAATCACCGAACATTGATTTGTCACGTAATTTCCATGAACGATTCTGTCGTAATGAATAGATAATTAAACCAGGATCTATCATACTACTATCGGTAATATAAGCAAATTCTCCATTCTCAACAACGATGTCATTTAAAAAGCCACCATTGGTTAAACAAACTTCATTTGGAAAATTGTAAGATTGCAGCATTTTATCTGTTTTCAAGTTATAAAGAACTAGTTTTGGTGGGCATTTTGTATTGTTATAAATTCGAACACCATCCAACACCCACATAATACCGTTTTGATCAATTTCTATATTCTGAACACTTTGTAGAGTCGTACATGATCGATGGAAATATATTTCCCAGTTTGGATAAGCTTCAATCAATGGATTGAATTTATTTGAATTCTCTTTGAAGTAACCAAGTGTAATTGGAACACCTCTACGAATCTGTGGCATTGACACGTAAATATTACCACTGTAATATTTCATTCCGGTAATTATAATATTTTCAGGCATATAAAGATGTTTTCTCAAAACACTCCGATATGCTGTTTGTGATGGCCAAGAGTAATTTATAAATTGCCATTGATATTCAACAACAAATTTGTTTTCTATTGTTTGTGTTTGATTTTGAGGTGCTACAGGAGTCACAATTTCTAAAGACGGCCAATTTGGTGATGGTAGTCCAATATTTGTTTGATTTGCACATTGATTTAAAAAGAAAATACTCCAAACTGTACTACAGATTGGGTCCATTACGAATGACTATTGAAAAATACTGGTACGGCAAATTTATTGTTCATTAATATATAATGATTATAATTACGGGAAATAATGGCCATTGTAGGAAGTTGAGAGATATGGTTTATAAACAATTATGAAAAATTAGTTGACCGGAAAGTTATCTCATGTGAAAATGTCCGCAAAATTTCGTAAGGTGTAATTAATTGTCCCTTTAAACAAGTCAATTCTACACATTTTCCTATAAATTATTTGTTATCCGCAAATACTAGTAAAAAAACGGACTGTCAAGTTTTTATTTCTGTTGTTATACCTAGCAACAATTGGTTTGACAATATTCTTGAAAATGCAAAGAAGTAATACTAAATTAAATGTACATATTAATTCCGCTCCTTTCCAATCATTTTCCTATGTTACCCAGTTTCCCAATAATGTAAAAGCGGCAAATTTGAAACACATGTCATCTAATGATACAATACCAGTTAGTCGACGGAACAGTTCAATGTGTATGTTTTTCTACTGTAGATACTTTTTCTAGATTTTATTAAGATTTTCTCTTGTAGATACAATGCCAACAAAAATGAAACCATCAACGTTGACAAACTTCCTCGACTGTCTTTCAATGTGTTTCTGGAAATGTTCACCGGGCTGTCAACAATTAAGCGAGAAACCTTAATATTTCTTTAATAAGAAACACAAAATATTTACAAAATCAATTTACATTGACGTTGTTACAATCCAAAACGTGCCGGTGTCCTTCTTGGTGTCGTTCCAGCACTTACAATTTCTTGTCCTTTATTTAGTGCTGCTTCACGTTTGTCAGCAGCTTCTTTCCTAGCACGCATCTCTTCTTGTGCAACTTGCATTTGATTCTCCATTTCTTGTAAATGTTCAGCAGCTTGTTTCTTTTTAGCACGTCCAGATTTACCAGTTTCTTTTAATGAGAAAAACATTGGACCTAATTCAGCTAACCAATGTCCATCAACAGCTGTTACACATTGCATATATTCACGAGCTGTCATCACTAATTCATGATAAACAACATAATCAGGTGTATTGCCCAAACCGAATAATGCAGAAGTTGGATGTAAATGACATGGCATTCCTGTACGACAATTAACATATTCTCCAATGCCTTTTAAACGGGCAGCTTGATGGAAATATGCAGAACAAATACATTTACGTATAATATCCCAATCTGTACCACAAGATTGTATTTCAAGTTTTTGTTGTACGAGAATATCTTTTAATTGTTGACGGACTTCACGAACCTTTCTCATTGCTTTAATATGAATAAAATGTTCGTTACACCAATGTGATGAATACCTGGAATTCATAATTTGTTTAACAAAAAATAAAAATAACTAATTGAAATTTAATTAATAGGAAAATTCTTATCACTTGTTCTGTTTCCATTGATTATACACATTAAGATAAGTTAAATGATCACTTTCAGGTACTTGGAATTTCTCTCGCACACCATCAGCTTCCTCTTCCCGACCCTTAGGGCGATAAAATATTGAGGGAACAGATAACATAGAAACTGTAAAAATATTAAATTCCTATCCATTTTAATAATAGAAAATTATTAATATATTGTACCTATTATTAGAATTTCAGCAGTACAAGCCATTTGACTTGAAACTATTAACATTTGACATTGAGGTGGATCTAGGGGGAATTCAGCCATTTGACGACCTAATTTCGTTAATATTCCCGTATGATCCAATGCACCCAAAATCCACAATTGATATAAAGAGTTCAAGATATTATCCTTAAAAGAAAAAAAATATAACTTGAGTCACAATTGTTCATTATTAATCTTTGATAACGATGAACTTTATTATGAGAATATGCATTAGTCATGATTTTCACACTTACCTGTGGTGGAGGATCCATAAAGTGGAATTGTAATAAATCTTGAACACCCAAAGATTTTAACAATAGCACAGTATTAGCCAAATTTGTACGTTGTATTTCTGGAACCGTTTGTATTAATAATTCTTCTTTGTATTGTCGTTCAGTATATAATCGAAATGCTTGACCAGGACCTGTACGACCAGCACGACCTGATCTTTGATTAGAATTCGCTTGACTAATCGGGTAAATCTAAAAATAAATATAAAAAAATGAGAATCAATTTTTCTTGATGAATTTAATCTAAACAATAAAAATTCGTCACCTGTAAAGCATCCATACCGATTCTTGGATTATAAACTTTTAATTTACAATAACCTGAATCTATCACGAATATTATACCATCAACAGTTAATGATGTTTCTGCTATATTAGTTGCAACAACACATTTTCGTATACCTTCCGGTGAACGCTGGAAAATTTTCGCTTGAAGATCGGATGGTAATTGTGAATAAATTGGTAGAATTGATAATTCAGGTGCATTATCAATTTCCCCTATACGTTCAGCTAATACCTATCGAAGAAGAAGAACGTATTATGACCATGTTTGATAACTAAAACTATTAAAACAAAAAGAAATTACCTCGCAAGTAACTTCAATATCTTCTTGACCAGGCATAAATATTAAAATATCACCAGATGGTGGTTGAAGATGTATTTGTAATGCTTGTTTAACAGCAGCATCAACATAATCTTCAACAGGATTCTTACTAAACAATAATTCCACAGGGAATGTGCGACCTGGTATTGTGAACGTAGGTACGTTACCGAAGAACATTGAAAATTTACTTGAATCCATAGTGGCAGATGTGACGATAAGTTTAAGATCATGACGACGGGCTACTATCTGGAAAAATTGTTATAGATTAACTACAGTTTTATAGATAAATGATCACAACGACTACGTGCTCGAGTAATTAAAATTATAAACAAAAAAATTCTCTTTAGTGAATCAAATGACTCAAAAAGATTATTCATACGGAAAATTGATTGAATTCTCATTTTGCTTCATATCCCTTGCCTATCTCGTATTTCGTTGTAAATAGATAAACAGTGCGATTTTTGTTTTAACCGATTGGGGAATGTAATAAATTGAATTTAATTTCTCATATTGGTATTAACTAGATGTTGTTTATCGATTAGATATTAAATACAGTTTTCAAAATTTAATTATAATTTATTACACTGTCTCTAGATACGTGAGCTAACGATCCCATCGCTCAATTATTATGTTTTAGATGTGATATACTAGATGTTGTATAACTCTTTCATTACTTCCATAAATCACTGAGATTTACAATGGATATCACGTGAAATTGGACACTATGTACGAGAGATATTAAAAAGACTCATAAAAACAACAAAATTGAATCTCAAAAAAGGATAATTTGCGATTTGGAATTTGTAATTAAAAAACAATAAAAGCTATAAACGAAAAATAAAAATGAAAAGTGTAGAATATCAATAACGTAAATGAATTTCTAGATAGATATTGAATGAAATATTGCAATGTTGGAATGTATTATATTAATCATTCTTTTATTTTAATAATAGATTTATTTTGTTTTTCAAAACATTTATGACAGTGTTAGATTATAAACAATATTTATTTTTATCTGTTACACCTGTTGTCTAGATCAAACTGAAAGAGAAGAATAATATCTTCCTTTATTTCAATAAAAAAATACTCTAAACATATTTTGAAATTGTTTTCAACGACTTAGACAATCTTAAACTAAATATGTAATGGCCATCATATGCTTGTTTTTAATTTGAACATCCTGGCGTTGTACCAAATCTTTTATGAAATTCTTAAATACTTTTATGTGGCTCTTTACGAATTTCCAAAATAAATCGAATTTTCTTTTAGGTTCTATTAAAATCGTTCAGTATTTTTAAATGATTTGTTTGTTTTTGTGAAGCAAAAATGAAGCGAATGCGGTCCAATTTTATTGAATAATATTACATTCGTCTCGGGTCGTTGTATCTAGAAATGATTGCGAAATTTTGTACTATAGCAAACAACAACGCTGACCCAAATACTTTTATATTATCATATTTCACATATACCCGTGAAAAATGCACGTAGACCCCCGCTTCAAGTATTTCCATTATAGGCATTTGTATAACAATATTTATGATTTATTATCACCGTCGATAAGATAGTTTATTAATTTTTACTATGGTCTTTGTATTAGAAACAATCGACATAAACACATTATTAACTATCAACGGAAGTGAGAACTTTGATTATATTTGTTATCATTGTATTAAAATATAAAAATTAATAATAGTAAAGTGTGAAATTCGATTAATTACTTTCGTTTTTTGTTAGTATAAAAATTGATTTATTATTATCTAGCTGATATTTATGATGGAAATATGATGACAGAAACTCTTGCAAATATACACCTCAACAAGCAACAAAATCAACAGAAAAAAATGGAAAGGGAAAAGTCGTCGAACAACAACAACCAGCCGTCGTTGTTGTCGTCGTCGTCGTTTAACAAATTTAATAGTGCATCAAGCATGTCCCAAACACGGCAAGATAGAGAGGGTGTTAAACGAGCCGGTAGTTTTGTTGTTGGACAAAAATTAAGAGAATCAAAATGGTTTACACATACAGAAATTGGTATATTTTGTGCTGTTGTCGAAACTGGTTTCATTATTGAACAGAAAATTAATAAAGATGAAGATGAAACTAAGTACGGTGTGGCCATTTGGACCCCCGGTTATGGTAAGTGCTTCTGCGTTCTTTCTATATTACTCTATTTTCTTGTCTATTTAATTTTTATATAAAAAAAGAAATAATTGAAATATTTTAATTTAGAGAAAAGTAAAAATCCTGAATATTTATCAATGTACACTTTATTGGAGAGCAAAGGTAAATTTAAAGTAACAGCATGTACATTGGACGAATTTTGGCCAGAATCAACAACTGTACGTATTAATAATAAAAGTGATAAAAGTGTACAATCGTTAAGAGAAGATTCTATACGAAGTCAAATTATTTTTGCACAAAATGCAACAAAACGTAAATGGCATAATAGTGAACATTTTGTATATTTTTGTCGGTACGGTCCTGTTGAAACCAACATTAGAACCAGAAAGGTCAGTATTTGTTGACGATTTAACAAAAAAAAACACACATCAATTATAACAATTATCGTTGATAATAAATAAGTAACAACATTAATCTAAACAGTTGACGGCATTTTACTGCAAATGATTAATAATAGATTAAAATAAAATAAAGTTAACGCAAACAAATTAAGTCATTAATTAATTTAGGCGCAACTAGAATTGTTTTCAAACTTTATTACTATTGTTAGACTTTATAATGATGATGATGACGAGACAGTAGTCACGTGCATCAATATGCAGATTTTGAGAAGAAAACAAATCCGAATATTGAAATAACTGCAAAATTAGATAATTTTTCTTTGTTAAAAATCGTTGAATATTAATCAAATTGCGAGTAAATTGTCACGTTTACTAAATTCCCTTGACAAATTTTTAAAAATCAATCTGAAAAATCTAATCTTATCAAAGAGAAGAAATAAAAATCTAAATAAAGACAATATTGACATGACTCATAATCAAAAATTAGTTTCTCTCCTGCGTAGAAAGTACATATAAAATCTTTATAACATTTTATTTGTTTATTTATTTATTCTAACCAATAATTATTGATACGAATATTATTTCCATCAGACAATGTTACAATTTACGTCTTTAAAATGACCAAAGATATCTTAGATTGACTGTGAAGGCCGCGTTTTTGCGGTATTTTCAAGGTGATAAATTGTAAATAAATGGCGTTGTTTTTATTTTAATAAAAATTTGAGAGGTTTTGAAAAATATAATCATTTTATAAGTAAATATTGATAATACTTTGACGCCAAATGCACATATCATGAGTACCCTATTGATAGGAGTATCATTTTGTCTTTCTTCTATATCGAAATTATCAAGACACTTATTATTATCGTTTTAATTGTCATTTTGTTTCAGATTACTGATCAGTTACTTTCGAATACAGGCGCATTCTTCACGAAAATACGAAGTCTTACAGCTAAATGATTGTAAAATTTATCAATTTAATCTTAAATTACTTATTAAGTTTTCAAGACTGTGTATTATATTTATTTTGTAAGATTTTTTTGCAACATATTTTTATAGAATAAAAAGTAAAAAAAAACAACATGAACTCACCTCTCTTAATAATCCAAATAAGACATCAGTACTTAGGGAACGTTCATGGGCTTCATCCATTATTACAGCACTATAATGGTCTAAATCAGGTTCTCGAAGACTTTCACGCAACAATATTCCATCAGTCATATATTTAATAACTGTATTTTCTGAAGTACAATCTTCAAAACGTATTGCATAACCAACGTCATCACCTGTTACACAAAAAAGCCCTACTTTAGTCAGTTAATTATTATTTACTGCAAAATTTACCTAATTGAGTTCCCATTTCATCACTAACACGTTTTGCTACAGACATAGCTGCAACTCTTCTTGGTTGTGTACAACCTATCATACCATATTTACTATAACCATCTTCATGTAGATACTGTGTTAATTGAGTTGTTTTTCCACTACCAGTTTCACCTAACAACAATTAACAAATAATTGATTCACTTTAATTGTTGAAACAATATAAAATAATCTTACCAACAATAATTACAACAGAATTTTCTCTAATAACATTTAAAAGTTCTTGTCTAACAGCAAATGCTGGTAAATAACGACGTTGTTCTAATATTGTTTTCTTTTTAGCAAAATCACTACTAGCTTCACTACTTTTCATATGTTCAGCAAATTTTTGATCAGTTTTATAATCAGCAGTATCATCATCTGGATTATATCGTTTATCGTCTTCATCTTCTTTCTTTTTAATACCCATAATATTACCGATTTTTGTACCACTTAGTTCCCAATGTTTCTTCTGTGCTTTTCTTCGTTCTTTTTGTTCACGATAGACACGTACTAAATGAGAACCTTTTCTAGCAACTATTGCCATATCAGATGTTGGATCTCTATAATATGAATTCAACAAGTTTTTTTTTGTTTTGCAGATTTTATTGTTTACTTACCTGACAGGTATAACAGGTTCTGGTTGTTTTGTGAAAACAATACGTCCATCCAGAAATGGTGGTACAATGTTGTGTACTAATAAATGTACACGATCTATAGATTCTTCATCATAATCTTCATTGAAATCGATAGAATGCACAGCACCAGATGTTAACATACGATTCCTTTCCCATAATTCATTGTCTTTATTGATTTGTCGTTGTTGTGCTGACATTCTTTTCTTTTTACGTAGTTCCAATTGTTCCTCTTTTTCTTCGTATATTCTTCACTGACACTTGCAAACGGATTATGACCATCATCATAACCCTCATCCATACTATACCATTCTCGATCGATACGTTGCTGTTCTTCTTCCCATAATTCTCTATCAACTGTATTCTCCCATTTAATAGATTCTTTGTTATTATCTGGACCAGGTGTAGCACCAGATTTCTTTCTATCTTTAGCCCAAGAATTATATTTATGTGCCGGTGTAGCTCTTGGTGTATCATCATAACGTCTCCTTTTACTTTCTTTATAATCCCTTTTTGGATCATAATCATCATGTTTACGACTTTTTGTACTACGTTCAGACCAATCACCACCATCATCACCAGATTTGTAAGTGGAAGGTGTTGGAAAATCCCAAGATGATTTCTTTGATGGTACAATATCATCATCATCATCCCAAGATGATTTTGATGTAATATTTTTACCACTAATATTTGGTGTTTTTGGTTCATCTTTAAAACGAGGAGATCTATAACGATGTGAGCTTGATTCATCACGAGATTTTTTATAGTCGCGTTCTTTTCGATGATAATGCTCACGATCTTTAGCATCTTTATGTTTATCTTTTGTCGTAGCATAAACACCTTTTTCTTTATTACTTCTATTGAGACGTTCAATTAAACGTTCACGTGCTTCTTCACTAATACCGCCCGTGTGTGTTGGTGTTTCACGAAATGGTGAACGAAATTTTCTAGAATCATTTGATGATTTCGTTTTCCATTCGGTTTTTGTATCGTCTGTATTATCTTCATCATCTACACTGAATGATATTTTTCTAGCAGCCTCTTCTTTTTCTTTACGTTTAGCCGCGGCTAATTTATCAAGACCTAATAGCGACGGTTGGGGCACTTTGAATGTTGGTGGTTTTTTCTTAACTACAAGACCACCAACTTGATCGTTAATACCTTCTAAACGATCGTCTGGATCCATTTTGGGATAATTTGTTCAAAACTACACTTTTAATTATTAAATTAAAATAACTGTAATAATAACAACATAACCCGACTTTGTGCTTGTTTTTTGACAGTTGAAACATCGGCATGCATCGGCTGTGTTTCTAAATTATTCCGAGCGCCAACTGTCGTTTCTGACCGTTTCTAATTTACTCTTAAGCCTCGTCCACATCTAACGAACAAATGCAACTGAATCAACGAATGAAAACCAATGTAAGCAAATGCAAACGCACGTCAACATTCAGAAAGGCTATGCTCAAACAGAAGTAGATGAATGTTCTTGCCATCGCTTTTTCTCCCAGAGCGCCGAGAGATTCCGCGGGCGTCGGAGAAAATGGATAGCTGATACTATAGTCCGCCATTAACGCCAGTAGCGGAATCGTCAGCGCCACTCGTGAGTGAGAGAGTAACTAAAATGTAGTGACCTATTTTGTTTAATTTTTCCCATAAAGATCCGCTATATATATAGAGCAAAGAGTATAAGATAGAGGAGAAACAGAAATATAATTGTAAGCGACATCTGGATTCTCAGTTTCCTAACTATTAAGCATAGTGGCCTTTTCGGGGGCGACGAGGAAGGGGGATTTTTGAAATTTGATACGTGCGTTTGGATGAGCAACCGTTGACTTGGATTTGTTAAAATGACAAAAATTGGTTCGTTGTTTTGTAAAAGGTTGCAGAAGAACACAAAAAAAGATAAAAATCATTCGTTCTTCAGTGAGCCAAAAAATGTAATGATGTAAGTACATTGAAGTACAGAAAAAATAAAGACATTTGGAGAAACATTTGATTTAAAATTCTAATATTAGGATAATTTTTGGTGTAAATTATATAATAAAACACTAATGTTTGTGTAGTAGCATTATTAAAAAACAGAGATCGTTACAAAAATATTATTTAATTGGTTTTTCATTCCCTGATTAAAAAAAAGTATTGAGATATTATTATTTTTGTTTTAAACATGTGAAATATTATTATTTAGAAGTTATTATTATAGAGAAAATCATAAAAATTACCTATTTTTTTTTAAACTTATTAATTTTTAACAAAAAATTGATTAGTCTTTTTCTTTAATTTATTTTACTTAGATTAGCTTTTAAATTGAATTTTCGCGCCGATTTCAGGTTTTCGAAGGTGCCCTACTCACGAGAGGCGCTGAAACTCGTATACTACAATTTTACATTAGCTCTTATGGGCTGTTTCCCCTCTATCCTATACTCTTTGATATAGAGTTGCTCTTCCCCGAGATCGTATGAAGTTTTTGTTTCCAAACTTCGTCGCATCCCTCTTACCAGGAAGATTTTCAATGGAGAACAAAAGTTTACTCTGGACGATCAAGTGCCCCAATTAGAGTAGCCGGGCCCCGGCGGAAAATCGTATTTGCTCACATTTGATCGCGTTTGAATATGTTTCGGCAGAGTTAGAAAGTGTCAAAATTCAAATATATATAAAATTACAGAACAGGATAGTAATATTATTGGATTACAAAAATTAGCAACAATTTTCTAACAGCACTTTATAATAATGATATATAGTTCACAATAGAAATTTCATTGAAATGTGTATTATCTTAAGTTATGCAACTGAACATACATAGTAAGGTTAGGGGTTTTGGGTAGCATATACTTTATGTAAAGTATGGTAAGCTATAATAATGGACACGTAGTCAGTGGCGTAACATCAGTATAAAAGCAATCCAAATATGAAATCTGATGGGCACGACCGCCTTTAGCCAGTTGCGGAGCCTGGTGCGCGTCAAGGGCTAGTCATTGGTGTAGTTCGACTTTCTAGATCCAAAACCTGCAACCACTTGGTTGCGGGGGTGTACTTAACACCACTGTATGTAGAGCATGGTATAAATAATCGAAATCCAAAAAAAATCCCCAAGCCACTCTCTTAGAGAGGCGATGTCCCCAAGGAAGTGATGGAGGATTGTGGAATGGACAAAAATATCACCAAATTGAAGATAGGATGCTCACAGGTAAACGTGTTTTTTTTTACTGATAATGAAAACATGCGCTAATACAAGTAATCTAATATCTAATCTAATATCTAAACGCTCTAAGCTTACACCAAGAACGTCGGCATTTTGAAGAATAGTGTTTTGTCAAGATGTTTAGATTTGAATTTAATCACAGAAAATTGATAAATAAATTGTTTTTATTATTATATATTGTTGCTGTTACAAATTATAAATATTTGTTATTCTTTTTCTACATTATTTACGACAAGATGTAGAGCTGTTTCAACTGTATTATATTCGACATATCGATTTTCTCCATTTATAACCTTTGTTGGTGCTCGTTGTATCATTGGACACAATAGATTTTCATCGATTACTTTCTCATCTTGTTTAGTTGAATAACTTATAATCAGTCCAGTTGATAAAGTAATGATGGTTCCTATTAAACAGTAGTAATAGTAAGAAATTCTAAAAAGTAGCGGTACTCTTTTGCGCGCCTCACTCATAGAAGCCCTTAAAAAAACGATTCATTATTAATTGACACTTGATTAATTAATCCTCGAACAAATTACGTTCCATTGAGCGGATTGAGTTCTGTAAATGTTGTTGAATTGTAAAGAAAATCACACTGATCTGTATAGAGAGGTTTCTGTGGATATTCTAATAGACCTTGCGCTTTGTAATACTGAGTTGTCATAATTAAACATAACATAAAACTAACACTGATTATTCCTCCATAAAAAGCACCCTAAAAAAATCGATAATGAATTTCTCATTTATCAGTTTTTTTAAGTATTTTTCATTACATTTGAATTACTACGTCGAAACAAAACACCTAATGTAAACATTCCTAATAAAGGTCCTGCTGCTACACTTCCGAAACTGATAGATAATGGTAAAATACCACCAAGATGTTCAAATATAAATACTAAAGCTGTACAAATACTACCAGTAATGACAACAATTAATTTTAAAATATTACTCTTCGTTTTCTCTGTGATATCTCGATGGAGATATTTAGAAATGAAATCTTCAAAAATTGTACCAGATACACAATTTAAATGGGCCGATAAAGTACTAAATCGATAGAATTATTTTTAAATTGAGAACATTTTCAACGAATTTACCTAAGTGCAGCACTAAAAACTCCAACAATAAATAGACCTGACAATCCTGGAATTTTTCCAGCTACGTCTAAAACGTAGTATGGTAATAATTGATCATTTCTTGTGATTTGTTTGGTAATAAATGGATCACAATTTGAGTATTTCGCATAAATTATTAACCCTGTCAAAACACTAGCAGTCTTTACTAAACACATTCCAACAACATAGAATATCACAGCCCTAAAATTTCAAATAAATATTCAGTAATTAAAGATAATTAAATCGATTCTGTGCAATTCTCTATCTTGATTTTACACAACGATCAAGAGAGAGTTTTGCACAGATTCTCGTGAAATATATGAAGATTTGTATACAATTTCGCTTCTTTTAATGTTGCAACAGATAAGAACTTTTGAACACAACCTTGATTTGTATTTGTCATACTAATCCAAAAAACTGTAAATCCTATTGCAACAGCCCAAAAGTTATCTCGTTCAGATATATCTAAATCAAAACTGAATTTCTATGATATTAATAATATCACCAAAAATACATATAATGCTTTATAATTACTTGAATATATCTAAACGTTGTCCATCAAGTGATTTTTGCCAAACAACATTAAAACCACCTGCTGATTTCACTCCCAAAATCAGCACAGCAATAACAGAACCTAGAGTTACTGTAAATTGTATTGTATCGGTCCACACAACAGCTTTTAATCCACCTATAGTTGTATAGAAAATACAAACACCACAAACTATAGGCGTGATTAGATGTAAATTAATGCCAGTCGCTGAAAATTTTCTTTTTATAACATACGAAAATTATATGTCATTCCAAAATATGTGTATTCATCATACTATGTTACAAGTTAATCAGGCTCGTATAATACTGTACTTATCTTTTGGAATGAGTTTTATTTCTAATCTTTAATCCAGACTCAACATTTTCCATTATTTATTAAAAGTTACTTGACTCTCTAGTTCTACATGTTGGTGTGTTTGGTAAAATACATATATACGTTTATAGTTCTTTTAAATTACCTGCAGAAAATGCTAAAGCTGGAATATAAACCACGATTGGTAAAAACAAAAATTGACCGAGCGCAAAAAGAAATGATGAAAATGTTCTAGTTTTTGCATCGAATCGCATTTGTAAGTACTCATAAGTACTTGTAATTTTCAAATTGAAAAATACAGGTAAATAGATGTAATTAGTTGGAATAACCATTAAAGAGAACGAAATCAAACATAGCCAATATGCTGCACCATATCTATAAACGTCTGCAGGAACTCCCAGAAGAGTTATACCAGAAATATGACTGGAATATTTTTGAATGATTTAGTAATCGATCTGTTTTAAAAGATAGGCGTTTTTTTTTACCTTGCAACTAGTGATATAGCAATTGGTATAACATTCATTTTCTTACCACCCATTAGATATTCGACTGTGCTTGCTTGTTTAGTTCCAAAACAACCGAAATAGATACCAATCATTACACTTACACCCAACATTAATGTAAAAATCATGTAATCGTACCATGAGAACATCATCTTTATGGGGGATGACGATAAAAGTGTTGGTAAATCAGTTTGATTCATTTTTTTCTTAATAAAATTTTATAATTAACAGACAATTTGCACACTTCAACTTATTTTAACTTCCAAGTTATTTCGATAAAGAACTGCATACATTGGTACCATATAATAGTATGTCGAATGTGTGAGAATCTAATCACACTACGAACAAAGAAGATTAGACAAAACAAATATGTGGAATTAAAGTATTTACTTTTTGTTAGTGGGAAACAATGGAGGTTTCTTCAAATTTAGTTTTTGAACAAAAAACTATTAAAAACAAACATCAGAAGTTAAATTAACTTAGACGTGAGCCACACACAAGACAAAAGGAGTATGTTGAAAAATGCTGATGAAAATGATTTCGGCACATCATTCTCGAATTTCTGCGTTATTCATTATAAAGATTACGATAAGCATTTTAAGATACTTAAATATTTCGTTAGATAATGCATCTGAATGTATTCTAATAAATCATACGTCCGTGGTTGACTGTCTCCTATTGTTTATTATATTTATTTTGGGACTAAGTGGCAAATCACTTAATTTTATTGACGATAGACGAGAATATTTATTTTTTAACAATTAATTTTCAGTGTTTTCTGTATTTACTTTAACTAAATTTAAAGCCTGATTAACATTCAAATAATTAACATCTAGTTTTGTTTGCTCCATTTCTTTAGACAACAAGAAATGTATCACAGGAGTTAACAAATCTTTATGTACAGGTGGATCATCGTTTGTTGTTACATATGAAATTAATAAGCTACAAAGTACTGTTAGTAAAAATCCTAATGGTGCATAATAGTAATATGAAATTCGAAATAGAATGAATGGAACAAATTTTTCGTCTAGCCTTGATGTTGTTGTATTAACCGGTGAACTTGTGGTGGTCCCTTCGAAAATCGTTGTAAATGTTAAATTTCCACAACCATCAATTGATGTTGGTTTTGGTTCATAATGGATTAATCCATGTAATTTATAATATTGTGCCATTATAACAACCCAACAAATAAATAATAAACCAATTATTGATCCATAAAATGTACCTTTACTTGAAGCACGGGGAAACAACATACCAATTGTAAACATTGCTAATAATGAACCATTTGTAATACCACTTACTGTAATCGTTAATGGTAGAAGACCACCAAGATGTTCAAATATAAATATAAGTACTGTACAAATAATACCAACAATGATTACAATTAGTTTTAATATAAAATTAACAACAGTTTCATTAGATCGATATAATTTCGCAATAAAATCTTCATAAATTGTGCCAGCTACACAATTTAAACTTGCTGATAATGTACTTAAAGCAGCACAACAGATACCGGCCATAAACAGACCTGATAAGCCAGGTATAGACGATGCAACATCCATTACATAATACGGCAATAATTGATCGTTTCTAGTTATTTGACCTGTTGTAAATGGATCACAATTGGCATACTTTGAATACATAATAAGACCACTTATAACACTGAATGTATTAATTGCTACAATTCCAAGCGTAAAATAAATTACGGATCTAAAAGTAAAAAATTAGAAAAATTCAACTCTTCTATCTTTTAAAATGATTTTACAATTTAGCAGCTCCTAAACTTGGAACTGATAGAAATTTTTGCACACAAGTCTGATTAATTCCTGCCATTGATAGCCAATACAGCGATGTACCAAATATCACAATCCAAAATGAATCTCTTTTAGTGGGATCTAGATCAAAACTACAATTTTTTTTCGTATTCAGTTAATAAATGAATTTAAAAATAAATAAATTAATAGACAATTACTCGAAAACATCGAGACGATGTCCTTTTAAAGCATTATCCCAAATAACACTAAAACCACCTACTGATTTTAATCCAAGAAAGAAAACTGTAATGATAGCCCCTACAGTTACAGTAAATTGTAACGTATCTGTCCACACAACAGCTTTTAAGCCACCAATTGTTGTGTAAAAGATACAAACACCACATATTAAAAGCGTTATATAATGGACGTTTACACCAGTTGCTGAAATATTAAAAAATAATAATAATAATAATTAATTTTAATTAATTTATATTACCCGCAGCAAATGCAAGTCCTGGAACGTAAATGACAATTGGTAAATATAAAAGAATTGATAATGTAAATAGGAATGATGCTAGCAATCGATTTTTATTATCAAATCGTCTTTCTAAATATTCGTAAGTACTGGTCAGTTGTAGTTTATAAAAAACTGGTAAATATACATAGATGACTGCAAATGTGGCCAAAGACACTGTAGGACATACTAGCCAAAAAGTAGCACCATATCGATAAATATCAGCAGGTACTGCTAACAATACAATACCTGAAACATGGCTAGATATTGATTTTAATGATTTTCCACAAATATGTCTAATAAATAGGATTACCTAGCTACTAGAGACACAGAAATTGGGAAAACTTTCATTTTCTTACCACCCATAAGATATTCATTAGCTGTTGATTGTTTAGAGCCAAAACAACCAAAATAAATACCGATTAATGTACTCAATATCAACATTGATGTGAACAATATGTAGTCGTACCATGAAAATGTGACTTTACTAACATTTTCCGGAATATTTGGGAGCAGTGTTGTAATATTCGGAAACATTTTCTGTACAGTTGATCTTGTTGGACTAACGTATTTCTAAATTTCGGTCCTAATATGTTAAATTTTTTTTTACTGGTAAACATATAAATCCATTTATAATTTAATCAAAAAATAAATACTAATAACACTGCAACATTATAAATTTAATTAATAATGGAACCAAGGATGGTGATGATGATAATAAAAGATTATTTACAGTAAAAAAAATAATTTTTAAAAAATTGTATAACGAAAAAAAATATTAATTAACATTGATGAGTTTTAATACAAAAATGACATCATCTAACCAATAATAAGATTGTTGAAGATCACCTTCACACAAATATGGTATACGACTCCATGTAACTACCTCAAATCCATGTGGTATTAATACATTATCAACCACACTTTGAACTTGTTCTGTAAAAGTATTCCCATCAATTGGTAATAATTGTTTAGGCTTATTATTTAATGAGCCTGAAAATTGATTAATCAATAATAAATATAAGTAATTTACAATTAATTGACAAACCTGATTCAACGTAAGGTGAAAATGGTAAGACTACAGCTAATAATAATCGTCCATCTGGTTTGAGTGTGTTGTGAATTTGTTGTAAAATATCACTGGGATTATCGCAACGATCAATTAGATTTAAACATGAGATTACATCAAATTTTTCCATTTTATACCACGAATCGATTTCTAATATTCTGCAAAAAGCAAATTATTAATGAACGATTGTAATAAAGTGGAAAATGATGGTTGTTGTGGTCTTAATTATCCAAGTGAATCGAACATAAAATCCAGTTTAAGAGCTGCATAGGTCTTTTTATTGGAAAAACCAATCTAGTTAAGTAAGTTGTTTTAATTAACATTTGCATTCAGTTTTATGTGTAAAAGTTTTATTGCGAAAACTCAATTAACAACTCGACAAACTAGACAATTTTAATTACTTAAGATACAACGTAGTATTAGTCACGAAATATATAACATACTTATAGCCACGATTCTGTAATAGATTTTTCATTGTATTGGAAAATTCTGTGACGAAAATCCGGTCGAATGCTGGTGCTAAATGTGCAGTAACTTCCCCATCACCAGCACCAAGATCAAGAAGTGTTGATTTATGCCAATTAGGATCAACACGGAGTAATTTTTGAAATTGGGGATGAGATATGACAAACATTGAGCCACGTTGTAACAATCTGAAATTAAAAATAATAAAGAAAAGTTATTATTTTAAATATTATTTTGGTCGACAATGTCCAGTAGAATGACAGCATACATTTCCCTTCCTTTACCCGTCCAATCATTCTTCCTCTTCCAGCTAAAAAACTCGATCAATACATAAAAATTTCATATTGAAAATGATTGAGGGCGGTAAGACGTCGGGTGAAGGGCGGTGGCACGTTCTTCTTTCCCTTTCTTTCTTTTTCTTTAACGATTCCCTCTACGATTTCCATCTAAGTTTATGAAATTTCCTTAACAATCAGTTTGGCTTGATTAAATATTAGTTACGATTGAATAGTTAACATGATAGTTGTAGCGACCTAGTAAACAGCATTGTCTAGTAATTAATTGAATAGCTTTCTGGGAAATCTGTGGCTTTATAAAGAATCCAATTTTGTATGTATATTAACTGGTCAATTGATCTATTTTAATACACGTCAAATGCCATGTTTAGTTCCGTGTACATACAAATAGTAAACGGATATAATAAACAAAATCAACACTAGAATTAATTATTTAATTTCTCGTTATTATATTGGAAATATTGAAGTATTCACCGCTAGAGGGTACACATTGTGGGCGTCTTTATTATACATAAAACTATCCATATGCATAATTTTGATATATTGCAATAATGTACCACTATTCATAGAAATTGCATTTTGTATATAAATCATTTATTAAATGTTGGGATGATATATACTTATACATAATTTTATATTCTTATCCATTTCTGATTAAAAAATTTCGTATTGATTCGAAAAGTCTTCAGGTACCTACATCGACAAGAAGAATAGCAGAAGAAAGAAAATGAGAGTCATAGTGAATTACTGGGTATGATCCGCTGTTGTTAATGCCCAATATACTTCCAGCATTACCCGCAGATATTGATGGTATCATCGTTTTTATTATACAATACAAGCGAAAGTACCGCCATCAGTTAATAGATAGCCTATCTTTTTCTTTTTAAATGGGAAATATTCAAAAAAAAAGTGGTACTTTGTGGAGTACTACCAATATGTGGCAGTCTTAATTATCAACCACCCGTTGTGTTGTTTCTTGCATGTTTACAGTCAACACTACACGAAATCACCTGTAATATATGCATTTTATTGGCATGTTCGATTGCAGATAGTGTTATGTCTGATATTGACGTCAGATTTACAATTTCAACAGACTAAACATGAAGACATTGAAAATGTAATAATTGTGTATATAAAAACAAACTGGATTTATGATTAATATTGAAATTTTTTATTATAGGCAACATAAACGTATTTTATTATACAAGATGTCTCTATTCTGTTATATATTAAACTATACGAACTTGTAAAAGCTTTCCTTATAATGCAATTATTTAATCAAAACAAAAAAGATGTTGATAATATAATAATTTTTCTTTCTAAACTCCTTCTTTACACATGCACAATTATTGAAAGGTTTTCTTGTAAAATTGTTTAAATGTTTTTCAATCGAAGACTTTGTTGATAGAGTACGTAATAATTTCTCCTTACTCAGGAATACACAAACGAGATATTCTCAACCGGTCATAACGCAGTATTAAATACTTTTTCCAATAAGTGCCTTAACGAATCCTCAATCATTAGTGCTTTTGTCAATATCATGATAATTAAAGTAACAAGAAACATTTTCTGCATATACAATTTTTAAAATGTTCGACCGATTTGCCAGGACTCGACTCCAGAACTCTTCTTTGCCGGAGAAGTGTTTACCAGTTACATAGTTTATTCAAAATTTTAGAAGAAACATTAAATGTGAACCATCTCCTTTTATTCATCAATAAACTAAAATTATTATCAGATAAATATTCAAATTACTGGAAAGTCGGACTATTTAGTCCGGAACGCTACTGCATATGTAGTCGGACAAAAAAAACGCTCAAAGTTCTACTATAGAAGCATCAGGTTTATTTATAATAAGCTAGAGATCAGAATGACGACAAAGAAGGCGGCAATCCAAAAAATAATGTTTCTAATTAATCTGATGGTCGGGAATCTTTTTTTTTAATTTTATTTCTCTCCACCCTGAATGAAGCACATATGCTCCGACACACATACGTATATACAAGAGGAGGACATATCCGACACGGGACATATATCTTGTTGTCTGGAACCGCTGGCCTCCTGTCCAGAAACAATAGGCCAGCCATTAGGCAAATGAACGCCGTTTCTCTCACACCATACAAAATCAACCAGATAAATTTAACAATATAAACTATATGTGATTAATAATCAAAATTTGAACAGAACAATTGTGTTTAACATAAATAAACTGTTAAATTTTGATTTTGATTTTAATTAATCCTTCTCATAGTCGATTTTGAATGTGAAATGTGCACCTGTGTAAAGTTTTAAATTGGACATGGTATTGTTTTCAGTGTATTTCAAGCAGTCTACACGACATAAGGATTGATTATAATCAAAGTCTGTATATGGAAAATGTATGCGTTTGTTTACTTATTGCACAAAATCAGGGCCGTATTTTACTAAAGTTTCTAAAAAAGAATATTGAAATGATTTTACAACAAATAGAAACTTCATTCATTCATTTTAACAATCACAAGTAAAAATGTAAGTTTTAGGCTATCAATTGTAAACAAAAAACCGATTACTTCCAACATCAAACCTTGAAAGTTTTTACCGTTCCAAAACCATCCTGTATGTGAACTTATTGGTAGAATATAAAGTATACCAAAGAAGCAGTTAGCGGTGCATACAATGTAACATAAATGATTGTTTAAAATTTATCAAATCTTTTAATATAGACGAAACGTTGTATTATAGATAATTGTAGTATACCGACCTTATCTACAGTGTGTTTTATGTTAATGAGGAACACTTTAGCCCTTCAATGCGATTAGGTTAAATTGTCCAAAATCGAGGCCCACTTTGTTTTACTTAATGTTCTCTGCAGTGCCACTTTCCCCTTTATCTAGCTGATGAGATACAGTGCTTCGATCTCAGTTCAACGTAGTTCCTTGTTCTTTTTGAGTTTCGTATTTGGTTCATTTGCTTCAATGAGATAATAAAGTTATGACGATATTTCTAGCCTAATACACAGTACATTCAGTATAAGAATATTGATCTAGATGAGTATCAATTATAGTAAAGATGAATATTTAAAGTGTGTACGAATGGGATTTTAGTAAAGATTATAATATCTTGTCAAGAATACATGGGAAAGTAATATATTATGTTTAAAATATGCAAAATACAAAATTGATAACCGTATATGAAAAATTGAATTTCGATCAGAAACAGTATACGCGCATTGTTGTATTTTTAGTAAAAATTAGAATTATTAGGATAATCATTTCTCTTTATTCACTTTTCTAATAAGATGTCATATAAACCCAGTGCAATTTATGTAGATCTTCAGAGTTCAATCAATATAAACTTATAATGATTAAATCAAAACTCTTGCCTTTATTCTCTGTCTATACAAAGTTGATGAAGATGTAAGTAGAAATTTTCTTAAGACACGTAGATTGTCCGTCATGGCAGCTTTTGTTGGATTAATCATTAAAACGATGAGAATGTTTTTGCTACTGTGTATTCACTATTCAAAACACGATGAAGAAATGTTTTCATGGAGTTAGCTGCTGTTAGTGTTACCACATGCCGCCACCATCACCGCCGCCACCACCACTACATCAACCACCGCCACAATACAATCAGTATTCAAAAACGTCCAATCTATTGTTAAAGCTGCAAGTTAGTGAAGAGTTGATAGATACAAAGCCATCACTTAGTTTGTATGATATTGTGTTTCTCCATAAAGGTTCTTCTTCGATGTAATTGGCGTGCCTGAACGTCCACACTAGCTTTCAATCCATCTGTTTAGATTCTCTCTGATCAGTGTGTTAATCGTTCACCAATAAAAAACCAATCGACTTTTTCTGACGGACGATTTGTGATTAAATAAAATATTACCGTCGCGGGGCGCCTACATTCACCACAAAATACAAGAACTATAAAAAAAAAACTGAAACGACAAAACAAAACTACACATTTTTCTCACAGTTTGAAACTTTACGAGTTGATTTAGCAAAATATTTTATTTTTTTAAAAATAAACGTTCGTATCTCTATCTTCGTTATAATTAATACAGTTTCAGTAGCTGTGATTAATTTGAAGCGAATCATATTAAATTTTATGTTAATATTTTTTGATAAAAAGCAGTAAACCTCTACCATCGAGATAATTAAACTGTTATAATAACTCCATAAATTCGTGTCAAAAATTGAATTTTCGTAATCCCCGACTGCTTCCTTCTGTCCGTAAGATTAATGCATCCGGATCGTTTAGCTTGGAGGGTGGCAGTGGTGGCAGGAACGAAACTGGCGAATCTTCATGAATAAAACAGTGTTTAACCCAATCAACAAACCACAGGTGTCGCTAGGTTGTAATTTTCTGAACCATTATAGTATTGATGTCGATAACAAAAACATCATAATTTTTCCCATTTCTTTCAACTTCGCATTTCTTTTAAAAGTTGCAAGAAAACAAGGAAATGTAGAAGAAAGAACAAACATAACAAAAAAAAAGTAAAAACTGTGAGATAGTGAACGAGAATTCCTTATAATAGGAGAACGGGTGAAAACAAAATGAAGCCTCCACCTTCCCAACTCGGCTGCCACCCCCGCTTTATCTCGGCCCCAAGTGTGAGATGTATGCATTAGACTTTCAAAGTGTCCCGGCCGTTTCCCTAGCAACGCAGCCTCGGCCTGATATGACGCCCGGGCAATTTAATAAGATTCTGCGTCCCGGGTTCGCGGCCGTCCCCGCGCCTTACTCCCCCAACCCGGTTATTATCTTGACAGGCGTCCCACAACTAGTTCGTTGCTTACCTGTAAGAGACGGTTGTATTAACTGCTCTATTGGGGTATCATTGGTATCAATCAGTACCTAGAATGTCTATCAATGATTTTTCCACATTTAGCTGATTGATTGCAGGTAGCACATGCAAATGATAATTTTCATAAACAAGAAAGAAACAAAAGACAATCAGAAATAACATATGGACAAGTTAAAACAAAAAGGAGAACGAAAAGAGAAGACGGTCGCATACATATTCGTGTCTGGTTCTTTGAAAGATGAGCAATATTTCCAACAATAGTTGTTGGAAAGCATTGGAAAGTAATAAGATGAGTGTTGAGAGGAACTTTGCTAACACAGAGGAACACAGTAGTGTTAAAAATCCATTTGAATAGGCCATAAATACCCCATAATACTATCTTTTTCATCAAATCAAACAATAATTCGTCAAATACATTCATCAACTAACTTTAATAAAAAAAGTTATTTAAAACTCGATCAAATACTGAAGAAATAATTGCGGACTGCTTAATGTAAAAATAATGGCAATTCACGATTAGTTAAATTTAAAAAAACTAATGATTTATTCTTTGGTAGTAGATGTGCTCACGGAATCATTTCACATTTTTTCATCGATTTTTATTTTGAAACAGCAAAAAAATTTCCTTTTGTATTTCAAAAATGTGTTAATGTTCGAATCAATGTCGATGAAAGTTTGTTGGCTTCAATTCAAATTATGATTGTATTAACTAAAAGTCAATGCACATTTCCTTGTATGACTGTAACTAATCGTTCGGATGGACCGTGAGAACCAATAACTTTATTGTAATTGCAATAATATACTTCAATATAGTATAGTATAGTAATCGATCACTTATATGTTTAATAATAACTTGAATATAAAAGAGAAATACAAATTATTCAAGTTACAAAAATGCTTAATAACCACCTTCAGTACAGTACCTCTATATAGG
The DNA here is from genome assembly GCA_028455855.1 of Meloe dianella. Lineage (NCBI taxonomy): Eukaryota > Metazoa > Arthropoda > Insecta > Coleoptera > Meloidae > Meloe > Meloe dianella. Next base: position 1,466,860 of record JAPTHL010000054.1, on the reverse strand, counting down.
GCCGTCAAATTTAAAAATAAACATTTCTTTTGATGTTGTCGTTTACGGTAGTAAAGTTTGGTGCCGGAGAGGCCTTAAAACTCAAAACAGACAAACATATACAGTGGATGTTCGGATGTCGGTCATACAATACAGCGGGAGGCTCGTTAGACACATGTTGCTCTTGTCCGTGAATATATTATAAGTTGTGACGCAGCACAATTTTAATTTGATTTGATTGCTCATGTATAATTTGATAATAATCAGTCTGAGATACAGACAGGTGTGGATTGTTACAATTGTTTTATTAAAAACATTTCAATGGAATGATTCAAGAATTCTTGATAGATTTCTATATTATAAAGTTCAATTATATTTCAGACTATTGGATGTTTATTATGTAGAATCATATTTTTATAAATCATATAAAAATATATATATATATATATATATATATATATATATATATATATATATGCTCTGGTTTCAATGTTTCTACAACATTTGTAGAAATTAAATCCAATTTCTAACATCTTTATTTACATTTCATATTCCAATAAAACATTTCAAATATTGATTTAAACGGCATTTTAGAAAGACAAATTAGACACTAGAATTACTATTCAATTTAGAGCTAATAATTCAAGTTGGCGAGAAGTTTGGTCCAACCCATTGGATACGTTGGCTTCCCTACACATAACACAACAACAACAACAACAAATATCGAACTACGTGTATATAATGTTATAAAAGAAAAGCGCCGTACCAATCAGACATGTCATAAATATGTGTCACTAATGCTACCATTTATAGAATAATGAAGGAACGAGTGACTGGACACAACATTGTAAAAAAATATTAAAATAATAATCTTGACCTGAAACATTAATCTGAACATTGCATCTACATATTATGTCGCGTCCCAACATTGCGGTCTAATTAATGTTTGTCCAATGTGATTTATGCTGTTCTTGTCTACACCAGGTTCAAAGCTAACGAAAGGCATTTCGCGCCAGGATAATATGCCTTTTTCTGGCTTCAATATACACCACATAAACACTTGGGTAAATTCGTGATTGTTCCAGTAATTAATTGCATCTTAAAGTACTTATTTAGATGCGTGTACATAATATCTTAGCTAGAATAACAACTAATTGTAATACATTTTAACTATTACAAGCATACAAACTGTTTCGGGAGATTTAATTAATTATTGTCGAATTTATTTTGTTCTTTATTAAACATACTTGACTCACATATAAGTAAAAGGATAATTATAGGGAAGTATTAAGAAATTGAAGGAAATCAATTGAAAAGTTTAAATAGATTGAAGACAATACTGGTGTAACACGCCCATGACCATTCAAATATCCAATAAAAGAGGATGTTAAAACTATTGAAATACACGTGTGTTTTGTGTAGAATAAATAAAATGAATAAACATTAAAAGAATAATCTATTAAGACAGCGAAAAAGATGACTGAATAAATGGTACCCATTAGAATAATACAATTAAATAAGTAGATAAAAAAAATATTTCTATATATTTCTATATGAAAAAAGTCTATAAATAGGGTCCTTGTCCTCGCCAAGGACTGTTGGACTTGAGATTATATACTTCAAGGTCAGAACGTAATTAAATTTCTTGCTATTGCAGACGTACATCGATAAATATTTATGAATGAAGAAGAGTGTATTGAAAATACCAAACGATCGGTATGTGAATTTTCGTCGCTTACAATTAATTCGAAAATAAAGAAAATTATTATTGTATTATATAAGAACAACCGGAAGTCCAATAAAGATCATATAGCAAGCCCGTAGGGATCGAAACAAGATCAAAAGTTGCTTAACTGTCACCTAAACATATCACAGTTTGTTAAAGAATCATAATTTGAAGATCGTTTAATTAGTTGGTTGAGATGGAATAGCATATAAATAAATCAAATTTGGCTATTTGATGACATATTAAAGACAAATGTTTCTGTTAATGTCAAGTCGGCCTAATCATTTTTCCTCATTCTTCATTATATAGGTAGGTACCTGAATGATACATAAAAATATATATAACAAGAGAAAGAAAAGGTACTAAATCTTCTTCTTAAAGAATGTCTTTAAGTAATTCGTAGTAAATCAAATTATTCGTTTATCCTTTAAAACAATTATACTATAAGAGAGTAATCAAAATTTGCGTATTTTGTATGTACTTAAAGAACCTCTTTGTACATCGGAAATGAGTTTTGTTCCCGACAAATGAATTATTATCTAGTTTAATCGTCACGCAATCGTTCAACTATTCTAACAAAGAATTGAAAAAATTATTCAATAGCTGAATCATTTATGTTGTGATTAAATTCAATGTGCTTGCGCACAAAATAAGGGCTAATTAGTTGTAATATTGGGTGTGGCTAAATTTTTGTACAAAACGCTATAAGCCTGTTGTTAATGAGAACTGTTAATTAGGGCGGAGGCTGCATAAAAGGGTTGGTCCAGCTTGTGCGCACATCACCATCGCGACGCCAATCTAACAAGGCGGATTAATTAAGGGGTGGCCGCGACGCCGACGCCAACGAGAGGTCGTATCAGGGTGCGAATTAGCTACGCTGACCTATTAGAACATTGGTTTGTGTTTTTGGGGACACCCTAATGAAGCAACGGAACTGGCCAGAACAGATTAACCAATTAGTGAATAACATTTCCCCCAATGAAACGAACAATTCTGTTTTCTCCAAAGACTAGTAACTTATGTTATAGATACGTATATCGTAAATTTTACATATATATATATATATATATATATATATATATATATATATATATATATATATGATGTAGATGCGTATAGGTGCTTATTTCGAATAATTTACAATCGGTAAAAATAATAAATACATGTATATACATGTATACCTACCTATATACGCACGTATTGTATAGAGAATCGGCTGTTTGGGTTATTGTTGTTAAAATTGACCGAAATTATTCCAAGAAAGAATCTTGATAATAAAAAATGTCAAAACTGCAACAACGTTTAAAAAGGAACAACGGTGGGCGCAATAAAATAACACGAGAGCATCTTGAAACTAGCCATGTAAGTTATGGTATACAACGCAACAATCCTAACAAAAAATTAAAAGTGATCCTTATGAAACTTTAGTTTAATGCTTACATATTTCTTTTTAAGTCGATATAATAATGTTCATCGTAAAATTAACCTTGTGCAATACAGAACGCAATGCTCGAAAACGCATAAAAGTCTACATAAATAGTCTCGGATATCCAGATGGAGGACCACTTCTGTGGTATAATCAATATTGTCTATATGTTTGTTGGCGTACAGATAATAATTATTGATGAAATTAATTGCAAGATGCAAATCAATGATCAATCGTTAATCTTTTGGTTATGCTGCAATTAACAGTTTGATAAGGATCTAAAGAAAGTTCGTAATTTTATTTCGGCAGTTGCAGGATGCACTAGAATTTCTCGGTTTTTTTCGCATTTCACACCATTTAGCCAGTATTTAACGTACCCATAGTAATTTCAAATAGTTTCATGCAGAAACCTAATGCAATGGATTAGACAGATTGTTAAATTACAGCAATTCCATAAGGATCGTCTTGTTTATAGCATTGCAAAATAATTTCATTGGCGTGCACAATTTAACAATAGTTTTGTGTAAATTATTATCGATAGTTTGTCAATATGTATGATAGAGGCGCGCGTGGATTTTCCATATTATTGTTTATGTATCTTTATATATAGGTTTTCATAGCAGGCATCTAGCTTGGCTTGGTAATTTACACTCATGCTACGACTTTCCGTTGACACAAATCTGATAATTTACCTCTGGTTTAACAACGGGTGGTTCATCACATACACATACACATCCATACATATATAATTACTATTTTAGTCAATAATGATTATACTTCCTATTAATTTCGATAAATTTCTGAAATGAATAATGTGTCAAGATTTTTTAAAATTTCGCTGCTGTGTTTGTGTTATTTAACCTGTTGGATGTTGTCGTTTTCTCCCCTTTCTATTTTATAGATGTAACATCAGGTTCATTTAGGTGTTCCCCATGACTGGTAATCTTAATAAATTAAGTGTTAAGGCGAGATTCTTGTAATTGATGTATTATTTTGTAGTTTAGTTGGTGACCATTTTGTATAATCTCAAGTCTATTCGACTATCTCACTATGAATCGATCCTTAATTACAATCATAAATTATGTTAGTGAAAAAGTTGTTTTGATGAAAAAAGTCATTTCTTTCATAAGAAATGTTATAAATGGACACCATCTGTTTTATTATTATTAATATTATTATTACTATGTTTCATTAAATTATAATATACTATATATTATAGAAAATTTTCAATCAATATATAATCATTATGTCGTTGTTGATAAAATTTAAGTCATATTTATGCAAATTGAACAAAACAAAATAGAGATATTTTACGAATTTTTGTTTCGTTTTTGAAATTCAAGGCTACCAGCCCTTTTACGTTCAGTTACAGACACCATTTCAATTTTATGACTTTGCAATTAATATCAAACCAGGCATCAGGAGTGTGGAGCGGTTAACACATTATGGGGTATTACATATGGCGATCGGCCAGACAATTTAAATGTTCACAGCAGGAATAGGACGTAGCACTCTTCCACTGATCGTCTTTGTTGGTAATTTGCAAGCTATATAAATTCTAATTACTGAAATGTCATAATTTCTGTTTTTAAAACGCATTACAAACGTATGTGTGCAATAATCTTGGACATTTTATTGTTCAGATGCTACCTTTTAAATAAGAATTAAGAATCAATTTAATTCTATACGGGCACTCATGTCGACGTTTCACACTAATTACTAAATAGTAGACATTAATAGTTGTTTTATTCTAAACAAAATGAACTAACAATTAACCTATACTACTTATAAGTAGCTTAAGTTACAGCGTTTCAAAGCTTTTACATGGTCTCTTTTAACTATAAACTATACGTTTTTAGTAGTGGTGCGTTAGGGCTTCATGGGGCCTTAGGCAAATTAGAATTTGTGTACCCCTATGTTCTGCAGGCGGAATTTGATATTTTTACTACAGTAATGAATTTCGAAGATTAGTTCAGGGCTCCCTGTTAGATGGACAATTGCCTCCATTTTGTCCCTAGAATAATGCGCCACTGGTTATTAGATACATATTTCTTCAACAATGTCCTTTCAGCGATTACCGAGCAAAGTTTAAATTAGATGTTTCTACTTTTCGTAATCTTCAAATTAGTTTGATTTTATACATTGAAGAGTGATTTACTCATTTTACTCACTACAAGGAGATTTTACAGGCCACTAAAGTCGTTCGTAATCAAAACAAAATTCTTTGTAATTTTTTATTTAGGTATTTATTATTATTATTATTATCACGTATTACTTTTTGTTGAAAGTATCAGTTTATTATCAAACTTGTAATTTAGTCTACTGTATTGATGGAAAAATTAGATTGAATTATTAACAAAAGCCACCATAAAGTTTTCTGGTTCAACATTCTAACAATACAAAACTTCCGATAAACTTAAATAATTTTTTTTTCTGAAATGAATTTATCTAAACAAGTAAATGTTGACTGTTACCGACAGAGTCTTTTGATCATCACGATGATAATAAAAAAAGTCATCTGAGAGACAGCACATGATTAAAGTGAGTTTCAATTCAACATTTTTTTTTCATTTGTTTTTAACTATTATTTGGTGTACCTATGTGGCTGTCAATGGACAATAGATTCTATTTTGTTAATTGTTCTAATTGCCGATTTCCCAAAGTTAATGACGAACTCATTGGACATATGGTGGTAATTATGCCCCATGCCGCAGGTAATGTGCTTATGATTGTACGTTAAAAACCGTACAAAACACCTCTTCCTGTTTTCAAATTGTCATTCTTTGGTAATTTTATAAAATGACATCGGGACCGCCTTATAACAAATCATATGCTTGAAAAAAATTCTTGAAGATTTCTCTCCGACAGATGGAAATAAGATACCCACTGGTTGTCTTTATTGCAATTTTTATTGCACCATTTAAAAATCGAATCAGTTTCCACAAGTTTTTAACAACAATTTCAGTGGTGCTTGTTGTTTCAGTAAACTTTTATCATAAAATTTTGAAACGAAACAACTAAATGAAGAAAAACATTAATATATATATATATATATATATATATATATATATACATTTACATAGGAGAAACTATTTGAATGCGTGTAGTAGTGGGTAGGCAGGGTCATGTTTAATGAGAAACAGGGTACTCTCCCAGACTCAAATGAAAACCGGCAGATTCTGAATTGATTCGTCGCATTAATCTTGTCGCATCTAACAATAACTAAAACTTGCCAACAAACGGCTATCGGGAATTGTTCATTCGAATTGCATTAATTGTAAAACACCGACACAGAGGTATCACTTGTTAGAACAACATACAACTCAGACATATACGTCGTCGATTTGGTATTAAAATTAAATATGAAAAAAATCAATCGCACCTACATTATGAATGAATTTTATTATATCGATTGATATGTTTTCAACTATTTTATGAGATGTCAACATAAGCATCGTTGGATATATACACTAGAATAGGTCCAAAAAGGTGTAGATTCTTGTCCACTTTATGTTGTAGCTATTAGAATAAACTGACCATCTCTTCACATTCGTGGTTATTTTCAATAATTAAATCTTATGTTAAGTCACGAGAATATGCTACAATTTCGCATTAATCGATAATTTTACGTTTGTTTCCATTATGAATACTATAAATTGTTAGTAACTAGTTATTCCATACAATGAGTGTAACACAGGTAGCGTAAATGTGAAGTGGTCGATATGCCGATAAGTGAGTAGTAAATAGCCACAGTTACTGCTAGAAAAGCTCGTTTATTGACGACGATATAGGATTCCTTAATACATAAACTTCAAGTTTGTAGCGGTTTACATCTTGGGAATATTCGGAACGTTGCTTAATCCATAAGTGCGTGTTTATACGGTATGGTAACAGAACTTTAATTAAATACAAAACCATATTTTTTGTTGCTGATGTTGTTATTTAAAAATTTTGTTTGAATTAATGTTATGCTTAAATGACGAGTCTTAATGGTGTTCCACTAGTTGAGGTTTTTTGTGAAATTAATTGAATAGGTCTATCTTCGCGGCCCGATGTTGATTAAAGCTGTGTATTGTACCAACCAACAATACAAACTTTGCTCCGTTGAAAATTCGATAATTCTTTAATAAGCTCATATCCTGTTTTGTTGTTTATTTGCACCCATAGGAGATATTACAAAATGCGTATCTATATAATAAAGTCAAGATTAATTCATAAAATATTCTCAACAAAAAAAATATATCCAGATGTTATTTGGTAAAATCAAAAGATCTCGTTTAGTATGTAGAGATATTAGATATTATTTATACAGAACGTTTCTTTAAATCGACAAAAAGACAATCGTCTGAGCGCTTCAATAACAGCAATCTTCCCTTGAGATCTGATATCCATTTAGATGATTAGATAGTGACGGTCTTGTCAAGTGACAAGACTAGTGGCCTGATGGCCGGCCAACCGCTCCCTTCACCATATTCAAATACATGATAGCAATTTTGAATCCGTATGGTGTTCGCAATTTAACGTATAAAATAGGAATAATGATGCGGAATCGTTCTGTCTATGTATGTAGATATGTGATTTTCATACAACAAAAACATACTAAAAGCATAAAAAAAGAAGATATAAAACGAAACAGTCTCGTTATCGTACACTGTGGTCAAAGAATGTGTCCGTAACACAGATCGCCTCATATTTTTCTTCTTCTGTCGTTGTTGTTGTTGGTGTGTCTTTGAGTATAAGTTTCAGCCATACGGTGATATCATCAATATCATAATTCCTTGCGTAAGACAGTAGCTGTAACGCATAATAAGTAGTTAAGCAATTTACAAAGACGAACTGTTGGGACGTTTGTGTAGCTAACTAGAATTTTTGTAAAAATAGAATTAAAGACTATCGAATAAGTTCAGATTATTTAGCAAATTATTTACGTGGTCTTCATTAGTCATTCTTTTAACAAATCATTTAATTACTTTAAAATTAATTTCAGACCAACGTATCTTTTTATACATTGAAAAAAATTAGTAATATCAATTCTTTATAATTCTATTTTCAAGTTTAACATCTATTCAATTTGTTTAAACACTATAGAATTAATTAGACACGTGAAACCGACAACAGATCAAATCAGATATGAGTTTTCTTTGCATACAAAAAATGATTTTGTATTTATCTTATTGTGATTTAGACGATTATACATCATGGGGTTCTTTACGTTGTACACATTTACATATTCTATCCTGGTTTAATTAAAGTGACTAATGTTTATTTAACATAACAAAGCATATAATCATAAAAATCAATGCGGGAGGTAAGGCGTGTGGCCCACACCTGTGCTTCTGGCTGAACATCTCCAAGCGAGGATAGGAGGCGGACAATCTTGCACTTCTTTAATTTTAATTCTTTGATACAAACATGCCTCCAAAACAATAATCTCTTAATATATTTGAAATTATAAATTTGTTATTTAGGAATTATTGTGAGTGTAACAAATAAAAGACTCTTAAAAATAAAACTTGCAATGATTAACAAACGGAAAGATTATCTGATTGTTGATACATTCCAATTGAAAGAAATAACAAGTTTATAAGAAAAAAATTGAATGATAATAGTAATATTAACAATAATAATAATGATAATAACAAAAAAGCTACAATACAAATACCGTTTAGAACGTTGCAGAATGTGCTACTGTACGTTAACAGGTATCATCTTAATAATATATGTTCAATTTTTTCTTTATAGTTTTTCTAAAGGAGGTGTGGTCAAGCAGTCAACTCACATCAGAGCCCATTCCTCTTTCATAGTGTGTTCAGGACAAATCCAACAAACATGCTTGTCGTCCTTTCTTTTGATGAAATAATAAATATATAGGAGGTGATTGCTAGTATTCATTAATAACGTGGGAATGTACGTTAATTGCTCCCGTTACTAATGATAATTATTGTAATTGCCTCGAAAACATATTATTAAGTAGTTTTTTTCTCTTTTTTGTTTGGTTAAATCTAATTATAAGCAAAAAATATTTTAATTTATTATAGAATGTAGAAAGAAATCTTAATTACATAATCAACTATATGTGATTTTACAATAAAAATATATTTATATTTGTATCTTTTGTTGATTGTATTTTAATTCATGTTTTATTAGATTTAAAGAAACTGGCAAAGTTTAATGAGACATTCTGAAGATTTAATTCAAAATGAATTAAACTCATTTTTAGTTTGATTGTTCATTTTATTATCTTGTTTGTTGATGTTATAAAACAGACACTGGTCGTATTAAAGTGTCTTAATTAAGACACCAATTTTTAACATACAAAACACCAAAACTGTATAGGATGGAGCAAATTTAACTGGGTTATAATGTTTGGGGGGCCACATGTACACTGTTTAATTCAGATATTTTTCATCGGATAGTTCGATATTCTCACTAGATACAGTAATGAATTGGTAAATATTGCCTTTTTTGTCCACAGGATAACACACCGCTGCCTGACTACAAGAATAAAACAACGCGATTCATTAACATTAAATTTGACAAAGGTGTTTCATTATACACTATTTGCGTGCTTCAAAATTGATCAATTCACTTGACTATATATACAATTGATAATTATGCAGTGTATTAAACGCCAAAGATATTTTCGCGAAACTCTGTATAGTTTGAGTATATTAAAATAATTCCATAATGAAGGCCACAGCAGCCGGCAATATATCGAGACATAGTTCGACAATACTCTTAATAATAATAAATAATCGCGTATTAATTGGTTTGATATATTGTTGTCATTGTAGCATTTTGCTGCATTGTCCTTTGAATGACATCCCACTGACTTGTTAATTTTTTTCTTTACTAATTCACTATTGATATCTAAATTAATAAAAAACCAGCAGTAATTAAAAATTAATTAAACTATGACTAAAGGTTAAAAAATAATAAAAAAAATATCTTTTTTTTATAACTACAGTTATATAATAGAATATAAAATCGGTTAGAATTTTGTTCTTTGTTCGATTAAAATATAAAGGGTTTTGTGCTATCATCTTTATAATTTTTCTATACAACAACAACAACAATAAAAAAAAGTAATTGTTTTATTATAACAGCAGCTGACGTGACAAGCAAAACTAATTGTTTCGTTATGATAAAAACTACTGCATTCTTTTTTATTATCTTAAGCTGGCAAAAAAACCCATTAATTAACACCGAACTTTATAAAAGTGTAAGGTATAGATAATGGATAACACCCGTCAAACTATTAGACAAGACAATGGTCGAGTGTATCACCTTCATCTCGATTAAGCTTTATAAAGTCAAAATACTTGAAGAGAATCTTCAAGGACATTAATCCATAGATTCTATTAGATAGCATTATTTCAACTATCCATTACAACAGTAAGAGTAATGAACTTAATTACAATAAGATTCGATCAAAAATTTAGAAAAAAAAAGCAAAAACGAAAAAATGCCTGGTTATACAGATTAGAAAACTCAAAGATTACATTGCATTTTCTTAACAATAGAATTAAGGCGCGGTTATCACTCTAAAGTTATAGTTTGTGGTATTTTCTCTCCAGTTCCTCACAGTTTCTTCTTTACCTGAGCCGCTAATTAGTGACCAACACATTCTCAGTTAATTACTGTATCGGAGACTTGGTCAATTAATGCAGTGATTCAAGAAAGACGAAGAGACATGAAGAAGGTAAAAAAAGCGATCTTGACTCTTTTAATTATCCCACATTTTATTATTCCATGTCATCCCAATAGTTGGGATGGGAGAGAGGGAAAAGAAAAGAGACAAAACAAGAGACAGGAGAGGAGAACTGTGGAACATGCCGACATTTATTTGTAAACAGAATGTTAAAGGAAAAAACACTCATTAGAAATTTAAACGGACCTTTTCAACATACGATAAACATTTTCGTGTGCACGCTCCAATTAGAAGGTCACCAGGTAACAAAAGAGTAGACTCTCACATGATCAATGTTAATATATTTAAATTTATTGTAATGTTTATGTATTTTGAAAGGTTCAAACACTGTAGAAAAAGACTTTCAACAATTAGGAAATATTGATGTTTTACGCAGTAATTGAAAAAGGATTATTTGTAATTTATTTGACTAATCACATGTCGTTATAATTCGTTCAAAACGATTACTCTAACAACACCATTTGTGATATGAACAAATGACCCTATTTAATTCAATGCAAATCGTCTTCCATCTATAAGCATTTTTAAATAATCATAAATAATTAATAAAGTGTGCTATCAGAACAACAAATTGTGGGAATTTGTTTCGAAATGTGCCCCTTTTAAATATTGATGTTATGTTTTCCAACAACTGAAAAAAGGGTCATTGCATAGTCGCATAAATCATTTGAATAAAATGTACACAAATGTAAAGACTTATTATTAATTAGATACATTGAAATGTTAATATCTTTAACAATTTCAAATTTCAAAACTTACAGTAAGTATAAATAATTTTAAGGTAACTCTCTCTGTCGACTGTTAAAATACATTACAATTTTACAACAGCAATTAAACAGATAATTACAATAACTTTAAGACGATTTAAGAACTAATCATAATTTTGTTCCTTCTATTATTTTTTTATATATGTTTATTTTTCGCAGGTTAGCCACAAACCGGCGACTGGTATGATTATCCAATTCAAGGTCCTAGCTATAAAGAGAGCTTTCTGAAAGACTTTCCTGCCGGCAGGCATAATTGATTTAATTAGCCAAGAATTTTATTCGAAACCAAAAACAAAAAAGAAAAGAAAATAAAAATTACAGAGACGAATCCAGCCATAATTAATAATAAAATAAATAAATAAGTTGGAATAAAAAAAGACATACAAAGGAATAATAATAAGAAAAAAGATTAGCATGTTCGGGTATTACCTGGCGGTTATTTCTTAGAATAATCTCAGTCCCAATCAGGCTAGTATAATTAAACCTTTTCTTAATTACTAACCGTAAATAATACTTTAAGTGCCGTTTTAACGCGCCTTTAAATGTCACGCCTTGAAATTTTACTCCAACTTTTAAATCGCTAAAAATACAATATACAAAATTAAAATAAAATAAAGAAAAATACCTATAAATGTCAATCTTTTAGTCGATTTTATGAACGACAATCAGACGTACGTTCACAAATTCTTATCAGGTTGTTATATTGACAAAAGAGGTGTTGGCTATTTGCAAAGTTTGTCGATGATGGATCATCAAGTATAGTAATAATAATTTAAATTTAAGTATATAACATTATGATTGTTGTATTATAGAGTCTGGTTAAACGTTATGTTATTAGACTGTGACTGATATGGTAAATATTGTCTTCTAAAAACATTGTTGTTTTAGTATGGGGCTATGATCTAAACTCATATTAACAAATGTGGGTGTTAAATAAATCATATTCTACACCTTTAATAGCTTATTTCAAATGTTATAACCAAACTTAGACGTCTTTTCGTATTATTTATTTTATTATATTAATATTGCTTTCCTATATATATATATATATATAGTTGCACTACTTTTATGTACAGCTTAAATTCGAAATTTCGATTAAAATTTGTATCTTTTACATAACAGTTTAGTTAACAATCATTGTGTTTACTGTAATTTTGAAGAGTCTAACACCAGCTTTCAACAATCAAGGTGTTCTTGAAATCAACATGTTGACTACCAATCTGTCATGTTAACTGTTAACCATATAGGTAATACAAGATATGAACATTTCGATGCGCTCGTTATCTCACCTGTCAAAAACCATCATATCAAATTGAGAATATAAACTGTTGTTTTCAGTTGCGTTTGTATATATATTATTTAATGAATTAATAATGAAAAACTGGTCATCACCAAAATATAGAACATAATATGTAGGTAAGATTACATCAATACACCTACATTCTCAGTCTTTCATCTAATAGAAGAAGGTATATTGTATTTCTTCCAATCGAGTATTGTATGTATATTGATGCTGGCGAATCCATTGGCAAATAATAAAGCCACGTTTTCAATAAAAGAGACAAAGAGCTCAAAGGAATGTACTTAAAATGGCGAAATGCAGTCTAAGGACATACATCCAGCAAGTTAATAATGCATGCGGTGGCAGTGCTCTAGCAATGGTGATGATGGCGGTAATAGTATCTATACTATATAGTACATTAATATTTTTCTTTTCCATCATTGTTTATTCTCTATTTAAGTTTCCTTTAAGATGTAGTTTGTTGAATGGCTGGATGTTTAAACAAAGTTGCATTCGTGAGGAGATGTGCAGTGGCGGCAACGGATCTTTTCCAATAGTGACGGATGTGATTGTCAGTGAGTGACAGCCGTCAGTGTAGCTGCTCATATAAGGACCACACGAGAATGAGCCACATATCACACGTCTGTCCGGCCAACATAGCCCATGCAACCTCATCTGAATGCGGCCACACCATGTACACAACGGCCTTATTAAAACTACCACATTCCCCACTGTCAAGATACACTAAAGCCAACGCGAATTTTTACAAAATAATAACCACAACAACAACAGCCAATTACAAACGGAACAAACCATTTCATCAAGACAACAGTTTTCGAACAAAGAACAACCACAATCATTAAAAATTTTATTCAAGTTGTTTATTGGTTAAAATGCGAAAAATTGATTTTAGTTTTCGATTATAATTCTTTATATTAATTTGTTTTGTATTTTTACATTGATTCTTTTAAGAAAAAAAACGAATTTAAATTAAAACAAATCAAGTAGTGTTGATTGTGTTTGTTACACAGATGAAATCAATGCCGGCCCCTTCTTCTTCACTTCTAAAATTGATTTTATGAAATAATTCTAGATTTTTAATTTCATCAAGTGGAAAATCAATTAACCGAAGAAATCGGAACGCTACTATAATCAATTTAACCATATTATGACTTATGAAATTATCAATTAAAAATTAAAATAATAAAATATCTATGCTCTATTTATAATAAGTATGCAGTTTGTTTATTAAATCAACTTTAGTAGGATTCTTTTACAATTCTGAAAAGTTACAGTCAATAAAAGTCGAATACCACAACAATAAAACGTTTGGGTTATTGTTGAAAAATCCAGTATGCTTCTATTGCAGTCTTTATGCAACAACAGATTCCATAATAAAACTGGAAATTTTTTAGTAATTATTGTAATAAGAAGAAAAATTACTAGTGGTGCGTGATAATTTCGATAAACAAGCATACTTCATCACCTGCTTATTTGCAAAAGCTCCACAAGTACTTTTAACAAGCAATAAAACCATGGTCAATGAGTTTAATTGTACAAAACCAAAATCAAATTGTACTTGATTGTAATACGTATATTACATTCTTTTTTTTTGTTGTTGATGTATTATTATTATTAGAACTCTATTACTAGAATTAATTTTTTTCTCTCGATTACTCAACAAAGAAATATATCAAAATTAATTTCCTTCGCGAATGAGATTGAATGTCGCATTGGAAATATGAACTTTTGATATTTTCGATTCCACAATTCAACGATGCAAGCAAATGCAAGAGGATAGATTTTTAAAATAGATATGTAGATACAATATCACGAACTCATGAAAGTGTCGTCGAAGATATGACGGGAAGTTTTCTTTCCACTATAAATATAGTATAGGTATATATAAGTATATACATATGGATAATCTATAGGTACGTAGGTGGAATATAAGTAGTAGTCACCCAGTTATCTACAGGTAAGCTGTGCACGTAGTGACTGTCTGTTCATGTCACAGTGAACCGCTTTTGACACGACCACAATCGTAGTTTGAAATTACCTTTCATATTTGGATATAAATCGCATTCCAAAGTCGAAATAAATGCACCAAATTACAGCAAATTCATCTAAAATGCCGACTGCAATTTGAATATTTCCTGACAATTACGACAACTGTACAATTTTACAACATATCCTTACAATTAAGTTTTAAATAAAATTAGAAAATTTTGAATTCAATATCATGAAAATATTTTATTTGATATTATTTGAAATCAAAGAAGGCTTGTTTTAAGGATAAATCCAAAAGGCAGAAAATTCAATTTCTGATCGGAGAAATTGTGATAACTATACAGTACTATCTCGTTGTTTTACGCTCCCAAACCTTTACGACTCTTTTATAACTCTAAACTGGACAAAAAAAAACGGACTATCTGAAACTCTTCCTTTATCATTAGAATTAATATTAGATTTTTGCCTCCACAAATGCAGACAACCCATCACACGGACAGACTTTTTACAGTCCAGGGGGTGGGTCTCATCGTGATAAATATTTTGATTATTCTCGTTCTTCTACGACAGTCCTAAAACTTAGTAAGAGAACGGGATAATACTGTATAGAAGATAAAATAAAATCAATAGAAATTGTCAGTGTAAAATGAAAAATGAAACAATAGTTTACACATATATTGATGATTCTAAGTAATTACAACCTATTTATATGGCACAATTTATTATGTATTTAGCTGGCGGATAAGGGTAGCAGATGTTGTCGTCTATTTGAACGACGTTGATGGGGATTTTGTAGTGTATGATATCTCGCCTTGTACGTAATTTATCATTGCTTTAATCCCAATTTTCTTCAATAGTAAACGACAAGACCTGTGAGGTGCCCGTCTAGCGCACGGGCCGAGTCGGGCTGTATTGCATTAATTATTTTTTTTTGTACCAATGAGCTCACTCAACACAATCACTGATGTCAGATGTATGTAGTTTTAATTCATTAGCTACATATCGCTTAACAATTTCCTTACAATTCCATATTTTTTAAATACAACTATAATTTATAGCACCAAAGATATAATGTATAAATACAGGTATTATTTTTTAGAAACGATAGCGCTCGCTTTTTTATTTTTACGTTATTATTATTATTATTATTCTAAAGGTAAAGCTAACAAATCTTTAGTGTAATTCTATTAAAGTTGCAGATATTTGACAATGACAGAGAATATAACTTCTACCTTATTTCAAATGAGTTACAATGATGAACTATAAACAATTATAATTTGGATGAGAGAACTACCTATAAATTAGCTATGACAATAAGTCAAACAATTAAGTAGATTTCATTCTTCGTTCTAGAATGGAACAAACAAAAAGATGATGTAAAGGCCTGGGATACCATCGAACAAACATAATATAAAATAATAAAATACCAATTGGCACAGGAACAACAATTATCAACAGTATAAAAACAAAAAGTTTAAAGTTGTATGTGGTCCTCGAATGGATTCCTTGGAAAAGAATAAAAACTTCAAACATAAGATTAGAAAAATACACAGCACACTAGAAAGATAGAACATTTGGTTTGAAAATTACTTAGTAATAAAAAGTCTATTGGAGCCACAACAAAACTATTGTTTTGCTGATAAACCATTTTAAGATTTACAGTTTTCGTCAAAATACATTAGGGACATTGAAATGTACTAATTCTCGAATGGTTTTTATACCTTTTTTTCTAACTAACACAATATTAATATACTATGAACAACTTTTAGGTTATATTATTATATACGTATACGGGTATACTTGGTAAAAAAATTAATTAATTATAGAGCTTCTGAAGATTTTTAATTAAAGTGAGAAAAAAAACAGGTGACCATCTGTTGTACAAAAAAATAAAGAAAGAACAACGAACTAAATAACAGCATTAACAAAATAAAATAGAAGAAGAGAAGACGATTGAATACAATAATTTTTCATAATTACAGTTTTCCGACACTGTTGCTTGGGACACGTCGTCACTGTTACAATAATTATCGAATAATAAGTTTTTTTCTTCGTTTTGCCAATAAACTCTGTCCGCCTAATGATTGTCCATCCGCTCAACAAAGACAGAGCAGAAAAAAAAACGTAATTATGTAATTAGTTATGCTCAGAATGACAGTCAGGTAAAAGTTAGACAAGACTTCTATTATAGTTGTTAATGAACAAATATTTTTCAATGAATACTCTTTTTTTGAGTTGATATCCTGTTATTTCTTCTTTATAATTGAAAGTATCGAGAGAGTAACAACACAATCAACCGGAAAAAATACACAAATTATTAATTGTTTTTTTTTCAACTTACCCGTTAATTGAAGTTTGAGTCATGAACCAACCAAGGAATGCTTTCACTATAGAATGCCAAATTTGTGTTGGTATCCAATCGGATTTTTCTTCAGATTGATGTAAGAATTTAATTGTATCATCATCAAGACCTAATTGGATGAATTTAGATGACAGATCAGATGACAATCCATCCAGATTGCAATAGTACCACTATAAAAATAGTTAAATAATAAATATTACAGAAATTATAAAATAATCCCTGTGGCGTTGTTACATGGCCAATTAACCATTTTTCGTTTTTGCAATATATGAATAATAATAACACATCTCACCGAAGGCGTGATTTCTTATGCATACAAAATATAAATATTCATAAGATTTGCATACATTCTTTTGTTCGTTTTAGTCGAAACACACCTTCAATGATTATTTTGTAGCTGACAAGTTATAGAGAAATGTATCATTAATTATATTTAAAGGAAATTCTGCTAGTTACTTTTAAAATTGAAAAGCTTCAACAGAATGGAGTAAAAGCTAGCAAAAACAAAGGAACATCGTGAAAACTTGCTGCTTTTGTCGATTGAAAACAAAATAAATAACGAAATGATAATAATTCCATGATTTTTCTTTAGTCATTCATTTAACTATTGTACTGGAAATGAATATGAAATAGCAGAGTCCAATAGTGAATAGTTGTTAAGAGACTAGACAAGTGGGCATCACCAAGTCAATCTAGGTGGAATTCAGTAGCTGAAAGATGATCAAAACTGAGCCAGATACTAGTAGCTTGCACAATGCCCCACTGACAGACGCAACACATTTCTGTTTAGATACAATGAGAAAGAAACGTATAGTCACACTAAACTACAAAGTTCTGACAGGCAACCTGATAAATAAATACCTACATACATACAAACCGCACGTATATATAAATATAAATAAATTTTAAAACATATTTAAAATAGAGATGGCAATTAAAGAGGAACAGGTTAACAATGGTTGAAATGTAATTTGTACATTTGTAAAGTGTACTGTAGTGTAACATAATTTGAATTAAAATCGCCTGTCATCTTGCCACTAATTAAACTTCATTACAGTCAACCAATTGTACATTGTTAATATTATCAAAATTATAATTTCCTCTACATTATTGAATGATTTTCATAACGAATTATTATCTATTGTTATCAGTATATTAGGACGACATAGAAAATAATTGTTAATTAATTAAATTTTCAATTAATCACAGAAATAAAGAAATATCAAAGTTCAATTTAATTTTTAATAATAATATCTAACCGTTCAGATAAGGTTTGGCGTAGTGGAGTTGACCAAAACTCTTTCAATATTTCTATTAAAACTCAGATGACTTAACAAACGTTACAAAAACCAAGAATCAACTTATAACAATCGCTAAATGTCAATATGTGCCACTAAAGTTGTGAAGACAAAACAATCTGTGCTCAACTATACAAGAGTTGTAGAAACAGTTTTTAGTTGAAAGACAAACATGCAAGGAATGGTTAGAAGCCGCCTCTGTTTTAGTCTGTTGAATGTATCATAAAAATATCAACGAACTATGTTCGTGTTTGTTTTTTTTTCGATCTTTGAAATGCATTGTTGAATACATTCCATGTATGCGAAACGTGGCCATTCTCACCTATATCATGATATTTTATAAATTTGAATTTAAAAACTTTTTTGTTGTTACGTTGTTAGTTCTATGTTTGAAAAGAATTTGTAATAGAACAACTAAAGTCCAGGTGTCCGTAGTATATATGCCACTAATTAGTAGAAATAAGTTCTGGCCGTTTCGAGCAACACCGACGACGAACCAGTTGTTTGATGTTTTGAAATGAATGAAATGCACATTTATAACTATACCACAAATACATAATGCTTTCATGTGTATAAATAACGATGTAAAACATAATATTCAAGAAATATTTTAATAACTTTATGTAATTATAAATAGTGAGATAGTTGAAACAATCTTATAGGTAAGCCTATCAGGTACAAATTCCAATCAACACATTGTCCTTTTAATAAATACAGTCAGATCGACTTTCCTTTGTTACAGTTATTCCACATTTCCAATGTATTGAAATTATTTAGCGATATTGAGATATTTTCTTTTGATTTCTATAAAAAATTGATTCACTGAATTAATGATACAACAGGTAAATGAAAAAACTAAATGGCCAAGATAATTTTAGATTACTATATAAACTTTTGAATGATACTCATTGAATAGACCGAGTGTCGTTGGTGGAACATAAACTGAAAATTTGCATTTGGCTGATTGGTCGGACTGATGGAAAGTTACTCTAGGGATCCATCCATCACTTACCTCTCCAACAACACGATCTTATATACATATGCATCTAACTATATGACAAGTGGTATTTACTTAATAACAAATACTGTATAGTACTGTTATTATAATTATTGAAACGGATAATTTTTCAATTTTATTAAAATAATTTATTATCATTGTTCAAATTAAAAAAAAATTCAAAACGGTACTGTCAGCACATGTCTATTTAAAGAGGGATATTGAAATTAAAATAAGAACAACCTGGAGACGTATTTTAATATTAAAGAATTCTTGATGGATTACCTTAGAACGAATATTACGGATTCATTTACTGAGTCAATTTAAAGTCCTACAGTCTTTAATATACACCAGTCACAAAATAAACACTAAACAATTAGTAAAATTCTAATTGGTTCATAAATCAAAATACAAGTGGCTAGAAGGAACAGAAATAATTGGGTCGATTTTGTTTGAATGTATATAAAGAGATAGAATTTAAAGACAAGTTTGTTGCGTGTAGTCAGGTGTTAACACAGAGGCAGACGTCAAATGAGTGCCTCCCACTGCCCTGTAAATATTCTACGCTACAATTTTAATTAAGTTCTCGTAATTTATGTTGATCAAGTTCAAAGATAAGGGTCAATGTTAGTAATAATAATAACTTGAACAGTAGCCAATAGTAGTATTACAATGACTGGAGAATGCAATGATGTTACAATCAACATATTATCCTTTTTTTTGCTTCTATCTAAGTCTACAGACAACTTTTTAATCATCGGTTCAGAAGTAATTAAAAATAACCGAAATCTGGTCGGATCATTCTGCCTCTGATCAGATAATACATGTTTACATACCAGTCGACTGTCGATTTATTCATTTAATATTTAAATAAGATTACTGAAACGAGCCAGGTAGCCCCTTGAAAATAATACATCGACTTGCTCATACTAATGTTCATTCAGAATGTATCTACAACTTGTTTTACACATTAAAACACATTTAATTAGGCTCAATTTTTGTTTTGTTTTTTTTTGAAAATGTATATACCTATTGGATAAAAAATGTATATTTTCCGATTCGATAGAAAAATGGCGAAGACTAGACGGCGACTATCTACAATATTTAATTTATAATTTTACTGATCAATTGATTTGTTTTATTTGAACTTTTCAAATACGAAATTGTTAGATCTGAAAGTTTTATATCAAATATGATTTTATCGACATCATGTGCTTGGTTATATATTTTGTACACTTTTAGTATTACCATTTGACCATATGGGAGTTACAAAATAGACTATTACCAACTGATAGTAAATGTTTATAAAACCCAATTTATGATATAGATGAAAATTAAAATAAAACGAAAATGTGAAAAACTAGAAATCAATAATGTATGTACAACTATATCAAAGCGAATATACAGTTGAAGAGGTATACATATAGCATTCGGTTATTTACAATTCGATTTCCGGTATCGCTGTGCAACAAAACCGCCTTAGACTTCGTTTGCATCCGTTAAAAAATAGAAAGGGAAAGTTAACAGAAGGGCGATCGCATGTGCCATTTTCACACAGCGACTAAAAGTAAAACCAGAACTGCTATTTTCTTACATAAAAAATTTACTATAAAAAAAATATTATGGAAAAATCCAAATTTTAAATTGATGATGATCGTATCAGAAAAATACAGATATTACAACGGTTTATAGATATTTGGTTTTATTTTTGTTATTCATTGAAAGTCAATGATAACGAGAAACACAACTAATGTTTTGTAAACAGAAACATTTCATATAAATACTAACAGCAACAAAAGCTAGAAGGCAAAACTAATCAACGAAACGTTTGAAGAAGATTCAGTTGAGAATATTGGAATGGTGTTTTATAGAATGGATTCAGTATGAAATATAACGATGCCGAGAACGCAACTAAGAAGGGAAAACTAGTAAAAAAAGAGGGAGCATGAAAAAATGGGAGAGCTTAATAATGGAAACAAAGACCCATTTCCAGAGCGCTATCAGAGTTATTTTCCGTACTTGCGAATGTGAATTTAAAATGTATCAGAGTGTCAGACATAGGATTCGATTCCAATACTCGATACATATATTTTTACTTAAGGGTGGAACAGGGGGCCGAACCTCTCTCACATAATATATGGGAATTTATGTATTTCAGAATACCTCACGGCGCATTCAGTCACATTTTGATTGTGACCAAAGTATAACACATATTTTTTTGCGGTAAAGTTAACAAAAAACATAAAATCAACAACTATACATTTTGCGAAAAATTCCATTATTTTTATTTCGACATTATTCTGAAATTACATGCTTTATTAAAAGGCGGGATTCTGCTGTGTTTTTATTAGGGTAGAAAATATCTAAGTTCTTCCCAAGTAAACTCTAAAAGAGAATTCATCACATTACTGAAAATCTAAATCACAAATGACACAAAGGGAGTAAAGTTTCTTATAAAAACTACATTCCATTGTATAAAATCCAGTTAACTCATTTCAGAAGAATGAGTCCTCTTTGCGAATTAAACATTCACAGATGATAGAAGCGGCAATACCTACATTTTGATTGAATAACACAACCGAAAGAGAAAGTGGATTTATCCGTTCTGTTGAAATAAGGATAAACGCTAGCATTCTTTTCTTTGAAGTATTTTAGGGAACGCACGCTTGGTAATGATGTTGCCAGAGAAGTAATCCATGCATATACGGGACTTGGGAATACCCCATAAATATACAAACAAACACACATACATTTCAGTTTCTTTTATTTTGTGAATCGCTGAAGAGATTTGATGAAATCCCCATCACAACAGGTCCAATCAGAACAAAATTTAAGATCATTATCGACGACTAGCGAACACCTTGAAAAGTAACTCACACATATAGATAGGTACTTACAAACATATAGATAAACTATGCTCGTTATTCAAACAAATCTCAGCATACAGGTAGAATGTAGCTTTATAGTTGTTTTTACATTTTTATTTTGTTTTTGTTTTTAGTACAATGCACCGATACCAATCCAAGATCGTGAACGATAAAGTGAAATATTCATACTTCCTTTTTCTCTCTCTCTCTCTCTCTCTCTCTCTCTTTCATTCTCTCACAAACTCTTCAAGTAAGATTTGCGTTGAAAATGCGACAGGGGTAAAACACAAACTCTTGTTAAGCCCATGAATATATCATAAACGCATCAAAAGTCCTCTACCACTTCGTCGAAGATGTTACGAAAGTGTAAATTACGAAATCTGGGCAGCTTTTTTCCAGCAGGTTATAGAGGTGCTTTTACCAGAAAGGAATACAATATTAGCAATATTTTCCATCACCGAAAAATATGTAAGAATCGTATGCATATGAGCAATGTAAGTCACATTACAACCATATAGTAAACAACCACAAAAAAAGAACTAGCCAACAATACTGGTACTGAGTGGGCTACTAAAAGGGAAGGTACATAACTGGAGGTTAGCATACCTTAGGGACTGGTCGTAAACTACATCCCTTGACAAACTACGGTTCTTACAGTGTTGTCGTCTCAACATCAGACCCTTCTTGCCAATATATTCACTTACTTGCGTTACTTTTAAGATAATTGTTTTACTTTTTTCTCTTTATTTACATCCTAATGTATAGTAAATAGTACAAAACAAATAAAATAAAAATTTAGCTAGAATTAGGAAAATAAGAATGTTATTGAGTAAAAGACGTACCGTGTTATTTTATTGATAAATGATAATAGAGACAATTATTGTCACGGACTTTTGTTTACTTATACCCCTTACAAATATCGTTTCTTATTATCGTCTAATAAGGTTAGTCATTATTTTTTTATTGTTAAATCCACTAGAAACCCGATAAAAATATCACCACTATCAGTGAATATTTGTTATCTAGCTTATTCATTAAGTGATTGTAAAAATAAAGATAATCATATGTCTACATCAAGAGACAGTCTTCTTGCAAAACATCATAATACACCCTCTGAAATACACATCAAGATTCTATGTAATGCCACTAATGGTTCTTATCTGAATCGTCTTGATAAAATAGTTGCAGGCTATAAATTTTCCGAATATTCTAAAATATCCAATCATGAGAAATGGTTTGTTAAAAAATGTATTTAGGTTGAATTTACACGTATCAGTGACGTATCCGTAACGTATCCATTCTTTACATTGTAATTTCGACCATGTCAGTACTGAAAAAAATATCTTTGCCATTCTTTCAAATGAGCGCACCGTGCTTTTTTTCTTCACAAATAACTCGACTTTCTTGACTTTGTCGAATTTTCTATAAAAAATGAATAAGGGTGCAGTCATTTAGGGACAAATAATTTTTGAACCGTGAAATGTGACATAATTCTGATATGTACCACAATAACGGGACTGATACTGTAATTATTCCAGTTGATTCTAATGGTGACATATATCCAAATAGTTACACGAGTATTTTTCAATATGTCATATATTACATACTGAAAAATTAAGCATTTTTTGGTTTAATGTTGACTTTATCAATAGGTATCCCAAGATCCATTCTTTTTTACGTATTTAGCCTTTCAGTGAGAAACAAAAATATGGTTACGGTGCCGGATATTTGTGAATGCTAGGAATATGGAACAAGAACGATTAATCGATTCTAATCGACTCGTCGACTGAATCGATTCATCTATTTAAAACGAAAAAACTAAATCGAAAATCGAGTCTATATGATTTTGCGAGTTAAAATCTCGATTCAACAGTGACAATAAACTTATAGACAATAAGTGAGCTATTAAAGTTTTAAATCAGGTCAGGGCAACCACTGTGCGTTCTACTATAAACACCCATAACTTATGGAATACATAAAATTTCCCAAATTTTTTTACGGGAATCGATTCTAAAAAGATCACAGATTGATAATTGCTGACAATTTTTTGATCAACGAAAAATTAAATTATAGCAGATGAAGTAGCTACACTGTCTGATACTAAATGTTAATATTATTTAAGTAAGTAGTACCTATTTCTCAAACATCAATATTATTTTGGTCATGAATCAAAAGTTTTCTTTTTCGGCTTTAAAAGAGAAATTATCGTCCAAACACTGAGGCACGTCGATTGTACCACCATTGTGTTGAAGAGCAATACAGGATTTTTTTTTGTTGGAAGACCTTAAAAAGGGCTTGAATTTCTACAAAACATCTTACAGTTTCAAGTTACATATTTCAGATTAAATCGATTCTCTTGCCATATCTGATCGATTCATGTCGATTCGAATCGATTCAAAAAAAAATCGATTAATCCCACTGAATCGATGTTCGTTTGTGTATCGAACATCGATTTGCCAATGAGCGAATCGCACAACCCTAGTGTATATACACCAATTTGCAATCATGACAACAATGTTTTTTAGTACTGACACGGTACGGCACGGATACGTACTGATATGTGTAAATTGGGCTTTATTGTTTAAATTATGAATGTATACGTTTCTTATTTTGTTTTGTTTTTCAATTACCCCTATGTTATTTTTCTTAACTACAATTTATAAATTATTCATCTAACAAATACTAATTTATTATTGAATAACTGTTAATAATTGGTGGACGCTTTGATGACCCGTCGTTCGTAAAAGAAAATTGACGATAATTTGGTTTGCACAGTGCACCTTTTATTATTTATAAATAATAACTACAGGGGACGAAATAGCTAATAGTTAATCACAAATTCCTCGTATATTTATAGAGTTGTTCAATAAAGAGATTTTACGTTTTAATCGACAAACAAGAAGGTGAAAGTTTACTGTTAATCCATACAAAACGTACAAGGGTCACGTTCACTTCTAAACGCATCGATTGATTCACAATAATCTAAATATAGTTGAAAATAATCGAAATATTGGTTTACTCACCTGATTTTTATCAAATCGACTCAAATACTCGTCAGTTTTCTGTTTCTCGTACAAGGCTTTAGCCAATCCACTACGTGGCTTTAATGTGAATGTCGATTCCAAATAATCGTTATTGACGAAATCCAATTGTGTTGGTTTTTTATAATAAACATCGGCGCTATCACTACTCATTTTTAATATTGAATTTCCGCAAAATTTATTATCCAACAAAACGCAACGCCAATTTGAGGTTAATTTGAGGTTATGTTAGATTTACGGTAAAATTACACAAGAATTTGCAATAATAACAATGTGATATTATGGAAAATAAAATTCGGAATTAACTGTATGTCAGAATTTTGCAAATAAAAGTAAAAGTTTAATAATAATCTTAAAACACCTTTCACTAGGAACAGTTGTAAACAAAAAAAAACAAACAAACAAACAGTTGTTATGTTGGCAAAATTGACAGATAGCTAGAAGGCGCCAAATACAAAATTAAAATACCTGTTTGAAAATCACAATTATAAATTAAAAATAATTTGCTATTATGAAATCTAATCAATAACATAAACTGGAATTAGCGTTTAATATCGAATTATATAGATAAATAGTAGATTAACAGTTTTGTGAAAGTTGAACTTTTCTCGATCTATTTCCTGTTTATTGTTATCGAGATAATTAAATTGAATTGTCTTGAAAATGAACTAATCAACAAATTGTAAAGTCGATATTGTTGAAAGATAATTGACTAATTGACAAAAATATCTTTGTATATATGAAGAGTAGTCATGCATTACATTAATAATAACAATGTGAAAATCAGTTTTGAGTTGAAGTCGGAGGTCCATTAACAAAAACCAGTAGCACGATGTTAATTTGAAAGAGATTTTGTTGTTGTTTTTTTTTTGTGTTGAGAGACGGACCATGCCCATAATATCAGACGAGACCAACTAATAACTAATGTATAAAGCTGACCGAGATGGAATTATAAATCTCATTAATCTCAATTGTTCCTACAGGATGACTGTTCTTTTTCATGTCTTAACAATTATTATTATAAACCTGAATACGCACAGGTTATAGTTGTGTTCTGTTCGTTGTTTTTCAACTTATTCTTCGGCTTTATTTCATTTCCTCTGGGTGAGGTACATATCGCTCAAATAAGTTTCTCAATATTTTCCTGCATTGCTCAAACAAAGACAAAAACTCATTCATTTCATTAGGACGTGACTTGAGGAAATCGCTGTTTTCATTTGTAAATACACAAAAGAAACCAATGTAAAAGTGCTAAAAGAAGAGGAAAATAAAATAGTCCGTCATCGACTTTCAAGTAATTTAAATTTAATTATAATTCAAAATTTATATATACCTACACACACACACACACACACACACACAGAGAACGAAAATCCAATTAAAACTGTAGGGTGGGTTAGGGGAATTAAATTCCAGAAACGTTTTTAACACGCGAAATCTTTAAATCGCATAAAAATTATCCGTGCGCATGATACTTTATTAAGTGGGTTTTTCATTTTATGTATATATAGTTACTTATACTTATAAGTTGTGGATATTCAACCAAATTTGTAGTACACTTAAGGTTGTCTATTCCTTAAGGGTTTTTCCTTCGACTTTTTTAAATTGCATCATGTAATTTCTACTCGAGTATAAATGAGGTTTTTTAATTGGAAATCGGAGACGGGTCCGGGTGCGGATTGCAAAATAAGGGAATGACGACGTTGGTGTAGTTAGCGATTTATTTTAATGAGAATTTCGTTTATTATATTGGGTCGCATGCC
Source organism: Meloe dianella (assembly GCA_028455855.1). Taxonomy (NCBI): domain Eukaryota; kingdom Metazoa; phylum Arthropoda; class Insecta; order Coleoptera; family Meloidae; genus Meloe; species Meloe dianella. The sequence continues at coordinate 1,439,631 of JAPTHL010000054.1, read as the reverse complement.
AAGTTGTCCAATAACGAAATATTATTACAATCAATCTACGGCGACTCTTATTAAAAAAAATAATTTCTTCCCATCAACTATTAAACACAATAAACAAAACAGAAAAATTCGCAAAAATTTCTAACGAATTGCGCCCTTTTTCAACAGCTTGAGAAAGAAGAACACCACTGTTCTGGAACGGTGCTGGTTACTAAATAAATATCGCATTGTTAAAATTTACGAAATAATTTAATACGCAAATTAAAATTGTTATTGCATAGAGTAACGTATGAAATTTAATTAAATCTTGTATTTGTTCGACAAAATTAACAAACAAAAAAAAACGACATAATACTTTCAAATAATTACAACACACAAAAACTTGTCATTAAATACATGAAGGTTATTAAAAGACTTTTTTATAATGCACAAATTAGTGTGTTGGTTACATGATTTCGTATAACGATTTGTATTAAAAACAAAATTAGTTTTATGATTATTACAATCAATTCGAATAAATGGAAAAGACAACAACAAACAAATATTAAATGAATAGAAAACAACAGCTTTCATTTCCGTAATTTTCCAAATTAACATGTTAACATTTAAGTTAGAATTATGATTAGTGTCTCATCTATCTATCGACTTCGATGGAATTATTGATGCTGACATAGTTTAGTTAACAATAAACAAATTATGACGTTAGTTGGAAACGTGATATTACATCTTTGAGATTTATTGGGAGTTAATCGTCGAGAATCGTGAATAACTCAAGAGCTCTTATCTTGTAAGTGTAATTACGATGGTATGTTTAAGAAAAATCTATCCCTTGTCAAATGACTGATGTTTATTCTGCATTTTATAATGTTTGAAAACGATTTTTTTTCTTTTTGATTATATTTCTGCGGTTCGAATATTAGGTATAAATTGGATCTTCAGCCGACTAACGTCCTTGATTGCTACAAGAATATTATCTAAAGAATGTTAGGTATAGTGATTAAACTTTAATGTACAATTACAGATTTGTTTCCGACGCGTGGAGCAACGGTCATTGTTAGTCAGACCGCAAATTACCAATCGAATTACCTCCACCTCCTTCTTCGCCATCATATCCCATACCTACTTCGTTCTCGCTCTTTGATAATGACATGACCGTCTCAAATCTTCGTCCTTTTATGAATTAAGAAAATAAAAAACAACCGAATAATAAAAGTTTTAGCAGCAGACACCAACCAACCGACACACCATGCAGGTTCATCAAACTTAATTGTTGCATTGTTGAGTTTACTGTTTCATTCCGTATTTCACGCTTCAATAAAAGCTACACTGCTGCTGATGTTGATGATGATGACGATGATGATGATGATGATGATGGTGGTGATGATGATGATGATGGATCAAATTAGAGCAGAAGGAGGGAGATTGGACGAACTGGGGTCGGCAAGACATTCTTTAATTATTTCTGCTTCGCGGTGAAATTTCAACAATACAGGGCGGGGGACGTGTAAACAACAAAAAAAGATGGTATCCAAACGACAAGACCAACAACCATCTGCTAGAATTGTTCTTGTAAACATTAGGTGTTTAGCCTCAGGTCCCATGATTCATCAGTAATATAACTTGAATAATTAATATTTGGGGAAATCTAATTATTACGTTATTAAACCGTTTGTGTTACAAATTGGAAAGTTTTCAATAGATTTTTATAAGCGATTGTAGAAAATTTTTTTTATTAATGAACGATACAAGTTTTTTGGTTTGTACATTTGCAACAATCAACAACAATCCTTGATCACGATATAGATTAGATTTGTAATGATGATTTTAATTTCCAATAAGAAAATTATTTTGTTGAATAGGAATTTATACAAAGTCTACCGCACCTAATATTCTATTAGGAATTATTATTATGTTTTTTTTTGTTTTTTTCTTTTTGTTTATTGGAAACAAAATATTTTAAAAAGCGTAAAAATTGTTTGAATACAAGTTGAGTGAATTATCGCTAAAGGCTCGTAACTATATTTTTCAAAGTGAGCCAAAGATGATTTCTGTTCCATGATTGTTTCGAGCGTGATCTATGACTGAATGCCAATCCGTCGATCTATAGATCAATCATCATGTATCGATCAACGGAATCAATAAAAACACCAACTATAATTATGGCTCCTTATTTCGGTATCCTACACATGCATTGTAATTATTGTAAATGGTCTACAGTTTATATGAAAACACGATGGGCAATTGGATGAATACATCATGCTTTTGAAAAGTAGATACTTCCGAACAAGAAAGAATTCCATTATTGTTAATGGTAAGACGAATGTAACTCATATTTTATATTTTTAATATCGACTTGAAGTTGTGGCCATTTATAGTCACTGCTAATGGGGCACACGACCATTTGAACAGAATTAAGCACCCTGCATTGTCATCACTATCTGAACTAAAAAGAATTAAAATATTTACTTAATAGATTGGCGATATACGTCTACAACCAAGTAACCACTTGTATGTTGCTAAAAAATTGTCAAATTGTAGACAAAACTGGGGTCGGCAACTGTATCCAACATAAACAGCATTTGTTGTAATGCCAGTAGTAAATGGAATCTTAATAGCGATTGTTTTCTAAAGTTGTCGTCTTCCTTTGGCTATAATTCAAGCGTTAGCATAACAAAGAATATATATGTATATACACGAAGGAAATGATGAAAAGAATTGCTTTCTTTCTGGCTGCAGGGGCGTCACATATGCGGGTGAAATAAGGAAGAAGAAGAAGAGGGCGGCAAGTGTAAATGACATCATTATAACTGCAAAGTGGTCTCTCACGCGTCTCCACGGTAACGCTGGCTCTACAGCGCTAATGGCATACATGACAAGGGGGCCGATCGATTTTTTAAATTTACTCAAAGAATAAACAGCACTCTGCCTGGAAGGAGAGACGCCGGCATTGCCTGCGCCTTCTACCGATACTAACGAGGTTGCTATGATGTTGAAAGGAGCAGGACGCCCCTCAACTGTACATACACAACTACACACATCTACACATACCTACCCATACCTACATCAAATATTAACTGAATCATATTTGATATGCACAAAATTAAACATCACCTTTATAATTAATATATAATAAATGATGTTCAATAAAAATAAAATAATCATTAGATATGTATGTGTGAATGGAGCAGGTGTTGTAGCGATTCCTAAAACAGATCAACTCTATTATCAAGACAAGATAATTCAAAACACGTCTATCATTGTCACTGCTCTGACACAAATATCGAATAATTGTTTTCTTTCCATTATTTCTCTATTAACAAACGATTGCATGCACATTTCGAACGAAATTGATAAACATTTACTTTGTGAATCGAACATCTGAGGTTTATGCTTATTTTATATATTTTCTCCAAAATTCATTTTTCTCTATTTATTTATTTCCCTCAAAAATAAATTAAGGACTTCGTCATATTTAGATTATTATTATTATTATTATTGTGTTGGTTATATAGTATACACGGAAATATTGAATTGCTAGTTCCGATTAAAATCATGAATATACCTACATTTAACAGGAATTAAATCGAATCGTTTTCTACTTTCTTCGTATATGATAAATCATTTTCTAAAGCTTTTATTTGTTTATTTATTTATTTGTTTATTATTTTTTTTTATAAAGTTTAATATGTTTCATCAAGATTTTAGTTTGTGAACTTGTGAATTATGGTAGAAATAAAGTAACTCTCACGATCATCATTAATTTTATTCGCCTTTACATAACTTTCCAAGTCTCTGACTTTGTTGTTTAATCAACAAAATAGCAATAAATTTAATAAAATATCATTGATCGTGAATCGGAAACTAAACAAATGAAACAGTTTGAGAGCAGTTTTTATTTGTTGAATATAGATAGACCATTGTTGGGTACTTATTAGATGCAAGGGATTAGATTCAAACATTGTGCAGACCGTTTTAAAGTCATAAATAATTATGTAAGTGTAAACGCACTGTTTACCGAGGTTATAGTTGTTTTAGCCAACAGCATTTTACCACAAAGTTATAATTTGATCGGTCGTGCTATGAGACGGACTTAACCGTTGATTAATAGCAATTAGACACCAGCTAACATTCCATCGATACACTGATAAAACTACCACATGATTTTTCCCCATAAAGCAGGTGGTTAGTTTTATAGACAAGTATTTTACTATTTGAAGACAATGGGAATACATTTGATGTTTGATCGTTCCAAACCACACTTATCGGTCGCCTAATCAAGCGTTTCTTTCTTGACAATATGTGCTTGTTAGAATTCTATCTGTGGATATATGAAAGAAACCAAAACGGTGCTGAATTTCGAAAGTTTTGATAATTTTGTAAACAAATTCTCCCTATCTACATTATTGAAACAGTGTAGATAAGGATATCCGTATAAATAAATAATGTGTTAGTTAGTGAAGAACGTTGAACGAGTATCTGACCGACTGTATTGACGGCGGCGATCATTTTCATAATTCATAATTTCATTAATTTGTTACTTGAGGCTTTGTCACGATTTTATGAGTAGAATATTATCAGGTTACTAAAGCGGAATTATCTTTTGTAATTATTGGTGAGCTTCGGACAGAATTTATTAAATGCATAATTATCCGTTAATTACATAGGCCAGGTCATGAACCATCTCTAGATAAATGCCATAGTAATCATCGAGTTTAACAAAAGAAAAACGAGAAAAAATTCAGCTTTCTGACTGGAAATTCTTTCCATCATATCCACATTATGTGAATTAATCAACAAATTACTTCTTTAACCGATCAATAACTTAAACGTATTATTTAATAACCGGTATTTTAATTTAAAAAAATTGCTAGTAATTAGAGCAGTTATCTACGCAGAGACTTGACCTTTTGTTTAATTCGTAAAAGGATATTTGAAGCCAACGCTAAAATCTGCTTTACCAGGAAGAATGAAAGCCGTGTGTTTATTTTTCATCAGGAAGAATTTTAACCCTGTACAGTGGACCAGTCGCGTAATCTATATTTGTTGGCGCTTTACGTAATAGAGATCCAAGTTGGACCGGCCGATATTTGATCCCCCAACTAACGTATATATGTATTTGGGTGTTCGATTATAGAAAATACACATATGTAGCTGTGGTGTATATCAACAGGAACCGGATCTATAATGGGATTTTTAATAAAACCTTACCACAATTTTCCAATAAGAGAGCTCGCCCAGTTTTTCTTTAATTGCACCGGCTAGGGATTGTGTGTTTAGTGCTTTTTAAAATGTGATTTCTTTCGTTTTATTTTCTATGTCATTAAACAGTAAAATCAAGTAATAATGCAAAAAGGTAAATTTCTCATATCAGCAATATCACATTCAGTATATGGGATCTTTACATAACGACATCGATTGAGTCTATCGCGACTCCTTCGAGACTCTTTTCAATTTTCAATATTTCCCTACGAGCTCTTGATGTTTTATTCATTGCACTCAGCGCCATCTTGAGAGACTCAATCAGACAATCTTATTGGAATGCATGTATACATATCACATCTCTGTGGCGGTGTGTGCCACACCGCCAATGCCTCAACTATATACCAACACCTACCGCCTCCTCATAATACCATAGGCAATCATATGCGAGTAACTTGGGAAACTCAATTTGGGATATTCTAAAAGCGATAAGCAAATAACTAAGAGACAAAAAAATATCCTTATTTACATTCAACTACAAGATTATATAATAAAAGCTTCAGAATAATTGTTGGGGATACCATGACGTTCGTTTAGCCTCTCGGCCAGGGAAAGTGCACGTTTCACATTTCTAGTAGAGTATATTGTGTTTATGTGTATGTACACGCGTGTATCTGTATATGTGTACATAAATCCTAATATAGATAAATCAGCGCAGCACAGATTGCAGTAAATTAACAGAAGATGTGGTGTGTGTGTGTGTGTGTGTGTGCGTGTTTGTGTGTGTGTTGGAAAGAAAGTGAAATGACAATATTTGTGAGTTCTGATGAAATTAAAAACGTGCTTAGTCTGACCATCACGAACCAATCTCAATCTCTCGTTCCTTTTATACAAATCAGTATAACAAGGATTCCATGAAAATTTTCCTAGCTTGTAATTAGTGTTTTTAATGTTTTCAATACTGTTCCACACCACTTACCATCCGTGTATATAAAAAGATAAAGTATTTACAAACAGCTCATTCCATTTAGAATATTACATTCGACTCGTTGGCTTTTTCCAGTTTTTTCTCGATTTTAATCCAAACTAATTCATCTGTTTTTATTTAAATTTACCCAAATATTCTATTTTATGAATAAATAAGCATCTAATCTACATTTGACTTTCTTATTTTTTAATCATTATTCTGTACGTTTTTTGAACGTTTAAGTTTATTCCAGTCGACAATCTTCCATTTGTTAGTAGAATGGTTTGGTTTATTTCTACAGTTAGCACACCTTTATCTTGCTAAATCGAGATTCTCTGTGCATACTACGTGTGCTTGTGACAGTCGACGAAACGTCATTAGCTAAATTGAAAGCTGCATCTTACTGAAACAGCCGTCCAATTCTACAATCTTACCTACATATGAGTTACATTCCGTTTTATTTGTTTGGTCGTATGCAATGTTTGAATAGCACTCCAGTATGTAGATATAAGGAAAAAGCTAGTTTTCAGTCTAAATGGGTTCGAATCGATAAAAGACGAGGAATTGGAATATTTCCCCTTTTATAACAGAAGACTTCATTATTATCAATTATTTCCTCTAAAAGTCTTTTGTACATCTGAAAAGGTATTATAGAACAATGAAAAATTAAATGGAAAATATCATCCGCTTCAACCGAAACAAGAATAGAACTTGTTAAATTATCTGTTTAGAATACGATTGATGGTTATTATCAGAAAACCAACATAAAATATCTAATCTTTCTTACAAAATCTGCTGTAATTATTTCGAGTGCTATAGTCCAGCCGCGATCCGATTCACTTACTCAATTATTAACGATAATATCAGTAAGAATATTGTAGAAGACGTTGTAGAAGAGCAAGAAAAAAAAACAAATAATCAAGGTACTCTAGTAAGGTACCGTAAACTCTTTCGGGCAGTTAAACAAAACACCCCTCTTAAATAAACCAAATTTAATAGGTCCAATTTTCCGATGGCCAATTATCTTTCCCACTATACACAACATATAATTAGAACAGTTGTGCCACAGCCGGTCATCACTAAAAAAAACGAAATTAAAAATTAATCAATCCCCACTTTGCAATTAATGACGACGAAACTAATGGGGAATAAGAAAGAGGGTCGACAATTTTTTCTTCATTTTCGTGTTTCTTTTCGGCTTTTTCTTTTTTGCTCAATTTTAAATCTACAAGTGAATAAACAACCACCGAATGGTGGTGAGGGTTTAAATTACAAGACTGGCGGCTTTAATAATTACTTCGACACTGTTGATTTCCAGGAAATGGGGAAATGTTTCTAAGTTGAATAATAATGCCACCTTTCGTGAATATTTGACAACTGGGGTTGTGGTTGTCCGCTTTAATTAATTTTATTAAAATGGGATTTAATTACGGTATATTTTTAATTGAACGTACAATTTCATTTAAGTGGTTTGGTAATGTAAACGCAAAATACTTGATTCTTGATAAGGAGGAGTAATATTAATTAGTTGGTTCTTTATTTTGATATTGTGTAGAACAATCAACAAGATCTAAGAGGGTGGCGTTTATTAATTAAGTGAAAATTAACATTTCAATTAGATGAAATTGCGTATTTCCTGTTCCGCACACTTGTTATTTTTATTTTTATTGAAATATTTTTACTTTAAAAAAAAACTCATAACAGTATCAATTTCGAGCAGAAATATTTCAATATTAAGATAACACTATCCCAGTTGTTTCTCATATAGTATCAGCGGTTTTATCAGCGGATTTAAGGTATAAATTTGAGTTGGACGATTGCTGTGCCTCTAATGGTAATATACTACCCTGGCCCGATATAAATACATATGTGTACAGTGGACCAACAAACATGTCGACATTTCAACATATATTCTATAAGAAAACGTGATTTATCCCGCTGGGAGAGTGCCTCCCGTTAGCACGTTCTAGGAGGACAATTAGAAATAATGAAGATTACGCCTTGGCCTTAACATGATCTATGGCAGGACTCTATATTTGATGATAGCGGCCGTACTGACTAGGGCACTTTTAAAAGATAATCTTACTGAATTAAGGCTAACCTACCTAATCGCTAAAAATACTACTCCCGAAGGCAACATAACAATGATAAACATTTATTTATAGCAATATTTATACAAAATGAAAATCTCTTCTAACTATAATTATCGTTCAAATATTTAAATAGATTTGGATTATTTTTAAATTTTGCACAAATTGCCTAACACACATTTCTCTCAATAATATTGTCGATAATAATGAGTAATAATTACATAATTGTTCGCATCATTAATCCAAGTATGGTCGATAATCGATGGCCGTTGTTGTTGTTGTTGCCGTTGTTGTTACCATCTCTTCTATATATTATATTGAAATTCATCGGTGGTTAAAGTAGGAGTAATGAACCGTAATTAAAGGGAATTATTTTTAACATGACTAAAGTAACACAACTTTAAATATATACGTCTACGATTTGTTGTTTTGATTTATCAGAATAATTATTAAATAATGTGTACTTAAACTAGATATCCAATTGTATAATAATCAAACAACTATAATGAACATGGTTAATATTTTGATGACCATCTGGATTCAAAGTTTATGCTAATTCCCCTATTATATTCAGCGCTATATGGAGCTGGTCGAATATATACGATATATGGCTATCGTTCAACTCCCTTTAGCCTAGAAGCTAGGACAAAGATGGAAGCAGGTGTGGATAGCCGTGGAGAGAAGCGATTATACACCCACGACTTGGTATAATTGTGTATACGTTCGTGAGACGAGATCTGACCTCAGGCCTTTCAGAGGTACCAACAAAACTGCACAATTTCTCCTATAATAACATCAAGATTTAACCAAAGATATAAACAATCACTCAATTCTTTTTCCATAAGACTAGATTTGATAAGATATCGAAGAAACACAAAACAACCCACAGTACCAATATAGAATATACAACTGATATTGTTGTTTATGGTAGTTGTTCCCCTTTTGTTTTTTTTTACCAACATTTGTAGGGGCGGTGAGCAGAGGTTTGAGAGCCGCTGCTTAAATACCATAATTGTAGGAAATTATGCTACAAAGCCACATATACGATCAAGAACTATAGAATAATTATTACATCGGGATTCGAGATTATAATTATAGCTTTGGCTTTCTTGTGGTACAGTCTGTCAGGTAAGTAGTGCGATAAAAACGTTTCAAATTATCATAAACAATGTTGCATGGTCATTTATAAACAAAATCATCAGTCTTGGACAATAATGTTTTGATACATTGTCATGATCGAACAGGCTAACTATATTTTGAGGTGATACTAGACATTGGCCTAAAGGGAATTCATCGATATCTATAGATATATGTTTTATATGCATATACATATATGTATGTAAATATCTCTATAGAAATTATACAACAGATTTTATCCGTGATCATTAAGATTATTAAGGGCGGGCGAACAGTCAAGCAGGTATTGTTCAATTTTGATGAATCGGTTGGTTGTTTGTTTGGGGCGCCCGCAATCACGTAATGTACGACATCGACGGTTTAACTTGATTGTTTTAATGTTGGTTTATAGTGCGATTATCTTTGCATACAATCTAAACATTATTAGAACATTGAAAGATTACAATAAGAATAGGCAAAACGTAACAAATAAATGTTAAATATCCGATTTAGAACGATAATATAATTTATTTAAAATGTACAAATTAGAAAATAGATCAATTATCTACCTATATCTGATAGTAAATTCAATCAATTAATCATATTGGAAATTTCATTTTTATAGATAGAACAAACAGATTTGAAGACGTGTTTTAATAAAGTTCCCTCAAAATTGCTCCAATTATCTATCAAATATTCATGTTAAAATTTTATAATAATCACCAATAATTGCAGTGTAATTTGGATGGGCTCGAATAATCTGTAATTTTCTACAAATATCTAATTATTGTCTATTATATATTAATTTCAATTTTAATCCATTGATACGGTAAATGTTGAATGTTACGTTTATTTATTAAAAACAATTATAGCCAACATTAATAATTTGGTTCAGTAATTTTCGAAAATACTCTTATTGGTTTATAATTGAAACGTGGAAATATCAGAGGAGGTAAGTGCCAAAACTTAACTATAAAAACCTCATATTTAAAAGAAATCTCCACAATAATTCCAATTAAAAATAAATTGTTTTAAATATAGAAAACTATTTTAATTAGCTTATTATGTTCAGAGAGAAAGTCAATCATTATTCTGAGGTATTTTAAATAGGATAAAGCACATATCGGTTTCCAGAATTTGTAGTAACTAAAATTCATATTTAAAACGTGATCCTTTGCAAAAAAAATTCTTGATTTGCAAGTCGGAATTCCACGTCTCTTTTTGGGCCGAGGAAAACCAGAGTGTTTCCAATTTTAAACATTTCTTTTGTTCCTGGACCAACTTGATCCACCATGAAGCCAAAGAAGACTGGATCTCCTTTTTATTTTTGCAACTAGAAACGTCTTACCTGTAGAACTAGATAAAACGAAAGTTTAAGTATGTGTACAGTAACCAAAGATGTGGCTAAGTCTTTCCGGAGAAAGATCCAAGAATTGTACTGTTTATACAATTTATGACCCTAAGAACGATCGAGCCATGAGACTGTAAATCTGTAAAAGAGTTCCGATTTGGGATTCATTTTGTCCTCATAATAAAACGTCGTTGAGGACAAATTGAGACCAAACCAAACATTTTAAGAAAAAAATAACCGATTTTGAACTCATTTTGTCGACAAATAATCGTTGTTGAGGACAAAATGAGCCCAATATCGTATTTGAAGGCAAAAACCGTACAAATTTCTCGATTCGGGCATCCATTGCAACAAGTCCACAAAGTTTGATGGACATTGTTAAATTGATGACAAATAAGTTGAGATATTTTCAGCCTCATTCGCTTTTGATCAGCACTGAGCCATCTGTGTTCTTACGTTGTGGATTTAATCAGAATTTGGAAATGGCCCAACTTATTGTGCCAAACTTCTGATCTGATAGTTGTAAGAGTTTAGACTTGTTTCCATAATAACGCGATTCGTTTTTGTTCGCTAGAAATAATCGTAGATTATTACAGATCTTCGTATAGGCAGTTTGATTTCCGTTTGTTGACAAAATATTCAAAGATTTACAAGCTTAGTCAGTGTGCTGGAGCACGATTTTATAGCTTTCTAAAATCTCCTTTGCTATTAACAACACATACGTTATTATAGGATCGCTTAAAAATTCAGATGGTCTCGATTTCTTGCAAACTGTAAAAGTTTTAACAGATGAGAGACTTTGCGGCAAATACAGTGGATAGAAGTTCCATTGAAACAAATTCAATTGAATTCGTTTTTACGATTTCAAATAATAATCAATTAAAAAACAAGAGTAAATATAATGAATTCAATTCTATGATTAATAATAACTTTGCTTCGATAAATAACAATAAAATCTGCTTATGAAATTAAGACATTATAATAAAAAATAAATGATTGATTAGCAAGATTAATGAAGCAACCTTAAGTTTGACTATTACCAATTTAAATTTTATTACCAACAATTTAAAAACACATTATTCACACTTGTTTTCAAAATGTTGTGAATAGATTTTTCTAAATAATTTTATTAATTAGTAACTCTAATTTATGTAAATGTTGTTAAAAGGCGACAGAGTTATCAATAAAGTGCGTATATACCGTAAAAACTATGGTACAGTTTAATTTATGGGCAATAAAACTTTTATTTGTGGTATATTTTTTGGACAAAATCGTGTGCGTGGACATTATCTAGGGAAAAGGTGAGATGTTGGCTATGTTTCTACATGGAAAAAATATTTGAAAATCAAGTCGAAATGCCATTTGAATATTCAGCGTTAATTAATCTTACCGGACAGTTATTTTAACAGCTTGTTTAAAGAAATAAAATTAACGTTATTATGTAAAATAAAGAGAAAACGTTATAAAACATTTTAATTGATTTTATAATGTAAATCATGATTGTTTTTATAATTTTATTATTTATTTATGCCATTACCGTACGTATCGCACGCCTACGTTCCAAACACATAAATTGATAAATGATTGAAGTCGCTTGAATGCTATTTAAATTTTTGTAAATTCACATCCAAACGCCAAAACATCATTTCAACGGTTATTAGAACAAGAAAAAACTTTTAACTCGCAATCGAAGCACGCCTCTTTTTTATTAATTGTTGTCGAACAAACAACTAATTGAGTTTGATTAGAATCAAGTTGATACTGGCCAACAACAACAGCGATAGTAATAAAAAAAAATCGAAAATATTAATAATTAACCTTAAGCCTTTTGAATTTGTTAATATTAATTTATTGGAGACTGGTCTTATTATAGACATCTGCTAATTAAGCAAATGACTTTAATTAAGTGGACTTTTTTGGTCGACTTTCGACTTTGTTGTATTGTTGAAATGATGGGTGCAAAATTCTACCAACAAAATCATTAAAAATGTGAGTCTATATAATTTTTTTTTTATAAAAACATCCTCCCTTTATTGAAAGCAGTCAGACAATGTTGTTTTGTGAAGACGCCACAAAATGAGATAATTACAACAGGCCATTTAATTGCACCCAAAATTAGTCAGTAATAACAGGTACTTGGTTCCCGACAGTGTGTATAGCCTGTTGTCGATAGAGATCACATCGGAGAACATCCTGTACGTTTCTCTCTCCGACTTTTTGTATTTTACAGATTTCAATAGGTCGATAGATGAAGACCCACCAATTAGGTACTGCAATTATTGTGTGTTTAAAATGTTTAAAATTAGTCTAAAATATTATAGAAAGTTGTAACTTTGTGGTATCAAAATAGATATGAATTAGTGAAAAGGCACAACATTATAAACAAGACAAAAACCGAAAGGAATCTGAATTTTAATTAAAGAGCACCCTTTCTTAGATTCCATATAATTTATCGGATATTTTAATCATTTTTTTAATTTTCTATTTTTCAATCGAGTGAATTGTGGACAAAGAAAGATGAGTCTCAAGGTTCCTACTATTCTTCTTTATAGATATTCTGTTTAAGAATCTTCTGATTTATTACACTGAAATATTTGTGGTTATAATGTCCACCGACTTCATGAATATTCATTGAATGACAAAAAAAAAAGAAACATTTGGTACCTGCACGAAAATATGTGTGTATGTTCAGGATCTCCCCCGCTTGAGCTTCGTTAACTATTTCGTGTTTTGGATTATAGAGAATTAATCAGAAAGATAGAAATCGATATCAAGTTTAATTTTTAATTTTAATTAACGGATATTTTTGATGCATTCATTTAGTACGATAGAAATAATTTAGTTTTCACAACTAAGAATAATGTCGACGAAATTACCGTTTCTTCTTTAGCTTTTTGTTAGTTTAGCTTTACTTTAAAACAAATTACAGCTGAAGAAGCCACATTAGGACATTACTAATTAACAATTATATTAATGATAGCAGATGTTACATAGAATTAATGTAGTTATATCATACCAGCATGGTATTAATGGAAAAGTTTGCACATTTAGATTTTCACAGGTATGGTTCGACAAATTGCTCCACGTTGAAAATAATTTATGACAAGCAATCATCGTAATTCATGTATATTCAATGTTGATATCAATTTAATGAAATGTTTTATTTGTTTGTTTGTTTGTTTCGTCGTCTTCTTGAACGAGTGTTTTATTCTTTCTTTTTTTTTGATTTGATCAATGTTTGTTTGATCAAGTGATGAAAAACACGCAACATTGTCCCGTATTCGATTATAAGGTGTTGTAAGGTTTTTGTATAGGTCGCAGCAAGGGTAATGACAGGGTATACTAATTTGTCAGTATAATTGGTGTGTTGGCGGCAGACCTGTAGGTCCGGCAGGCGGGTTTTAATTGTTAGATCGGCGTCCGTGTTAATTGCCGGTCTGTGATCGGCCAGGTAAGGCTAGGCCTTGAACAACAACAACAACAACTGCAACATGTCCGAAATCTTTTAGAGAAAAATAACAACACAGTCATCGACACTTTTTCAATAAAAACCTCACACGATCACGGAAATTACAACATATCGACTAGGTTCTTTTATATATATTTTTATTACTATATGTGATGAAATTACCTATAAATGCAACGGATCTTTCTTCGCATTTCTTTGAAACATTTTGTTAGCTTATAAACTACATTTAAAAAGACTGCAACTAGATAGTAATCAATTAGACGGTAAATAAATAACGAATAAATTATTTATAAGTAACGCTTCGGTATTGCATTCAACGGACGCCCATCTATCGCCCAGTTTTAATTATTGTGAAAATAATTAACCATATGGGCTGGATGGAATGACGGCTGCAACAATAATAAATAGTCAGTCGCTTTCCAATTATTGCCTACAGACAACCAAGTTCATTTACATCAGTGATAATAATATTTCAAATATTTGTACGAACGTTAATTGTTCAGATTGTTGGTGGATGTGGGTGTCATCATAATGCAGATTACATATACATATAAATACATATAGATATATTTATACACATCTCGCCAATAAGAGAGACAGTTAATAACAAGGAGCGGTTAGTCAGGCAACAATATCAATCGTTTCATAGATCACGCTTCAATTTTTATAGAAGAAAAAAATCACTCAACACACACACACACACATACACAATCCAATAACTAACTTAAAATGGACTGCAGTAAAAGCGCCAACATTATCGAAGACGAAGATTTTCAAATATCCGTAATTATGAATTAATCCAATCATGACCGGTTATCATTTAGTTACTTTGTTGTATCTTGTATTTTTTGTTCTTCCCTTCAGTGTTATATCTTTCGATTTTCTTTTATTATTTGTAGAATAATGCAGTTATGAAGCATGTAATTAAACCGGTCGACTACGCCAGGATATCGACGTGTAATGCGGCTTAATTATCACTAAGACAATAAATAATTTGTGCCCGCAGCCGTGACCATTAACCATTATAATCCGATCTGATTGTTGTTGCGACATGAACTCCAGAGTCTGTGCCTCTTATAAGGATAAGTTCATTGTTATACTTACATTCTTTCGTTTTTTTTCTGTTAATGATTCTCATTTTATAGTTAAGAAATAAAACACAAGGAATTTATGATAAACTATGTAGTTTATTTTGACTTTCATATACACTCACAAATTGAGAGCGGCTTAAGCCGTAGGATACAAACATTTACCTAGTAATTATTATTATTAATATTCATCATCAGTTTTGTCTGAAAAAATAACGGAATTTTCGTTTTTATTGTAAAATTGTTGTTTTCTCCATATTATTATTTTTTATTATTCTCTTTACTTTTCTTATTTTTTTTATTTTGTATAAGTTGTATAGAAAATGAGAGTAAATAATTTGAATTTTCTCTCCTAAAACCAATCCACATTATTTTGTCAGTTCACAATATGAAACTGTATAAAAAATCAAGTGTTTCTAAATAACAATATGAACAAATTAACCTGAAGTCGATAAAAGAGGAATTAGAAAAACAATTGGTGATGTAGCGGCAATAATTAGCAAAAATAATGGCTTTTTCAATAAAAAATAGAAAAATCCACTATTTAATACAATAAACAGCGTTCATTCTCTCACACATACGCAGTCGACAAATTTTTAAAATTAACTTTTTATTATAAATATATACATCACAAAACAAAAAAAAAATTATAATAATAATGAGAGAAATAAATTAATTATCTATGCAATGAGAATTATATTGTAAAACTTAACCTAAATCACTGTTTGTCAAGTCTTACGTGGCGAAACGTAACCAAAAAAAAATAATAATAATAATAATCTAAAATCCAAAAAAAATATAGCTAAACCTTAAATTAATTTATACAGGCGATAACACTATAAACTAAAGATACCTCTCTGTGTGCGAGTCCAATTCAATTTTATTTACAAAGATGCAACCGACGGATATGTGTCTTATCGTTTTTATGATACAGAAAAAAATTGTACTGGCTATACAAAAAATATATATAAATACATATACATATACATATATATATATATATATATATATATATATATATATATATAACATTATAACAATATAATGTTAATAGATTTTCGTTTTATTGGGAAAGGACGAGATGTCTGCACGCAGAACAAAAACAACATCAAATGAAATAACAAAAAAATCAAACAAAGAGGGTCCAAAACAAGCGGGCACTTTCACATATACTCAAAAAAAAATGTTTTTAAATAAAGCTCTATGTGTATGTAATATACACAAACTAAAAAAAAAACGAACATTGCCGTGCATTTTTTTTGTTGTTGTGGATGGGAGTACCAGTAAAACAAATTCAAATTCTGAATTTTCAAATAATAATCATAATAATAATAAAATGCAACAAAAAATAAACAGCTGGAATTCGGAGTGAATTTCTAGGATGATCCATGCAAGGAAGCAGGTCAGTGTTGTTGTTAGTTCGTGGTTCATAACGAGAAATAATGAATAATGAAGAAAACAAAAAAAAGGTATGCATCTTTGTAAACTGCCAAATGTAAGCGTTATGTATGAGAGTTGAGTTAGTATGCCGGAATCACTAATTTTTTTTGTTTGTTTGTTTATATGAAATTTAGAGAGCAAGAAGTAATAGAAAAAGTGGAGATTCAAGCCAATAATTTGAGATTATTATTTTTGTTAATGAACAATTTGTTAAATGATGAAAAATTATGTATAAAATTTGTTTAAACAGTACTTTTTAATAGTCTGTTTTCATCTCAATTGCGATATGAAATTTATTAGGAACCACGTTTTTTTTTGTTTTTTTGTTGTTGTTGTTGTGGACATAGTCCAGCAGTACTCAAAACAAATACTCAATAAATTATTACACACTGACTGCTCTATACATAGCAATAATAATAATCATAATAATAATAATAATGATAATAATATAATAATAATAATAATATGAATAGTAATAATAATCGTGTAATACGTCGGAGTGGGCGGACCCACGTGTCACATTCACTTAGCATTGCTAGTTGCGAATCTGCAGTTCGTCGCGACCCTTGATTCAAAATGATTGTTTATTTGTTTTAATTATTTTTATTTACCTAATTTTTCACGTTCAATAATTATTTGGATAATTTTTTTTGGAAATTTAGGATAATGAGGTGTCAGGACTTTATTATTATTATCATCAGAATGATATCGAGCGCCACGACGATCCGAGACGTCGCGCTATATCAACAATCACACTTAGTTCCAAAGAAACTCACTATATGCGAGGTAGGTCATACCGAAGTATTTCCCAATTTTGAGTTATTTTGGATACGTAACCTAGAATATATTTAAAATTTTAAATATATATCTACTACTATATATACGTACAACGCCGGTGAAAACCAACTTTAAAACATAATAACTATTTTTTTTCTTAAATTTATTACTTAAACACCGTATCGATTATTAGTAATTAGTAGGAACCAATTTCACTGCTGGCACGAGGGTGGATTTTATTATTTTATTATTTTTTTTAGGTGAGACCATGAAAGCGGGAGTCCGTGTTCTCTTACCAGCTGATATAGTTACATATACATATAATATGATAAATACAGCATTTGCTTTATCAACTTTATTTAATATTTAGTGTCAATAATAATAAAAGATTTTTTTTTTGTAATAATTTATCGTTTTAATAATTATAATAATGAATAAAAAAGCGGCCACGTTCGTTGCGAGTCGTTTTGAGGAACTGTCGAAACGTGGCCGTAATAGGAACTTGTTTTACTGGGCTACCAGGAGCCCGTGGACCCTCCTGGGCGCCGCATGCAGTATCTACATCTCGATAGGAACATTGTTATGTCGCAATAGTTTCTAAACATTATTATTATTTTTATTTTAATCTTTTTTTTGTTTCAATTTAATTAGATAATTTTATTTGTTTTTTGATATACACAGAAAAATGAGGAACTCTGGCCCTGCTATGGAAGACGCGTTCCTGAATTTGGCGTCGCGACGGCGTGAAGGTGGTCGTCGCGGCGCCTCACTAGGCACGTGACCTCAGAGCTAGGAGCTCGCGCTCGCGCCATCGCGCACAACTCGTAGTAACTATACGTTGCAATAGGAATCATCGGACCTACTCGACTATACAACATATACACAACTACACTGACACATCTACAATAATAATAATAATTATTACAATAAGAATAATAGTAAGAAGATAACATAACATAACATAACATGATAACGTTCAAAAATATATAGATCAGGCTGTAAATATATAGTTATTAATTTTCATTTATTTACTTATTGATTTAAAATTTAAATTGCTTATTACGTTAATTTTTGATAGTTGGCGTTCTGGTTTTCATTGTTTGCTTTCTAGATAGAAAAGATTATTGAAATGAATTTTTATTGATAGTTGTTTCATTTTTGTCTTTTCGTAAATTATCATGAGGTCGAGTTCCTATTTTGTTACAGTTTTTGTTTTTGTTTATTTGCTTTGTTTTTGTTTAGATTGTGGCGAATCTCTAAACGAAACTCGGCCACTAGCTACATTGTCATCGTCGTGAATTTAAATGGTCATGATCAGGATGATGGTAATAATGTGATTCAATCTGGACTCAATGTCCGGTACTAGTCAATTGTTGGGGCACATCAGCCGGCGATAGAAATCGTCGTTTCGATTCCGATGGTTGACAAAATGTATTCGAATTAGAATCAACTACCCGTGTGGCACATTCAGGTACTGCTTCTTGGGCCGCTCTGGCTGCTAATAATGTTATCTGATTAACTACATCTTCCATCTCATGGCTAAGTGGTGATTCTGATGGTGGAGGCAGTGACGAACTTGCTTTGATATATTTCATATGTGATTCAGATTCACAATGACGACGTAATTCTATTATTGATTTGAGACGTTCTACATTGCACGTTTTACACTCATACCCGGTTTGCACTATACGAAAGGCTCCACGATTCTTTTGATTACCTCCATAACACTGCCGTTGATGTATTAACAATAACGATTCACCAGGAAAGGCTAGACGACACTTTTTACACACAAAACAGATTTCAATGTCGATCTCGCGGATTGATTGATCAGTTGGCTTTTGATGATTGTCGGGTAGTTTCAAGGATGTTACACCGGCCTCTGAATTGCCGGCCGCCACCTGCTCCAGAACGGGAGTTGGCAGTGGTAGAAATGAAGGGCCTACGCCTGTGTCTAGAAGCAATCCTCCGGCTCCGCCTTTAACAAAATTAAAATTTATTTCATTTACTACACAACTAAATACACAAACAATTTGTTTTTTTTTCTTCGCAACATTGTGCAAAACACATTTGATTAGAAAACAGTAATGGTATATAATCCATAAAGTCCTTTACAGAGTTTCCATTAAAAATGCTCCACGCGTACCGAAATAAATAAAGAACGCCATTAGAATCGTATATAAGAGATAACATACTTGTCAATACATTAAAACGAACATTCAGTACAAACAGACAACAAAGTTGATTTTGTTGAAATACTATAACGATCATTGTCAATAACTTGTTGGTTGTTTGGAATTGAGGCAAGCCCAATGTAACATAGTCTTGTATAAATTTGTATCACAGTTGTGTCTTAGATTGAGACTGATTAAAATGTAGTTAAAACG
Source organism: Meloe dianella (assembly GCA_028455855.1). Classification (NCBI taxonomy): domain Eukaryota; kingdom Metazoa; phylum Arthropoda; class Insecta; order Coleoptera; family Meloidae; genus Meloe; species Meloe dianella. The sequence continues at coordinate 1,419,771 of JAPTHL010000054.1, read as the reverse complement.
CGGCCCACTCAATCACGGTAAACATTCATTTCGAATCGAACAGAAGAGAGTTTTTCGGATCAATGACTTGGCGAAGAACACAATATATCTTACGCATAAATTACACGACTAATTGCTTATCAAACAGATCTAACGTAATCTAAAGACTTATCTCTATATAAATGGAGTCTATCGAATTTAACAAATATCCATCCCTGCTATTTCACTTCCTGTCTAAATTCTATTATTCAATATCTTTTATATATATATATATATATATATATATATATATATATATATATATATATATAATCAATAACAACAATAAAAACTAACGAGAACAATAATAGCAACGTAAAGAATTTGCATAAACAATAGAAAATATAGTGCAGCTACTTTTATTTCTAATTATATTCGTGGTTTGATTAAAAAATTCAAGAATCACATAAAAAATAAATTGCCTATTTAATTGCATCTGTACATTTATAATGTTAATAAAAACCTATTGAAATGATAATAAACAACGAATTGGTCGACTATAAAATGAGGGCGAGGGTTTCTTAAAATTTACTTTTTCGCTCCGCGAGTTATAATAGCGTAGAAGGGAGAGTGAGTGGCTTTAGGGGTAAGATATGGATTTTTACTTCCGACGCAGAGTTTTTCTGAATTATAAAATATCTTCGTTTGAATGATGTTGAAGGGAAAAACTACACAACGAGAAAATCTTTATTAAAAAAAATTGTATATATATATCTTTAAAAAACTTTCTTAATAATATCACTTTTTTATACTGATTTTATATTGAAAAATCGTACAATTTATTATTTAGATACAGTCGAAAATAAAATTTTGTATTAATTAAAGGACAGAATATTAGAAAATCAGTTCAAATTAAAAATACGGATTCAAAACAGGAAGAACGGGGCGGATATGACGTTGAATATAATTATAGTGTGAACCCGTTCTTAACAAATTGTAATTAGCGTTTTAATAGGGATACAGTACTTAAAATAATTACATAAACAATTTACACTAGTAATTGTTAATGTTGTGGAGGCGTTTTGTAATCTGTCGCTTATAATATTGTGTGGTTTACATGTCAATATTAATTGAGGTTTTGTTTTAAGACATCCCTGAATTAACATGATGACAATGACAGATAGCCAATTTAGAAAGATTACTCTACACAAATGTTTGCCATGTCGATAAAATTGCTTCCCCTTTTAAAATGATTACGCATCGAATAACAATAATATTAATAAAAAATAAATAAATAATTATATAGGTATATAGGTATTATATAGGTATGACGCATTTTAAATTGAAACATTGGATGGCAAATCTCCTCAAATCTATCCGCTTTAAAACAAATCTGTTAAGCTATTCAAACAATACGACACTTGCTAATTAGGGTGCAAACAGACACTAAGTGAACCCTTCTATTAGCAACAAGTGGCAGTAAAAGGGTAGATGAATGTTAATTCCACAATTAGTTATAAAGCCGCCCTCGGCAGCTAATTAAAACCAATTTATAAACGCCAACAATCTACCAGATTTTCCACAATGTGAAATTGTGAAAGACAAAGATAGAATGCGAATGAAAACACGATATTCCCACGACAAATTATCCCCTTATCTGTGTTAAAACATTAATTAAAACCTGACTGAATTTCTAAATGATATCAATTAGAAAACACTTTCCACAAGATTAATTCATAGCAATCGATTGTTGAATAAGGAGTGCGTCGTATTTCCATGACAGCAGTACTATTAATGTATATGGATGGCATGGCGGGTTCAGAGGGCTGCATTTTTTATGTGCAGTTATTCAGGTCCGCCATTATTAAGGGATAGAAGGATGAGAGAAATCGAAAAAAAATGAGTCACGCGAACGAAACACCCCTAGTTTTCTTGAAACGAAACCGCGGGTTTAAAATATTGATCGGATTGTTGGTTGAATGATTGTGGGGATTGAGAAGGAGAAGGAGGAGATGATGTGTATCACATCAACCCCAGGACAAACTTACCAATTTCCTTATAGACAAAGGGGGGCGCTGCTAATTTCGCTTTCACATATTCTAACGTACAATGTTTCTGTATTGCAATAAAGGGAAATTAAATATGTACAAGAGATGATAAAGAATACATTTAAAATCATCCCCTTTTATTTTAGCTTTTAGTTTAATGGTTGTGTTTAATGTGTTAAAAACAATTTGGTTATTATTACTTGTTATAAATAGATTGAAATTTTTTAAATAAAATTGAAATCAATTTGAATAAGGTGCAAATTATTTATAACAAGTTTGGTCCTGCGTGCTTAAAAATTAATTAAAACAAAATTTATTACTGACCTTTGCCATTGAGGCCAGTATCGGTCCATAGTCACATTGAGATGGATCGTATGCTGAAATATTGAAAAAAAAACAAAAATAGTAATAACAAATTCTAATAAAAGTCAATTACAAAAATTTGAATTTTAAGCACGTCAGGGTCTGTAGCAGAATCTCATGTATTCAATTTTTTATTTGTTTATATTTAACAAATTCAACATTACAACAACCAACATGCTTAAAAATTAAAAATAAAATTATAATATAAAATAATTTTATATATATATATATATATATATATATATATATATATATATATATATAGATAGGTATTTGTTGTTTAGTATGATATAGCATGTCACAATCTTTGTTGAGTTTTTTCTTATCTTGAGAATTTATTCTAACTGATAAAAGAATTGTACTCAATCAGTTATTGGGGGTAGCTTTTCTGGGGTTAGTTTATTTAAGGCAAATTCGCCTGTACCACCGTGTACGGGGCATTTTATATTTAAATATTGCATGATTAACTAGTATTAAATAAACGTAAGGTACTCTTAAAGGTTTGGTTATAATTTATTTTTTATTGTCTATTGTCTACGAACATCTCACGCCATTATAAATCCGATTTCTTCGATTGTCATAAATCTCGACAAAACATAATATAAAAAGATGCCCCCATTGCTTTTCTGCTACTAAAAATCAATCTAAAGAAAATTAAATAAATACATAAATAAATAACTAAATAAATAAATACCGTAAAATAAATACAGGAAATATTAGTGTAATTTTTTTTATTTTGCTGTTGGATAAAGTGATGATAACAATTTATCAATGCAATTTATTGAAAAATTCTAACAAGGTATGAAACGAAAAATCTGCCGGATGTGGCGTATTTGTTTAGGCAGTGTTGCAGAGGGTGTTTCTAGTCGACCTTAACTAATTTGTAACACCGACTCAGGTAAAATTTTGAAGAAACTAGTAGAAGGGCGGAAAAAACGTTCAACAAAAGCTGTGAATGAAAGTGTACAGTTTCTTGAATCACATCTGGGTGGTATTATTTAAAATTTTCTCTAAAATAATAATGTTGATAAAAAAGACACGAATTTTAATGGGGGATTGCTGGACAATTATTAAAAAAATACAAATAATAACAAGATAATAGTGGTACAATTCGACTACAGCCGTCAAGGCAACACATAGTAGTTTCTAAATGTATAAAAATAGTTAACAACAGTACAACGCTTTAAATGACCAAACTTAACCAATAATTTAAGTCTATAAAAACTAGTATCATTGTTCTGTAGCTATAAATTTTAACTTTTCACATTAAGTCCTTTTCAATTCAGGGTTCCACTATTTTTTATATGTTAGAGATTTAAGATTTTTAAACGGAATGGACTGCATTTCTTTATATTCAAATGAGGATCCCGTTCCAATGAATGTCTCAACGGCTTTACACCCTCAATGTTACGTTTCTTTTATTTTTCCCCAAGTTTTTTCTATGCGTTCAGAGACGAAGTTCGAGGATTTGTTCAATAAACTGCCGATGTTCTACTGAATTAGCATTTCTCTATCTAGTTATCTTCTGATACAATCGGTATCTTATTTTATTGAAAAAAAAATGTTTGATAAATGATATGTCGGCTTCATCTTCATTAACATAAAACAAAACCAATATAAGAAGAGTTAGCGACAAATATATACCTACGATTTTTTTGTTTTTAATATTTATTTTTGTTTATATTAGGAGACAGGCGCGCAAAGGACGGGTTTGTCGAGAAATCGAACAAAAGCCAAATCCATAACTGGCCCTGATCAGAAATAATAGAAAAGAAGTGAAAGAAAAACAGTTTTGTAAGAGTGACGGCGATTTTTTAATAGGTTCCTGTTGATCTTTCAGGACAATATTGGATTCCGTTGCCAGGTAACTGGACAAAAGGCGGATTTCATATCTATTGTTACTCGGTGTATTGTGGGTGCTCAGGTAGATGTTGGAATGCGATCGCAGCATTCAAACAAAAACATTGTTCGTTACATATTGTTTGTGTATTTTCATAAATTTCAAAAAAAAATAAAATAAAGAGGAAGCAGCAAAAACATTTTAATTATTAGAAAACCATTTCACGTTGAAATATTCTATAGAATAGATAGGTTTTGAAAGAATTATGTTTAGGGAATTATGACGTCAATGAAATGAAACAATTCATCAATTTATTATAACTTGACGAACGATCGATAAGTAGTAGTAAGACAGAAACAGCGAAAGCATAATAAGGACCCTATGAAATAACGAGGGAGATGCTATTTTTCAAGCTACACCTTTTGTCCAGGACGTTTGCGTAGCCCATTAAATTCTTTGTCCACATCACGGGAAAAATATATTTTTCCATGCAAAAATCCCCTAACTATGTATTGTGTTATAAATGATTAATGATCTAGAATTGTATTTTATTGTGAATTAACGCCGAGATTCATGCACATTCCCTTTACTCTCATCTAACTTGATCATATTTTAAACGGGAGTATTTTCAAATATGTGGGAAGGAAACTGAATCAGTTTTAGCAGTTTTTTTTTAAATTGGAGATTTATCGATGACATTAGTTTTAGAATTGTCAATAATCGGCCGTTATGCATTTAAAAAGAAAAGGGTCGCTTTTAAATTAGGAGGGGTTCCCGATTGAACCATATAATAATAAAAAGAAATACAGAAAAGTTTTTTCGTTTATTTGCTGATAAACCTACCCCAAGTTTTTCAAACATTTGCCATTTTGAAACGGTCGACAATAACAATGGTTTATTGGCTGTTATTGTTTGAGGACGTAAAACCTAGTTCTAATCACAATGTCACAAAGTTGTAATTGTAAATTGCCAAACTGGACTTGGGAACAGAAATTTAGTGCGGCTTCTTTGATATTTACTAAAATTTTCCTTGAATTTCAACATTTTACAACACATTGTAAAAACATTTAAATTGTTTTTACAATTGTTGAATTTCTCCTGGCGTCAACAAGTCAAAACTATTAGATATGTCCGTTAACGGTAATCACAAGATCGTAAAACAAATTTTATTGTAAAAAGTTAAAATAAAATTATGGAAAACTTTTATTTTCATCAGTTTAACACGCCATTATAATAACAACAACAGAATAATAATAATAATTTTATATATATTTATATATATATATATATATATATATATATATATATATATATATTTGCGGAGTTCAAACGGGCGTCAACTTTAACCGCTTTAATAATCTAAGCAAAGCCATCCCGAGGGCGTCCATGGAAAATACTTGAAAATGAAAAAAAATACAATCTCCCTATGAAGCCAAGCATGTAATGAATTTCAGCTTCTTTTTATCCGATGCGGGATTTCTAGACGAACAACCATATATGCAGTAAAGATAACTTCGCCTTTTGCCGCGTTCCGCTCCGGTACTATTCTGATCCCGGTATATATACATTGACATATGAGTAGCTCCTGGACTGAGTTGGAAAGTTGAAGCGAAATTCGTGGCGTCGTTTGTCACCCACTCTCACTCCAATAAAAAAAAACGACGACGACGACGATGACGTTAAAATTTTAATATTCGCAATATTAACTGCTTCCAACATTCGTCTATTTATTTTCCCTGATTTGATAGCAAATGAAAATCAAGGGTAGATGTTAGTAATAGCGTACGATCTGATGACAGTTTGAAAATTTGTTTTCATTCGTGCTTTCAATAACGTAGAAGTATTTGTTCAAGTATTAGACATGCATAAGAATAAAAAGAATATTGATAGATAAAACAGAAATTTAGTAACCCTTCTATTTGGTGGAAGTTTTGGGCTATACAATACCAGTTTGGTTAGTGTTTTTAATTCAGTAGCTAAATTGTTAAGACAGAATTTCCGCTTTGATGATGATTAAATCATTCGGTTAGTTAAACAGGACTCTCCGTTGCTACATAAGAAGCCGTGGGCAAGTCAATGTTATTGGAGATATTGATTGATTAACACAAGTTATTTTGTTTTCATTCTTCACCCTCATTCAACAGTCATATCAACCCTTATATGTATTATTATCATTTTTGTTATTATTACTATTATGTATATGTATATGTGCAGATATTTAAATAATCCAATAAATTTTGTTGAAATCTCGTTGCCACCCTCTTATCAAATTCAAATACGCATACATATACGATTTACGGAGGCAAATAGCCAATATCGAATCATATGAAGTATTTAAATTCGTTTGTGTCGTCTCAGTTGAACCCTAAAGCCATCGACGCCCTAGGGAGATAGAACACGAATTTAAAATATTCCAATTTGCTTGGACGTAGATAAGTTAGCGTACAAGGTTGGCCATATATATCCGAATACATTCTATATGTTACAACATTAGATGGAGCACACATCTGGTCGACTGAAATACTATTGCTCACACGACTGCCACCCCCGTTTAAGTATTGCCATTTCTTTAAATCGTTTAAATTGTCTCTAAAATAAATCGAATCAATACTCTGTCTCCTATGCCTGTCTTTCTAAATAGCCAAAATATCGATCCACAAACTGTGCCAGCTCAAATCAATATAATTATCAACGAACATCCACAAAAAAAAGGAGAAGAAAAGAGTCAGTTATTATCAATAATAATAATAATAATAAGCTTTAGATTCTTGATTTTATATCTGGATGACATTTTTAGATCATTGAAAACCCGTAATTTTGCTAAATGATATCATTAGGTACCAGATAACGACTCGTATATGATCGAAGGGACGTATAACAAGTCATAATTCTGTTTGGGTATGCTTGATGGTGATTCCGGGGATATTTGGCATTCTTTATCCGTTGGCAAAGTTTATTGCCAAGAAAGATGTTGAGAATGTGCCGTTACATCACTTGCCGGACATGATACGTGAATATTTGCCCGTTTTCGCATTGTTTAAAAAAAATTTTTTATTTTCAATTTTTTTTTTGTGCTGACGCTCAGTATCTTTGCGTTTCTTTAAAAACTCGACAACAATAAAAAAATACCAGAATTTGTATGATATAATATGATAGTTTCAAACACTGTGAAATTAATAACGATGAAGGTTGTTGTGCAAAAATATTCAAATAACACGTTGATGAGGTTTTAATAAGTTACCAAGGTCTTATAAACAATTAACTAATCAAGTTATGTTACGTAATTAAGTTTTAATATTCAAACAACAATAGCTGTATGTATGACAAAATCTCTTTCTAAATTGTTGAATGTTAATTAAATAATTTGTGAGATTTTTATTCGTTTGTTTGTTTGGTTTTTTTTTGGCAATATTAATTACTAAATAAATATTGAGACTTTGGAGGCAGTGTGGACGGTTGTTGTGAAGTCTGGGGTTGGTTTGTATAGCGCAGGCCTTAATCGACGCCGCCTCCAATGTACACGTAGAACATCCGCCAATTAGCCGCCGTGGCATCCAACTGGATTGGAGCAACTATGTATACCCAGAACAAGAATAATTAGGGAACCACCTAGAAACGTCCACCTCCGTGGCCTCTATACATTTCATTTCCTCTCTATTTCGTCTGTTTTTGAGAGAAGGCAACGCCTGCCGTAAGAGATTTGTTATTTATGAGTATTTTCGCATGTCCCTTGTTGTTTTCTACTGTATAGCACGTCGCGGTAAATGATATGAATTGTTAATATTCTAGCTGTTCCTGAGCTGCAATCGTACAAGATAAGAATTCGTCACACAAGGGAAAACGGGACGATGTTAGTCAGACATAGAGCAATAAAAATGAATGCATTTTTAGGGTAGAACTAGCATTAAATAGAACGAATTTAAGTTAGAAAATAGTCACGAAGCAACTAGAAAAACATTGTAAATGTCAACCAAAAAAAGAGAAGAAGAAAACATCCGAAAAAAGGTACAATAACAAAAGCCAAAGATTTAAATTCGTCAACAGCATAATGTCTATCTTGATGCAAACTGTCACTCATCAATATAACATTACGATCGAAACATAGACGATTCAAGATTAAAATTCATCCACAGCAACCATGGTAGACTTGCTTTCTAGTTGATGGCCATTGACAATTCGTAAGACTTATTTGAAATGGGCCCGAATTAACAAGACCATTCCATTCTATTGTTGGTTTTCTTTCGTTATTCGATGTAGAATTTCAAAGCAAAATACACAAATGTACCTATGTGTATACATATATTGTCAGCCATTTTGTATAATTAGCAATTCTAAGATTATTCATTTGGTTATTCTCGAACAAACAAAAGAATATTTGAACAAATAAATGTGTCGTTATCTATTTAGTGCCACATTTAAATATATTTAAATTAATATTGTTTTAGTTGTATTGTCGTAAAAACGAAATTTTTGCATTGTTAAAAGACTAAATAAGATTAAATTTTTAATTAATATTGATTTGGAAACATCCAAGATATTCGTGGCCAAATTGATACAGTTGCATCTACGGCCATTACAACAAGCATTAAAAGTTATCATTTATAATAATATTGCGTTGGTTTTAAAGTATTATGAGTTTTTACGGTCGAACACCCGTATTAAACACCTGCGAGCTATTAAATTCGTATGCGACACCTTTTCTTGACTTGTCTGGCCAGCATAGACAAACCAAGTTTCTCTCAGTAAATAACTATACGATAATTTATAGCCAAGTTTTCAGTTTAATTCATGCTGACTGTATCATCTAAGTCATCGTCATCTTCTTCTTCTTCTTCTTATCCTTTTATCTATTTGGATATATTTGCATCTTGTTTCGTGCTTGAATATCAGATAGAATTGTGGTATAAAAATGTGTTTTATTTACCTATTGGCTACATGTATTATGATTGATATTGTTGGAATTTTGTTGTTTTTGTGTTGAAAGGAGAAATGTCTATTTTGAACGGACTCGCGTCAAACAAACCATCTGTTTTTATATTATTGGACCTTTTAATGATAAGCAATCTCAGGTAGAAAAAGGGCCAAGACAGTATATCGGTGTATGTGTGAGTGAGTGAGTGTGAGTTATGAGTTATTTGCCATCCGCAACACCTGGTGGGCACCCTATAGGGATTATCGTCAAACAAAAGGCATTGACATTGGAAACTTGAAAATTTACCTGAACCGACCCGGTTTGCTTAATGAAAATGATACAGATGGTCATATTCAGTGCTATATACTGTCTCAACCAAGTAACTTATGTACCTATGTACATACATATATTCTACTACATAGTAAGTATATGCTGGAGAGATGGTAAACGAATAAAACAAATTGAAAACTGGAAAGAGAGTATTGGACATATAAAAAGCGCGACGAACTTTATAATCGACCGGTACATTGAGAGTAAGACAAGTATCGGCCAATGGAGAAGCGTAATGTGGTAGCTATAGAAACGAACCTACTTGTTTGTTTTATTATAAAAGTAGAATGAATCTCTAAACCACGCCCATAATCCGCACGTCTCTTTTTGTCTAAACAGAAGCATCATATAGGCGTACTCCTTTACTCTTGCTTTCAATATACACACACACACACACACACATCCATACAAATACATAAACTTCAACATGCGGTATATAAGAAATGTATGTATGTATTTTTTTACCACTTAGATTTACCATCTATAGAATCCCAGACGAGCATATCTGAACCGAAACTAAACAGTGGCAACAATCTATTGATTGTTGAAAGAAATAATAATAATAATAATAATAACAAAAAAAAAGAAACAAAATACAATCTCATATAAAAGTTATAACGAATAAAGAAAAACGGGTGACCCTATATAATAGAAAATTTACGACGTATTGGTAACACGATGCGTATAATAATTAACATACTGAACAATAGTCTATCTAATTAAAATCGTTACCGGAGAACAATGACAAATGGCATCCATCACAGAGGAGGCCTTATCTTATGAAAGAGAAGTTGGAATATACTGTTGTTTCTATTATGGCGCCTAGACGTGCGTCATATATTATTGACAAGACGCATACGAGTCCCGGTCTACGGCTGGCCACATTACGAATTCATATGAGAAACATCAGGGGGAACCTGAAATATTTAACCATATTTCTCATTTTTCCGACAAAACAATTCATACACCCTCACTCTCAACTGTTATATGTATGTGTCTATATAGTGATATTACGAAGATATCAAAAAGGAATGCAACAAAACAGATAGTTGATAAGAAATCAAAATATATGAATTTCGGACAAGATAATTTAAGAGAAAAAGAGATCATATAAACTGTTAATAAGCAACATGTGTAAAAAAAAACAACGTAGATAGAAAAAGTTAAAATGAATCTATATAGGTTATAGCAAAAAAAAACAACAACGTTTTGCCTTAACTTTTTCTTTCTATAAAATAGTAAATATTTGAAAATTTCTACTCACCAGTTGTAGTAAACATTGAATGGTGCATAAATTGACTTTGAACCCCATAGTTGGCATTATTGCCCAATGCATAAAGTTGTTGGAATAAATTTTCTGAATGTTCATCTTGTTCACCGCTACTATTGGAAACACCACCGCCACCACCACCACTACCACCATTTCCACTACTATTGCCATTATTATTGTTATTGTTATTATTATTATTATTATTACTAGTGTTGACGCCTTTAACTGCAGCATTTATCATTTGCATACCAGCCATTTGTAATAATTGTAGATGGGCATTATTGTTTAAATTTTGTTGAGGATTTGTTGTTGAATCAGCACTAACTGATGCTCCAGGTAAAGAAGGTACAGTAAATTCACTTTCATTATTTTCTTTACTAGCACTTTCTAAATGAATTCTCACATTTGCAATATGACTTTTTGTGAAAATATGATCTTGTATTGAATATTTATGAGAATATTTGAAATTGCAATATTTACAATCATCAGGCAACACGGATGTATCATTATCTTGTGTACCACCTAAAACCTTTTGCAAAGCAATTTTACCCTTTTTCTCTTTAGCACGAGCATTTTGAAACCAAACTTGTACAACTCGTTTCTGTAAACCAATTTCACGACCTAACATTTCACATTCAGCCATTGTTGGTGTTTTATAATCATTGAATAGTGACTTCATGATTTTGACTTGAACTGAGGACATTTGGGTTCGATATCGTTTTGTACCACTACCAGAACCACTACTACTATTATTATTGTTATTATTTGGTAGACGTTGTGTGTTACTTTGAGTACTACTAGCTGGTGACGTTGGATTACTTTCATCATCAAAAAGTTCGGTTGTTTCAGACATTGAATCACTTCTTTCATCACATAATGATCGTTCACTTAAATCAGTTAATGGACCAGGATCGCAAATATTTCGTTCATGATCCATTGAAACCTTCATTGGCCTTGATAAATCAACTGGTTTTGATAGATCCAATGGAATTTCGCCTTCTTCTTTGCCACTTTTAATTTCACTTTTATCACCATTAGACGATGAAGCGTGCGCTTGCAATTCACTAATATATCTCTTCATGCTTTCTTCATAATATTTCTTGATGGAATTTTCCATATCTGGATGTAGTGCAGGAAATAATGGTGGCATCATATTTGGATTTTGTTGGAATTTATTGTCACCGCCAGAACTTAAACTTGGTGATGATTCAAGGCTGACTTCTTCATCAGGTAATGCATCGATGTTGACTTCACCACGAGCAGCATGTTTTGTAGTTAAATGTGATTCTAATGCTGATTTGACTTTGAATAAAGCAGGACAGAATGGGCAACGTTTATTAATTACTTGAGCATGAGCTCTAAACTGTCCTTTACGTTCTCTAGCACGAGTATTTTGAAACCAAACTTGTACAACACGTTTCTTCAATCCAACTTCTCTAGCAATATTTTCCAACATTTTTCTTGATGGATTACTTTCAATTTGATATTTTTGATAGAGATAATCAAGTTGTTCTGGTAGAATTGTTGTTCGTAATCGTTTATCTTTCGGTTGGTCAGATGTATCACTTTCATTATCGAATTCATCTAATTTTCGTTTTTGATTGGCAACATTATTTAACATATTCATTAGTGGATGTTGTAAGCTTTGTGCAGAACTTTTTGTTACATCACCAAGATTCGCATTTAACTGTTGTAGTTGTGCGTGTTGTTGTAAAATGCCAAACGGTGAATCTGGTGGATAAGTTGGAAATAAATTCGGATTCATGATATGAACTAATTGATGCTCTCTCCATAAATCAAATCGTGGGAATACTAAATTGCATTTATCACACTGAAATGTACCCTCTTTATTATCTGCAGATGTTGGTGATGTTGGATAATTACCAGTAGTAGGTGTTGGAGTAGTCGATGGATTTGGTTGCAAAGGACTTTGAACTGGATTTTGTAATTGTGGACTGAGTTGGATACTATTTTGTGATTGTTGTTGTTGCTGCTGTGGCTGTGGTGGTTGTGGCTGTGGTGGCTGCTGCTGCTGTGGCTGATGTTGTTGTTGGTGTTGTAGTTGTGGTGGTTGTTGCTGCTGCTGTTGTTGCTGCTGCTGTTGTGACGGTTGTTGTTGCTGCTGCTGTGGCGGTTGTTGTTGTTGTTGTTGTTGCGGCTGCTGCTGCTGCTGTTGAGGCTGTTGTTGTTGCTGTTGAGGTGGCTGTTGTAGCTGTGCTTGTTCAACGGTAGTGCTTGAATTTGAATCTTCTGAGCTAAGAACAGCAGCGATTTGGGCGGCGGCTGCTTGAGCTTGAGCAGAACGTTTTGCATCTTCTTCTTTGAAACAATGTGTTTTCTGATGTCGAATCAATTCATAGTATCTTTGGAAAACCAATAAGCACTTTTTACATTGATAATTAAGACCTGGAGTTCTTTGAAATCTATTAGCACCTGCTTCATCAGCAATTCCTGGTGCTGGTTCAACAGCGGGTTGATTTTCATATACTTTTCTAGCTTTTTGGCGAGCATTCTGAAACCAGACAACAATCACTCGTGGACTCAAATTTAACAGTTTTGATAAATATTCAAGATCATCATCTTTGGGATATGCATTGTTTTCAAAAAACTCTTGTAAAACTTTAATTTGATAATCCGTAAAACGAGTACGATTAGCACGTTTTCCAGTTGATCCACAAGAACTTGATTGATTCGGTGGTAGATTACTATAGTCACGGTTCGGGCTGAGGCAACGATTAGGTGTCAATGGGAGCATTGCTTGTAGATTATTTGGATTTGGGAAATTTTGTTGATTTAATTTTGGTGGTGGTAACATTGGACTGGTCATTCCATGATGTGTTGAAGATGTTGACATGTTTAAAGCAGGTGTGCTGGTTGTTAATGCATCACCAAGTTGGCTTGCTATAATGGATGTGAGTGTGAGATTAGTGGGGGTGGCATTAGGGGTAGAAACTTGGGACATATTCATAATGTCAGAACTGGCTAATGATGTAACTGGACTTGGTGGTGGTTGGAAATTAGTTTGTAAATTGAAAATGATTGGTTTTTCTTCATTAAATTCATTTGATATTTTATCATCATATTTTGCCAATTCATCGGTAGGTTCTTCTTTCATTTCTGTTTTAATAATTTCTGTAGTAATAGGTGGTGTAGAACTTTTCGATTGTTTAGTATTGTCTTCTGTGCTGCTACCTGAGCTATTCAATGGCATAACTTTAGCTTCACCGGTTTTTTCATACTCTTCTAAATTAAGCGTTGTTGAAGGCGGATTATTGAAGTTGTATGGGCTGTCTTTGTTTCGTTGTCTCTCTTTGAACAATGTATTTCTGAACCAATGCTTTATAACTTTAGGTGGAAGACCACTTTGTGATGCCATTTCATGAATCTGTTCTTCTGACGGTGAGTTGTTTATATCGAAATGTGCACGTAGAATTTTCAGTTGATCATCGGTGATTCGAGTTCTTGCGCGTTTCTGATTCGCAGCAGCGTTCACGGCCTGTACAACAAAATAACAAACAAAAATATTGCAAATGGATAAACTCCACATTAACTTTACTGTCGATATTATATAGATTTATATGTTCTCAATACTCGATCCGTGAATACATATATACCAACCTTAATAAATTGTAACAAATTGGCAATAAATCAATTACGATAATTATCACAATGCAAGGCTACATTGTACAAACAGCAATTAAAATAATCAACAGTCGGATCGAAAACGAACTCTAATAATTGTCAGATACAGGAATATGTATATAATTATTGCTCTCGATGTGTGTAATTTGAAAATGTCCAATAGAAAATTCTCAAGGTACTAAAAACTTTGAAGATGTAACTGGTCATTAACACAATCATACACGATAATTACTCTCATGTGACTAGTCTGTCTTTTTAATTATTTATAAACAGTTAAGAGAAAGATGTGAAAAAAATGAAAAATCTAACGAAATCTCACTAAACAATTTCTTTACTTGTAATTCATTATTAGAGAATTAAATAAATATTATTTAGTTTACGCATTACTATCAATAATAATAAATGTATGTATATATACAGGAATGTCAGTCCCATAGAAAAATGTAAGATGTACTCATTATTAAAACAGATACAATAACGTTTTTTTTTCCTGTCAAAAAGTATAGAAGAAAGCTGATAGTTTTCTCGATATATTTGAAAATTAATCATTTAATAAATAAACTGAAAGCAATTATAAAGAATTTTCTTTGGGACAGCCTGTATATATGGAAAATATATATAACAAAAAAAAGAAGAATAATAAGTTATTTAATTTAAAAAAAATTGTACTCACTGCTTGTTGTTGCTGTTGTATCATAGCTTGTTGTTTAGCCATCATAGCTTGCTGATCTTGTGGACCAAATTGTGTAATTGGATCATATGGTGGTGGTGGCATCATTAATGGAACAAGTGGTGGTTGTAGATTCATAGCAGCTAATGCATTAAGACCTAGTGGCAGTCCCATACCCATCATTTGCATCATTGGATTAAAATTAAGTTGTTGTAGTTGCATCACATTCAAAGCAGCTTGCATTTCAGACATTTGTTGTGCTAATGCCATTGGATTTTGGCTCATACTTTGAGCAATCATTGCTTGAATATTTGCTGGCAATGAATCTGTACTGCTAGCTGGTGTTGTTGATGATGTTGGTGTTGATGGTGCTGTAGATGTAGCTTCTGGTGGTGTTTGTAGATTGAGTTTAGCATGTAATGTTTCTTTAGATTCATCTTCTTTCTCTGGCGTTGTATCTACACCAGGACTCGCTGACGATGTAGCAGCCGGTACACCCGGCGTTGTAACTCTTGGATTGGTGTTTATTGTTGAAGATGTTGCCGCTGTCACGACCACAGTTTTCTTTTCATATTCGTTCTTGAACTGTTGAGCATACTTTTCTAAGAATTCTAGTGGCACTAAATCTTTATGTACTTCTTCACAGTGAGATTTTAACACCCACACACTAGAGAACTCTTTATTGCAATGTTGGCACGTGGATTTACTTACTTCAGGCAGGATGTTTTCTACGTCGTCCTCAGCTTTGGACTCGGGCTGCTCAATGGCCGTTGTCGGTTGTGGTGGTGGTGAGCTGATTTGTAATCGTGCCTTTTCTTCAACTTCACGCTGACGTTGTCGTCGTTGATGACTTTCATTATATTGCATTACTAAATCGAAACCGAAGCTTTCCAATAAATGTTTATACATATGCGAGCCGGTCTTCTTAGGTAAACTTATTCGAACAACGGCATCATCTTGTTCACCAGGCGGCGGGCTCTTCGCCTGGCCTGGTTCTTGGGCCGCTTGAAAGATGGCCATCGGTGCGGCAAACATACAATACAGTTGCTGGTGTACACTCAACTGATCTTGCGAACTAAAAAGGGCACCGCATTTGGGACAACTCATCATCCCTTGACTGCTACCTGTACCCAAGCCCGGCGATGGAGGGGTGGGAGACGTCTTTTCCCCACTACAACCACCACTACCTGGTATAGGACTCGATTGTTTCGGAGACTGCACGGCTTCAGGCTGTTCAATTAATGGTTTAGAAAGGTCAATCTGGCCAGCTAATGCTAAATCTTGCAATTTACTAGCTCGCGTCTGATGTAATACACTTCTCATATGAATATCTAAAGTACTACCTTGAGTATATGCCACTTTACATATATTACAACGGTAACGTTTCTTATCATCTTCTTCTGATGATGTACTTTTTGGTGTTAATGTTAAATTCTGCGCTTGATTATTACCACATATTGGCGATACAGTCGGATTATTATTATTATTATTGTTGTTGTTGTTTTGTTGTTCTTGCATTGCTCTTTTTAATTTATGTAAATGACTGACTGAATTATAATGGACTAGTAGAATATTTTTTTGTGTGAAACTCTCTTTACAAACATCACATTTGTACGGTCTATTTGGATCTAAATATTTTTCCATTGGGTAACTGAGTTTTTCACCTTTTCTATGTAAAAGTGTTTTATTGTGTGCAGTTAAATAATTCTGTCTTGTAAAAGCAACTTTACATCGATGGCATTTATATTTTCTATTTGGATCATTATAACTATCTTCAGCTATTGCTTGACTATTTAAATAATCTTCTAAAAATTGTTGATCTTTATAAATAATACTATCATCAGAATTTTCACCATCATTTTGATTACTATCATCATGGCTCGTATTTATTTCTTTACTATCATCACATTCAGATGTTTCAATAATATCATCGGTTGCTAATGATTCTTTTTTTAAAATTTCGTTAGTTGAGCTATCCAATACTTGACCTTGCAAACCAGCTAATAACAATGGATTATTCATCAAACTTTGTTTATATGCATTCAATTCATCATCAGTCAATTCGGAATGGACACTTTCTACATGTTTATGGAGTGCCACTAATGATCGAAAACTTCGACCACATAATACACATTTCGTCGCATCTCTAATCATATGATATTGTGAATGTAATTGTAATTTTTCTAAAGTTTTAAAAGCTAATGAACATTGGTTGCATCTATATTTATAAACGTGCTTTTCAGATACTGACATATTGGCAATTGAGTTTTTTGCGTGCACCTCTTTAAAATGCATTTGTAATGTATTGGCAGTTGGAAAAAATTGATTACATCCTTTCTTCCAACACATATAGCCCGGCCCACTAGGTGTTTGTTTAATTTCTAAATGACCAGTTTCATTTTGATGTAGACACAATTCATCAATATTTTTAAACGTTTTAAAGCAAGTACCACATCGTTCAGATTCTAATTCGTTATTTTCTTCACTGGCCGGCGACATCATTAAATCTCTATCGGCCTCTGTGTTACTAGCACTATCACTTTTTTCTAATTTATTTGAATCTTTGGAAGACACAGAGGTAGGTGACACTGTTTGATTTGGCGGTGTCTGTAAGTGATTTGTGGAATGATTTGGTGTTGATGTCCTTGATGCCTGATTAAGCCAATGACTTTGATCAACTAGCATCAACAATCGTTGTAGACCTTCACTATTAACTGAATGTATTTGCATTACGTGCCGTTCCAAACTAGATCTTTCTTTGAACGCGTCTTGACAGAGAGGACACTGGAATATTTGGTCAGCTGACGTACTACTATTGTTGCTGTTATTACTGTGCTGTGCTAAGACATGTGCTTGTATTCTCATTTCTGAATCACTACTATAGTCGCAATATGGACAAACATGTTGTGGTGTTGATCCACTATCAGAATTGTTTATATCTTCATTGTCTTCACGAGGTTCGGTTTTAACATGGTGCTCCCTACCTGATGACGATTCCAACTGACTAATTTCGGAATTGACGCTATTTCTACGTTCTGTTTAATAACAAAAAGAAACGAAACAGTGTATTACAATAATATTTGTGGTCATTTCTTTTTTCGAAGAAAAAAGTAGCAATAATATTACAATAATAATAGTATAAAATATAATAATAAATGGTAACATTGTTCTTTTTCAATTTAGGAGAAAGCGACGATAGGTGGAATTTGAACGGGTATTGTGTTACAGTAATGACAGGGATTAACGGTGTGTGGAGTTGGCGAGATGAAACTAAAACACCGGGCCGGAGTGACAATAAGAACAATCGGTTTACAGTCGCTATTGTATTGAATGGCTTGGGGGATTGAAAAACCCCGCCTAAAATCGACCCTTATATATGATCAAAATTTTCTTAATTACACTTAAACTAAATATTTTTCATAAAAATCCCCACAATTACACGCGTATCAAACAGATGGTGGAAAGCCTACAGTATCGCTATGGGTGTCAAACATATGCACATTTATATCACGAATAGGATAGTTAAAGATATCTTTAAACATACAATATTATTTCATCATCACGATATACTTAACTGTGAAATGCATTGTTCTGCTTGTGTTTTTTTTTCATTTGGGGGGGGCTATTGTTTGAAAAATACGTGCAGCAAGCTGACTATAAGATTTTGACTTACCAGCCAAACAGTCAATTATACACACGAAAATTCCGTTAAAATTGTCGGATTCTTAGTAACACATGAGATGGAGACGGTATTTTATCATAGTCAATTATTAAACTAAATAAAATAAATGGCCCATCTGATATTTAATGGCATATAAAAATCAGAACAACATACTTTTACTATAACGTTGACCGTTAATCCCTTACATGCAAATTCCACTTTTAATAAATGAATTAACAAAAATATACTCACTGCAAATTGTTGTTTGCTTTTACGTTTCAATTTTTATTTTCTCCTAATACTAAATAGTTAAATATTTCACTTATATACTTGTAAATAGTGTTTCTATTCAAAACATAAACTAATGAAATTGAAATTTTGATCATTTATAGACTCAGATTGAAGTAATTATCAACAGCAAAAACGAAAAATTACAATCATCATTTAAAACCCGATAAACGTCAATTTATTTAAGACGATAAGAATGAAAAATGATTATTTTTGTTAGTGATTAAAAAACGAAAATATTTATAATATTTTTAACTTATATTTCTAGAGATAAACATAAGCGAAATAGTTTAAATAAAGACATAATATGTATATGTATACTTATATTAATGACAAATATCAACTCACCAGGTGTTTGTTGGTGCTGTTGCTCGATAATTCCAGGTACAACATGAAACACTTCAGCAATTTCTGGTGAATTTTCTTTACCCTCAGCGCGCCTCTGTAGTTGATGCAATTGCTCCATATGAAGATGCTTAAGAGATTTAACGTGTTGCAATAATGGTAGACGATTTGTTGTAGAAAATCCACAAAGGGAACAATGATACACTTTAGGTTGATCTGTTCGTAGTATAGAACATCGTTCTACCAAATGCTTGAGAAGCGCTACGCCGGCGTCATGTCGACCAGCGGCAGAATGTAATTGTAATTTATGAGCTGAATTTGTATAATAATCGCAGGCATTACATCGAATTTGAACACCACCAGGCGCCGAAGCATATTTAAGTTTCCATTCATTTCTAGCACCACCTTCTTTCACGTGATTGACGTGTTGTAGTCTCTGTAAGTGCTTATCAGTCTTGCAGTGCAGTTGGAAGTTGGCTTTTAAATTTGTTTTGTATGTACATAATTTACATACATAATGACCCGCAACAACAGCCAAAATTTCTTGCTCTCTTAATCGAGTACGGTCCTGTGCCAGATGTCTTCCTAATTCTTCTAAATTGTCTGTCATGAACACATTGCAAACACAACACTGATAGGTACGGTCTGGATCGGGATCCGCTGGTTCAGGTGGTGGTTCCATTGTTTCAGGATTTAAACCAAGATCAGAATGAGCTGACATATCAGTAGGAGCCCCATGACCAGGCAACTGACCACCAGTCATCATTTGTATTAATAGTGCTTGATTGTAGGCCATATCTGCGAGAGCCGCTTCTGGCTTATCACCTAGACCTGGATACATTCCGTAAAGATTTTCCATATGCTGTTGTGGATGTTGCTGGTGATGTAGTGCAGATAAAGTTTGCATATGTTTGACGTTCTGTTGTAAGACGAGCATATTGTGCGTGTGCTTTTCTGATGTCATATGTATTCGTAAATTTCTTGCTACATTTGTTTCATAATTACAAACATCACAACGAAAACTCGGTTTCGGCTTATGTCCACTACTAACAGGAGAATGATGTAAAGGGGGAGCTTTAGGGGATGATTGCCTAGGTTCGGTGTTGGGCGCTCCCCCATTCTGTAATTCCTGCATATTATTTAGATGCTTATCAGATTGCATATGTATACTGAGATTGCCTTTTGTTGTTGTTGAATAGTTGCAGACTTCACATCTGTACGGTTTGTATCCACAAGTATAAGTTTCACCGCGCGCCAACCGCGGATGAGGTTGACCCGCAATACAATAAATACAACTGGTTTCGGCTTCTGGATGTTTTTCTTTCATATGTATTTCTAATGTTTCTTGATATTTATAGTGCCAATTGCATTTAGGACATTTGAGCGTTTTGCAGGAATTTCGACTATGAACATTTGCCAATCCTGCTGGTCCTAATCTACCCGATGCCAGAATCATTTCACATCTGGCACATTCAACACCTGATGGTCTTCCCTGAAGATGTTCGGGACAAACACCTATTGTGGTACCAGTCATAAATGCTGGTGGAGGTGCAAATGGTGGTGATGGAGATTTTCCAGGTGTATTTCGAGACGTAGAACACGGCGGCGTTTCAGAATGAGGCGATGAACCGTCATTTCTACTGTGCATCGAAGTCACTGGCATGGTTTGTGTATTTTGAATGTCCTGGGCTGTACCGAGCGGTTCTAATAGCGACACTATAGGTCTTTTATCTGCCCCACACACTGAAGAATCGCGGAACAGTCTGCGGCCAACACTTCACGTTCGTTTTCTTTCAAAGTAACTCCATGTTCAGATTGTGCGTGATTGGCAAACGAACGCGCAAAACCAAAACTCAACTTACATACAAAACACATTAATATTGGTTTAACAGGAACTGAAGCAGGCCTAGGTGGTCTTGCGTCCCGAAGTGCTACCACTCGATAACTGTGGACGGCCGGTAATTCGGCAGGTCTAGTTGCTTGTCGCAGCAATCGCGACACGTACACGGCCTGCAAAGGTGGCACAATTTCTGGAACATTGGTGTTGGCGCCAATTGTTTCGCTATCACTTTCTGAATCTTCTATGATGTAGGCTGATCCATCAGGATTATAGACAATTTTCCCGGAAAACTGCTCCACATCAGAAGTATCTTGATGAGACATAGCTGGCGAAGGGAGGCGCGTTGGAGGCGGCGGTGGCGGAGATGCTCCCGGCGCTGCAGGTGGTGGACTTGCCTCCTGCTCTGGGCTCATGGCGGTTTCGTCTTCTTGATTGTGCCGCTCGGTGCGGCCGCCGGGATTCAGCTCAGTCGCCGCGGACAATGTGGGCATCGCGGCGCATCACATGTTCGCCACCTGGACGCCCTAGAACAAAAACAAAACAAAATTATTAAAACTATGAAACATAAAAAAATCTATAAATAGTATATGTAAAAAAAGTCTTTCATCCAAAACATAATTACTTTACATTGTTACCTACATTAATACACAGAATAAAGATCTTTGTCAACGCTATTGTTATTTACTATTGAATTCACTAGAAAATTAACGGAAATAGACAATTTCCATGAAAACAACCAAATTTCCACGCAAACCTACAAAACAATACAATTTTTATGTTTCGATAATAGTAAAAGAAAGTGCTTCATAATTATTAGATGATTTATACATAATATTAATGTTTTTTTTTATTATGCATATTACATATGTTATAAAAGTATGTACCTATGTACATATGTAAAAAAATAATTCAACAATGATATTCATTTAGTACATATTTAAGTTAAATATTTTTAATTTTTATACATATTTCGTGAAGATGTTTTTATCAGAGTCGTGTGAAATTAAATAATAGATAGTTCACACGTTATCAATGATTAATATTATTTGTCAATGCATATAGTAACATTGTATAAATGCAATATATATCTATATAATATTATACCGAATATGTAAACATAGGTAATGATTTTTTTTTATGGAAATAATCAGCATCATTGCATTTTTACTTTCGTGCCAACTAACCAAACAAAACGAATCAGTCGTGAGAAATCATGAGAAAAATAGCCAGAAAACCGAACAAAAAGGTCGTAATTATTGCTATGATTAGAGCAACGTGGTGTGGGAATCAGTAATTACAAGTGCTGCATCTGACCAGAAAACTTATCGTTGAGATTCTGATCGATGGTTATCTGCCTGCACCACAAGATGATGGTCTCTACTATGGTATACTTGTTATAGGAATGTTGGTCTTTGGTAAAGGCGCCTCATGACGACTATGCTGTTAATCAAAATTATACATAATTTTCAAATTTTTTCAAAATTGATACTTGTTGCAGAAAGAGAACACGATAATAGTGCCATCAATTTAAGCAAACGGTTGGCAAAGAGGGTGGTATATAACAGACACAGTGATTTCAATAGTAGCCGTCTCGATTTGGAAACAACTAAAATGTTTCGATCGAAAAACTCGATTTGATAGACATAACAGCTCACATTCCTTTGTTCTAAGAATATAAGAACATTAAATATTCTGTCTTTAGTCGGGAATAACGATCTATATAATTGATATCTTCAGGCAATGCAATCAAGAACTATCTAGTGGTTAAATATTCAGGCTGTTGCCTGTAAAACACGAGCGACTTTTCTGAACAATATTGGGCTCTGAATATTAAATCCAAAAATTATATTGTATACACGCAAATAATCTGGAATTAATCTAAAGGTATGAGTGTATAACATCGCCCAGATAGCGAATCTACAAAGCCCAAAGCGAAAATCAGACGATAACTATCGACAATTTGTGGCTATTATCGTTTGTTTTTTCTCTTCCTTCTTTTGCTTCTCATTCTTTCTTATTTCATTTATCTATTGTAACGGCTATTGTGAACGACGTGTAGGTACCTATATGCTGAAGAATTGTAATTTATGCACCAGATAGTTGGCTATCGGCTCTTCTATCGTCCAAGAAAACAGTTTCAGGAAATGTAATAATAAAATGTACCCGGAGGGTTCTAATGATATTATTATTAACTTGTCAATTAAATATTTATTATTAAACATAATAAAAATCAATTGTTTGTTGTTTATTTATCTCTTGAAATACATTTGCTACTTGTTACAAATTTCTGATTTGTAGTATGTTTACAGTTGAAAAGTGTATAACTAGATGCATTTTAAATTCTAGTTAAACAACAAAAATGAAAGGTACGTAAAATAATATCCTTTATAGAATAGATGATGAAACACGAAAACATTATAGACGGTAAGTTTTAATTTTATTAGAAATCCATATGCATAATCTATATGCACGCTACGATTCATTCTCTTAGAAACATATCGATAAAAATTTATTCAGAGAAAAATTTGAAAACAAACAATCGTTGAACATTGACCTAATCCTGTGAGAAATATAGTTTTTGTATGTCAAAAAAAAGAAACAAACAAAAAGTCAATATGTGTTTGTGGCTGTTATACACTAGATAGATACCGGACTCTAAAGCAAAAAAATAGAGCTATTATGAATGGCCAGTATTGAATGGGGTAGTAAAGCACTAGTATGATGATGGGTCAATGTTACTGTTGAAATTTCGTGAAATAATATGATACCAGGTGTTTGTTCTAAATTGTATTCCGAATTGGATTTTAATAAAATACAACCGCACAACTATCGTGATACAAAAAAATGACACACACATAACAAAACTTAATCGAATAGATTGATAACAGACTTGCTGAAGCGTTACAATTCGAAAGTTTCCACATATATCCAATATTCCAACCAAAAAAATAAATAAATAAATAAATAAAAATACTTCCTACAGAAATTATAATTGAAAATTGTATAACAAGATCAAAAATTCATTCTCTACCATTGATAATTATTAATAATTGTAGTATAATAAACAATAATAACAAAAGAAAATAGAAAAAAATGAGGGCGTGATCAAATATTCAAATAAAAATTAAACATTTCCTTAAAACGTGCTATGTGTACCTATAGAAAAAAGTCGTATATTAAGTTTTGCATTATTATTATTATTATTATGTCGAAAGACAATTTAAAAAATTAAACAAACAAAAAAGACACAAACTTTTATACAATTTCAACTAAAATCTACCACGATTATAATACGAAATTGTATAATGATGCAAATTGAAATGGTTTCATGACGTGACGGATTATAAAAATTATCATTGTTACTGTAATTAATTTTAATGATTTAAGTAGAATTGTTAAATTAATTGATCTTTATTTATTTAAACTACAACTATAGATAGTAACAGTAATATTAATAATAGTAATAATAATAATAAAATCGTCACAAATGTTTTAAATAAATAATGTGACATCGGCCCAACCGACATGTGAATTATATACCATCGTATAAACGGTATATTATTATTGTTTTAAACTTTTTTCTATATTATTTACAAATAATTGAACCATTTTTTTGGATGCAATATCAAAATCTTTATATACCTAAATACATGTCCATATCGAATCGTAGATCTTTTTTTTTGTTTGATTTCAATTGAGCCGAGTTTTAATTGAATAATAAATTAACCTTGTATTTTTATAAAACAATAAAATAGTCGGATAATTGCTACACAAATACTACGGAAATTTTAAATAATCATTTTTTAATCACCGAATGTGTATGACGAATTTTTTCAAGCTACCACCGACAATTTGATTGGTAACAAAATAAATCAGCACACCAATTTCAATGAATTTTAAACAATTTACGATTTGAACAAATGAAAAAAATCAAATAAACTCTCCGTATCATCCCAATCTTGTGCAACAATTTCTTTTCTTGCACTCAACGAATTGTTAATTGCAACAAATCATTCTATCGTTTAGTATATAGTTTGATCACGATCCCCCATTCAGCTATCATGATGTTTGATGCAATTTTGGCATTTATTTATCAATAAGAGCTTTTGTTATTTTGAAAATTAAAACAAAAATATATAGAAAAAAAATCACCTGTCACAATACATTTCAATAAATCGTACCAATCATATGTATATATAAGAAACAACAACAACAACAAAAGAGAGATCAATTGTTTTGTAGATAAATTAGAGATTGATTTCGGTGGTATAAATGAGCAACATTGAGAAAACGGCTATTTTATTGTCATCAGCGATGAAGAAAATTCTTGTTGTATAAATATAGCAGCGGTCAATTTTGATGACCGTTGAGCCGTGTCTCGACAAACAGAATTCGAGACGGAGTCTGTGGCCATGTAGCCAAAACATCGACATATTGTTTTTAAATAAAATTGTCGTGGACGTATAGATTTATGAGGTATGGTTAGCAGGCATACCATCACGAAATTGGGGCGAGAACTTTCGTTGTATTGAAAATATACCGACAAAACACACATACATATATACTACTAAAAAAAAACGACTGAACAAAATAAATGTGAAATTGGGACAAATGAGCAATTACTCGATTAAATTTTGTTTAATACCTCAAATGAACAAATATCGTGCCCGATCTGATAATAATACAATCCTAAATTATTTGAATAGTGATTATAGACAGAATAAAAAGAGAAGAGAGAGAGAAGAAAAAACATTGATTTCATTTACACCCACAATGATATCAAAATAAGGTAAAAATAATCAAGATTTCTATCGTATTTCATGTATAACAATGTACATGTGTGTATATCCCTCTTCCCTTGTAAACTATCTAAGTGTGTGTTTATGGTAGATTCCTGCTCTGTTGCATTCAGCATTAACCGACATGAGCTTTAAGCACGAACGCACTTCTTATCGGATTTTCAATCTAACCAAAAACTGCTACGCAAAATTTGAGACAAAATACGATACAAATAATTTGCAATATCAATTATTCTTAATTAAAATAATCAAAAATAATAATAAATATGCCCTTGATCAAAGACAATCAATCGGTGGGACATTGGGGACTAAACGCTTTGGACATATGCGCACATTAATCAATGCATTTCTGCGTTTTAATACAAGTAATGGTAATTTTGAAGTGATTATCGTCATAATTACCAAGCGACACGCAACTAGAACACGCACTACCACCGTCAACCACCAATACCACACTATCTAATACAACGCTAACAAAAAAATAAAAGAAAAACGTTACAATTTCTCTAATCAAATACATCAACTAATTTATGTTTATACTCATTGTTGTTGTTATTGTTTCAATTTCAATTTTATAACATAATAACGATCGATTTTATACAGATTTACTTAAGTCAATACCAAAAATGTGATGTTATAAAATGGTAGATGTTCAAAAAGGGTTGCAAGAATTATAAAAAATGTCTCCACGACAAAATCGTTTAATTTGTGAAAGTTTTAATGACTGTTGTGTACTATTATGATTGTTATATTTCTTGTAATTTTCTCTAAATTTGATTATTACAGTTGACACTATTTATATGAATATGTTAAACAGGATTTTTGAGGACATTTTATGTCTTTTAATGGTGATGGAATTTCTTGTATGGGTGGGAATTTTACTGATTGAATTACGACAATACTGACGATGTAACACTTGGGTTTTAATGCGATGATAATAATAATAATAATAATAATAATAATAATGATAGTCAGAAGAAATGAGGATTTTTTTAAGGTGTGACATCAAATTCAAACACAATCCATTTGATTTGTATCTGTGACAACTGTAATTCTATCAGACTATAAATACCATTTTTTCTTCTCTCGTATCTTTTAGAAAATTAATTTATCGATTAATGATGATGCTAGAGACATTTATATATTTATTCATTTAATAAATTAACGGAATTTATACATTTCTTTTATAGTTTTAATATTTATAATTAACCGGTTAAAGTTGTAAAAAATTATTTATGGTATTTGATAGTATCTAACAAATCATTTGAGTATATGGTACCGCTCCAGTTTCCTCCAACTAGATCCAATTAAATTATCCCTTACAATAGGTAGATTCCATTACAGAATGGATTTGAATTATTCTCATATAGGAAGAAAGTGCCTCCTATGTTATTTATTTTATTTATTTATTTATTTATAAATGCAAATGAGAGAATTATGATTTTATTTAAGAATGGATACCAATATAAAATGTGCAGAAAGTCGCGCCAGTTTTACACCAGGAACGATCTAAAGGAAGAACAAATGGCGCGTCAGCGGGCACATAGCACCCAGAGAGCATGCCGCAACCAGTTCTTCGAGATTCCAATCCGATAATTATAAAATTTTGGTATCGCCGCTTTTTAAACATTGCAACGATTTATTTTCTTATACACACGTGTTGTATAGATGTAACGTGAAATTAATTTCGTAAAAGCGTCGGTTAATTATAAAAAAATCGTTAATTAGAAAATTCGAAACTATATAACACTCAATATTAAAATGAATCACAATTGAAACACTTGAATTAAGCAGATTTAAATCAATCGTTTAATAAATTTGATGAATACCGGACATCAATCAAGATATTTAATCAATTTTTGCTGATTAATTTCAACTATCTAACATTTATCAAAACAATAAAAGATAAAAATTTAACAAACATCAATGTAGAAAAATATGAGAAAATCGATTAATAGTTTTATTTCTATTGAATGATACACATACAAAAATAAACAATAAAAACGTTCACTACATAAAAATTCACTATCATCATAAAAACCTAGCTATCAGTGTTACTTTAAAGACCCCATTATCATCAACCCCTCCCTCGCTCGTTCCCTTTGATTTTTCTGCGTTTCATCTGCATCACCATTTTAATTACCGATATTTTAATTGAAAACGGGATTCCTGTCTGTGCGCTCATTATAATCACTCCACAATATACAAGTAACAACAACAACAAACAATAAAAAGAGTATCAATGAATCACCGTTTAAGTAATGAATGACTGAAAAGTTGTATCAACAACCCCTAGAATATCTAAATTTTCACTCCCCCACACACAAATACAAAATGTTACGTTAGGGTTGGCAATTTTTGTTATTATGTTGCAATGTATGTACAAGGGTTGCGTGTGCTTTTATCAGAAAATCCAACTGACAAATAAACAACAATATTCGGGCGAATGTTTGATTATAATCCTGTTAAAAGATTCACACTTGTGAAAATTGTTTCAATAATTTATTTATCACGAAATAATTTAAACAAGTCTTTTTTACGTATTAGAAAATTTCAATATAATGAATACTATTCATAAATTTTATTTATTTTCGTTATCGATCTGTACATCCAGCTGTAGAAATATTTGTAAATTATCTATTTGTCTTATTTTATAAAAGAAAGTATTAACAATCGTTGTTTTTTTTTACTTATTATCAAGTTTTTGATTAATGATTCACTGATGGTATTTTATTTAAAGCAAAATGAGAAAGTTAAGAAGATACCTGGAATTCATATAGAAATATGTAGGGTAATAGAGGGAATACAAGAACAGGAAATGCAAGCTTTAATTTGCACGTTCCTGCATAATCTATGTTAAGTCATGTAAAATCTGAGTGCTTCATCTCGTACAGGAAAATGAATTTCTTATTGATGTTGAAGAAAAAAGGTTTTGAAAAGGGTTTTGTACTAAATGTGGCTCGTGTGTTGTACCACATACACACTCTCTCTCACACACACACATACACGCGCGCACACACACATCAGGGTGGAATTATTCAAAAGATCTTTTGCGATCAACTATTCGTATGCAAAATGTCACGGGCCACAGTTTATTATTATTATTATACATATGATGGCTCACGTGGCACAATTACCATATATAAAAAATAACAATCTGTCTCGTGTGTGTAGGTATGTATCAATAGAAACATTTACCTCTAAGCATTCCTGTACGTTAATATCCTCAACACCTGAGTCACTATTTAAATCAAAATAAATCACACGATCACAGCAGTAACACAGAACATAAGATGGTGATGATGATGTTGATGTTGATAGTGATGATAACAATGTGGTAGTCATGAACACAATAAACACAGAAGAAAATCCATCAAATATGTATCTTTAAATTGATGGTCGATGGTTGTTAATTGAAGAAATTTCTTTTAAACACAATTCAATTAATTAATCCAGCATCAATGTTGTTATAATAATAATGTAAAACAAAAGGAAAATTAAAAATAATTATAATAATTAAAACAATATACAGGTGCTCAATTTAAATAATAATAATAATAATAAGAATAATAAATTGGTTTAAAACGTGAATACGGGCCACGCGGACAACATGACCGCTCAGGGTTTGAGCTTCAACTGTTTTCTGCATAATGTTGACAGCCAATGAGGGGCGGTACCAAGAGGGGATAACACCCCCACCCTTAGACACCTGAATGAGTGGGGCGGCTGAAAAGAGTGGGGAGAATGAGAAGCGCGGTTGAACGATCGCGAAATAAGTTTCGAGTTGATTTTCCATTGAAACAATTTCATATTGTTGATATTATTGTTGTTAATGTTTTCCTTTCAGTATACATATATATGTATAAACACACATTTTTTTCTCGTTGCTTTTGTTTTTGAATTACCACCAAAAAATAAGAGAAAGTTTTCTTTTATCTAGTTGGAAACCAAAAGGTGAATACGTAAAGACAAAATACAAAACAAATGCCACAATTGTTGATTAATGTTAATTAATTTTATAAACCAAAAAGTAATTAAGTTGATTATTAAATAGAGAATGAGTCAGAATAGCGAGGGACGACAATTCACAATGCTTGCCAGGGGGTAATTAGTTGAAGCTATGATGAGTCATCACTATAACAATTAACACCGGTTCGTAATTAGTCAACACCTAAAACCGGAAACGGAAATTATTTGGAAATTTATTAAAACTTTTTTATTCAATATTTAATCTATTCAATACACCACACAATTTTTTAATCATTTAAAAATTTATTCAAATTATCATTTTAGAAAAAAATTTATACATATATATATATATATATATATATATATATATATAATATTTATGTACATATTTCGAAAATAAATTATTAGATTTTTTTCTATTAATTAAATTTTAATCGAAAAACATTGTTCGATTACTTAATTTAAATATGAAAATCGTATAGAAAGAGCAAGTGCATAAATTTCACTGCCGTCTGAAATACTTCCTGCTGTGCAACAAGTTTCCGGTATCGTTGGTATTCTTTACGTATCGATTTTTCTCGCTAGCGGCAAATTTTACGAAATTCCACTACTTGTCACAAAACTTTATGATTATTTCATCGTGCACTTGTCCTTTTTGTTTTTGTTTTTGTTGTTGTTGTTGTTGTTGTTGTTGTTTTACACCAATGTAGTAAAATTCGATTCTTCAATGATATGAAATGATTTTCTGGTAGGTCGCAATTGTGTGTGACATTTATATCGTGTCGACATTAACATTGACTAGATTAATAGTTGGACAATTGTTGTACTACAGTAACGGATTTTTCTACATGGCAAGACAGTTAATGAGCCTATAAAGTTCACAATGTTATTGGCACAAACATCAATCCCAGTAATCATCCGTTAAATAACCAGCAGATAACTACTTATTACTCTAACTACTTATTATCTAATCAAGTAGAATTTATAATTATTACAGAAATTAGAAAAGTATAGAAATTGTAAAGGTTTTCTATAACAATCGGTTGAATTTCTTAGAAATGCTCCAATCGCATCGAACCAATCTCAAGTATGTAACTCATCTATACTTGTATAAATATTTTACCAGGTACGGACTTGACTATGTGTTAGTTATTGCCATTCAAACACTACACGAGTCTACAATGCTATTATTTACAGAATACAAAATTCTTTGCATTTCGCATCTACTACCAAAGTATATCTAACTAACAAGAGCTTGCTAAAATTCCATACTTTGTATATAACACTGTTTATCAATAAAATTCTGATTAAAAGCCGAACTTTTTTATTGGATAATGTATAAGAAAGTGACGCCGCATAACGGAGACGCTTCGAACTACTTGAGACGGCGGTGGTGGCGGCGACGACGTCGACGGCGTTAGTGTCTAGTATAGTAGTGTTATTTTTTTTCTACCACATACTGGACATCTAGTGAATAGTAGTTGAGGCAGTTTTAGATATGTTGTTGTATACGAAAACCGCAAAGATCCTCTATACTTGAAACTTTTCGTATTGTTCATCTCATAACAACTCAAGTACGGTGTACTCGAGAAAACATGTATGTACTAAATAGAAAAATAATAAATAAAATATTTATGATTAACTGAACAATTCAATTTAATAAAAAACAATTATTAATTGATAATAGGTAGTTGGCGGAGGGATGTCTGGTTCGTTTGAATCGCTTATAATTTGTTGTTGTTATTTTTTCGCTTCTTTAATCTTCTCGTCTTTCTTGTTTCGTTATACAAGATTGATTAATGTTTCTACACAAAAGTTATTTGATTTTTATTTGCTTATAATCAAATCAGTAATTTTATAATAATCGATTGTGTATTTTCGTGTGTTTGTGTGTTTATGTGTGTATATGTGTGTGTGTGTGTTTGTTTGTGTATTATTAGGGGTTCGGTCGTAATTAAAGTAGACGATATTTTACGTTTTATTCGATTAAAACTAACACCTACATTTTTATATTTGTATACAGATAAAAAAAAATTATGTTAATTAAATCAACCAACAATAATGAAATTAATATTGTTGTTGGGTTTTTAAAAATTAATAACCCGAGGAGGCGTTGAGGATAAAATGTAAACTATAAACGTAATTATCCGAACAAGTGCCTATTAATTAATTAAAACAAAAGAATTCTTTATGTACTGTGAAATTATAGAGAAAACAGCTAGTATTTATGTCAGACACCGGCTAGTAATCCAATTAGAATTTGCCGCAATATAAATTTTCTACTTTTTTTTCCACTATATAAATTGTATGTGTTTAATACATAATGTTACAAAATCATATCTATATCAAACCTTAGAATTTGTGGGTTTTGAAGGTATCTTGATTGAAAACGGCGACGAACCATGCCACTTTACACACCCAACGTGTTCATTACAAATTTATTTATTTATGGTAATCTGGATAATTAGGTGTGTTTTTAACAAAACTCGTCCAATTTGTTCCGCTGGATGTTGTTGAAGACGTTTTCAACAAAAATACTTTCGCCTGTATTTGGTAGATCGTTAAAAAATTAGATTAATCATCAAGATCGTCTATTATTTCCTTTCAATTATGTTTGTTGTTATTTAATTAGCCGCAATTCCGATAACAAACAAATCTACTAATTAAATGACCATACAGATAAGATTAATTTTCTATGTGGAAGTTAATGGTATCAATCAATATACACGTTATGTAGACTAATACATCAACAAACGAAAATGCTTGAGATTGTCTTGTACAGGTGTGTCATTGTGGCAGGTTTAGCTTGAGTGTGTAGAGCAGCATTTACACGATTGTCATTACTGTTATTTTAACAAGTGTTTTTCTAATACTGGAGTGCAATTTACAATGATTTCTTCATAATATTCAATTCTTCTTCCTGCTAAAAACGATTCCGTTTATCAACATTATAGAAATTTGATATATTTATTTTTTCTCTATATCTAACAGCTACGAACGTAAATTATTCTTCTTAGAACACTTCAAATTGCATGAAACAAACGGAAGTGTTGCGAATATTTGATATATTTTTGTATATTGTCGGCACAACTGACCAGTTTTATCTATTTATCAACTAGATGTATTGAATGACAGGCAGTAATTTAACCGTCTTAGATTGTCCTGTTGTTGTTGTTTTTATTTTGCCCTCACGATATATTTGAAAAGAGGGAAAGTTGTAGATGATTATGTAAATTATAGGATTACACTAAGCAAAATAGTTAATATTCTTCATTTACTAACAAGAAATAATCTCAAGGTGGAGATGGAAAAAATGCGAAATGTAAATCATCATGCGGAAGATAATTAATTGACAATAAAGGTGTCCTTTCACTAATGTTTAACATAAAATTAAACGAGACATGTATTACAATATAATACTTGCATCATACTCTAGATAGATATCAACAAAAAAGAATATGCTTTGTACCTATATAAAATTCCGAGTGTTATGAGTGCAAAAAAAATGCTTAAATTCAATAAATTGGCACGTGATAACAAAGACATAATTTTAAGAGATATTATTGCATTACTGTTTCTTTCGCACTCTATGTAACTGGAGCTAGACAACCATACAAGGTGTACAAAGAAAACACTTTTTTAGTGTCGAATAGTGTCTCCTACATGAGAACAAAAAGTGGCACATGTATATACAGAGAATCATTCTAATATTTCCTCTGAATGGTAAGGAACAAAGATCAATAGAGAACTAAAGTGTAGCCTTTTTGTCAGTGTTTCTTATGGAAGGTACAAAAGCATGTACGGTAACACGAAATAAGCAATAACCGATAGAATAGAGTCAACGATTGCCTTTAGCTTAAAGAATCCTGTCAAGAAAAACATTCTAAGCAAGCACAAAACATGGAAATTTTTAAGGCATGTTAGGTCCAGTTCGTCTTGCCATATTTATTCTCGGCGGAAGATTGGCTTTATTTCAAATATGTCTAAGGTTGCATGCGCTCGTTTTAATTTGCTACATAATTAAATTCACCTTTATTAATATGAGCCTCATACGCAAATAATATAAGGAGAAAATTCAAGGTAAGGTCGAGATTAAGGATGACAACATGAACTGGACCTGACAGTAACATAAACGCATAATATAGGATAAATTTGTCAGATTTTTATATCCAGCTGTTAGCTTTCTAGAAAAAGATTCACTTCTAAATTTTTGATAATTAAAGCATTCCAAAATGGGTAATTTTTTTTTGTTTTGTTTAATCTGTTCCGAATCCACTTTCATCTGATACGAACCATACTTGAAGTTTCTAATTCTGATTCATCATTCTTTATATGTTCATCAAATATTCTGTTTCTTTATAATGCTAATGAAGAACGTTTGGCAATGATTATTAAACACTGAAGAACATATTGTTTTCAGTTTTGTTTATTTTAACATTTTCTTTATTTACAATAACTATACATACATATATAGATAGTGAGAATATAACAATTTGAGATTCTAACGCCTACATATAATATAATTTTACTTCTGGATAAGTATTGATTACCTACAATATTATATCCACTTTTAATAATATGTAGGTGTTTCATTTCTTCAATTTATTAACAATAGTTTTTAATTAAATATGATTGATTTATTGATCTGAATTGTTTGTCATAGAAGAAACAAAATCTATATGATGCAAGTGAACGTATATACGATACTAGGAAATCTTTAATTAATTAATAAAGCCCTCAGCTATTGAATACCCCTCTTTCAATCTTTTGTTTTGTAGAACCCCCTTGATTCGCCATCAGGCAAATATTTCCGTTTCAATGGCATCAGCAAGTAATTGCATCGATTTCTTGTAATCGATTCGAAAAATAATCATCCCCTAACAAAGAATGTGGAAAGCAAAAAAAAAGTAATAAAAATGCTTTGAAGTTCTACAAATGTAAACAACGTTTTATATAAATAAATAGTGTATTTTGATTTTCTTTTGCTTTTCGATTATCAATTATTAAAAGAAATTGTTTATTTATGTGTGTTTGCGTGTGGTGTTGCTGGTTGATAGAGGGTGGTGGGCGTGAGTGTGTGAGTTCGAGTGCGAGTGTGTACGTATATCGTTTTACTACTATCTCCGTTCTAAACTAGGGCTGATATATGTTGGGATGTAAAATAGGGCCCAGTTTCCGCATCCGCAACGTAGAAATGTCACCACCTAAGACTTGCTAAGTAGAATTCAAAATCAATAAGTATTCCATTTCTTGTCTGTAAGTGTGTAAGTTCGGTGCGATTCGGTACAGGGAGGGAACACCCAGTCGGAAGTATTCGGTGATAGATTTTTTACATAGCCGACGCCTTGATTTGCATACAAGCGCGTTTTGTTAAAAAGATGAATTTTAAGAATGCCCCTACACACTGTACCAACCAACATTTGCATTATTTTTTCCATAATCTTTCTCTCAACTTTCTGACACCTCCTTAAACTTTCTTTATAGTACTTTCATCGAAAAAATGGTAGCAATGTGTGTTTGGATGGAAATGTCGATTAATTATCGAAGACATGTAACCATGATGGTTTTCTATTTGTAACTATGTTTGTAAGTTGAACGTAGTCATTCTCTAGGAATAGAGAGCGACAGGGTACGCAATACAAGTAAAGTTCACTTCAACTTTGGCACATATTCTGTAAAACTTTTATGGAAAGGCAACTGAAATTGAATGCATCTATCCCTTTGTAAAAGTGCAAGGCTAGAAGAAGAAACTCTATTCATGACCTATCATACTTGAAATGATGTATCTAGATAGTACTTTATATACGTATAATAACATTCAAATCACTGCTGTATATCACAATTATATCAAAATTGACAAATATAGGAAAATTGGAGCTTTTAAAATCTATTAAACTTCGTGTAAATATTCAGGAAAAGCTCATGCTACAATTACCGTTTTATATTATATGATGCACCTTTCGTCGGTAGATATGTTTCAACGATGGTGAATAACAAAATGCCAGACTGTTTAAAAAAGTAGTTTTTCACAGTCGTGTCATGGATGGCTGAGCAACCATCCACTTGATGTATTATTTATCAATTACATCATAATAAAGATCGGACTTGAAACAAAATGGTCGGACCATTGTTTTGTAAATTATAAATGAACATTGTCTTATAGATGGTCAAAAAAACAGCAACAACAAATACAAAATCCATCGCTGAAGATTTCAATTATCGTATGTTTAGTTGTTAAATTCATAAATATTGAGAAAGATTGAGAGGATTGAATTAATTAAACGAACCTGAAAATTTCAACATCATTTAAACTAAA
Organism: Meloe dianella; assembly: GCA_028455855.1. Taxonomy (NCBI): domain Eukaryota; kingdom Metazoa; phylum Arthropoda; class Insecta; order Coleoptera; family Meloidae; genus Meloe; species Meloe dianella. Next base: position 1,383,520 of record JAPTHL010000054.1, on the reverse strand, counting down.
TGAAAATTAAAATGTCGTTCATTTCCATTCGCGTTTCACTTAGACCTAATTAGTGGTAGAAAGTAACTAAAGGGCGAAAGAGAGGGTGAGAGAGAGTGAGAGACAGAGATCCGATAGGCGGCTCATTACCAGATTAATGGAGACATTGTTTGAGGGTGGTAGAATTGCTAGGTTTACATGCAAATTAAGCTCTTAACATGCAAACTGGGAAATTACCAGCATCCCTGTATCTTTAGTCTGTGCCACCTGACACGCCCTCAAATGAAGAGCTTACTGGTGGAAAGCTCACTTATTGGATGAATTAGTGTACTTTAATTTTACATAACTGTTTATTGCGTCCTTTGTTTCTTTTATGGTTCCTTTTATTTTTTAATTAAAACAAAAAGTATACGGTGACGTATTCTTTAATATTTTTCCCCTTCTAATCAATTAACCATAATTATAATCAATTTAACATCTTTATTAATCAAGGACAATCTAATGATACTCTATTACCTAAAGTTATTGAATGTCAATTGATTGGTGTGCACAAATTACAAACTTTGGAAAATCGTATTTAAATAATCAGTAAGTTAGAGCTATCTAATAAATGATTGACAGTTTTGTGCTAATCAATCAATTTTGTGAAAGTAGAGCTTTAGACTTTTTTCGATTAGAATAATTGAAATTCATTTACATAATCACAAAAATTAATTAAAATTATAAGATATGCTAGATGATAAATACTTTTCATTATTATAGCAATCATTTGTTGTTGATTACTTGACACGTAATTACAATGAAACAGATGAAACGAAGACAAAACAAAAATAAATCGAGTCCTTCTACATATGTGTCGATAGATATATGTTTGTACGGTTATCTAAGAGTAGGTATGTCGCCAATATAATATTGTTGAAGTTGACAATGAACTACTAATAAAGCAAACAGTTTATAGTAAGATTTAAATACGACTGGCGACAAGAATGTTGCGTATTTCACAATTGGTCATTAAAACATTCAAGTATGTATGCATACATATCGACATACAAATACATACATTATAGACATACACATATTGTACATGTTTGCTGACTAAAAAATAACAAGAAGAAAAACTAAACAAGTGGGGTGGAAAAGACCAATGTCCAATTAGATTGAAACTTTGCTTGACAAAGAAATAAATTCGCTTCATTTTGAAAATATTAACTTTGCTTCAAATTTATGTTGCTGATTGTTAAAAGAGGAAATTTGACCATTTCGAATCGACAAATACAACATGGATAATTTATACTAAACATAAATGTATTCGATTTTTGTCCTTAAATTGACCGACTTGACTATGAGACAGTGAAGTAGTGTGAGAGTAAGTGGCGAATGATGAATATAAGTTTTTTCTTTAACAAAATGATAAATGTGTTGAGCGCGTTAAGTTGGCTAAATCAAAATATTTAAACTGTAAATTATTCAGTTTGTCAGTTATTGCAGGTTAAAATATTTTCAAATTCCTGTACAGTGTTGACTAATATTCATTAGTCTACTAAACATAAAATGATTTATTAAAATAATCGAAAGAGAATTGTCATAATGCAGATAATAGATTGAAAAATTAATTACCAATGCGACATTAGTTGATGGCAATATAATCGATGAATGATCTAATAATTAATGAATAAATAGTTTTATCTACACGATATTTATATGAGCTTTAAAGATAAAACAACTCTTGACATGTTCGATTATTATAATACTACTATCAAATACCTGATGAAAGTTACCAATTGACAACGGCACGATATCTCATTGGAAATTTAAATGAAGAAAAGGCTAACATTAATTAACTTATTTTTATCATTAGAACAACTGACATTGATGATATTCCTTTAAAAAGATACAGTCTACAGTTCCATCAATGAATCAAATCTATTATTCATATTAACACACAACAAATTCAAACTATATAGTCTACAATTTACAGTGCAATGTTGACGTAGGTACATTTGGTCCACTCCCTTTCAATTAATCAGTTTCAAAAATGATGACGGTAATCTTTTAGAAACAAATATTTAAAAAACAACAACAACAACACGTATAATAATAGCGCGATATCTGTATTTGAATGAAACAACCCCTGCAGTATCTTAATAACAAGAAAAACTGGTGATTATCATCAAGTCTGACAATTCAAATCTTTCATCAACACCCCTTTTTGTAATAAACGTCAATTAGGAAGTTAAGTAATTATATATTTAACAGCGTTATAGCTGTCCCGCGCACCAACTCAACACAGAAAGAGGGTCGGTCTCAGTTTGCATAATGGACCAAGTGAAAGGGGTAATTAAGGGGATGTTCGCTATTAATTAACGACAACCTGTTGCTCCTCAATCTGTTTAAATGCTTCTGGTTGTTTAAAATTATGATTTAAAGATGATAGGGGACGATGAAATGATGAAGATATTTTTAAAATGGGAACATTTATAAACTTGAATTATTTGAATTTATTGATATTACAAGGAAGTATTTTGTAATTGAATTAAATTTTTGGAACTTTCCGAAACTTTAACATTTCCACGAATAATAATAATAATAATAATAATAATAATAATAATAATAATGAAATTTATTTATTTGTTTTGCTAGTGAATTATAGAACGAATTAATTAAATATAAAGGAAAACGGTCATGATCACACCACTATTACCCGGCAATGGTAATTTCGAAATCAGCAAACACAAGTTAAAATGGTCGTTTAATTATGTGGGCACGTATTGGCAAAACGTTAAAATGAATCGGTGATGTTTGATAAACAACCAAAGACGAACACAACAAGATTAATAATTAATTTAAAATAAACGAGTAGAATTATAATAATCGAATGATGGAACTCCCCGTGATCTGATACAAGCTCTTATATTTAGAAAATCATAATAGCAGTGATTATTTACATATGTATATGGAGATTTTGACACAGATGTACGTGTATATGTGTATATACATATATGTACATAAACTATTAACTCCCTTTACAATTGTAAACAAAGTAATTAAACGATTATCTCAATTAATTGATAGCTACAGGCTTATTTAACATTATTTATTAAAAATTTTATAATTTAATTATGATTGTAGTAGATTTTCTTTAAAAACATATACGTATATTTTTATTATTGTTTCAGTTAGTAATAAAAATGTTGTTGATTTCTTCGTAATTTTAATTACTGGATTTCCCAGAGACACATATGCAAATTACACGAATTAAGCAATTGTGAACACTGTCGTGTAACAATAAACAAAACAAAAACAATTTTATTGTCCTATGTAGCAACTGTTGATTGTTGTTGACAAACCTCATTTTTTTTTGTCTTTCTTAATAATTAAAACCATTTATTTTACAAACTATTCAAGGGCACCATTTTTGTTAATCTATTATTGTAATTATTTTAGAGATTTTGTTCATTAGTAAATAAATGATTTGAGTAGAGGCAAATTGTTTTTGTTTTTTTGTTCTTGGTTAATCCTGTCAGTGGAACGTACGATGTAAACAAGACCGTGCATTTGCCGCAGTCGGATAGAGGGTCATTGTATGTATGTTTAGTTGTGGTAAGGGTGATAGTGGCGACGGCAACGGTGAACCAAAGACTGTCTGAAGGAGGCAAGAGGCAACGGGAATGGTTTTAATTGCGGTTTGCTAAGATGGCGTGCATGCCACACTCGCACTTAGCACCGCGACGCTCGCTTTTTTTCTCCCGTCACCGATCGATAGACGACGTTCTCATATTCAAAAAAAAATAAAAAAATAAATATAAAACCGTTAGATGATATATTCACAAACAATTATAGATTTTTATAATATATGTAAACATGGACCGATCTGTAAACATTTCTGTAATTGTTTTGTGTTAGATTGGAATTAGTGTGCGGCACACATGTGTTGTAAACTCATAGTAACTATCCGCTTGCTAGCTAAATCGATCACGACTAGCAATCAGCGTAATGAATGATCGAAGCTTAATTAATGAATCTGTCTTGCTAATCTCTTAGATGGAACAGTCGTGCAGACTGGATTGGCCCACGGAACCTTCAGATTGATAATGTGATTAATTTTTATATACTGAGGGATGGTTAGTACATAGTATAGGATTTCGATTTTTTAATAAATTGGATTGTTATGAGGTTTCGTAATGGCATCATAGGATTGGCTCATTATCGACTTCTACATAATTTAAACTTAATAACATATAATTAACACCAACATAGTTAATACTAGTTTGTCATTGAAACTGATAATCTGATTATATTAAATTATTGCTTCTATATTAGCGAATAAAATAGTAAACTATTTGATGTTTTGTCATCAATGATGAAGAATAGTGTTTTGCCGCTTTGGTCTTAGCCTGGACAATATACTAATTTAAGAATGACGTCACGCCTCATTACGTATGCGAACGTGAAGTAATCATTAAGGTATTGATTGAAATTTTTTACCCTTAACATAGAAAACGAGATGAATACGCTTGCGCCGATTTTAGTCACGAATGTTAGAATTAATGGTTTTTCAATTTCAGTGACACTTATACAAAACAGCGATACTGACTGATCTCGTTATCTATTCCACTAACACTACCACCACATTATTATCTACAATATATCCAAATGCCCATTAAAATACCAATATATACGTATGTATTACATACATTTGTACATGTTAGTTTAATGAATTAAATGTGAACGTAGCCATATAACAACGTTTTAAATTATTTAATAAATTATTGCCATTCGACAGTTGGATGTGGTGCAGACAATAGCACACATATACCCAATGAAGAAGAAGACGAAGAAGTTATTGTCTGACAATAGAAGAAACGGTATCTACTACGATAATTATTCAACAAGAAATTTAATAAAACATGAAAGTACTAAAATTACTTTTTAATATCTACTTGTGTTATTTCTGTCAACGTACTTGTTTAACTGTAATTCAGACTTAAAAAAAATAAACAATATAATTTGAAGAGGAAAACGATTATTACAGTGTACAGCACTGTCCAAGTGCATTTAATATTTAATTACAATTAATTTTGTATAATTACATACGGACTGCTCAAAGTTCCTGATCAGTAGAGCATAGAAACGTATACATTTTATTTTTTTTAATCATTTGAAAAACATTTAGACTATAAAAACACAATTCTATATATGAGAATTATCAACAACAATTGGAAAAGGAATAAATCGTAGACAACAATAATAAGTCGTCTAAATTATTAACATATTTAAGTACTTGTAATCAAATTTTCTATTACATTTATAATACAGTAATCAGTATTCAAAGTTTTGATTTTAATACAAAACGCTATTGTCAGCCTAATAATGATCATTTTCGGTTTCTATTTCGAATAAATTATTGAAATTTTGGTGTTTCATTTAATTGAATAATTAATTGACAATAAAGAGCCCATTATAAACCAATTATCTTACTAACTTCATCAATTATTCATTGTTGTTTAGCAAAACAGGAAAATATCGATAATCCTATCTGAAAAATAACGGCCACACAAACACGCCGAAAACAATAACAAAAAAAAAACATATAATCAACAGCTTTTTGAGGATTATATTTCTGTACATACGTCCAAAAACTCACCCCTAATCTATAATGTTATTATTCGAGAGCATTGTCGCCTCTATATAATCATCATCTGCAATTGAGTGTGTGTGTGTTGAAAAAAGACATGATTTTCAAGTGTATGTGTTGGAATCGCCAGTGTAAAACTGGGCATTTAAGCGAACACAATGCCCGTAGTGCTGATAACACCAATGGTTTGGCCGTACAAGGATCAATTCTAGTCGCTTCACTCTACTAAAACTGAGTCTTTTAATTCTCCGCTTAAACTTAATCACGCATTCAATCCACACTTTATTCAGAGATGTTTCTGTTATTGTCATCGTAAACATTTCATTTAAAATTATTAATTTATTATTATTATAATTTTTAATATATAATCTTCGATTCGAAATGGCAATAATAAATGTTTGTTATAATTCGTTTCAAATATGATTATAATAATTAAACAACAATAGTGATGCATGAGAAATTACCCGCTTACTAATCGAATTTCAGATTTATTGAAGCAAAAAAAATAAAAATAAAATAATACAAATGTTAATATTATGGGGGCGATAATATAATTAAGTTTTGATCTAAATTGTTATCATCTTATATTGGAATTGGTTGTGTAGCCACTGTTAATGTTTCCGTTACTGTCACGTGTATGTTATTACGAGAATTGATGGCTAATTTTTTTCTTCAAGTTATATTGAATTTTCAATTGAATTCCATGTGATTTCTAAATGTCTCAATTTAATTACTACTAAGTCGTTAATATTAAAACTGAACGTTTATATTTTTATTGAATTTCCAATGTCAATTTTTTCTATTTAATTTGCTCCTCCTTAGATTATCTACATGACGATAATAAAACTTAGTTATGCACTCATTAACGGTCACGAACCCTAATTGAACTGTCTTATCCATTTTTAAATGGATAGATGATTGTAAATTAGAGGTTTTGTTTGAACACTATAATGTTGTTTGGTGTTGTGTTTGTATTGATGAAGTTTTATTATGAATGTTTATCCGGCGTTGCAGCGGTAATTATTATTTATAATTATATGGCACAGTTTGCAGACCTACAAGGTAATTATAAAGCTATTTGTTTACTCACGACAATCAACACAGCAGTGCCGCAACGTGTGAATGTCGACGATTGTAGCGATAATAAATGTGGCAAAATTTTGCGGCTCACCTCCTGAAACAAGTATAAGACAAATATAAATTGAATCAATTATTTAATTATTCTTATAATAATAGAATAGAAGAAGAAATTCAATAGAATTGTCGACATTATTGTAATTTTTCCATTGGAAATGTATCAAAGTGGCGGCCGGTCTTGATACACTTATAATATTGATGAATAAATTAGTGGTGTCTCATTAAGTTCTCCATCGATTATCCATTACAAAAATTACTTTTGTCACTTTGTTACTGCGTTTGTAATAAATCATTACTAATTGAAAAGGATCGATTTATATATACAGCTCTTTTGAGTTTTCGTTAAAAATGCTTCTATGAAACATAGAAACGGAAATGTTATTCTTTTTCTTTGTGTATTCATTCATCTGTATGTGTGTGTGTGTGTGTGTGTGTGTGTGTGTGTGTGTGTGTGTGTGTGTGTGTGTGTGTGTGTGTGTGTGTGTGTGTGTGTGTGTGTGCGTGTGTGTGTGTGTGTGTGTGTGTGTGTGTGTCGATTTATGGTTATATTTAAGAAAATGATATAAATAAAACGCTCATTGAAAGTGTATCAGGAAACCATTGTTATCGAAAATATTATTATTTGTCAGCAACAAATATTCGAAAATCTTTATACATTAACGTTGATTGTGACGCTCCTATACTAATATTTGAACTTAATATCATCAACGAGACGTGAGAGATAGATTATTCAACAGCTGCATTGGCATATTTACGATATTTAAATAAATTAATAAAGATAGAAATAGAACGATTTAAACAGAATCAATATGTCTATCTAGATAGAAATCGTTATTATGTCAACTTATTATAACAAATAAATAACGACCAACTTATAAACTGATAATAATTGATAAAGACGTATATGCAACGGATTTCTGTTATCAAATATTTCTAGAATGTCTTTTTAATTTCGTTAATTTATCCATTTGTGGTAACGGTTAGTGCTCGATTTGCATTAGATTCAACGAAATCTTTTGCAAATATAAATCCGTACATTATTTGTAAGCTATTGTTGCGGTGGGCGTCTACACGACCCCTTAACGACATCAGTCGATAGAAAAGGGAGCGATCCTGTCACCCCCTAGACCGAACAGAAACCGATTAAAACAACCCCTTTTTTTAGACTGATGCAAAAATTCGATACGTTGTCATTTCGATTGGCGCAATACTATTTTCAATTTTTATTTTTATTACATACATAAAAATCATCCAACGATTTTATCGATAACATAATATCGATTTGTTGTTGTTAATGTTGTAATTTATTTGGTCGACTTGATACCTACAACCAAGGCCCTTTCTCCTAATGACAGAATCATAGGGTGTAGTCGAGGACAATGAGTACATAAACTTTGCAGTCAAAATGCAAGACGTCCCCACGGGATTCTAGATATAATTGTAATTCATTCATTTCGTTTAGGGCTGGAACCAGAACGAGGGATCTCCATTCATTAATTATTCGTGGCGGTTGACATTATTTCCATTTTTATATGATATCTGTGGTAGTTTTAAAGAAATTCACAATTCTTAATCTTTGTTTGTAGGATAGTGAGTAGCATTGTATCACAAATTAGCCAGGTGTTTGTCAAGGCAAGCCGGTCTAATTTAGTAGGTGGAGGGTTCGTTCGTAAAATAAAGCATCTATTATTCTGTTCAGGTATACAGCTTTTACTAAACATTCTTCTTTGAAAATACACGGTTTTTCGTTCTATTTACTATTTGCCAAATTAACAATTTCAAAACAATCGTTTCGATATTGTTACCGTTCGATACAAAAAAAAAGAAAGATTTAATAATTTTTTCGAAAATATCCGAAACAAACAGTTAGTGCCCGCATCGATGAATTTCAATCAACTCAACCCAGTAGGACGTTCTTATTCGTTAAGAAATTTCCAATTACACACAATAAAGGTAGCGTTGAGAATACGACATGAAATAGGTCACACATCCCTTATTTATTTTTTGACAATGACACAACCCTTAATTTAAAATTTATTCTGATGATATTTTCTCATGATGTGTCGTCTCAAATCGTACCAATATCAAATGGATGTGTCTTAATATACCCATTTGAATGCTAGAAAATAAAATAATCCAACGTATTTTTATGTTGGTACAACAGGTTTTAGTTATGAGATTTTCGTCTATTTCTTTTTTATTTATTTTTATTTTCTAAAAGGGTTGTAATTTAATACCTTTTTTTCAAATAATTGTAACTGTCTATAGGTCTTTAAAATAAGGTCAGTTTCAACATGGGTACAATTTAAATTCAATTGTTCAAAGACTCGTTAAACTTTATATAATGTTAGGGTTGAGAGTTTGTATAGTGGTATGAAGGTCACGCTGACCACGTGTATGTGCGTGAATGAAATGCACCCTCAACTGCACGGGGTGTCCAGTGATGGCTAGGTGAGGGTGGCATAGCGTTCAACAAGTAGAGCACTGCCCTAGTCGATATATCGATTCCACCCTACACGACTTGTGGTCGTACGGTTGTGGAAAAGTGCACCCTCACAAATTCACTCACACACACACACATACACACATATATGAGAGATGTTGACCAAACAGTCCGACACTAAAGGAACACACTTCAATTTGATTCACCACATAGTGTCTTTCTAATACCCGGAACCACATCTAGATTTCACGGAAGTTTCCGTATTCAAATTTGTAAATAGACACGTTTTCAACACGTGCGATTTTGTTAGAAAAGAAAAAAAATGGGTTAAATTATTATAAATAATGCAGCACAAGCCGTATACCCTTAGTGATAGTGGAGATTTCGTACTCAAGTAGTTTGTTATGCCTTAACACTGTTTTGCATAGTTTTTTTTTAAATATCAATGACCACGCGCCCATTTCACATTACTTCTATTATTGTTATAAGAATCATGTCGATGCCACCCTTGTACAAAATTTTTTATGTTAAACTTATGGTAATCTAACCCTACCGGTATATGCAAATTGGCAACAACTAGATGTTTTATTTAAATTTACAGAAGACCATTGCAAGTTGTATAATATAAGTGTGGTCAGGTAATGTAAGAAAATCACACAAGAGATTCTTGGACGATTAGAAAAGTGTGTCTCTCTAGATGTTTTTTTATAGTGTTGTTATTGTTGTTGCTGTTGTTGTTATATTGATTATATAGCAAACACACGTGCTTAAAAAATACTTTAGAAAAACCTATGCTAATTTTATAAACAGCCACCAACATTTGAATATGACTACTTATCGTATGTATGTGACGATATCCTCATAACAGGGTTGTAAATATTTGCATTGATGGTAATACAGATGTTTTGACGTATTTAAAAAATAGGGAGCAATTTCATAATTTTTGTTTAGCATTTTTGCTGTTATCCACATATTGTTGAGGCTAGAAGAACTAATTGTTTAGTCAATACTTTACACCCTGCGTGAGTCATTTTTTTAACCCCAAAGCAGCCAATCAGGGATGGCCGTACTAATCACCCCTCCACGTTAAACATAATTATGTATTGGACATAATCAATAATTTACTTTTCTATATTATGACAATAATTCATAATATCTGTGCATTAAAATATAAAACAAATTGTTATCAAAATGATTGAAGATTGGAAAATTATATGCAAAATTTATGACAGTTTTAGGTCAGAATTGCCGTTTACATGAAACGAACGATATGTTTGTAAAGAAAGATCCTTTTCTATACTTGGAGAAGGACGTGCTCCCTTTTAGATAAAGCCAGACGCTAACAACACAAATTCATTATACAGTGTCTAGTATATAAAACAGTGGACCTGATGTTTATTGTAAATGCACATGGTTAATTTTATACAAACACCCACTGGCGCACTACACGAATGGGGATGAAAATCAATACGGCACAGAAAGAATATTTTTGCTTATAGGGGTTGAATCCGGTTTTAGATGCATTATAAAAGAAATTCGTCGACATTGTTTCGTATCCAAAAAGTCTGCAATGAAATTTTTCACGAATTGCTCTCTTGATGCTCGCATTACTTGTACAGAATCGAAGTTTTCCTATCTATACGTACACAGAGTATCTGTGAGACCGTTCAAAAAATTGTCGATTTTTTCTGTCTCTAATTATAATGAAAAGAAAAAACAAACTAATTGCCTTCTAAACCAAGTGGAAATGAAATGAAAAGATCGATGTCGTTTAGAACGGCAACTGATTCCAAACAAAATATCGTGCTTATAAATAAGTTTATGAGGTTTTTGTGATAAAAAAAAAATTATCTATTGTAATTATTTCATATTTTAAAATTCGACATGGTATACTTATTTTATTATTGTTTACCGAACTGTAAATATTTATATCGGACGAACAATAAAAAAATTATTTTAAATACCCGAAAATATTTTAATAACACTTTGAAAATAACATGCATGAAACTGATTATAGAAATCCTTCAAATAATATTTCTATACATATTTTTTAACATAAGCTCACTTCAAAATTTCTTTTCGTCTATCCAATTCCGGACCTTTACCTGTACGTATGGCATCGATTATATATATATATATATATATATATATATATATTTCTTTTCACATTGAAAGGGTGAAAAATGTAAAAAAACTTTCCACAATAAGGGTAGCTAAATGGTTAAAATATCCTAAGGGTTCATCTCGATCTTTTTAAATGAAAAAAAAGGTGGAACACCATCAACCAAATCTGTTGTTAGATACATATTAATAGAATTGTATTCAATAGTGAATTGTTCAACTGAAATTTTGATAAGAAATTGTCCTTTTGTGGACATATTTAGGATAAGTCTTGAACAATACTGGATATAACGAACTGATCTTTGATATATATATACACAAGGAGAATTCAGGTATGATGATGAAATTTAATCGGCGTTATTAGATCACTTCAACTGTGAATTTTACGTGTCGCATCTTTCGACCTTGTTTATAATTCATTTAGTTAGTGGCATCTGTTCTTCTTTTTTGGTAGCGAGATTTATGCTACTTTTATTCATTTCTATTTCCTATTCATTAATTCGAATGGAATTTCCTTAGAAATCGAGTAATAGAGCCAATACTTATAGATTTACTTATATCTGGATGGTTTTGTTAAATGGGTATACCTAAGTTAGATATCGATATTAAATGGTTTTCTAAATGCAATTCAGCTAAATCATCATTGTGACTATTTTAAATTGAAAGATTATTAAACATTTGTCATTCCATTTAAAACACAATGATTACAATAGATAATTGCACAACATTATTAGATGGCACAATTCCGCAACCAAGCCTAAATTTGATATTTACAATGATCGACATTAATACAAAACTTTTAAGAACAAAATACAATTATCGACACACGATCTACACAAACTTGTTTTTTCAATCTTTTTTTTTTGGTTTTGTTTTGTTTGTATTGTCCCCTAAAAACACTAAATACGTACCGATTTTCTATCATTGTCGTTGCATACAACAATGTTACGAAAGTTATAATTCAAGAATTTCAATTACATGATTGAAAAGTTGATAAATTATGTGTGGAATATCAGAGAAGAGTCGGTTTCTTGACAGTTAAAATGCCATTGTACGCACGATTGTTTTGTTAATAATGTAATAAGACTTGTAGAAGAGACTTTGTTTTTGGGGGGACGCGAGTGAGAAATTTTTGTTAGAAAAGTTGGATCGATATAGACAAAAAAGGGGAGAGAATTTTATAATAACAAAACTATTACTTTCATTGTTTTGTTGGAATTAACAACAGAAGGACTATTACCTTAATTCCATGTAGTTGTGGTCGATGCCGTCGTGGACTAGCCATTGGAGCTTTTGTGTCGGTTGATTTAAATGAATAAACAAAAACACATCGATAAAGATATGGTGGAGGTGATGGAGGACTTCTTCTATAACATAAAACCGAACTGGAAATTGACAACATTTATGTTAACACAACAGAAGACTTGTTATTTTTTTTTGCGCGCGCGATACAACTTTTTGGATGGTTACATTCATTTGTGTGTCATTTTCAAGCTTGATTGGTTCGTAAATGATTGCCGGCAAAAATTTAATGTGATCTGATGATTTTATTTAAATAACTCCTACGAGGGATAAATGTATGCATTAAATGCAATATGAAAATAAACTGAATCGAATAAATGTATAAGATACAGTTTTAAAAGTATGTATAGTGATTCGATTCTTAAAGCAATAAAGACTATTTCATAGCATGTCACTACAGACTTTCCCGGTAGGTGTCAATGTGGCCGGCCAACAGATCCTCCAATAGTCCATTCCAGTCTGTAGATTTAAAACTTGTCTGGTCAGCAATATCAACACGGCATGATCCTGTTTAGATATATGTAGAATGCAGTTAAAATCAACGTGATATATTTTAAGTTTACGTTTTTTTTTATCACACCTGTTCTTTTTTTTCCTCAAGTTTACACGTTAATATTGACAGACCATTATTTTGTGATTAATAAAAATGTGTATTATTTGGATATTTTTGTTTTTGTTTTGTTTAATTACAATCTGTAGTGTTGTCGCAAAAACAATAAAAAGTTTGACGAAACTTTATTTGAACAATTCTCAAAATTAGTTGTTTTGTTTACTATTTTGAAAACGAAAAGTTTGATTGTGATGAGAAACGAACAAACCAGGATAGCTACCGAATAGGAATGGACACGTGGCGCAAAATCAAATTGTGGAACACACAGCGGAACACTTGATTTGTTTTGAGGCGCACACAAATGAAAGTAACCAAAAGCAATTAAGAAAACGTTCGTAATTACAGAAACTGATTGTAACGTTACACAGCGACGCCGACGCTGTTCTGGCGCCGGTTTAGAGCGCCGGTCGGGATAGTTAGCACGCCTGCCACATTTGCATGGCGCTACCGTACACCCCACCTTAGCAAGGGTGATGACGATATACCATCCCTATAACTTGCTAAAGTGAGATGAACGACCCTGTTTTACTTTTTTAGATTTGTTATAGTAGAAGTAGGGGGTGGATGCAGCAGACTTGTTCGGTTGCCTCGTTATATATATAAAAATTGGAATGAGTACACACACACACACACACACAAACTATTTACTATACTATGTTGTTGTTAGATAGTTCGCAACATTAGATTCATTTCTCACTATCAACTTTATTTCGAGACTTCGTTGCTACCGTAGAATTTTAATGATTGAAAACCACCCGCGCAATCCTTGTTGTTTTCTCTTGAAATTCGCTTCAAATTTATCATGTGGCATCGTGACAAAGATAGTTGTTATTATTAAATATGTACTAGAAAGAAATAGACATAAATTTCATTAAGACTAGAGACAGAATGAAATTACATACCCTATAAGAGGGACTAAGACGAACTACTATAGACGAACTAGTCGGTTATAGAGCGCGACAGATAGATATTTTCTAAAAATGTTAAATAAAGATAGCAAATTTCGTAATTTACAGAGGCTAGAAGGAGCGAGCAATATGCAAGTTAATTAATCGGTAAAGTAATGAGAATAAGGCGCATGCGTGTTTAGAATAAAAGGGGGTGAAAGGCTACACGAGCCGAGGGGTGTGGGAGGCGGTGTAGTCATCAACGCCAGCGCAGATTACATGTACAGTCACTAAAAGAAAAAAACTGGAAGCTGGAAATTTTATAATATAATTCTAAAATAAGGCCCAGCCTCCTCCTTGAAAACTGCCTTAGTGTGAAAACCTGATTGACAACATCTCGAAAATAGAGTGAGAATGGGGTGAGGGTTGTGATATTATTGTCCACGTTTATCCTACTGATTTACACACAGTCTTTATTTACACATACACACACACACACACGCACGGCATTCTTTCGATTCCATTCCGAGCACGCAACGATATTTGCTTTTATTGTACAGTATGGTGATAATTAATTCAATTTTTTTCGTCTTTTTCGCTAATACGAATTTTTCGACGATATGTTCATAATCTTCATATAGTTATCAATCTTTTTTTTCTGTTGTTGATTAGTAGGAGACAATATGTAGGTATGTGTGTATCAAGTAAAAAATTAATAGCTATAGACCTATAAATGTCATGCTCCCATCAGTAGGTCTATAAAATCGCCCGACACAATAGCGTAGGATTGCTTTGATGGCCAAGTACTAAATGGAGAGACTCGTCTGTTTTTTTAATTATCAAATTAGAATACGAAATTAAAAACTATTGTATATAGAATAGAATTTCTCATCATAGGACGTAATTCTTTTATCCAATTAACATAAAGAAATTTTTAGATGTTCGAATATGCCTTTACATTTGCATATATAGGTGTTTGTTGGAATACTTACAATTCAACAATCCTGTAAATCCAAACCACATATTTGTATGTTCGTATAACACAATAAAATTCTTCACAACAACAAAATAAAAATCACTAAATAATAATAAAAATGTACACACTTAATATTTAACACAATAGTATACACAAAGGGAGGCACTGAACCCGGCACAATTAGTTATTTGTTTACAAAACTATCCTGCCGGTAAACATAACCACAAACTTGTCCTGATGTGGGAATTGATAGAGAGAATCTCCTCACATCCACATGCGTGCGTTTTATATATTTAAAAAAAAAACTGAAACTAAACTGAATGCAACACAAAATTTTCAACCACGTGTATTTCGATCGTCTACTATTCTTTTTTTCTTCTGTTTGTTGGTTTGTTTGTTGTTGTTTCAGGATAGCGGGAACAAGTGTAGAAAAACTGGCGCGCGATAGTCTACACACTTCTATATACTCTTCCTGCGACCGCGTGTCTGTATAGTAGTGGTTATACGCTTGTCTATGTGTGTATATATGTATATATGTGTGTGTATGGATATAAATTTTGTGTTTGTATATGTGTGTATATATACTTGAACCGCGTCCTGTTTCCACGGCTAGTCGAGATGCTCTGACCACTGCATCGATGACCGTAGGGGGCTTAGCGGAGGGGGTGTTGTAATTACAATAGAAAAGGGGGAAAACCATGTGCGCTATCTAACAATGTAGTTAACATATCGACTATCTAATGAGACCTCTACTGTCTCAGTTTGGTGGGATATTTGGAAAGATTATTTGGGGCGGTTGGGATGACACTTTGCAGGAGTGTTTGATTTATTTGTTGTTGTTGACATTCACTAAAACCATGTTTGTTGTATTATGTCATGGTGGGCTTTTTTTCAAATCTCTCTAACAAACTGACAAATTTAAACAATTTACAGATTAGCTTATTAAAAAAAAGAACAAATAAATAAAGAAATTCCAATCGGTAGATGTGGTCACAATTCAAAGTCTAAACAGGATTGTTTTATGACAAATTACTGTTGGATAGTTATGATAATATCATTTCAATTCTCATTTATATCTAGTTTCACATTTAATCGAATAAGTATGAGATACGTGATTTACAATCACTAAAACAAATCAAATATTACCATAGTGGTAATAATAATTTTCAATAAAATTGATTATAATCGAGTTAATTTTGTTTGCTTTATTTAAACAAAATTTAATGTAACTACCAATAATTTGCAGATTAAAGTAATAACAATCACAAAAAAATTCTTTAATTTATATTATCATAAAATAGTACCTATATCTTAATTGGTAACTCTACGTGAAAGTGGAAATCCGTAGAGTGGTTAGAAGTGATCTGCACCCCTTCAATAATGACGCTCACACATAAAAATGCTTATTGAAAGGGCATTAAGTATAATCCTGCGAGTATAAACACTTTACTGAAACTTATTTAAAAGTAAAAGCTTTTGAATTAGGACAGGTTCTACTGTTGAATAAATATAAGTAGTCATGTACCCTACTTATGGTATACATATATATATATATATATATATATATATATATATATATATATATATAATGTAAACAGACTTCAATAGTGCAACATTAGTGTTTACTTATTTTAGATATAAAAAACAGTATAAATGTAACGGAGCATCTATCTAATAAAATTGAAGTTCTCCCTTGATTTTGAGGGAGTCTTTTTAATAAATACGCGGGTGGCCTTGTAATACCTGAAATTTGTCTGCCAGTAGTGGAGCGTTATAGTTTCATCGGGCGCCAAGTAAATTTGAATTTGTGGCCCCCATGTACAGTGTTGAATTCAAACATTTTTCTCCAGAGGAAATTTGATATTCTTACTACAGTAATACATTTATAAAAGATCGCTTTGAGGGTCTCCTGTTTAGGTGTTTGCCTTTTTTGCCTATAGGATAACGCGCCACTGACAGGGACTTAACATGGAATCTCTCTTTGACTCTCGTTTTTCAGTATTCGGTATAGGAATAGAACGTACAATTTTTTTTCCTGCGAAATTACTATGAGTGCAACTTTCCTTCTACTTGTATATGAAGCTCTATCGATTCGTAGACGACTATATTTATAGGCGCTTTTATACAAACATCGAATTATCTATCATCAAGATAATTTATATACGTGCATATATAGCGTGTACCAGGAAAAGCGTCAAGCTTCTTTGTATATATATATATATATATATATATATATATATATATATATATATATATATATATATATATATATATATATGGTACACTTTCACTGGGATACAATGTATATCTTATTCAAAAAAAAACCGTTGTAAACGACATAATTTTGAATAAAGTTAAAATATTTATAACAAAAATTGTTTAATGGCGGTACGTATTTACATAGATTTGTATAATAATACATTACCAATGGATATTTTATAAATGCAACTGTGCATTGAACTCAGCCTCTGTATTGCATATTTCATGACAAGGTCAAACACTTTTGAAGTGCAACAATCTTACAACAGGATATTTCCGAGGACGTTTTCTACAAATGTCAAAGCTGGCGACAGGAAAAATCGTCACTCCTGCTGTACATACAGACACACACCCATATATATATATATATATATATATATATATATACGCACACAAACAGATCACAAAGCGTAAACGTATATGCAAGACATAGATAAAAGTCTTGGAACAGTCACACAGCACGGATTTGATTTGATTTCTTTTTCCGTATTCTACTATTTCGTCTTCCTGGTGAAGTTAGACTCTTCTTGTCCCATAGTAATTTTACAAAGCTTTTATGATATTGTCGTTTTTAATATTGTAACATTCATTAATTTTATTAGCATCGCCATTATATGTTGTTGCTTTTTATCGTGAGATACATACAATTTAATAGGAATTTGCCACACAAATTATTGATCTTTTTATATTTTGATATAAGACAAGCAAACGCTGTTTTAAATCAAAAACAAGAACTATCTATCTAATCATGTTATTTATTATAAACATTTTTATATGATTATTTAAATAATTTTCTCATTATTTTTCGATTATCATTTCTACATATAAATAAACTATGGAATATTATTTAGATTAAAATGGTATTTATATAGATAGTAATTTACAAACGATTGGTTATTAATGTTGATAATAGTTGTGATATTGATAAGGATGGCGTGGATGGCGCACCGCCGCTCCGGGATGCTGGATACCAATACAGTCTCCTCTAGCCGTAGCAGTGCGTTGCGGGTTGAGGTCTTCATACTGGAGAGGGGGCCATTTGCATACCGGTAGGTGACAAGTCGCGGTAGGCGTGGCGTATCCGTCCAATGGCAGCGCCTCCTCGCGGGCATTGTTGATGTAGGAGAATGAACCTGCATGGTTCCGAACCAAAAGGTACCCACTCAGGCCACCCATCCACCCACTATCTTTCGGTATATATCTATGTATGCGTGTATGTGTCGCTTCTTTTCTACATTTACAGCAGTTACCAATATTATTCTATCTCTCTTTTACTTATTATTTTCGTTACATTTTCACATATACACACACTCACATACATATATGTGTGTTTGGGTAATATTGTATTTTTCACTAAAGCTGTCTACACCAAGTTGGGGAAATTTTAACAGGAACTGCATTTTAAAGTTAAATCCATATTCTACGGGAGTTAACAGCCCATTTGTCAGCAGGGCTACAAACGGGTCATTATTAATGCACCGCTACAATGCAATGTCCAATAAATTGACGAAATCAAGACAATTTAAATGAAAATTGATATTTTACCGTTAAATCTATTAACAATAATCAATAAATTACGAATCTCACCGACTTCCGTGTGAATCTGTAGAAGTTTAAAATTAGACAAGTGCATGGGCTAAACACCTCAATAAATCCTTCAGTTACATTAATACAGCACTTAATGTTAAAGTCAACGCGTATATAGCGGAATATATGCGTTTTATCGATTATCTGCGTATATTTCTAACAACACTAGAATATAATCAATCAGTAGATTTCTTCTATAAATTATTTTCAATATGTTGTGATACATTATATAAATATAGGTATAGTACGTATTTGAAGAGATCTACACGAGCGTGTTCTTGATGATGTCGTTATCTAAATTTGCGGGTGTGACACGGGGAAGGCCGGATTGCATAATTACCAATTGCGATGACCTTATCGAGCTGAAGAAGAACGAAAAAAATAATAATTGTTTTCTTTCTTCTTCGACCCCAATAGCTCATCACAATTTGTAATTATGCAATGCGCCCCTCACCGTATACCACATGTAGGTCTCATCAAATATGTACTATAGTTATCGTTGTTTATAATAAAATAAACAGTTTCAGTTCGATTAAATCGTCCACAACCGATTCAGCTAATAATTGAATAGACAGAGTAGAAAGAAATTATAAGTATTGCCATATCAAATAGAACTCATTTATAATAATTTTATTTCTAATAAGTAGTCATCGCGCACCGACACACATTAAATAATATTATGTTTATAAAATCGACATTGTAATAAAGAAACGAAAATTACTGGAAAAACAAAAAGTAGTTGAAATTATTTATGTACTAACTGTATAGAACATTATTAACATAATTATACAAAATTCTTTTAATCTATGATAATTTTCCAAATATGGAAAATGTCCACTTTATCAGATCAATTACAATTAAATAATTAGTAGATAATGGAAAGAAAGTTATTACAATTGAATTGTCCTACATTGCATATTTAATGAAGTTATAAATTGTTCCAAGTAGGTAACAGGATATTTGATTAAAAAAAAAACTTACAAAGGTTTATTATGTATTCGTTGTCAATATCTACTATAAATGTTATTTACAGAAATAGTTTAAACAAGCAAAGTAAATTAGTCTCATGTAGGTTTGACAGTTCTATGGAAAAGTTGCACAATCAATTCAATAATGATACATTTTAATTTGCATTTATTAGGTGATTTTCAAACACCACGCCCACAATTAGATTGTCTTTGCTTTCTCAATCTATATACAATAATTATTATTGTAATAGGTCACTAGAAGGTATCAATATAAAAATTAACAATAATAAATATCATGGGAATTCCAGTTGATAAAACTTCTAATAGGATAATCGATTATTATCATTATTATTATCGATTGAAAGTATGTTAATGGTCATTTTGAACAATTTGACAATTTTTCCCACAAATTTTCAATAATAATATAATTCAAAAAGCAGCATGTGTGTTACCTGAAATCTCATTCACATCTTTTGTTCATCACAATTTCAATCGAATGTATTAGTTATACATTTTTTGGACAGTTGGTAAAATCCGAAAGAATATCCATCAATTTGACCAAAATACCAGTAGTCCAATACTAAATACAATTCATTTAGTAGGTGGCTGGATTTGTTTGTATTCATTTGGACAACTACACAACCTACCCCAACTGTGTCAATGCAGAACAATGACATTCATATTATTTACCTGGGCCAGTTGGGTTTATACAGACTATGGCATGATGGAATTTCTTTTACATACATATATGGGTGTAGGTAACGAAAATGGATTATATCCGTTAACAAGTTTTTTTCTCTAAAATATGATCTGTACATAGAACTATTATTATCAAATAGGAATCGAAGAGATTATTCAAGTTTCTTTCTTTCACAACAAAAACTTGCATTCAAGCAGAAAGACCCACGTATTTACCTTAATTGTAAAAAAAAATGATGAGCGATCAATGCTTTTGGGTTGTCATAGTTCCGATTTATAATAAAAGCAATTTGTAAGTTTGTTTTGTTAACATTGCGATAAAATATGTACAGAAAAACATCAAATTTCCATGATACGCAAATGTCAGATTTTTTGTACAAGCTGGTGTGACAAATTTTTGACGTTCTATTGTTAATGTTTGTTTGTGGAATACTAAATTATTATTTTTTTAATAGTTGCACATCTACTAATAACACACAGAGCTTTTGTGTTCAGTTTGGAAGTCTTAAGGGCTGTAAAGGGAGTGACAATATTTGCTTAAGTTTGGCCAACTATTTAGAAACTGGTTTCATACTCCAGAGAAACGCTAATTTTACAAAAAGTTTCGTTTAACAAAAAGAGAGTACAAAAAACTGTGATTTTCTATAAAATCTATATTCACTTCTTCTATGTAGCATGTTGAATAAGTACTGGAGAAATACGCTGAAAGATAGACAAACAAGGCCAGCGTTATGCACAATTTACAAAAGTGGTTGCCTAAGGCGTCAAATGTAGAAGGTGTCGAATAATTGCATTTTCTGTAACAATTTCAGCATGGAACTTCTACTTACATTAGGTATTTAGATATCATCATAAAAAAAAAGGAATACCAAATGAAGTAACTGAATATTATATCGCAGCTTATGAAATCCGTCCAGTTAATTCATGATTATCGATTTTAGTGATATTTATAATAAATATCAAATTACTAAAGCTCAAGCAGTGCCGGATCTAGGGGGCGGACAAGTGAGACTCTTTGCTCCTTGCCCCAAATTTTATACTTTCTCACAGACGACAAAATTTTAACAGAATTTTTACGTGATCTGTTGACGCGACGTTAGAAAATAGTTTACTCACATGAAACAAATCTATCAATCGCCTTATTAACGTATTTCCAGTAGGTACAAAATATGGTTTTCGTTTATAATGAATGTCGGTTATTGCGAACGAATCTTTAAATGACAAGGTAAAAAAAATCTTGGAGACAGTTTTTTTTTCAAATTATTTTTTAAAATTTCTACTTTTATTTTGAGTTGGTAGAATAAGCTTTTTTACGTTAATTTGTGATATAATTAGACAATTGTTGATAAATTTTCTAAATTATTTCGATGTTATGTTTTTATCAGGCCAATAGGTATTGCAAATATTTTCATGCTCCGATAAATATTTTGATATTTTCACACGGATTCTTGCATAATTGCATGCAAATGCAAATAATATTAACAAGACTAACTGAAATTCTGCAGTCGTTAACACGTTCTTGCCTTTAGAGAAAATAGTTGTCCAGTCGAAAATAACAACACCTGGTTTCAGGCAATGGTGTTTTACCTTATTTGCATTATAATAGTTATTATACGACATATTATATAAGCACAATTCATTTATGATCAATATAATAATAGATGGTCATAACAAGATTTTATAATGGCCGATTGTAAGGTCAGTTTATGTCACTGGACTAGGATATGTTGTTTGATAATTATAATGGGATGAATAATTATACAATATGAGAGATATGTTATGTATAGTTCTCGGTTAAGACTCATGGGAAATTACCAACCGTACTCCAAAGCGAATAACATTGCCCACAATAATTTCGCTAGATTTCTTTCTCCCTTACTAAATCAACAGACCGGACATAAAAAATCTCGAAATTGTTTAATAATAATTGTAACAAAACCTATTAAATTTCTTTGTTGTTTTCGGCAGTACCTGAATATTGTTAATGTGCGTTAATTGGAAATTAGTTAGATGGTCCAAATCAAATCAAAGAAATGACGTACATGCAAAATAATTAAGAAATATACTCATTAGAATAGTTGTATCATTGCCAAATTGCTTATTTACAGCTTTAAGTGTATATTTTTATTTTTATTAACGAATGCTGTGAAATTTCTATTTCTTTATTTTTAGTAAGCGAGCAACGTTTTCGAGTCAGTAATATTTTATTAATTCGTCGACTCTTAAAATAAATTGAAACATACATTTCATAAAAACATATAAAAAAAAATACAATTTCATGATACTCTACATTCTCTTTTTTTTGTTTGTTTTTTATTAGAATTATAACGCAAAAATTAAAAATAAGCATCCACCTACAGAGTTGTACAATGAGTTATAAGGAAAAAAAATTGGATCATGATGTCCTCATTTTAATTATAGTCGATTTTGACTTCTATAACCTTCATTTCTCATCAGGAAACAAACATTTGTTTAATTTTCGTTAAAATACACCCACATGTATTACATTTGGCATCAGAAATGGCCACATCATTAATTTTAAATATAATTATTGCAAATTTACGAATATCCAGTAAAAACCTAGTTTCTGGTACAAAGAATAAATGTTGACTTGTTGTTGTTGTTGTTGTCGTTGTCTTTCCTCTTTGTACGTTATAATTTCTCAATCATAACGTTTATATAGTGGAAAATGAGCAATTATGAACAATTAATGTTATACAAGGGAGTCAACATTTAATTATTGTTTTATACTGTGAGACTCTTTTAGTCTGTGTGTATCGGAGTGTGAAGCACATCGTCTTGGAATCTATCATCAGAAAACTTACATACACGCTATGTCATGTCAGTTTTACAATACACAAAGTCTACTTATTTCAAGTGGCACAATAAAAATTCGATAATTACATTGCTATTATACATGCTTTTGTTCTACAACTACAATTAAACAATGCCACTGATGGTCTTGTTGGAGCTCTAATGAATACTTTGCTAACCAACTGAAAACGTTCATTTTAACGTCCAACTGTACTTTCTCACATACTCATATAAGTACCATCTAGACAGCATAAATTGACATTATTTGCAGGAATAAAATCTATTAATGAAATGAATGTATAAATAAATTAGCAAGTAATTTTAATTGAAAACGGCTGATATGGACAGTTCCGCTTAAGCTAACATGCAAAGTCTAAATTAAGTTTAGATATTTAATTATAATGGTGGTGGCGTGTACATTTATTAATTTTACACGTGGCTACGATAGTGGTGGCGGTGGTAATAACGACGATAGTTTCCGGGACATTTCTTTGTTTAAAATTAAACGATCGATGTGTCAATACCACGACGATGGGAGCCAGGTAGCACCATTGTCTTACACTTTAAAATATTAAACTTCAACTAACTAATTAATTTATATTAAAATCGATTGTTTTAATAATAAATATACGTCGATAAAACTATATTTATCAAACGTAAATTCCGAATATACGATATTATACTTATAGTAACAGATTACGTTGATATTTATCAACTTAATATATGACATTTTTATTGATTATTTATGTAAATTGAGCATTTATACCTGTAATTGTAGGTAGTGTGATTTTGTTCAATAAACAGCTGCAACGAAGGCTTTGCATAATCATGTAGTATTATTAATTATTGGTTGTTAGTTGGAAATAATCAAAATTTCAATAACAATAGAAATGATGAAGTATGCAATACACAAAAACATCGTTAATGTTTGAAATTGTTGAAAACAACTATCGAAATATTCGTGAGAAATCCACAACAACTTCAATATATACAGTCTGTCCAGTAAGTGCAGAAGATGACTTCTCACGTATTCTACCATTTTTTGTCAACTACCTACTCTACAAAATACCGTGAATTGTGATGTTATAATGTTGGTAAACACTGTTACATAAGTAAATAATACGTAGGAATGTGGGTATGAAGCTAGGCAATCTCAAATCTGTACAAGTGCCAAGCTTTGAGGTACTAAATGGTAAGCTTTTGTGTGTACATATATAATTACTTATACAGTAAAACTGGCACAGTCTTCGTTGAATTGTTTTTTATTTATAAAAATATGTAATGAAATTATTTCATTGTGGCTGAGATAACTAACAGAAGTTACAGGCTGGTTAACTTGAAGTTGCAGTGCACCTGTATTAAAGGAGAGTAATTCAAAGTAACACAGAATATTGAATCCACATAGGTGATACCTAGTATATATCACGGCAACCGAATGGTGTAATGATCAATTCAGTACGTTTTACTTCTACTACGTCCCCTCAACCTGCAGTTGCATCAGCATCGTTGCTTGAATGATGTTTAAGTAACTGAATCGACTATATTTACTTATTAATGCAATGACAATTTCGAGGACTTTCTTATCTCTTATTATCTATTGCATTTTGAGCAAAAAATTCTGATCCCGTCACTTCTTTCGATTCTAAAATGCATCTGAATTATTACAACCAAACTGTAAATTTTTTCTTTACATCTACTTTGCATCACTTTCAAAATATTCTTATTTTTAGTATAATGATATCCTTAATAAAATCTTTCCATCTAAATTATGAATCAACTAATTTAAAAGACGACGATTCAGTTTCTGAATCTTTGCAACGTTCGCGATTTTATCTGTTTTCTATTCAAGGTAGAGAGGATTTAAAAAAAAAATAAATTTCGGTCAGCTAATTAACCAAATTTTAGTGAATAATTTTTTTTGGTTTCTTAACAACATGACGTTTGCAAATCGTTACTTCATTATTTTTCCTAAGAAATGCTTAATATTGGAATATCTGAAAAAAGGTGCAGTTCTAATAATGTTGCGTTTTAAAGTGAAGGCTCATCAACAAGGTACAGTAATGTACAAAAGTTGATAATTGTACTTACTTAAAAAGCTACACTTCAAACAATTCAAAGATAAATATCTCAATCTCTACGTTAAATAAATAGAAAGACTGGTTCAATATTCCTATCTAGTAACTGCCTTTTGGTACAGTCCACCCTCAATATCAGTGTGGTAATTTCTCTAGCAAATGTTTGCTATCGTCACCAAACCTGGGAAAGTCAAGGCAAAGAGAGAACAAAACCAACAACAACAACAAAACAACAGCAATTATGTACAGTATATTCCGTATGGCAGATTACTCTCTATTTCGCTTATTATTTTGGGTTAGACTAAACAAAAGATCTGACCAGACGTGCAGCAAACACTAACGGCCCACGTAGGGGTAATTAGCGTTGCGTGACCACCAACTGATTAAAACATAAATTACTACCAAGAGGAAATTATTTTTGACGTGTTCGCCTTAGGGTTGATAGACGAAAATAAAACCCTAGCGGCTTTACGTCGTCTATATACTATCATATCAGTCTTTCCCTTTAATTATACGTGTATTAGATTTAATAAATTCTTGTAGTGTGTGTGTGTGTAGAGAAATTTTTGGCAAAAGCTTTATAAATAGAAGAAAATTACAGGTATGTGTCAAGGGGAATACTGTGTAAAAATCAAAACACGACACAACTACATTAAATTATTTGTAATTATTTTTCGGTTGTTTTGCTATATTATTATTATTATTATAATGCACTACTTATCACTAATTCTGTAGCGTGAATCAACATGATGGCAATTTGCCCAAAATTCAAAACGCGATGTTTTATTATTCACACAAAATGTACGAAACAACGTCACGTCCTGCAATTAACTCGATTGTTCATTAGATGAATGCATTGATAATTAATGCAACGGACATGGGTGATTTATTGATGCAGACAAAACACTACCATTATTCACCAAACACCCTCCTATTTAACTTTTTTTCTTTATAATAATATGTTGTTACAATAATTGTATTTCACTTGATTAGTTAATTGAATCTTATGATATTTCTTACAGAATTTTTTTATTGAAAAGACGTTAGGACACAGACGTCGCGGCGCTTCCCTAGAGAGAGGATGTGACGTCACGGTCGGACACAATTACGTCACACACAAATACACATAGATATCTATTAGGCGGGTAAATATGTGACCGCTGTAGATCGTGAAAACTTGTGATTGAGTTAAAGGTTCTTTGCTTCTCTCTTCGTTTTTTTTTTCGAAAGGCGAGATGGTGGTGATCAGCCATTGATTAAAGTCACATCAATTCCCACAACGCTATTTTCATCAACCCAAACAAATTATACCACCACTAAAATCATTTTATTTCAAATTGGAAGAAGCGCACCAACAGCAACAACTTACAAAATTCTGTTTATGTTGTATGTTGCTTTTTTATTTCTTTAATTTTCTCATTATAATTCGATTGGGATTTTTCGAATTACCACAATAACATACAGTAATGCAATAATTTTCCATGCAATATCACAGTGATTGTGTGTTAATCCTATCTATCTTTCTCTTATTTATTATTTATCTTGAATACTAAAAGAATATTCTCCTTAATGAGCTAATTAAATCCATCAATTTTGCAAACAATATAAGTAATTTGGCACTGTCTACAATGATGGTGACTGTAGTTAATTCTTTCACAGTGGGTAGCACTTGTTTGAGCAAATAAACCTAATTACATTTATTAGACGGACTTGACTGCGCCAGCCAAATTAGTTTAATTAAGTTGATGTTTACTTTGTAATCAACTTTCAAATGATCTGCAGCCAGCCTGCATCTTTCCTAAAATTCTACAAGGGTGGTTCGCGGACAACAATATTTTAAAATAACATAAAAATGAGATCAATCCTTCTAGAAACAAAAAAATAAATAAAACAAACAGAAATGCAGTAAGTATTGTTTGTGCTTATTGAAGTATGAATGATACATCTTCAATTAAATAGCAATCAACATAGAGCTAGATAACGAAATAGAAAGAATTACGAGAATATCGAATTAGAAGTGAGATGAGATAGCTGATGAGTGTTTAACAATAAATGAAAAGAATTACACATAATTAACAAGTGTCGTTACGATGTTTGTTAACAAATAAACCTGATATGTTTAGAATTAAATATGGATGGTGTTGGATGCAACTCGTATAACACACAAATATTACTAATAGTTCTAATTTAATTAAATGTTGTAAGACGAAATTAACACTTATTAATTTGTTTGTAGTCGTTGGATTAATCGACGACCCCTGTTGCAAGACCACAAACTAAATTAAAAGTAAATAAAGGCATGTCTAGAACACTACCATCATTGTCCCTTATAGAATAAGAAATATGTTTTCCTTTTAAATAATACACTGCTGACCTTTTCCTGTGATTATATGTGAAACAATTTGTACAACAATTAGCACATCAAATTAAATTATGTATAGAGTTAATTCATTTAAGTTAAGAAGGCAGTTAAGTTTGTTCACTTGGAACTATCCAAGACATCATCTTAATTACAATCTACGATACTTTAGCGTGACATCAAGATATATATATATATATATATATATATATATATATATATATATATATAGGTATGTATGGAATTAATGTAAAAATAATTATACCTAAAATGAGTTAATTACAACTCATTATTATGTGTAACGAGACAAGAGACAACCGTGTAAATAATTTTATAATATTTTTATTAAAAAATCCATTGTGTCGTTTATGCCGTACGCTTTTATAAAAGTCGCTTTCGCCTGTCTTTAGGCACAAAAGGTGCTATAATTCTTTTGGTTTTAATTGTAATCGAGCATTTGTGGTGTGGGTGATACGAGTGAATGTACGGAAGCCAACACACAAATACATACACACATTTAGATATATATATGTATACAAACTTCCACATAGAAACATAATTTACAATGTGGTGCGACACATAATGAATTAATTCCCATTGTCGAGCTCCCGAAGGCATTGTGACGTAACAGGAGGACGAAGGCGAAGCGGCTAGCGGAGGTAATCAAGAAGTTCATTAGTCACCAAGGAAGACCGATCACTTACACTCTGTGGATGTTTCGCTAATTAAACACTGTCGCTTCTGTCGCTTTTTACAGACGAAATCTTCACGAAACAAATTCGATTTAGTAACAAATACTATTCTATATAGATACAATTCAAAATTAACAACATTTCCAGTTTCATTTAATTATAATTTTTGACGATTTCAATCGAAGTTCTTTGGAATTTCGAGTCTAAAATAATAATTTGTACTAAACAATTGTGTTCGTTAATCCAAGTAATGTGTATTTAGGGTAGCTAAGGGTTAATATCTTCAAACTATTTAATATGCACATGATCGTCCCCTTTTACATTACGTTGAGAGTATTAATTAACATATGTCCGTGGGTCAGCTGCGATTTAACAGGAAACCACTGTACAGTAGCTTTGATTGATGTGCCTTAAAACTAGAGAACTTTAGGGTCTTGTTTAGTTTACATTGGACAACAAACATACACTTTGATTGTGTTAGTGTTTTGTATGCAGTAGAAAGGATCAAGTGAGTTGGTTGTTCTTTGAAAACAAAAGCCGGGAGCAAGTTTTTGCAACACGATTTCGTTCAAACGGGTGACATGGGAACGCGTTACTTTCGATATTCCGAAACGGCTTTTTTTTTGTTTTATTCAAATTGGTAGACAATAGAAGGGACATTCTAACGGTCAATGAACAGAAAGCTTTTCTGATGAAGATTTAGCACCACTGGTCGATTGGGACGGTTTTCTGTCATTCAACAATGTTTGAAGAGGACTGTCTTCAAGACCTGCATCTGTTTATTGAAAGATCTTTAAGATATTTTTCAAAGCATTCTTTTCATTATTTGTTTCCATGAAATATTCTATAGTTTATTTATATCAAAATTATAAATGGATGTTATTCGGTCATTAACCTCCAATGTATTAATTGTATTAAATTAGCAAGCCACGTTCCAATATAACGATATGTATCAACATATCTGATTTGATCAATGGCCTTTTGGCGGAAGTGATCTGTTTTAATAAACAAGAATTCTAATCGTGAGCCAACAAATTCGTAGAGGCCACATCTTTCTTGCAAGTTTTGATGAATTAAAGCCAAATATATTCCATTGACACTGATCCATACCGAATAATGAATGCGTCAACACCACCACCACCACCACCACCACCACCACCACCACTACTTGAAAACGATCAAAATTCATCTGTAGTATGTGGCGCTCTGTTGAAATTTTCCAATTATTTATTTAGTTATTTATAGCAGTTCTAAAGGCCTGTAGTTATACAAATACAACAACAGACAAAAATTAGCACAACCTTACATCTTGACGATAATTACATTTCAACATAGAAAACGAATTTATTTTGTTTTTCTTTAAGTAGAAACTGTTGTTGTGAATGTGCACGAATTTCATATGTTGATGAATTTAATTTAAACTGTTAATTAAACCATATGGCGCACCATATATATATCGAAATCCGATATAATTAAAGAATATTTGAGAGAAAAAAATCGTATTTAGTTGCGATAAAATTAAAATAATCTCAGCATAGTTACAGCTACTAAGTGTAGGGGCGGTCTAAAAATAACACAATGTTAATATTCAGACAGTCAGATTCACAATTGTATGGATTGGAAGGTGTAGGCTATAATAATAATTTCAACGTTCTTAAAATATATTTTCGTTCAATTTACATTTTTTTTTCTTTGCCAACTATATATTGAAAATGATTATGAAGCGATTCAAGCGCCAGGTTCGTTACCATTTTTGGACGTCGTCCGTTAATCTAATAGAATTTGATATTTCAAGTGTGAACCTGACCTAACCTAACCTATTGTGGAACCAATATAACACGCACATTGTAGTTCAAGAAACTTTTGACGGTAAATAACAGTTTCGCAGGGTGGTAAAACAGGAAAAAAAAGAGATTGAATAGTGGTGTATAGTCTGAAAATGTCAGCACTCACCTGAATTATGTCAGTATTATGTGAAAATTCGTCCATCGCGCATACGACACGAATCAACAGGTAACGCACAAAAACAAACAAAACAATTTTCCGACATGACAGTAGAGCTTCCCCGAACAACACAACACATATACCATATACAATTTTGTGTGAAACTGAGTAAAAGATTTTCTATATGGTTGAAGTAAACGCGTACAACTCACTACACTGTCAAGCAATTTCAACTACGTATAATTGAAATTAAAACCACATTATTTATAAAAAGAAATAACATGTTTTTTCTTTATAAATCCATATAAAATTCATTAAAATTCACAAGACAATGGAATTTTGTATATTACTGTTGGATTATTTATAAACGTGATGGGATGTTCTTGTTTTCTTTACTGATACTAAATGAAACGTTCCAAAATAATGCGAAATTACATTCAATATTTCAGTAACTGTTGCGAGTTAATCTTAGGTCTAAATTTACGTCTTCCCACCCTCACTTATTTCAGTCTGGTTCGAGTTTTCAGTTGGCGCTTTCACTTACGCTAACAGTAACACGACAGTTCCAAGTTCGTTCCGCTGCAGGATTTTTTAACTGTTGAATAATATTTTTTTATAAAAAGATAATACAACTGTTGATATTTGAACATTTCAGAGAAACCGTTGAAAAATATTAGAATTTTTCAACAGTAGGTCAAAGATAGACAAGGATTCTATACATAATGGAGAATTCTGTTTTAATCGTTACAGATTGTGGATTTCCGTGGAATTTAACACTTTTAGACGTGCTTTTCGTGCAATGCAGTCTGTTATTAACGGATATATTATTAGATAGGTGAAACTTGAATCATTTAAGGTTTGCCTACAAATTTCTGATGACTAATTGAAATTGTTGCAGTAAACAAATAATTTTCTAAGTGCACGAAATTGTTCGGATATCGCCCTATACAGAACCTGTAGATAGCCAATAAATTTGAACCTCGCCACTGCAATAAAATACGCTACATAAAAGTAATGTTATTTTGAGCCTTTTTTATTTGTTTTTTAATCCATGCTCGTTAAATTTGTTTTTCATGATTACTCAGATCGGTGATTAAAATGTTAATATGTTGTATCGAAAATTTTAATCTTCGTATATTACCAACAACTTTTATAAATACAACACCAATACAAATTATCTAGTATCTAACAGAAAAACTTTTGAGAAAGAGGCGGTCAGTGGCGTAACTATCATGAAGTACGGAGGCAGCTATCTCGAGATCCAACCTAATAGGGGACCTAGCCAGCTTAAAACCATAATTGGAAAATTTACGATAAATTGAATGTTGTCTACTCAAGATACTTCAAGGTGACACAACTTCAGTTCTAATTCTTCCTACCAGTTTACGCACCTTAATTTCACCAATTGCCTCTTTATAAGGCCCACATTTAAGTAGAACGATAACTAAAGGTGGTGCTACCTTAAATAAGGACCTAAATAAGGACTAAGTTGATCACAATAATCATTATTTGCACAAGTTATAAAAAAATTACTTCGCTGTTTTTTGTGTTTAACTTTATGTTTACGTCGCCTAAGAAAAAAAATGGTGGTTGCTGCTCATCTTTCTTTAGTGGAACACAAGAGAATGCAATGTCATTCATTTACTTCAGTCTGCGCATGATAATCCCATTCGTTTGCGTTTGGTCCCATTCCTATCCAATTTTTTGCAATCGTTGGCTCGTTTGCCTTCGTACTTATTCCTTCGTGATGGGGCCTTAGAATTTATTGAAAGTATATTTTTGCACAAATGTGATAAAACGTTACCAATAGCAAGAGAATTGCTGTTGAACAACAATAGATCGATTTTCGACTAGCATTTTATAAAGTCACTATTAAATGATTCAAATACGACTGGCTGTCAATAATTTGAAATTTGTCGAATAGGTCAACACTAAAGAAAACTATAATAGTTCTTAGAAAAACTTCTAATGCTATAGTTGAATTATGAAATACATTCAATATGATCAATAGTTGAAAATAATGTTAATAATAATAATAATAATAATAATCGTTTCTATAAGTATTGCTTTTATTCTTACGTTAGAGGACCATTAACAAAGCATCAACTGATGGACAATAAGATAAGCGAATTGGATACAATGAATCCGTCCCCGGGTCTCCTTGTTCTAGACGTCATTGTCATTAAACAATATCATAGTTGATACAATATGTGCCGTTGGAGCAGCCATTATGTCACGTAAGTCGATTGGCCATTGTCCGGTTGCCTTTGTTCTTTATTATTAAGGAAGAAGTCTTCCACTCATCACCACTTATGAGAATAATGGATGCAATGTCGCGAACGATACTTGATTCTTCTAATCACTGTTATATCATAGTATTATTTCATAAATGATTAAAATGATGATAAATCGAAATTGTTCGCTTTAAATTAAATATTTAACGTCAATTTATAGATATAATCAGATTTGTTATTATTTTCTAATATTTTTTATTCAAGTACATTAAATTCACGCAATCTATTATAAAAAAGTAGAATCGAGTGTGCCTTAGAGATGGTTGAGTTAATGTAATAAAGAATAGAAAATTGCTTATATTATTATCTTATTAAATTCACATCCAGAAAATTATAGAAAATATTTAATAAATCGAGACAATGTTGAACGGAAAACCAATTGTGATAAAAGTTTAGTCTTCAATTAAGAAATGTAGTCCCTTAACGATCTCCCTAAACTAGTAAACAGAATAAAACAGTTAATTCGAATGATATGCAAATTGAGACACGAAATACAACATAAAACTAAATAACATCAATTTTTAATGACTACAAAAACAGATTGCTGATTAGAATTAAGTGATAATTTATATATGTATAAAATTTTCATTGTCATTATCTATAAGAGACATGGTTTATTATTTGTTTGGATGCATCTGGGAACCGCTACTATATACCATGCATGCAATTCTTAACTAATTTGATTGAATAATACGATGCATCCCAGGAAATGAGCAATTTTTTATAAAAAATAATTGCGCAATACCATGCACTCATTAATTTTATTTAATATACATTATCGTGGACTAATTGTGAACGTTTTTACTTTATATCGATGGTAATATGGTGAATAGTTGCATCTTTATTTTGTACTAACACCAACTTAAGCTGCATCTAACACCAATAATGCAATGAGCCGTCAAACTGATCCAATGGCTTGTCAGTTGTCGTTTTCGGCGATTTAGCTGGACCTTTTCTTCAATTCTGTATATTAACTTGTCGATCGCTTGAAAGAGAAATCAATTAAAGTACAAATCTTTTGAACAATTTAGCTTGAAGGGAAAATATTTAATTATATATAGCTGACTTCGTTTAAACTAGAATTGATCCCATCTGGTTCTGATAGGTTTCTTTTGTGATTTTTGTTTATTAAAATAATCAATTCATGCAATTGCATCAATTTTCGTTTACTACACAGACTTCAATTATGTGATTTTATGATAATTGTTAGAATACCGATCATTTTGTTTGTTTGTCGATGGTTAAGAAACAGAACGGGCTTCCACAGTGGGTGGCGGTCTATCAAAATCCGTAATTTATAAGACAATCTAATCACCGAAATATTATAATAATATAAGCCAAGTGTCCAACATCAGTAAACAAATATGTGTATGTTTATTAAAACAGAATGAAAACGGTTGCTGGCTGGTTAGTGTAGGTGGTGCAATAATGAACTGATCGCTTCCAGTTTGAGGATATAAATATATATATATTTTTTAAAACTCACTAAAGACCACACCATGCGTTTTTGTTGCTTAATTTAAATATCTATAAAATAATTTGAATGAAACAAATTTTAACCTCTCACAATTTCAAGTTCAAATTAATCTCAAGTAATCACAAATAATTAACAATTATTATTACATCAATTTATTATTAGATTTAATCAACAGGAATGTTAATTTAATTAAATGTACGTTTATGTAACTGCGACTGATTTTGGATATTGGAAAAAAACTAGTTGTGTTTTCTTAATTAATTTTTAATTGAAATCAAGCAATGATTGATGGATTTAACTTGGATAAAATGAATGTTGTGAGTAAACAAAAACACCTTCCTACGTTATATTTTTATAACAAATTGGGGCCGCGCTAATTCCCCCAAGGCCATATAAATATATCACGAAAATTAAGATTCAGTCTAAATAATGAGAGAATGAGAGAGAAGATACGGAAAATTCAAATGGATATTGACGTCAATCAAAATAAACATTGTCTGATGATTCCTCGACATATTAATTAGTCGAAAACCTTGTAATTAAATAAGAATAAACGATCCTGCACCACCACCACCACCACCAACAACAACAACACAAGATTTTTGTTGTTGTTTATGATTCTTTTATATGGCAGATGATTAAAATTTCCGCTTTGTCTCTTAAATAATAAAAATCAAAAACTCACATTTACCAATTAATTGTAAGAGTGTCGTGATTATTTGTCACTTAAGATGATGAGCCAAATGACCTGTTAAGTATTGTACATTATAAATACTAATGAATACGGACAATAAATGATTTGGCTGTTGTATGCCCTTATCAAAACCAATTATACAATGTATTTCGTTAAGTGACACTGTATATTATTATTAAAATTACAGTAGTCCAATGACGGATTACATTTGAATTCTTAATTGATAAATTGGGTGACATTATAAACGTGTAACATTCCTTCCTCTTGAACAAAAAAATAAATAAATAAACGATACTGGTATTTATACTATCTGCATCGCAATGTTTGATTAAGCCTGATTTACATATATACTGGACAATGTTGAATAATTAATTATATCGATGTTTGTCATAGTGAAACGGATAAGCCAAATGCAAGATCTGTGGACACCAAATAGCCCACGCATTTTCAATGATTATATTAAATAATATGGACACATAGTTGTGCTACTAATAGATTTTCCAAACGATAAATTATAGTAACACAGACTACTATCTCTATAAAAATTACGCTTCATAAATTCAATTAAATTTCACGTCTTTATAAATAGAAATATCTGATAAAGCAATCTTTACGTGAGTCTAATTGGAAATTTTGACTCGTCCATAGATATATTTATGTAATAACTATCTATTAGCATAACGAATCAATATATAGATGGACAGTGGCGTAGTAAGAAATCACAAAGTCTCTAGGTACGTTGATTCATCGATGTCAATTTAAAATATTCGATAATGGAGTGTGAAATTGTAGCACTATCAACAACCTTTTTGTACCAAAAGTAATTACTTGTTAAATACTGTTTGTAGCTACAACAACAACAACAAGTTGAGATGGTGGGATGTTCGAGAGCAGGTGCCCGCCTGCAAAAATCGACTCTGGTAAAATCGAAAAAGCAGCTTCCTTGAAACTGTTGGCCCCTGCCGAATGTTTGTACACGAGGTATCTCTTCTTCTTTTATTTTAAGTAGACGTTTCGAGGCTAAGGGCCAATGCTTACACAAACAACAATATGTTCAATATTTCAAGCCTTCAGCAGCCGTGATACTGCTGGTGACCGACATTGGGAGTCAAGACTACAATCTGAGTCAGGGCTACCAACAAATATACGGTACATTTGTAAAAATGTGGGTTAGTCAGTCAGTTAGTCATCATTGAACAATTAACGATGATTAATTAACAAACTCTTTAAAATAAAGGAGGTGGCACCCCATGAAGAAGAACATTGTCTTCCATTTAATTTTTTTGCAGAATTTTTTTATGATTTCAAGAGTTTCACTGTGGGTTTTCTTAAAATTAGATGGTGTGTTTTATTATTAGTATTTGTTAAAATCTAATTATGATGATCCAAAGTCACACGATTACAGTCTCCAAGTAGAAAAAGTGGCATCTTATAATGAGGAAGAGTTTATTTTTCAATTATAAAGGATTAGACGATGTTGACGATAAAGTGTTTTTGATGGAAACAATATAAACCTTGATTTATAATTCAAATAAACATAAAGGTGATTGGATTGTCAATTTGTAAGTAAAAAAAAAGAACTTCTCGTTGATACTTTTGAGAAATATTAATTTTCAATGGTATTGTTTACTGATAATCACAATATTTTTCCATTAACCAGTAGAGAAACTATCTACCTGATTACAGGTTTATATAACCTTGGTTGTTAATTTAATTTCACATTCACAAGAAATTTGTTTTGTGAGAAAGCCAATTAATACATTATAATTAACTATTCACCACTAATTAGTAGAGTTGAAATAGTTGTTTGTTATCGAAATTCATATAATTATCGTTTAGGAATTTGCACGTTTTTGTTTGTTTTTTTCTCTCTAAATAATCATGTTATTGTTGCGTATAATTAGTGTTAAGAAAATCAATTAATTGCCAAACTAATTATTGATAATTTCTGGTCGCATGAGATTTGTATCATTTTGATTGAAATTGTGGTCTTCTAATCCAAATGTGCACACGATCGAGTGATGTTTTCTATAGTGTTAAATGAAGCATGTCACCATAAGAGCTGTGGAATAATCATTACAAAAAAACGGTAACTAAATGTTGAAATTAGCTTGTATATAGCTGCATAATTTCCATGTTTGGTATAGGTATCTATGTTTGGCATCTATATTCCTTTCTTCTTGTTCTTCTTGTTCTTCGTTAATATACATAGGTTGAAATATTATAAACAGTACACGGATTTGTAAAGTTTTATATTATTATTATAAACATTACATTAATAAATGTATACATAATCCCGTGAGAAACTGCAACGTGACTGAAACAATAACACGTATTTTAATAAGTATTTGTCATCTTTGTTCGACATTGTAGCAATTCTTTTGATCATCTCTTTTATCAATGTTGAATATCTCTCTATGATTAGCCTACCATAACTCACCATAATTGTTCGACCGCAATTCTGGTTCGACAAATTGAACATTGGAATCTAATTTTTAATAAGTAAATATTGAAGAAAAATTAACGTACTTTTTCACCACAAAGCCTAATAGATATTATTGTCGATTAATGGTTGGATTGATTCTATGTGGGTATATACGCATAAACAAAAAAAACACAACTTTGATAAATTGGAATTGCTTTAGATATGAATCAATAATAATAATAATAATAAATAAAATCGTGTGATTTGTTTGTATTTAGTAGTTATACCAACATATCTACAGATAATATAACAAGTGGATACTTAAGAAATTGACAGGAAATGTATTTTTAATAACATGAAAATAGAAAATTAAAATTCTCCCAATGTTCGAATATAGAAAAACACATGTAAGAATACGCAATTATATTTTAATTTATTATTCACAACACAATCACTCAAATTGGTAGGACAATATTGTTATTATGAAGGATTCAACATGTCCTACACGTGGTCCACTTTAAATGCTGCAAGAATATTAATTAAAAAATTCATTTTTCTCCACAGAGTCCACCCAAGTTTCAGAATATTAATGTGCTATAATAGATTTATTTATTTATTTGGTGTCCATCATAACCATATTTAACCAGATGTATTATTTCATTGAACGATAACAAAAAAAAACAACTTCTCTCTGATTAAGCGTTAATTATACTAATTAGTTTAATTAGTGGAATAGTGTCATATATCAATTAACATCTATATGTTTCGTTATTACGCCAACTTTTCTTTCTCGTTAATTTTATGCAAACAAATTTTTGAGTATTTAGAACACTCGAAAAAAATCCATAAGATATTTGTATTTCATTATAACATTAATTATCGAAGAAATTAAAACCATCAGTGTGTCTGTTTGTGTGTGAATATATATGTAAGAAATTAACTTTTATAGTTCCTCTCGGTAATTTTCCAATGTTGACCTATTTAGAAATTGATTATTTTTCATGCCTTGTTTCCATCAAATTGATAAAAGAAAATGTGTGTGTGTATATGTTTTTTTTGTGTACAATTTTTGGGTTGAGTAATTTGTTTCCCGTCAACAGTTATTTGATTCTATGATAGCAGTTAATAGATGTCATTACAGCAATTATCTCTCTCTCCGGGTAATTATTCCTGTATTGTAGAGTACAGGAAATGATTTTTTTTTAATGAACTCGCCCACATATTTAATCAAAGTTAAATATCTAACAATAGTCTATTAGATATCAGTTACTATTTCAAGCTTTCACATTGTTGATGATGCTCTCAATAACGCTTTTATTTCATCGTACAGATTCAATCCACTCCCATATTTTTCGTTGCCTTCTATCTATTTTAATTCTAAACAATTCAATTGATTATGTGAAATTGATTTATTTTCTAAAATCGATCCGGTAATAAATTATAACTAAAGCAATAGTGGTAGCCGTGAAACTGAAACGGAAATTTAATTTACACTCAACACGTTCCATTTTACATATGAACGTAGATATGCAATAATTGGCAATTCATATTCGTGCACATCTATCTATCTTTTGGAACAAAGTTCGAGTCTCGACTAAATACAAACTAAGTGTGCTTCTTACATTATAACTTTATGCATGGTTTTAATGTAACGAGTCATAAAAACAGATGATTAGATAGTGGGCCAACTTTTACAATAATTGAGCTTATCGGTGGCAGAATTCCTCTATTTACCAACTACCAGGACTGATTTCCCCTTACATTTTGAGTTTGAGTCAATATCAGCAGATTTTATGTCACACTCAGTCTAGTTGGATTTGGCTGACTTGTCTTTGATTGATCAATAGCCAAAATTCGCAGGTGTATCAAGTGCCCACAACTGAGTTATCGCAGGTAGTTGTTTGTTTGTCAACAGAGAGAAACAGACAGTATCTATTAACTATGACAATTTAGAAACATTTCAAATTGATTTTATTTTTATTTTTTATGACTATCCTATAAATAAGTCTAGTTGGTTTATAAAATATGTAATTTTGGCCGCTTGTGTTCGTTTTTTAATTAAAATTTTAATTTTAATCCACCTTGAATAATGCGAATAGTTGTGGTTTTTGTGGTGAGACTTGGGTAAATGAAAAAAAAACAGAATAGGTAGGCGGACGTATGTATATATAAATGTATGTATGTAAAGACAAAAACGTGATTATAAAAGTAAACCTCACGTAAGAAACGGTTACGACAATTCTCATGATAGTATCAAGTCACAGAGAGTGACGATTCGGACAACGACCCTATCAAACTTACTTAGATACGCTACAAAAATTATTTAAAAAATGTTGATTGCTGGAAAAACTCTTTGTTAGCATATTACATTTTGTTAAGTATTGTTTTATATTATATATATATATATATATATATGACAGATATTTTTTCAACTAGCTATTGTAAATCAGTTTTTGAACAGAAATGCATTTTTGCTATATCAACATTTTGTCTTGTTTGGTGGTTGTTAATGATTGTTAGACGTTGATTTAAAGCAATGAGTACGTCAAAAGTTTCAATATTCATTCACAACATAAATAATAAATAACAATGTTTAAATAAGCTTAGTAAAGGGTATATACGGCATCTTTCAATATTATAGCATCGTACTTCCAACAACGCCTGTTCTTTTTCGTGTTGAGATCTGGCGATCATTAGTCAATATGTCCATTTGGTTGGCTACAATTATGATTTAGTTATGCAAACAAGCGGGGGTCAACAGAGTAATCGAAGAATCGGAGATTGAGAGAATGGGAATGAGAGAGAGAAATAGTACGATCGATAGTGATTGATAGACAAGTATCGTTAAAAGTTCAACATCGCACCATCAGATCTTGATTTACATCTAATCCCACTATTAAAACTTCTATTTGAACAATAACGATTTCCATCATTACAGATTTTAATTAAAACTAAAGCAAGACGATTGTGGAAACATTAACGTATAGACAGAGGAATCGTATCGTGTTAATCCTCGAATATTCAAACATTAATTATAAATTTTAAATGAAAAGCCAATTTAAACTAGCGAATAGCGTCACTCCCTGTCCGGTATATATGTAAATTGTACAACATTGAAAATGTACAGTCCATTTAACAATTACAACTCAATTATGTAAAATACGACTATCAGTTTGTTCGGAAATTAACACGGACAAGTTAAAACAACGGGTCGTATAGGGGCCGGATGTGCCACCGCGGGTGCACCATTTCAACCAATTCTCACTCTATACTATTTCTACTAATTTGACTTTGTGATATATTTGTTAATTATGGGATACGATTTGCGGAAATTAAATTGCCAGACATAGAACAACGATTAATGATTTATTACATCTATATTATAAAATACACATACACATACACATATTGTATTTCTTCGTATTTCTCAAATGTTAAATTGAATATTCATAAAACAAATAATTACAAAATCATGTTGGTAAATGAATTGATGTTACACCTGTATAATAAACATCTTTCAATATATGAATAGTGAAGAATGAATGGTGTGTGTGTGTGTGTGTGTTACTTGAGGCCCGTGCTGGATACTGAGATAACAGAGCAAATCGAGAATTGAAGCGCACCTCAGATGACTGACAGGTTTGTCTGTATCGGGACAGGGGGCAAGCCTAACCAGCTTGGACACCTGGGGCCGCCTCGATAACATCTATCGGTTATAATTAATTGTGTTTTTATATTTTGTTTAATCATTCTATTAGAAACGATCTTAGCCCGTGATACAAGAGAGGATGAATGTGAAAAAGGACAAGCATCAAAAAATAAAAAATAAAATCAACTACAATGGTTGGTATAGTGTACATTTTTTGAATACCAATCCAAAGTGTTTCTGATTGGTCTTTTATAAAAAGGATCTTGAACGGTGTTTAGAATGATGCAGATCATTAAACGAACCCAACGATCGATGTTTGTTATAACATCTACGATATGTCAGCCGAAAACGTGATTTATATCGAAACAGATCCATACACGATCTGTACCATTCATACTACTTCCTTATGAATATTCGATTTGATTTTTTAATTAAATACAATCGTGAACAAAAGCCATTGTGAAATTTCTTTAATTTTTCTTAGAAAACTGTACGAGGTCGACTAAATTTAATTAAAATTTCATATACAAAAAAAAGAACTGTTCGCATTCTTTAATGAGTCGATATTTTGTATGTCGTGCGACCTGTGGTGTCGATCCTAAACAAAACGATTGAATAAAAATTCTCAATGTAAATGATTTTTCCAATACAATAAATCTTTTGTCATTGATGCTAAAGACATAGCCAGACCGGGGAACAATAATTAATTGTTAAGAGTTAATGATGAATGATGACTGTCGATTTATAAAACATTAAGAGAATCTTTCTTGAGGTCACGAATTTGTTAATTACCATTGATTATAATCAGTGTGCATTAGCAAGTCTATATTGTTTGAAAAATAGGGCGAACGAAGGAGAGAATCGTGTTCATTCTTTAAACATAGATTTCTTTTTTCTTGTTTCAACTATTAAGAAAGAGGCCAAGAAAATGATGATTATGATGATGAAGAAGAAGAAGAGAAAAATAATGAACCATTATAAAAATGTGACTCCGGATGCAACCATGTTAGAGTAATTTGTGGCGAGGCTTTAAGTATTAAAAGTCTTATTAAAGCATGATTATAAAACATTGTAATAAAATTTCACACATTAAAATAAAATTCGAATAAATTACAAATAAACTAGTCGTCATTAAAAGGATGTTTACGACACTTTGCGTCAACTCGACTCATATTTTTTTATAATAAATTACTAAAAATGAAAATAATATTCATAAAAACTATAATATGACTACTGAACTGAGAGCTTTTCCTAACCGATTATAACAAACAACATGCCAGTGGAACAGTTTACTAAATTATATTTTATTTTATTGATTATATCCCACACTGATTAGGATGAATTTATTCATTCATTTGTGTGTAGAAACAAAAAATCGTGATGTGTCTGTGTGTGTGTGTGATGATCATGATCAGACAGACACCATTTACAAGAACAAATTTCAAGTTTATACTTTGGCAAGATCTGAGAATAGCTAAGGGAGTGTGGTAGAGAATGCGACCCATTAAGGTTCTAATTGCAGCTTTGTCACAGTCGCGGATATCGGAAATGAGATAATCAAACTGTAGTACGCGACTTGGCTGAAGACGATTGTGGATCCCACCCTAGTCGATTTTTCAAGATACAAAGAAGACACTCTCACTGGTTGCGAATTAATTGAATCGTGATAGTTATCGGTTGATTTTGTAAATGAAATTGTTACAAATTTGAAATGGTAATTTTTCTATATGTATTCAATTTAAAGAAATTTAATTGAATTGCTGAATTGTCTTCATCAAGATGGCAACTATCTATCAGTTGCGTGTTGGCAGGAATTAATAGATGGCCATCAATTAGAGCACTATCTTGCTGACCACCTATCGTTCCACCATTTCAAAATCAATACGAAATTAATAAACTGACGGTAGATTTAATAGTCACCTGTGACACTTTCTTTAAAAAATCAAACGATCCAAAGATGCTTATTACAAATCTCTTTAAGAAAGATGATAAATGATCGAGGACCAGCCGTGATCTATTGATTAGCTCGTTAAGGTACGTCCCAAGCGTCCAGAACGATCTTTTGTTGAGGTCATGCAGTATTTTATAATAATATCTATACGTTATATTATTGTACAACTGCACGAGATATATGTATATATAATGAATTCAATGTATTTATGTATTTTGTATAAGATACCCCGTCGGGCCATTGTTAGTAATGTAAGATTGTGGACTACAATGGCACAAGTGAATAGTGTCCACTAAATGTGGGAGGTATTTTATAGGCGTGGCCCACTAACGATGTCATTTTTATTTGTTAGATATACCAAATTAGTTTAACGGAAAAAAAACTACTTTTATCTACAACATTTGACTGAACATAAGCCACATTTTTGCATAGACTTTAATTAATATCCACTACAGTCCCCAAATAGTTAGAACTCTAATCTACACAACTACACAAAAATAGACTTCAATTTTATTTTATTCCTTTATTTAAGTATCGTTAACACCATTATGTTCTTTTGGTAGCTCCTTTTAAAACAGAAAAATCTATCATAAACCACATCATTTCAAAATAGGACCACTTAGAAGCTTGTAAGTAGATTTATGAAAATCGCCAATATGACCTATTTGTAATAGAGCGTATAATAAAGTCACCTTTCTGCATTTTACTCGAAATCAAATGAGATAAGGTGCAGTGTGTACATATGAGCCTCTTTACATTACGGACACTAAATAGCAACAACTATTAAATATGTAGCCAAAAAATGATTTTTGTTTTGTGTTTTTGTTGCCAGAGACTATTGTGGAACTGAAGGAAAGTGTTTCTAAAACGTTCTGCGTCAACAAATTATTTGTTTTGGTAAGAGACGTTTATTGTTGTTAAGTTGGCCAAATAATAGCAGACAGTAAGATAAACAATTTGTAAATGTTATTATAAAACACAAATGGCAATATCTAAATATAATGTAAACTCGAAATCATAATGGACAGACTTTAGTAAACTTTGACTAATGAAATTGCTAAAGATATAATCGACACCTGGAGAGGTGAGCTTAATTAATTTGAATAAATATAAATATTTATGTAGATTTTCCAAAATTTACATAAAACGTTAATAAATGACTGGAAAAAAAACAGATAATAATTCTATTCGATTAAAAAAAACTAAAAGGTTCATTATTTTTTATTTGTTCGTTTATTCCAAAATAAAATATTAATATGCAACACGCTAGCATAATTGCTTTCTTTCTCGTTGTCATTAAATCAAATTTAGTTTTATTAATTAATCAAGTGCAAGTGTCGAAAAATCGACTATAGCTTTCATTATGAGGGTGAGCATTCTTGTCACAATTATTAATGCAAATTGTTACAGGGTACGATAATTGTTCTAATAAACAATGGCAGTCACGCGATGATAAAGAAATAATAAATTATCTTAGTAGGGGGTGTCCTCATATCTCACCATTCTGAATAACTTAACAGGGTCATTTACAAGTTAGATTAGATGCTACTTTAAATTTACCAAGTACACTGTCTTAATTGATAATAATTGAGATTGTTGTATGTAGCGTGATAAAATACTAACTAACGATTGAATATCACCCCTATTGTAGTCTAAATAACAATACCATAAATATAGAAAAATCTATATTAAATCACTTCCTTCATTGGTAAAGTAACTGTTGATATTTAGTTATATAGTATCGCTTCAGTCTGCTTTAAATATAGGTCTGTTAATATTTGGACAGG
The DNA here is from genome assembly GCA_028455855.1 of Meloe dianella. NCBI lineage: Eukaryota > Metazoa > Arthropoda > Insecta > Coleoptera > Meloidae > Meloe > Meloe dianella. Next base: position 1,338,756 of record JAPTHL010000054.1, on the reverse strand, counting down.
TGCGACATATACCTGGTACTCAATATGATAATGATGATCATATTTGTTATTATTGATGATAGCATCCGGGGCAACATGTACTATAATCCCACTCAATGGCGCTGTTCACTGTTCGATTTAAAGTATTGCCTGTTTCAGTGTAACTTATAATGAGTCCAGGAATTTACACCTTACAATAGGCCAAGTAGATTTCCAGACTTGACGCCCACTTTGACAATGAAATAATCCGCCACTCCTTAGCACAGATAGAGTTGTTAGTACTGACGAGAGCTAGAGTACTACGACATTATAATAAAATAAATGGGGTAGTTCTAGCATGTAGAAAGCTTTACATACGGTATTCGATATTGGCACTGTTACATTCGATAGTAATGTTGACAACATAAATATCAACATTATAAAATGAATATCAACCTACTGTGACAGACGTAGAGTGATGGAACTATATGGAAAATGAAGCACCTGTAGGTTGTTTCCCATCTAAACAAAGTCCTATCTGATGTTAGAGCACGAATTTTCTATTTCAAATATTGTGGAGCTTTAGTTTAAGAATAAAAAATGTATCTACCGTTTTTAGTGTCTATCATTTTATTTATTTATTTGTTTTTTATCCGTTTTTGGTGCTTTTTATTAATGGTTTTGTCGCGCGGTAGGCGAATGTGTTTCGTTGTGCTAGTGTTCAGCTGCGGAGCAACTCAATGCTATTGTGTCCGCTCCGCTTTGGAATTCCTTGAGGTGTGACAGCAATAGCGTCCCCTCCCTGGTACCAATGCATTCCACTACATAATCAGTTATGCATATTAAGTTTGTTAAGCTCATTATTATACCTGCAGAGTCTCGTTATTTATATATACATGACAGTATCAAATGTTCCAAAGAACGATTTGGTAACGAAATTCGCATTTAACGATCATTTAAAGCAAAATTTATACACAATTAATTCGATCGATACAACTAATACGCATTGTAAATAAAATGATTAATAAGATTTTGTCCTTTACAAATACATGAAAAATAATCAAGATCTATTTTTTTGCGTCTTTACGATTCAAGTAACACAAGCTTTGAACATGTTAGTCCATAATTAATTAACGCTTTCATTTTCAGTAAGAGGGGAGTTTTCAATAAATACACAGTTGTTTCATTTTATATTCAAATCAAAACAAACAGCCACAAAGTAAGGGTTTATTGTGAAAACTCTTGATATTTACTACGGAGATCAGTCGTTAATTAAACATTGTCAAAGGAAGAATACTTCTCAATCTAACAATACACAACTTTTATTTAGAAATATTTGAAGTGTGATATTCGGAGACCCTTATCATCTATCTATCCTCCACAATTAGTTTGGATAAAGTTGGTACTTATATTTGCCACACTGTAACTGATGAACGCAAACTGAGGGAAAAAGACAAGTTAAACTAAAGGAGAAATGTGAAAGTTTACTTATTAAGAATGTTACAAGTATGAGATATTAGTAATGATAGAAGAAAATGGAAATATACAATTGTAGCTGGTTAGACAATGATAACGCTGATATATTAAGAAAATAGGATCGTTAAGAAAATTGGCAAAGTAGTTAAGAGTTGGAGATATTACATTTGGCTATATCGTATCCGGATCAGAATCTTTCTGGAGTGGTCAAATATACACAAAAACTCTATATATATATATATATATATATATATATATATATATATATATAATATATATATAGATGAAATGTGAAAATTCCAAAAGTGTGTATGTGTTTTTAAGGGTTTTTACAAAAGAAAAGATAAGATGGAGAATTTTGAATTAAATATCCCATAATACTTTTCCGTATAATATTCGGGCCAATGCGTTGCGGTGACCGTTTGAAAATTGCAATTTCGTTTCAAGATCAAAGTTGCTTCCAGGCCAGTGGATCTTTTGTCCAGCAGGCGTTCGGACTCAAGAGTTGTAAGTTGACGCGGCCTCCTCCACCACATTACATTCCATCACACCAGAGTTTCATCGTATTATTTACCTCAATGTGAAACGATTTCAATTTGATCTTTACTCTTGTTTGATAATTTCAGTTGAATGTGTATAAATTGTGAAAAATCCAATGAAGTAACGTTTGTAGACTATCTAGCAATAAGAATTTTGTTCTAAATATTAGCATTATATACGAAACACAATGGGTGTCTGCAAAGATCGCGGGCTAACGTACTAAATTAATATCAAACCCACAAGTCGGCCGATACCATCTCAAGCTAATGTCCTCACACAATGAGGATCAACACAGAAAATAAAAAATGTTGGATTTGAATTCAAGCAAGACTATTTACTACACCTACGGGCCGAGAGAGAGTGAAAACATTCAAGACTTGTGGACTGTGTAGAGTAAAGGACTCTGATGGAGAACGCACCTGTGTGTTTTTATATGGCCCGACCGTCATACAAGCCGAACCTCGTGGGTGTCTATTGTTTTATGGGTATACAGATTCACTCTGATTTTTTTCTTATTGGTTTTTCGTTTGTTTCTATGTTGGAATAAAATCAATTGCCCTGTGGAATTTCGGTGATTGGAATTTACACCCGCGCATTTCCTAATGTATTGTTAAAGACTGCCATCTTCATGGTGGTGTGGGACACCCATATCTCAATCGCTATTCTGACCAGATAGAACGTATGATCTAGCAAATACTTTTAGCAAAACCAAACTTACTTGAAATATGTACATCGAGATTATCACTTATTACGTGGATATAACTTATATAAAAGACTCATTTATGGGCAATCGAATTACCAGTATTTGTATGTTGATAATAAAATTTTACACAAATGATGCTAATAGATGTGTTGACATTTCGCGCTCAGATTAAAATCGGACTTCGTTAAGGTATATATCAAGGAAATGCATTGAAGTTTATAACAGTTTCAATCATGAATTGCTGTAATCAATTCAATTCTATGTACACATCACAATTAGAAATTTCTAGATTTATTTTCATTACCTTAACACATCATCAGAAGATAATTACTTGCCATAGTTAGTTTTAAATGAATTATTTGCCTAATTAATAGATTGATTATTTAACTCATTATCGATTTATACAATCAAATTCTTCAAAGTTTTTCGTATGGGAAGCAGTGTTGCGACTGCTGCTAAGCTGCAATATAGTTAGAAACGTTTGGTTTAAAAGTCATCCAGTAATTGAGAACCTTGCTATCAATAATTTAACTTTAATTCACAGTTAAACATTTTGGCCATCCACAAAACGAAGTAACAATTCGAATAAATGATTTCTGCTATTTTGTGATATGTTTAAATAGCATTTGTACAATGTTAATTGATATTGTTCCAGACTGGACGATAAATAAATTAGCCTATTCGAAGTTCTTCCTTTTATATGGAATCTACAATATAAATTTCATCAAGTGCCGTTACTGGTATGGTAGTTTAAATTATGTACAACTAGAAATGTTGAATACGTTGTAGGGTTGTTGTTTTCTAAACAGAAATTGACTATGCAATTATTTTGTGGAAATTTATTTTATTTGAACCCGCCCGATCTTGATAAAGGAACACAACTGTATTGATCTGAATGGCGGCCTAATATTTTATTATGCACATTGTTGTTGTGTACAGAGTAATACTTATTTTTATATGCTATTGTAGGCTTTATGATATCAACAAGATGAATTCATCAATATTAACGTGAAATTTGATCGACACTGTTTCTTCAACTGTAATACGTTTAAAACATTTCGAATTTTATTCGAAAATTTCTTCAGTTACATTGAAATCTTTTAAAGTCAATGGTGTGATGCGATTTTCGCGACAGTTAAACTGTTCCACTTCTTCAGCTGTAATGTTATTGTAAAGTATTTTCTTGAATATTTCGCAAATCATATTACTACGGCATATTAATGCAAAGTGTTTACTTTATTGGTAATAACAAGGCTTTATTTCAATGAATGTCAACTTCAGAGAATCCTTCCGCAATTCCTACACGTTTGTTGAGCTCCCCTAACGATCCCATCACAAATCCAAATGGTGTGTTCACGACAAAAACAAGTGGGCATTCATTTTATTTCCTATACTTACATAAGTCAAACTACTAGCCACAACAAACTTCCACTCCTACCCTTTGTTGTTGTTGCTGCTGTTGTTGTTGTTGTTCTAAATTTACGCACTATTGAGACAATTTAACTTTCTCAGATCAAGACGTAGGTACTTCAAATATATGATCATTGATAATTAAAAATCTGTCATACAAAGACAGAAATGATGAATCGTAATCTTTTGATTATAATGAACTCAACTTACAAGATCGATCTTGATAGGCTTGTCCTTTATTTATTGTTATTGTATTTATCATTATTATTATTATTCTTTTTTTTAGGCTGTGTATGGGCGACGATGACTCGACACCAATTGCGATTACTGGAGTCGATGGTATCGGCGACCCCCAACTGGCGGCCGCGTCTGTCACTTACCTGGGCACCTCTTGTCAAATTATACAACTACAATTACTCTTCTTCATCTACAGGGTCTTTCTTGACTACAATCAACAAAACAGTCAATAATAACAATGACTAAAGTCAATGGATAAGTCTAGGAATCATAAATGAGTTGAAGAATGGTTATATACCTACATAAAACATGTGGACATATCTGAAATTTAAATTTTAAATAAATTAATAATTAAATGGTAAACTTTTAGTTTGATAGTTTCCATCTTTTTTGTTGTTTGATTGAAAATTCTATTTGTTGAATAATTTCATGGATGGTGGTGGTGGTGGTGGTGTTAGTAGTGTAGTAAAAGTATCTCGTAAAAGACCGCAGTTAATTTGTATTGTAATTGGTTGGGTTACTGCCACACGCCGACGTCTCTCCACTCTTCAGCCCAGCAGAGAAATTGATGCCTCTTGCAGGTTTTAGGCTATGTCCGAGGCGGCTTCGGCCACACCTCATCTACTTAACCTATCACCTCTTCTGGCAAAGTCAATTTATAAATATTAATATTTAAACACTCCACTGTAACATATCTTTGGGTATACACCAAGTATTATCCTCGATCCATAACCAGTTCTTTTCAAGAGAACCTCTCCCATAATTAATGTAAGTATAATTAATAAAAGTAATTCGTTTTTTTTCTCCAGACAGAATACACACCAGCCAGCGAATTTATTTTTCATTTCAAAAGTTCCATTATATATGAACCAACTGTGAATTAATATTTTTTCCATCTGTCATAGTGCAATTAATTGATGGAATTGTTTTAGATAGTGATGTTGCAATTTTTCTAAAGAAAAATCTTTTTCTTTTAATTAAACAGGAAGGGTTCTTATTTTGATATTGACCACCAGTGATGATAGTGGATGGTGCGAGAGTTTACCAACTGTGGCATTTGAATAGAAATCATTAAGAACACACACCCTTGTTTATCAGTGACTGGCTGTCTAAGGTTAGTTTTATAATTAATTGAACGCTGAGTCAGCGAGGAGGACCTCACTAAAACACCAGCAACTACACCAAGCCTTGATTGGCACCAAAGAACGAACACCATACTTTACCTGTTTAATTCCATCGTCTGCGTGGATGACTTATGAGAATTCAAGAAGAGTCACTGTTTAATTAATAACCTGAATATTTTTGAATATTTTAACACTACAACAGACATCATTAATAACAAATATATTTTGAAGAGGAAAATATGTGAACGGACGAGGTGCATATAGTCTATAAGGATTTTTTTGTTATTTATCTAAGGAAGTGTAGTGTCATATAATCAACATAAATTCCAACATTGATTTCTAATAGCTATTACCCGCATAATTGAATAGTCATCATTCAAGTAATAATTCAATAATTCCAAATTAGACATTGAAAACTAACAAATTTAAATGGTAGATGGATATCACAGGATCCTGTAAGTTACCGAAAAAAATGTCAAGCTATAAATTAACTAGATCACGATAACAAATCACATAACATTAAAATTAGTCGAATTTTAATTTGATGACAATCTAGAAACGTTCTAGTTGTATATAATTGAACGTAACCAACGAAAACAACTCATGAATAAAATTAATGTGATTAATTAAACAAAAAAAGATTTTCTTCCAACTTTATTATTGTCATTTGCATAAAAATATGGATGTCTCTTTGTACTTTCCCACGTGTTATAGATAAATATCACAATTTTTTTTCCAATCTTCAGCTATAGACAGGGTCGTAACTAGGAATTTTCTCACGTGGGACAAACAATCGAAGTTGAGCCCCTAGCCTAAGTGTTAAAATGCTAACACTTTATTGGATTTTTAATACAACCTATTCTACATAACAAAGAAAAACAGAATACATAAGTATAAATAACTAAAATGTAATTAGTTGTTTTAAAACTTAATTTTTCTTTAGAAGGGCGAAGATACGAATTTTAACTTGCTGAAACTGCGTTCGCTGCTTGCTGCTGTGACTGGAATTGTTAAATATTTACGAATAGCTATTGTTCTATTTGGATATGATCCTGTTAGATTGAAGTCAGATTTTCAGTGATGGGAGACACAGATAGACTGGATAGACAAATGTCTCATTGACGTTTACTTGCGTTACATCGCACCACTAACGTGTTTCATCTGGGCAAATGCCCCCCTTGTCCCATCCTAGTTACGGCATTGACTATAGAGTTCTAGCAACAAACCATTTAAATTTCATAAATATAGATTTATTTGAATAATATTTCATTACAAATCTATTATAGAACATAACATTTTAATTATTGTAGGATTTCCTGTTTTCGTCATCTCTAATTATCTAATGGTAAATATGAGAGATTTCGATTATCGATTATCTTAATATAATAGCAATTAGCTATAAATATTCTTCGGTCTGTCAGTTTTTCTTGTATTCTATACGGTCCTTACGTTCAGGATTAATTACAAGTTGTTAATATCTTTTTTAGTCTTGGACCGTCGAGACTGGCGTGGTGAGCACAAGCATGTCAACGGTTAGTTATTTCGACTGCTCACACCATCTCACTTGGAGTGAGATTCGATTCGGTCTTCAACACAACCATACTCCAGATATCTAACTATACATATTATAGACACATGTATTTTATACGTTTTCTACATACACACACACATTTAATGTAAATAATTTATGAATCTTTGTTATTTGTTCTGAAATGAAAATCATTATTTTGTTAAAGACAATGGTCGAAACAGTTATTCAACTGTTTGCCCATTTTAATATATGATAAAATAATCAAACGTCTATTTGTTTGTATTAACATCAATTTAGACGTAGACGACAGAATTATGTTCTGTTGTATAATTGATATTAATTCAGACAGTCATTACAATCAACCGAATTATACACAGTGATTGTCAGCTGACTGTCTCTTCACTGTGATTAGGGTGAATCATGTGTACGATTAAGCTTAATTGCTAATTACTACTGAAATTATCTTAATTATATTCAAAGACTCGTCTGGTATTTTGCAAATTATACTACAAATTTAACACACAATAATACTAAATTCAATACGTTTGTAACATTTTATTTTTCAATTACCAACAATAAATTAAAAATAAACATTGTATAGATTAAAATATATGCAAGGCTAACATACAATTTAAACTTCACGTTATTTCCGCTAATAACAGTAAATTATTGTATTCGTCTTGTAGATACACGTAAATGGTAATAAACAATCTGCTCTACAGCATCCTCATAGCAGTCTTGTATTCGTAATAATTTCCATCGCTCTCAAGGTAATTTTATGATCCGTCAAGATTGGTTTATCCTGGAGCAGATTACAATTTACTAATCCGGACACCTTTGCTAAATAATAAAGCTATGGTTATGATTGGGAAAACAGCTAAATGATTTACACTTTACAAGAGGCTATATATGCCTTTCGGCTTGCACGCCGACCCTAAACCCGTTGACAGACAGCTTATTAACCATTTGCAAAACAATAAGTTCTCTCTCTGTTTTGTAAGTAAAAATTGCTTCAAGCAAATTCTGTCTATAGATCCAACAATGTTGTGAAACCATCATACAACCACTATTGCCACCACCGTTGCTGTTAGCAATGACCACCTGGTACGTATCTAAATGGCTACACCCACAACTATATGCTGCTGTCTATTTACAATGTGTGTATTATTAGTAGAAGACGTAAGAGGCCTTAATTGTTTTCTTGACAAAATTTGCATTGCTAAGGGCCTGAGCGATAGGTGTCAAACGTGCTTTCATAACTATGCCCTCAACCAACTAAAGGAATTTTATGATTGTAATCCGGATGTGTTCGACACGTCGTCTTTAATGAGATTACAATCCTTCTTTAAGAAAACGAAAACATCAGTTCTCTTTTTATTTCAGTTTCTCCGACAACCAATTACACAAATGGTTAAAAACAAAAGTATCACAGATGAGAAGAATTATTATGCTACCCCAGAATAAAATTAATACTAAAGCAATTTTTTATTGCTAAACTCCCGTGAAGCCCACAAAACCAAGATTAAAAACAAAAAAAAAACATGTGATAGAAAGTGTTTAATATTTCACCCTAATCAGAACACATCTGTCAGACTATTATAAGAATTTTTTTTTAATTCTTTTAGTCCGTTAATTGTGAACTGTTTATTCATAAGCACGAATATCGATCAAGTGACCCCCTGCTAAAGTCCCAATTAGAGCAAAAAATGTAGACTTCTTTTTATACCATCAGAAATAACAGAATATGTACACATACAATTGTACATTTGTTCATATGAAAAAGATAGAAATCTATTTGTTTAATTATAGATAAAGTTTTTCGAATGAAATAGAATCGAGGGTGAAACTGGGTTATCACAGTAGAGGGTATTTAATACAACTGGTTTTTAAGCACTAATTGTGAATTCATATGTAAATGTGTTCATCGGTTCAGTTAAGTATTAATCTGGACTCATTATTTCACAGCTTTTAACCCCATCAGGGTGGCATACAACTACCGCATCTGCTATACCAAAAACAATGTTACGGATTAAAATCAATGAGGGTGTTTCGTTATTATTATTATTATTATTATTATTATTTCTATTTTATACAGTTAGATTCTAATCGTAATCGTAATTATTCGTTACTAGGGTTGATGGGAGGAAATCTAGACATTTTCAGATTTCAACATTGTTATTAAAAAGACTGGTTTTTGATTTATCGTTAAATACAGGATGTGTTCCATAAAAAACTAGATGACTTTATTTTTAAGAAAAGTCCTTATTATAAAAACAAGGTAAAGTCACGTAAAATTTCCAAGAAGGTTCAGCTTTATCTAATGTCATATCTAAATATCTCCACCCTTTATCTAATGTAGTTCTTTTCAAACTTTTCACAACACTATCTGAATATGAATTGGAGCTTAATTAAAAAAGACACTATTACTATAGTTGGGTGTGTTGGGATTACTTTGTATTGGTATTCAGATTAAATACCGGCCTCGATCTCCATTTTTAATTCTAATTCATTTCATGCTCGTTCTGTATTATTCCAGATACTGTTTAACTGTGCAACCTTAAACAAAAAGATTTCTAAAATACAGTCCGAAGTAAGTTGTCATTTTCCTACTGTGCAATACTTTATCTAATAACCGTCTGCAACGTCTTTATGAGTCTTCAAATTGTCTGTTGAGACGTCGAACTAGTAGTGTAAATCATAGATTGTGTTAGGTTCGAACGTTTAAAGCGTATCTATCTGTACGTGATGGTTTTTGGATTTTTGTAGGTTTCCAAGAGCGATCATTATATGCAACAAGTTGATTGACAACTTTGTTGGGCAACTGTTAAAAAAAGAATGAAATTAACTCCTGGAAATTGAGGATTGCAAGTGTACGTTATCAAATAACATGATGAAGAGTATGAAAAAACTCCAAACAGGATTCATGATTTCTTTCAATTCCACTATACGAGTAGTTTAGTATGATAAATATTTATTAAATTTGTTCTACAAGTAACGACGGTAGTGATTCCTTAGTTAGGAATAAATCTATAATAGGATAGTATGTTAATTTAGTTTTTACTATATTTGCAATTCCAATAAACACACGGCTGGATTTATGGCGCAGACCGTTCGTCTGTATCATTTAAATAATAACTCGCCAAATAGAGCAAAACAATGATCAATTACTTAAAGTGAAGTTATTTAACTGATGTTTTTAATGGGGTTTCAACGTAATCCATCCAGATTATTTTCCCTTCAGATTCTGGTTAAAAAAAAATCCGTATACATATGTATTTTTACTTGCAAATTTTTTCGTATTAGCTCCATAGCACACGTTCTATTGAAGATGTTCTTTGTATATATGTAGATATAGCTGTTACAATTATTATTGCATATACTATACTTTTAGGTTGATATGTTTTTTAGATAAAGAACAGTTAAAAGTAATGCGCACTGCAAGCAGTATTGTTGTGTGTCATTTAAAATTTAAATTCAACAGCTTTGACCTACGATATCGATCTTTCTAATGTCACGGTACCGCATAAACCTAGTCCTATAAAAATTCCACGAAATACATAATAAATATATGTATATAAAAACAAAAGAATAAGACACTAATGAAATTAATGTTGTTCGAGAAAAATTCATTCATATATGCAAATCTCAAAATACACGTGTTATCATTAATTTGATACAAGACAAACATGACAAAGATAAGAGAAAGAACAACAAAAATAAGAGAAAAATCTACTGGCCGAACTTATAGAAACATATTCTGATCAATTTATATTTCGTTGGTTAGAAATACAATTTACATTTTTATCACATTGTTTCATTTCAAATTAATTCACTCAGATGGATTTAAGGTTTTACGACACAATTATTTCAATTAGTTGATAAATTTCTATGATATGAGGATATTTTGGATTTTTACGACATACCCAATGAATAACAAAGTGTTTGTTGAATGAATGAACGAATAAAACAAGATCAATACGTCATTATTATCTTTATTATAAGATGAAACTTTCTAATGCATTTCTATTGTCATCATTTTCACTAGGAGATTTTGTGATTGTCATTCAGTTCTCTCCTTTATTTCATGTATATTTATTATAAAATGAAATAAGTATGTAGTAAAGAGCCAAAGGTGTACGTGTTTTACATATGCCCGTTTTTAATTGTGTGGTATATGATGAGAGGACAACTAGTAGTCAGGTGGGACTCTTATTTCTTTATTTTTGTCGTTGTTGCAGTGATTTATGGATCCTTACATCTAGTTGCGGTCCTTTGACAAGACATTCACCTGTGGTTTTGCTTTGGTACACAACTATGAACCATCTTAATTGCGTCCAGCTGGACAACAGAACATTCACAATTCATGTCAAGTAGCCAAGTTGATATACAAAAATTGTCTAACAATGTTTCTTCATTCTTTTTTCTTTTATTATTATCTATATAAATATATACATACAACGGGGAGAACGTTACAATTATTTTTGACGGTCATAAAACGCTAATATAACAATAGGTTAAGTGGTGTTCTAAATTACATTAATAGTCTAGAAGAGATGTTTCTAAGCTGCCAACTAAACTTCAAGTTATTATCCAATCATTTAAATAAGCAATCAGTGCTAAGTGGCTAAGAGGTCACTAACATACTAGTAACTAACTATATACTTAGTCTTTATTAACAATCAACTTTTGACGTCAAATATCAATTGTTCTTATTGCAAATTAAAACGATCAAATTACCAGGCCTTGTTTTTTATATCAGAAAAAAGAGAACAAAAACTATTCCTTATGTATACCTACATAGAAAGTTTTTAAATTCGAAGATACACTATCGGTCATTATTCTCAACTTTGAATAATTTAAATCGAGCTTAATCACTCCCACACCTATTTTTCCAAGAGGTGCCCATAAGCCACCCAGACCTGTTCCACGACGACATCGTGCAGTAATATTAGATTATCAGTAAATGGTCTAGCGCTCTCGGCGACATATCCGGTTTACGTTATACAGGGTTCTAACATGCTGGATATCTGCCATTAAGGGTATTGTAAGATAATTCGACAAAAAAAAATTAGACTCTTCTTTCAATTCAGTTTTTCTTTTACATTTTTATCAAATTGTGCTCAATTTTAAAATGGTTTTGCTTGTTTCAATATTATTGAGAACTTAAAAACTTTCATTTTAACTGAAGGGTGTGCAATAAAAACAAGCAGATGTGCATATGGTATTATAGTGTATATGTTTTACGTTTCTTTTGTCTCGATGAAAGCTGTCTATATACGTATGTGTACGCTCAATATTTCCACCTACTTGATCACTAATTACTGTCGACCGGATAACGGCCTATTGTTATATGCAGTCTGTTAAAATCGCATAAATTATCTCACTAACAAAAACTCCCCATCAATATTGTTTAATATAGGGTGGTGAGTTGTCGTTGGAAATTATCATTATAGAAAATTTGTTACAGAAATCACAAATATCAAAAACGATGATTTTGTACAACTCAACTCAACTATAATAAGTTGATTTAATACAAAGGTAATTTGTGTTCAGTATTAAAATTGAATCAGTGTAAATTTTAAAGTTTTCGAAACGCCGTTTGTGTTTTAATTAAGCATAGAACACATTATTGTGGAATGTGGAGAGAAAGTCAAAAAATTACTGATCCTTCATCAGAGCAATCCTTATAAGATTTTATTATTAAACACTTCTATAGAAAAACAGTTGCTTTTTGCTGGGCTCCTGTTGATAAATGTTCAAAATACAATTGTAGATTTTTGCAGAAACGCAATTCTGATGACTACAATTTCACTGTAAATTGCAAGGGAAACATGAAACTTTTGTAAACTACCATATTATCGATGTCTCTCTATCTAAGAGTTTCATATGTTTGTTACACGATTTTCAAGAATTACAGTGTGATTGACAAAGATACTAAATGCTTTCCCCATCTATTCATTTGAAGCGCGTTAGAGGCGTTTCCCACAGGCATATCGTCAACCCTACTTTTAGAATATCCCAAAAACATGTAAAAGTTCATTTAGAATAAGAACCTTCAAAATTATAAGATTAAGTTGTGTTCCTAAACTTTTTGGATGATTGTATATTTTCTAGACGACTGCTTTCTAATCGTTTTTTTATTTCTTCTCTAAAAAGATCCTTGAAAACAAATAATCAAATATCAATAAATTCGATTATAGGATACATAGCACCTATACAGGCCGTAAAAACAGATCATTTACATATAGGTCTAAATTGTATTTTCTCGTTTACAAGACATTTAAACATTGCCACACAACACCATTCAAAATAAGTCAATCAGAATAGAATACATGTAATACCAATTAGTGGTGGTGTTCAATAATTTTTGATTCCTGTATTAATTAGATAACGTATCATGGATATACATTATTGGAACTGGTCTTCTCGCCTATACACACATTGATACTTATACTAAAACTGTGTGACCATAATATAGAAAAGGATCCTTTACCAATTTATGACGCGTTAATGTCTCGTATTTTACAACAGTTTATTAGCAGTTGAATTTTAACGGTGCAAGAGAAATTAAAACCTGATTTACGATATAGAAGCATGGAAAAATTGATTGTAACGTAAACAATTTAATGAAAATACTGATATTTAATTGATATAATCGAATATTATTACAATTTGAAATAATTCGGATTATTAATCGTTAAAATTGAAATATGATCAGTGTTTAGAGTTTGGGAAGCCCGATGGGCAAGTTTTCTATTGTATTTAAAATCGTTACACACGTTCGCCTTCTGGAATTGTTTAACATTTTCTATTTTTATGGTGGTTGAACTATTTGATTCAACATTGGCCTGATATGGTAACAAGTTAATTCTAGCAGAGTTAATGATAGTTTTGCATATGCGTGCCTTTCCTATTCGTATATGTGCTGCCACCACTAACAATCCATACGGTTATTCAATCATATTAATTTGAATTATTGTAGTAATGACAATGGTTGTTTGCATGCTACACTACATGTATTATTCAATGCATTGAAATGCATCATGATGCATATCCTTACATCGGATCTTAAACACTTTCAATGGGAGATTTCCAGTTTTATCTTTGATTATATTAATCGATTTTAAACAAAACGAAAAAATAAACAGTTAAATCAAAAACCGAGAGTATTTGTGATGACAACAGCGGCAAGCTTTTAGGCTATTCTCAACCATCAGATAATAGTAACGAGTACAATCCGACCGGCCACAGTACAGAATCAGTATAGACATTTCACAATCCATACAACGTATAGACTTATAATTGTTGATTATTTTAACGATGTCCTGGCCGCTTAGAATCACACAATGCCCACACAAAGGTACAATTGTGTCGTCCATTTGCATTTATATTCTATTCAAGTGCACAGGCCAGATAAACATCGCTAAAAGACAGTACGCGTTTTAAGAATTAACAAACTCTCCGACATTATAATACCGTTCCTTGTTAACTCGCAAGCGTTAAATTCGCATTAGATGAGTTGTTTTTTTTTTAATATATATATATACAGGTAACTATACTGTTGGCGCTTCTATGTAATAGTGTACAATATTTGAAAGGATTAAACCAGATTTTAAAATAAATGGTACATTCTTTTCTTTCTATTCTTGTTCTTTTATATATGAACACGTGTCTTTTTTGGTATGTTTCTATAGTAGTGCTTTTGATACTTCAACTGACTAACACTCTTGTTACATTTTATTACTCTTGTTATTATTATCATTATTATTGTATTTTTTTATGAAACTAGTGATTATTTGATGTAAGGAAATATAAAAAAAATAATGTTGAAATTAACATTATTTGGAATTGCACATTTCATAACAAATACTGAAACATGTAATTCTAGAATTTATATCTTATTATGTTGATCTTAACAACTGGTAATAGAAGGTGAAATTATTATATTTGAAAGTGAAATTCTCAAAACATTGTAAGCGTTATAATTTGATAACATTTTAATTAGAATAATCCATATTGTAATGAAGAAATTCTTTTAAAGGACTTACAAGATACTTAACGCTTGACTGGAGCTTTAACAACGGAAATCTTGCTAGAAACAGACTAAGCCACTTGTGCCATCTATTTTAGAAGAGCACAACTACTGTATACTGAATGAAATACCTGAAATCCGTATATTCAACCATATGTAACGTAAACTTACCTATTTATATAGTGATATATCTACCTACCAAAACATATTCTGATATATGAGATAAAATTAATACTTGCTAACAGATTTTATTCACACAACTAGTTTTTTATAAATATATAGATAATGAATGAAATAATATAGATTTCATGAAGAAAAAAACCAACAACACATTTTTTTTTGTTTCTTACTGACAAAATTCCAAGTTGAATCGTTTCTCTAGTTTAGAGCACCATGATGATTTGAAAATTTAATTGCGCTGGCACGCGCTTGGGTCACATAGTTCAAAGCCAATAAACTTTTGACAAGGAAACGTCTTCTCTAATATAAAATGAGCCATATGTTGCACACAGGTTTTATGTAATCATTGTTATAAGATGAATGTTTGAGATAAAATGCCGCGTGCTTCTTTATTGGATTAAGAGAACGTCCTCATTTTTATTATCGCCAACAACGAAATATTCATTTAATGTTGTAAAAATACTTATATTCATAAAAGAAAACAAACAACAATGTCTTGTCTTACTTACTTGTAATGTTATTATTTTATATGTTATTTGGTGTTTTGACTATTTTAAAATGGTAATTTTTTTTTAATGGTATTTGAAGAAAAGAAAAAACAACAACGTGGAATTGTTTTCAACTATCGATAACAATCTTGTAATTTAATAGGGTACCTTTCCTTTACAAGTCTGTTTCGTTAACAACCATTTCTTTCATTGGCCTCATCGTTCACCTGCCTAATTCCCTCCCCCATTAACTCGACAATCAAACGTTCAAGACGGATCAAAAGAACAGAAACGGCTAATTTTGGTCTAATCGAGTTGAAACCTTATACAACATGTCCTATTTATCTAGTAAACAATTATCAATCCTAAAGCAAAGAAATTGAAAAGGACTATTCTGAACTATCGGTTTACTATTGAGAACAAAAGTAGTTATTTAGAACTTTAAGGGTTGCCGCAACCAGTAATACACACTGGAACATTCAATTCTCTGATGATTTCCACAGTAAAACTCATAATAAGACATAAATAAGTTCGTTATGAATAAAGTTTCATATAGAATATTTGTGCTTAATGAGCGCCCAATTTGAACAATGTGAGCTACAGGGTGCAGAATAATTAACAAAGAGCTCCACATAAATTCAATAATATTTCGACCGCAATTGTTCAAAGTTCAATGCAAATCAACATTTACATATATAATTAGGGTAGATACACCCATCAAAGGGCATCCGACAGAGGCAGCCATGATCCTTTCTTTGTTGCAGCAATTGGTCTATTAACAAGATGAATAAAGGAAATGTTTGAAAATTGGAACGAAATATTTCATATTTAATGTGGGTACGAATATAATTACACATAAAATATTTTCCACCATCTCCAACACACAAGAGAACCTCATTAGCTAAATTCTCCCATATATTCATACAAAGCTGACTGTGGAACAATTCGGCATTCGGTTAGTTAGCGGTTTAATTTCCCCCGTGATCCACATTACCACTACTCGATTACACCCTTCACAGTTGCATTCTAATATAACACTGTCTGTGGGCGATCAGAGCACGTATTCAAAACTTAATTACATCTAGATATTCGTTGTTGAGGCTATTCGTCCATCATTGTAAATTCGAAATGACATCACATACCCATCCAACCATCCATTCTGATTATTACTCCATTAGATCATTAGGTGTTGAATTTCTGTTCGTTTGCATACTGTCATTAACTGAAACATGCTGGGTAATTTCCACACCGAATTGATTGGAAGTCGTTATAAATCAGGGATGTGATGAACGAAATTCTAATTTTCATCTTGACACGAATTTTTGATATATCTTCTCCGATCTTATTATTTTTTTTTCTGATATGGCCCTTGTCATCTGTGAAATATCCCTAGAGGCGGTAATTATGACAGATATTAGGGTGAAAACCGCCAAGTCATGTCTAAGATTTTAATTGTACCCATAAGAATGATGATATTTTTGAGAATATGAAAAAGAATATATAGATTGAAGAATATCTACTTGTACACCTCCACATCCACCCTTATTGATAGTTAAAAAAACTTATTCTTTCAAGTCGCACACAATCAGTAGAGAGTGTGGCCGTAGTGGCGGAAGGGAATGCAAAGTAGAATTTAGATTTTACAATTCGAATAGCTATACGTCTCTATATATATATGAATGACTAGTCCAAACCGATCGTTCCTTTTTCAGACTGTCTATCGCCTGTTACAGCCAGGAAGAGGAATAGTTTGCGCGACTGCAATCGAAGCGCGATTTGAATAGCTAAGCCGAGCTAAGGTTGTTGTGTGGTAGGACAGATAAATTTTGCCATCGTTCGGACGCTTGATAAACTACAAAACGAATTGTTCGAGTGGACCACTCATCTATCTGTCCCTCTAGCGACGGAATCGAATTTGAAATTACTTTAATTCACAAGGGAGGATCGGGATTTTTTGGTCGTGCGATTGTTAGCTAACGACTGTTGTTAGTGATGTCCTGCGACGCCTGCAGGTGTTGTTTGCTGGTCAGACAGAGAGGAATAGGTACGTTCGGATAGATATTGCCGCCGACAAAAAACCTGACAATATTTGCATCATTCAAACTATTACATCAGTTGTAAATTACAGTAATTAATAGTAGTTCATCAAACTTTATAGTTATTTGCTAATCTTACAAGACAGTTTTAATGCTTCTGATATTAAGTCATAATAACAGTTTATATAAGCATTTATATTATCAAGTGAATCAACAACATTATTTGCAAATAGTTAATATCTACCAAATCGTTCTGCCAGCTGCCAAATATAATTGCAGACAATCAACTCTATGATAACATTCTCATACTCACTTCGAATTAATTATATTCATTTAGAAAATGTCATAATTCGATTAATTAAAGTAGAATTTCGAAATAAATATATGTATATACATATATTTGGCTGTTCTCCTCCACCTTCCTTCATTTAATACATACATATACACTTATATGTACAGTTTTAAAGATCGATGCAAAGCAGGCTGTGCTACGGAACCACAGGCCAGCTCGTTACCATGGAGATGTGATGAGACGACTTCTTCTTTTTAACCTCCTCCGTGTGTCCACCGTGGTTACAGCAAGGGGGTTGTCGAGAAGAGGGTGTATGTGTAGATGTGCGTTTGTGGTATGCAAAGCACATCACCCTCCACGCCTAACCACAACATTCTCTGATTACTACACTTTTTCAAATTTCTTAACAAATAATCAATTAAAAATTATAATTAATTAATTTAAATATAAACAATAAAATAATAATTTGTACAAATTGATATTCCCTTACAAGGACGATGTCATATTAGAGCGGATATGTCTAATTATAATTAAGTATAACAGTCCGACCCTGTTCGGTGAGCATATCCAGATGGAACTAAGATAAGAAGTGATGAGTGTTAATCGTCGTTTAGTCAATAGTAGTAACCGTTTAGCATTCATAATGAGATTATACTTAGATGTAGACAGGACATGGTCTACGCTTTTGTTCCATTTCCGGCCTTGTAAATTCAAACCGATTAATATAAAGTGTCTTTATAAATTAAATTGACCCTTCCCTAAATGAATACTTTGAATAAATTCTTTCGAATATGAATAGAAAAAATTCAGCTCGTTTCCTCACCCTTAATTGTACAAACGAACATGTAAGACGATTGGTTCCAGGTGAGTGATGATTTATATTTGGACTTGAGCCACTTCAACGATATCGAACCCTGGTTTATGTAGATATACAACTGCCTGAAGCCCAAGGGTATATGGACGTCTTAGCTTTTTATTTCTTTTTAAAGAAAAAATCTAATTTCAAGGTGTCAAAGAAAAGCCATTTTCCATTTTCTGTTCCGTCCAGTCTATATGCATACAGATATAGTTCGAGTTGACCATCTGAATATTTCTCGAACGTTTCCAATTCTAATTTAGCATCGGAAAAGGTGGCGAAATATTATATGCCCAAAGCTTTATACACTTGTTGTGTCATTAAATCGTTTAAAAATCTTCAATAGTTTATAAATAGTCCAGACAATCGATGATAATCAATTTGTAAATTAGATAATCTGTTTATAAGGCTTAGGCGTTTTTGTAATACATAAATAAGGTGAAATTTTTTGGTAGATTTTAGTTGGTTGAAATGGAGAATTTATCTGAGCGAATGTATCGAACATGATACTGTTATATGTATGGAAATAAGAAATTGATGAAAAGACGAGAAGGATTTATTCCAACGTGACCACATTCTTTTTCATCACCATAAAGAATACCGTTGATGGATCGTTTTAAAGCTATAGCACAATACATTCATATATAATTCTTATAAATGATAATTAGTTGAAAAATTCAATTCACAACAATAATAGACCAGTTCGTAATATTGCTACGCATACAAACTCGCATCCATAAAACTTCGTAGAGATGACATTCGCTAGATAGTTGCTGAAACGTTCCAACTTATCGACTAATAGTCAATTACGTTTTTATAGAATCAGTTTTAGCAGTAGTTCTATTAATAATTGTCCCTTTCAACAATTCGTAAAACATTCGATTTTCGTCGCAATAAAATTCATCATTTTTCGTTTTTAATATCAAAGTATTAAAAGTAAAGTGTGAAAAAAATAGTTTCAGTATACTATATGAAAGATGGAGGGAGTTGATGGATGTCTGTGAAACTTCTCAATTGTTTTGTGCAAATATAGAATCGTTCAACCCCCCAATGGACGTCCATCCGGAATTAGAACAAGAAAGAGAAAAAGTGAGACACAACCCCTCTCCAACCCCCATATCTCTATTTCGCGTAAACACACCACCTAAATATATCCCTGGTGCTGTTTTTTCATTTTTCCAAGAGATTAATATTTTCGGACACACTAATGGCCCACGTCACTGACTATATATCACTTGTTTCAATCTAGAACTCGTTTTATATTTCACCCCCTCTAGTCGGGCGTCGGTTCCGTTCCTTTTTCCCTCTTTCACCAAAACTAAACCCCACACACTCACATACATATAAATAGAAAAATAGAAAGGAACTCACACATATACATAGGAGGAGAGAGAGAGAGAGAGATAAACAGTTTTTATGATGTAAAAAAGTACAAAATATAATTCGAGAAAAAAATGTTGACGTGATTTATACGGATTTTTCCGCAAAGTGTTTTGTTACAAGTGATTTTTATGGCATATAAAATGTCAAACGAAACTATTTTTATTGTTAAAAATTGAAAGTCCTGAATCTATCTAATCCAGTAATTTTTTTAATGAGTCTTTGAAGCGAATATTCTTTAATAATTGAAAGTTTCAAACTGTAATTGCGGCGTCGCGACGCCATTGTCTCAATTATATTCCTGATGTTGGTGATTAATTTCATATTGGTGTTGGAGCAAACAAACTCCACCTCCTGCTGATAGTTCAACCGAGAACTGTGATCTAAAATAACAAGAGCAGCATGTAGCATAATTAATTTCAATACATTGTTTATTATTTACATGTTTATTTATTTATTTTATTATTTTATTGTAAATAGTATTCTAGTTTTGTTTTCGTTCTCTTCAATTAATTCAAACTTAAAAAGGTCACAGTAACTTCCTGGTTGGGAAGATGCCAGGTGATTGTTGAATTCTTTTCTTTCACTACCACTATTACCATGTTTGTAAAATATTCCACCTACATTATATTAATTCAGGCTGAGGTTGTAAATTGTCGGGTTTTTTTATTTCTTGTAAATAACCAAGAGACACATGTCGCTGGATATTCTCGCTTAGCAACTGCTAACCAGATGCATTTCCTAAAATATAAAGGACCAATAAATAATTATGACTCTGTGTTAAGTAGCTTTCTACATGATTATTCACTAGAAATGCGAAGAATCTACATGGTTTTTATATTTTTGGAAGGTCTTGTATACACCCAATTATTATTATTGTTGCCATTTTTGTGTTGTTATTCCTTTTTTTTTGTAAACTTTGAACGCTTCCTGACAGGGTGGTAGTTGAATTTTGCGATAGCTTAAGGGTTAATTGGACGACTATTCGTGCGAAAAGTTCAACCAAGGTCCAATTCTACAGTGGGTAGAGTCGAGATCTATAGATATAGTTGTGTGTTTTTTGAAATAGGCTCGGGTTGGTGGTTTTATAATCACGTTGAGATCGAACCGAGCGACCATGTCAAAAAAGTAAATTATGGTTACAATAACTCAATCACGATTTAAGTTTTATTCCATCCGGGGCACACCACTACCACACTACCAATGGAACAAAAATTTATTTCTAAGAATTAAAAAATAACACAACTAAAAGAATAAAAGTTAAATAGAGATGAGGAGGAGGGAAATAAAATGAAACAAATCGACAGATACACACACACACACACACAAACACACATTGAGGCCTATCATACTTCTTAGTCGTTCTCTTAGTCTTGGACGATTAAAAAAAAGAATCCAATCGAAGGGACAATATAAATATTTTGTTTATGCATTCACTGCAAAAATTATGTTGACAAGAAAACAAAGGCGAGATAAGTCCCGATACGCTGAAAGGTAACCTCACACAAGTTATAGCTAACCTTTACATGTTGGTACAATGGATGTGTGATCAGTGTTTGTGGATATTCAGCAATGATACTGTAATGGTCAACTGGCCATAGACATACTACAGACTGGGCGCCTTTTTCCTTTCGTTTTGCCATGTGCATAGATCTTTAATCAAATTTTTCTGGTATTCTGTAAGCTGTCGTTACGAGAATACGGATTATTTATTTATATGGATGCAGTAATTCAGATTATGTTTGGATTTGCGATGTGGAATCTCGCCAAGTAACCAAAATGTGAGATAAAACTGATTTAAATAAAGATACACTCCTATATATACACACACACACATTATTAATTAATAATTGTTTTATTTGAAATTATTGAAAGAATTTTAACAAATCATATGTATAAAATTGTCCAAACTATATAGTTAATAAATTGATATTCAGTAAGAGTATGTGTAATCTGTTCAAACAAAATGGTGAATATAAATTATGATACATAAATATTGAGGAAGACATTTTCGATATCATCAAGTCATTGAATATTATAGAAGAATTTTCAACTGATATCGATATTCGATTCCGATCGTGCCATAGAATATCTCAAACATTTTGTCCGAAATTTCATAAACCGCTTATCTTGTATCAATATTTGTAATTTAAAAGATGTATTAGCCTACACAAATATGTGATGAAAAACCAGAACATTTTTCTCGTTATCAACTCTGTCAATGTTTGTGTCAATTTATTAAAATATCTCTACATCGGACGATTTCAATATATTTATGTAAACTTGACCAGATAGTAACACAAAATACTTACCTAGAGGATTGGCACATTACTTATACTTTGCAAAATTAAGTTCTTCAATGTTTTGATTAATGGAGAACAGGTGTGTACTTATTATCACGACACAAAACTTCTTTTCAGGGTTCAGCCTAATCACAAAACACTACTCTTCTTGATAGATGTCTTAGATAGCTTAGAAATCAGTCGACTAAATTAGAATCAACAAAATATACATTAAAATTTACCAATTTACAATTTGGTTTTACATCAATCAACAATAAAATTGGTCAATTATGTGCAATTCATAGAAAAACTAAAAAAAATTGATTTACAGTACTGGACAAAATTCTTTAAAAAACTATTAGCTAACAATAGCAGCCTTCTTGGGCAAAGCAAATAAAACAGAACTTACTTGGAGTCACGTTAAAGTTAAGCTTGTCCGACTGTAACGTCATAAAACTTTGCGTATCAGTAAGTCATTCAGAATTTCTAAAGATAATCTGTGGCAACACTATCAATAAATATGAACAAAGTCAATGCTTGGTAATCTAATGAGAATAACACCCAATTATTTGGCAATTTTACAGATTTGAGAAATTCATGACGCATCTCAATCTATACACGATTTTCACCATTATTTCATCATTGGTTCAAAACTCTAACATAACGACGTTCAAATACAATGAGATGTTTATGTATTATTTCAGCCGGACCTAACTAGCAGTGAAATAACGCTTTGATCAGTGAAAATCACTTCCTTATTAAATTTAACAACTCTAATTTAAGGGCTTTCGAAATTGGCATTTTAATGTTCAGCGATCTTAATTAATACATAATCCTGTAATTATTCTTAAATTTTGCTGAATAAATAGAGAATTTTCTTTGATAAAATACGAATAAATGAGATCATTATAGAAAACGCTTAAATAAACAAATCGACTTTCCGTTCTCGCTACGTTCCTAAATAATAAATTTCCGATATTCAATTCAATATCTTCAATTAAGGATAATGAATATAAATTACAAGGATCAGTGGAAAAATGTATCAAAATTATGATGATTGATATGGCTGCTACCAACCAATTCAGCAAATTTAAAAATAAATTTTCATCAATAACGATAATTTTCTTATTTCTATTTTGTTCTGTATTTGGTTGTGTTCATTTGATCATATCATTTGCTTTCATTTGAAAATTGGAAATCCTTGATTTTTATATCGAACAATTACGTTCAATTTCGTGTCCATTTCCTCGTTGTTGTATAAATTCAAATGAAATTTTTGTTTGACTAATGTTAAGTTATTCCGGTCACATTTGAAAATATAATACATGCAGAGAAATGTTATCGACGTGCGTTCCAGCGCTTGCGTTGCTAGGAATGCGCATCTACGTACGACGCCCTTAAAAGCGTAACGTCCCTTCCTAATGTCAGAGCACTGGTCCAACAGAAATTACAATAGTCCTCTGACCGACTCTTTTCACTTCATTCTTTTGCACATTGTGTTTAATAATGTTTTACCTATATAAATTACGTACATTTGTAGGAAAAAAAATTATATTTTTTGATCTCGAAACAATTTTTGACATTGTTTAATAATTATAAATCTTTTTTATTTTCCTTTTTGATTTCAATGCGGACCATTAGAACTTAATGGTCTGTTTGTGGAAACGATTTCGCAACAAAGCAACCTCCTGGTGATTAGTGTCCTACCAGGACAAAATCTATTGTATAAAATCGTCTCTGTTTTTCTACTACACACTTTTTGAATGAAAAGAAACGAGAAAAATGATAATGTTGGAAAATTTGAGGCTGGGCCTAACTTAATGTAATCCACTAATTAGCGGACTCATTCAGGATCTGGATAGGTACATTGTTTCAAACTCAACCAATAAAATAATGTCGTCTTGTTTCAGAAACCAGTAGCAGTGTTTGCAATGAGGGCCGTCGATTGGACGTGCCACTTCGAACCAAGTTGGAGACTTGTTCTAATTACGCAATCAAGAACGGTGATTGGCGTCTTTGTCGGCTTGGGGGCGGGACTTTTCTGCTTTAATTACTAGCCCTTGATGTGGTTCATTTTGCGCAACTATATATTGATGATTTCTGTTTTAATTTTTTTATTATGTTTCTTATATGTATAAATTTTTTCTGACTTTTGTATTTCGGTTCTATACATTTTGTTCGTTTTAAAAATAAATTAAGTATCCAATCTTAATTACATATTCAAGTCAGGTATTTCGTTTGTATATAGCCCGATCTTGTGATGGTGATTAATTTTCCAATGACAGCACAGGTTCATGTTAAATTACTGCATCATTCTGGCAGGCAATGGCAACTACCAAGCTTTATCATATGATACATTTTCGAAGGAATGGTGGCTCTGCAAAAAACGGGTACAAATCTCTAGAATATACTTTTGGGTTAGAAGAAATGCCTACAAGACGCAACAGTTACCTTCAATAGAACTACAATTTTTACCTAATTGGGTAATCAAAACAAGAAACGTACTTTGTTGCAAAAAAATCACATTTTCATTTATAATTAGGGACAACACATATCAAATTGTTACAGTAATTAGTTAATTAATTAATTAATTAATTACTTCCATGGGAAATCTTATTGTGATGTTTAATAAAAACTAGATAATAACAATAACAATAACAATATTCTAGTTGTTGATTAGGCACGAGAAGATCAGTATCCGACACATCTCGTGTTCCATACTAACACCGTTGTCAAAAAAGACAATCATGACAGTGTTGAGAAATGTCGCATTCTATTCTAAAACTTTCAGTCGTTCTGAATGTTAATATATTCTGAAGAGTTTAATTTAGCACATAGCTTTCGCGGGCGGCGTCCGGTTAAAGGGATTCTAGGGGATAGAACATAGTTCAGCCCTACTGATCTGATATTCCAATCGTATAGTCGTTTCTATTGTGGACATAAGAATATATTAAAAGTGGATTCGTTGACGTTTGCACAGTCAGATTGTAAGGACTGTTTTGTGTTCTCTCTATGTTGGCGTTGAAACTTCAAAGGATATCATCTTCCGGTCGAACTCCATCTGTTCCATATCTTTAACGCGTTGACGTTATTTATCTAGATTACTGTTTTTTTATGATGTAAGAGGAAATAATAAAAAAATTGACCTGTCCAGTGATAAATAACTTTTTGTCAAATCCAACTGATTAACATTTTCATAAAATGAATTAATCAAAAGTATTTATTTAAAGGGGTGAAGACCAATATTTAGACGTTAGATAAATATTACTCAAAGGGTGTAAGCTAGGGACAGTAGTAATGACAAGCTAATGTTTGGTCATTGTATATTTGTATCTATAACATATGTAAAGTGACCGGTAGAACGGACATTTGCTTAACTCGCGCTATATATCAAAGGATTTACGGCGGAACGAAAGACCGACCCCTTCCTGAACTGTAAAATCATCTTATCTTCTATTCCGGAAACTTGACGGTTTACGAGAAGCTCACTAATCTACATAGAGAGGCGAATTATTCAAGAGAATAGCCCAGCTACACAATGTTCGCCTTAGGATAATTGAACACAGTCTCAATTCTACCGAGAAGTCAAAAAGACGAGAAATTTACAAAATAATCATTATTTACAAAAAAAGTATTTCGTTAAAAAATGAATTTTAGAAGAATGTTTAGCATGTGAAATGTAATTTCGATAGTCGGGGCTGGTTTCTATAAACAACCTTGGTTACATTCACACATATCGTCAACCCCACCTCCCTCCGTCTTCTACAAGAAAACAAAAAGTATGCTAGTGTACAGGGCCGTCATCAATTACTTCGAAGGCAGTCACGTTCGGCAGCAGAGCAATATTTTCTAGTATCGAAAACAAAAGCTCGTATAAGGACGTTTTCCAAGATACATTTTTCATGTAAATGGTGTCTCATATCGCATAAAGCAATCGTTTACAATACATAAATCCGCGGAAATCAAAGCTCTTGGCCGACTGCTCGTTTACCTAAGCTTAGCTCTGCGCCAAGGGCCATCTATCCGCTACCAGACGTATTACCGACACGCTCCCACTGCCCACAATATAAAGCCAATTCATGGTCCTATTTTAGATGTTGATGGTGATCGTATAACGATTTGCATAATAGTAAAGAACAAAGGATATGTTGCGAGATTGCCACTTTTACCAAAAACCTAAACAAACACTTTATAGCCAGTAGAAATAGCGATCCATATTGACAACAGAAATTTTTCTATCTATCTAAATAATCATTTATTTCTTAACAATTATGAGCTTGTTATCGTTTTATTGGAAGCAGGCATAATTTTTCTTCAATTTTCGACGTTCTTATGTAGAGGTCAAGAATCACGTGAAACCTTTCAACGAAACGATGTTTACGTGAATATCAAAAGAAAAAAATCACCACCCCTTAGTATTTGATTAAAAGTTCCATGTTCAATTTAGTATTGGTCGTAAGTGTTGTTATATAATGTTGTAATTTATATCGTTCTCCCTTTTTCCATATTTAATAATAATTCACTATATCTAACAGTTTGTTTCATATTAAAGTATACGGAGATAGGCGAAAATAAATTTTCATAAGAATCTATTATTATTTGCTGGTGAATTTTCATAAACATTTATAGTTAGGTATTTATAAAGAACAACGAGTGGTCCGTTGTATTTAAAATGTAGCATAAATTTATTTAAAAAAAGCTGAAATTTTACACTCAGAACTTATTGGATGTCTAATTATGATCTTAATTTGGAAAATATAATTGGGAGAAGTCATGCTCTACATTTTTCACTTCTAAATATAGGTATAAGTAGTTTGTACATATGGATTCACAACTATTTAGAATAACAATTATTGCAATTATTAATGGATATATACAACAATGAAGAATCGTGATTAATTGTTACACATTGCGAAATGTATTTTATCCACATGAACAAAATGTGTCTATGGATTAACATTTAGAATACAAAAGACAACATCCCTGAAGAAAGCGAATAGAGCAAGAACGATGAAAGTGTACATATACACATTTAGAAACATATCATATAGACATGTATACACATACAGACACACATACATAGAGATCTTGGTATATTCACTTATATGGAGGAAAAGCCTCCCTACCCCCATCTAGAGCATACTCTCCAAATTTCTTTTCCACCGGCGCACAAAACTGATTCTTTCTCGCGATCCATTAAAATTATTTGAACACACATACACACACTGATGATATACATGGAATGTTGAAGAATGATGTTGTTATCGAATGTATCTGTTGTGAAAGTGAGATAGATAACGGGCGGGGCTTTAGATGCGGGGCGGATACAATATGGCGGATACATTCCCCACTTATACCCCTCCAAGCCTCTCAGCATCATGCACTAAGAATTATAATTGCATATAATATGTATGTGTGTATATGAGAGGAAAAGGCTCAACATAGAAAACCGGCCATAATTCACCAAGAGATTCTTCACTATGCATGTGTGTGTCTATATTGTATTAGTTCTTCTGGCTATAGGTCTTTAGACCCTTAGAAGAGATGCTTTCACGGAAAGCCACACATATTGTATTAATTATCATCTAATTATTGTTATTTATTGTTGTGGTAAACTGGTGGAAAAGCCTTTTGTCCAAATACTATAAATTATTGTTAGAAGGACAAAAGACGACAGTTTTACCAAAGAAAAACTAACAAAAAAACACAACAACAACAAAGTATAGTAAAAGACTTTTAGAGGAAGGAAGTAATTAAACTTTTAATATAATTGTAATTACATAAAATTTGGTCACAAACAATTAAACATCATTAAAATAGAAATACAACCGTGATGAGACCATTAAAACGACACGAATAATTTACTTTATTCGTTCAATTTATTATGACATTGTAGAATGGGAAAAGAAAATCATACTTTCCAATTGACATTGTCTTATAGTTTTAAGAACGATTTTTTACAGCCATTTTAAATGGTCCAATGTTAATATTCATCAAAAAAATTGGAAAATTGAAAACGATAAGTGTTGTTTCTTATTACACAGTATAAAATGTTCTTTTTCATTCAATTTATAGAATTTCTCAGACGAAGGCAAAACAATATCAATTTACGTATGCGTTCCAATCAAATATATATATATGGAAAGAACATGAATACTAACAATAGAGGGAGGTGAAAATAGGATGCCATATTTGTTATTGGTATATGTATATGTATGGTAGAATGAGAAATAGGACCAACTAATTTTAACTGAAGAGCGAAAGAGAAAAAAATATTTATAATTCTCGTGTGGAAACAGAAAAAGATGTATAAATGGTTATATGTATGTGTGTTTCTTATAGCGTAGGGAACGTGTAGCAAAGTAAAGGAATATGAATCCCTCGGGACGATAAAGGACAGAACATTTAATTGCTTGAGTGTGGAACAAAGAAAGACAAAGACGGTACGTTTCCTTGGACAAGTCTTGCATATATGATGAAATAGACAAAGGAATTGTAATATCTCTGCAAGATAACCTCCTCACTTCTCCACCGGGCGCAAAATAAACATGGAGAAGGTAATTTAGAGTGTTTAATGTTATCTTGTTTTGTTTGCTGCAGTTCGTTGGAGGTCTCTTTGCTATTCTTGATGCTTTTCTCATTTCTTGTTACAACAATGCGCATTAATTTAAGATAAATGATTTTTGGCCAATCTTTAACAATTATTACAATATCTGAATATAAATATATCCATAATTGTACGTAATATAGGCAACTACATAATCACATATGTGGTCATAAAACTGCGGCTGTAAAGGAAATTTAAATTAAATCCCTCTATGATGATATGGCGTGTTGAACGGGTGACAGGAGGGAGCGCAAGTCCTGGAAGAAAAGCTGCTTGTAGAGCATCAATTGGTATTCACCACTCCATCTCTTCAAATTCGATTCCCACACACACATACACACACGCACACACGAAAATGAGATGCAGAGAAAATCATCAAAGGCACAAAGCTTAATACTACGTGTCGCTGGATTTTAAGAGCGGCACGCTCTCACATACCACGATAATTCTATAAAGTATTCCTAATCGATACATGCGCTATCTTGTAATTTGTACCGAACTAAAATAAACATTGGATATAGGGTGTATATAAGACGATATTCGCGTCGAAGAAATTTAAAAATCAATTTCAGATAATTCTCTCGTCCTTTACATACCCCATTTGCTATTCCATCCAATTATTCATTTTCGGTTTTTTTATTTTATTTACGTTTTCATTTTTCTTTTTCAATCTCTTATTTTTGTTTCATATACTGTAAATTTTCGATTATGAATAGCTGGTATCAAAGAAGTGAAATGTGATAGATACTTCAACATTTGACGTAATAGCTTTTCCAATTTTCAAAATTGAACAGCAAACATGCATGAGACATGAATGCCCCAAATGGCTCGCGATAGGTAACAGTAAAAGAACTATGTACGTATAGATATATTTGTATGTAAATATGTTTAGGCTGTGGGACACAGGTGCGAGATATGTCAACCACAAGATATAGGGTCGGTTTTATGTGAACGCATTAGACAGCCAACGATATTAACCGTAGATATTTTTTGGTCTTATCCTCCTACGTTAACGCCACATTAACTTCTAACGATTGCTTCCAACAAAAAGTAACACATTACATTACTAGAATACACTAATAAATTGCATGTCCAAGAGACCAATTCAGAAAACAAACAACTCCAAGAATTAGCTAAATAATTAAATAGCAGCATCTAAAAAACACCGATATTTATATATCGTCAATGTTTTATATAGTTTTCGTTTATTAATCTGGAATAGAAGAACTAGATAAGACGGTTAGTGTATTAAAGTCCAGTTTCTCGCTTGAATTAATGTAAACATATCTGAAATGGAGCTTTATTGGACTTTTTCTGATCATTTACATTGAAAATAATGACAGATATTTAACAAGGTGTAAAATTATGATTAATTTGAAATTTTAATTTAGTTAGTTATCAATCTTGATGGTTTCAAATCATACATCGTCATATGTACCGTAACATGGGGTGTATACAAGAAAAACAAAGATGGCCGGTTTCTAACGTCACTTAATAACATAGCTGACACACCGAAAATATAATTTAATTTTTGTAGTTTTTTTTCCGTTCCGCTTGCGTAGCGGTGCCACTATTTCAGCAAGGCCGTTCCAGTTGCAGACGGACCGTTTATGGAATGCTGTGTGTTGAAGCGTTCCCAACTTATTGTCAAAACGCCTGTATATTTCGCGAGACGTGAATTGAATTCTACTACTGATCTTTTTCCAGTACCTCTGATCCATTTCAATTTATCAGTGACGTGGTGTTGTTGCCCATTTCACCACTTGTCATGGAACTGCTATAAAGACGTTCATATTTCATACAGTAACCAAATATTAATATTTTACTTTGACAATTATTTTTGTTGGTTTCTTTCTTTTAGATTCTGTCACTAACTGAATATCTGATTTGGCTTTTTTTTACAACGCCAAATTTTAGCTTTTATATATTCCCTCACCGGATTTTATTATCCTTTAGTTTGAAATTACTTTTCGTCTATTAAACCTATAATTTTCGATCCCATCAACAATTCCTTAATTCAATCAATAAATTAATTATTTCGTAGCAATTATTGGATCATTTCTAAGACTATTTATTATTTTGTTGGCAATTTCTAAAGTTAATTTTATGCGAAGCGGAAACTATCTAGTTAAAAAATATTTTCGTCCCTTTCAACATCAGTCAAAATTGTTCTCGAAAACTATTTTAAAGGGTGGCGCACACGTTCGTATTATCTATATATCCGTTTAATAGCATTCAACGTTCCGAAACTTTTCCTAATGAAACTGTTAGCATTCAAGTGTATGTAATTAGAATCGTTCCACTCTATGTTCTGATTAGAATGTGGCAAGTATGCATAGAATTGCAATTAAAGCCAATCATTATTGTAATGCTACAGTTTGTATTGATTTGTTTCCGGTGCTAAGGCGAAGTTTATCTAACAAATTGCTCAATTCTATTTGTTCAGAATATGAACTAACACCACTTTAGAAGTTACTCGACTAACCATCTTTAAAGACAATTATAATCAAATTTTAACATCAATGGCCTAAGTTAACGGTAATAGTCGAAAGTAAATTATACATGAAAAATTTAATTATATTATTGTACCTTAATCTATCATTTATCAAGATGTCAATATACGAAATCGACTATTTGTAGTGAGTGTACCGGACATAGTCCACTCGACTGGACACGCTAAAACAGATTGCCTAATCAATTCCTTGTGTCCGAACCGAGTCTGATCAATCTAAATTAATCCCCACCGCCTGTTTTCACCAACCCTCTAAACGTTGCTTCTAAAAAAGATACCCTTTTTACTGCCCAGTTTCTCGATCCAAATAACAAAAGTAAAAGTCATTAAATAGTGAACCTTCAAACGAATGATTTTGCAATTAAAATCCCTCAAAAAAAATATCCACAGTTTTATCTTCTTCTACTGTTCTAATTGTCTAATAAAACAAAAACAAAAAAAATAACTGAATGATTTCCTATTGGTTAGTAAGACAATTAAAACACGAAACGAAAATCAAACCCAACGGTGATCTTGTAGTTGGAACAAGAAGTCGTAAAAAACATACACGGGTGTGATGTTTAGGGTAGCGAAGGGTCGGAGTTTACGGCAGTTCAAGTCCGCGGGGATGAATGAAGCGCTGCAGGGATAGACTACGAATTGCCTAGACGTTTTCTGCTTAGTTTTTTTCTACTTTTTGTATCTGTGTGTGTGTGTGTGTTTTTGTATGTGTACATGTGTGTACGATGAGGGTCGAAATAATATGTGCTGCACCTACTCAATGTCCACGTATTCTAATAATAAGGGGATATTTTATATAATCTAACAGCTTACCCCTAAAAAAATCCATTAAATATATAATGTTTTTTTGGATTATCGTTATGACACAAGATATCGCCTTTCGCTTTAATGAGATCCCACATAAATGGAAGCTTGCTGATTTATTGAAAAAAAGAGACAAAACCATCGGAAACTAATACGTTGCAGTTCTACTGATCAATCGTTCTTCACATTTTATTATCGAACTTTCACAATGAAAATTGTGAAAGTTCTCAAAAGTATAACACTTTGAGAACAGTCATTTGAAATAATAGTAATAATAACAACAATAATATTGGCTAAATTTTGATCACCTGCCCGGCGCATCCACCATTTTTCTATTCCTTATCAATAATTTCAATTATTTTATTTCCATTCTACAAACGTTTCGAATTTAAATAACAAAATAACTCTATAAATTTGAAACAAGAGAGAACATCGTATTTGATAAAGTTAATTTCTAACTGTTTGCGGACAGGTGTGGTCGTTTTAGTTGACAACTTATTGATTGAAGGTGTTGGAAATGTGCTTATACCTAACGGACCGACAGATCTACCTTTTAATGATATCAAAAGCTCTATAGTTTTACAATAAAAGATGACCAGCCAATTTACAATAATTTGTGTCATTTGCAATTGGTTCTAATAAAGAAATATACGAAAAAAATGTCAACAATGTCATTAAGACGGCAGTCTCACAGGAACTCGATAATATAAATAAATAATGCACATGACAACCAACTATATATTATACCTACACATGGTTTTTTTGCTACGGAAATTCGTTCGTAAATATAATATCTATATAGAAAACGAGCATAATCTGTGAGGGTAGAAATGTATCTACAGCGGCTTTGTTTTGTAGAAGAATTAAGCCTCAACTTTAATACAAACCCTCCAGTTGGTTTAAGGGATGTTACAGTAGTTTCATCTTTATCTTTAGTCGTTTTCTTTATTTATTTTTTTTATAAAAACCAATAGCTATATATTTACTATGATGCTTATCGCAATCATTTCTGAGTTGAATTTGCGAGAAGAGCTGCGGAAAATTAAAGTTCTCCATCAGACAATTCTCTTAAGAGATCAACAAATGAAATGAAGTAAAATAATAAACCAAATATCGAATTATTATTATTATTTACTAATTAACATTCAGTTTTCGAAATATTAAAAAAGAGTCTTATTGTAAATGGTTCATTGTTGGTATATTGTAGTGCTTTTCCAATGAAACGTGTGTCTAGATTTGACTCGCATGGCATAGCAATAATCGAAAGAAATGGCTTGAATTTTGTATGAAAGACGAAAAAAAGGTTTTTTAGCAATTGACCCCCTACTACGTTAATATATAAAATACACACATATAGATGCGAGTGGAAGCAAGATAAAAAACTTGATGTTAAAATGTTCACAACAAAGACAAATAGATAAAAATTGAGAGCGAAAGAGAACGTTTGCTGAACGGGCAGACACCCATTTAGTCTCCAACGTTTCTTATAATAATCTCGGGGCGAATACGGGGTAGTTAGTTTAGGGGGGTTCCAATGGAAAGAGGGAGAGTACACCGACGACCAACAACCGCCTCCCACCCCAACGAGATGCTAGCCTTTTTTTAGTAATATAAAAGAAAAAGAAAACGGGATGTGTTTTGGTCTCTAGATAATGTAATGAGGGATTTGAGTTATGGCCTTATTAAATGACTTAGTATTGTTGTCTTTGTCTATTGTATGTAATAGATCTATAGCGAGTAACTAATTCCAAATGATACGCATCGTCAGCAGGATTTCAAACGAATAAGCTGGTGAAAATAAGCGCCGATTAATGATGGACGGGCAATAATAACTATACACAGTAAATGTTGAGGAATTTCCTGTTGACAAATATAGAAAGAATTTGTACACGAATTATAACGTTATAACATACAACACTGAACAATTACTAGCTTTTAATTGTTGAAAGGGTTAATCTATTTTAAGAAATAGATTTGAATATCTTTAGATGTAACATAAAAATGGCTACAATTATTGAGAAGATCTACACATTCCAGAGCTACAGTTATTTGGGAGCTCTAGCGTCCATTATACACACATACATAAAGTTGCCGCCCTCTATTCCCATTGCGTCATTATTCGTCCCCAACTAACATAACATAAGTATCTGTCCTTTGCCTTTGTGTCACATATTAATGGCGCTGGATTCTCGCATGTCATTGAGCTGGATGCTGCCGGTATCCCATACATCTACTCGAATTTTAATAACATTTAAAGAGAAAGAACGCTGACAACAGGGTGGAGGAAGCGAGCGGCAATAGTAACAACAACAACAACAACAACAACAACACCAGCAGCATCTCAGTGACGATGGTGGCGGCAGTATTAGAAAACCGGAACAGTTCTTCATTAGACATGTCTCCACACTCTCACGGAGGCGCAGTATCCATTTTGTGCCTGTGGCGGCCAACATTTGTAGCGGGGGAGTTTGATGCTAGTGACGTCATGCGACGTCGGCGCGCCGCCTTCCGTCCCGCCTCCACGGTTGCTGCTAATCAGCTCCTCTACGCGACACTTTGCGTTATCGATCTCATTTCAGCTACTGCTTGTTTCTAGATATCTCTTTATTGACGAACTCCAGGTACGCACATATGAATTATACGTATGTGGATGCGACACATTCAGTTATTAATTGACAGATTAACAATTTATCACTGTATTTATAACGGATAATAGAACAAAACTATTTATCTATATAGCTATTTAAGTTAGAATAGAAATATACATCGCAAAAGATTCATTAAAAATTGGGACGATTTCAAAGAAATTTTCAATAAAATTAACTCTAGTCTTGGAAACAAATAATAAAAATAGTTAGTGATCGTAAAGCTGCTAACAACGTCTGAAAACAGAGAAATAAAACTCGACTTTTTCAAGCAATTATTGGGAACTCTTTTCTTCGGTTAGAGTAGGAAGGATCATAAAATTCCTGAGGAGAATCGTATCGATTTAATTAGATCTTTCACGTACAGGAAGTTTAAATCAATTTAACTTTAATCAGAAAAGTTTCGAAAATTTCTTACTCGTTCACAAAGACACTTGCCTAAGTAATATACATGTATGATTCGTATTTTTGAAATATTTAATATTATATGTCTCACCTAATGATGTTAGAATAAAAATTTTAAGTGCACTAAACCAAGGTAAAAAACCGACTGGTCCTAACCTAGGGCAAGTGATGTTCCCTATAAAAGCCGGCTGCTTGGTATCAAAAATCGAATTTATCGATTAATGTCCCCTTGTCACACATACACCAATTCCAATCGAAAACAGTACAATAGATTTGAACATTCATAAAAAATATATTGCTCACCCTACGAGTTTTTTGCGTCACCCCTAAAAAATACGAACCCCTACAGTTTTTCTTACCCTCCTCGACTATGAGAATGAAATAGAGAATTGGTTTTGTTCTGTTAGATATATGTGTATAAAATTTTCAACATTCGCAGAATTTCGCCCATGAATAACATTTTAATAAGAAAAATAATGTGTGTATGCGTGTTAATGAAAAACGCACACGAATTTTCAGGAATATGTATCATTAAAATAAGGTTTTATTACAATCGCTATTATTATGAAAATTAATGGGCACATCTTAAAGAATTAATGATACGTTTTTTTTTATTTATCAATTTTCGTATAAATAAATTCTTGTTGTGTTATATACTTTTATAAATCCTATTTGTAGTTGAAATGTGGATGAAAATTCCATACAGATATGATGAAACAAAATATATTCGCACACAACTAGAAGCAAATTCCTGTGAAGGTTCGAGAATGCAAATATAGTATTTTTTTACCCTAACGAAGCCACCCTCGCTTTTTTTCACCCTCAAGTCAATGTACAGTCGACCTGAACAGTTGGTTGTATTATTTTAAATTTCACTAACGTTTATAAAATGCGCATGTACGAACTGGCGCACTTCAATCTTCCCTAAGTTGAAAAAAAAATCTATAATGGTGTATATGTGTATATAAGATATGCTAGTTAGAAGGAAGGAAAAGAAGTTTTGATTACTTCATTCGTTCTTGGTATAAAATCTTTAAATATTCCTTCAGGATTCTGTAAGACTTTATCGTGTTTATTTCAGTTTGTTAAAGTGTTCCACTTTTTAATTTAGACTTGTTTAATAATTTCTATTTACTGCAGTATCAGAAGTTTTCATCAAACTAAAAGAAAATATATTGTGAATTAATACAGAATTATTGTATAGGAAATGGGATGAGTCTGACTGTTGGTGGATGACGCCAAGTTATTTTGACAGGACAGCGAGCTCGCTCATGCGTGAACTTTAAAAGCTCTCTGTATAAAGCTTTTTATAGTCAAAAGCTCATGACAGTTACAGCTATGTATGTTAGACACAAACTGATTAATTTATATAAATACATATCTCTAAAAACTTGCAATAGAAACTTAGTTTTATATATAGACAAGAAGATCAATATAATAAACATAATTTTTCTACTTTGATTAGAATTTGAATAGAATTATATTTCTAATTTGAAATTACTAGTAATTATATACAATTTTCAAATGAAATTCAATTAATAATTCGAAGACCGCAAAATGTTACTATTTATGTTTTTGGTTGTAGTTTAAATACAAAATTTACGGTTATATATTTGAAGAATCACTTTTCAGTTTATGAGGGAATAAAATCGAATAAAGTTTACTGGAGAGGTTTCAATTTCAACCAATGCTTTAATTAGAAAGCTCCTCTCACCGACATCTGCTAGTGAGAGTCTGAACTAACAACGGAAAGCTCATAAGGAATTTTACAGAAGAATTCAGGAAAACTTTGCATTGTTTTTACAGAAATCTACAATTAT
Source organism: Meloe dianella (assembly GCA_028455855.1). Classification (NCBI taxonomy): domain Eukaryota; kingdom Metazoa; phylum Arthropoda; class Insecta; order Coleoptera; family Meloidae; genus Meloe; species Meloe dianella. The sequence continues at coordinate 1,301,438 of JAPTHL010000054.1, read as the reverse complement.
TGATAAATATTCATTAATTTACAATGACTTTAAATGTGATAATTTTCATCTTGAATTTCATGAGACTTTTGAATTTTTTTAATTTATGATTACTAAATCTTGACGGTTTTATGGTACTATAGATCTGACAAAAGAAAGTAGGTACTTTAGAGGTGGGGCGCCGCTTCCATCTTTACTATGAGACAGGTCTAAAACATACAATTGTTTTACTTACGTGCTAATCTACAACCTATCTTGTGTCTAGGATTTCAGTGGCGTTCGTAATTATACAAAAGGTGCAAAACAATTTGAAATAATTTGGTTATTTTGTCATTCTTCACAACTTATTGACTGTAAAATCAAAGAGGATAATGAAGTGGAAAAATATGACGAAAATAATAATTCATTTTTTTAACTATCTAGTTTATTGTGAAAGCAAAAAAAAATCAATCAAGCATTATTGTATATCGATTTTTCTGTAGTACATCAAAGTGAATAATCTTGAACTGCTTCGGCAGTCTCCGATTCTTGCATTTCAACATCCTCAGGATTTGCAGAACCAAACAAAAGTTCAATTTCGTCGTCTTCATCCGAGGTTTCACCAGTTACAACAATACGTAGTTCATCCATTGCGTGGTCCAAAATACCCTCTTTTATAATGTATTCATCTTCGACTTTTTTTATATGGTTACATACATTAATCCATTCATCTGTTGTAACGGAATTGAATTTCTTCCTAGCTAATTGTTCAATATCTTTGAATTTAAAAGTAACATTCCTTTGGGCCATCCAATGTTTAACAATTGCCCATATCTTTTCAATTGGATTTCAATCCGGATGGTAATGCATCCAGTTTGTTTGTACAAAGCATGTTGGGATTTATGAAGTTTGATTAAATTATATAACTCTGGCTTGGTCATGCTCGTATTATGTTGGATATTTTTCTGCTCCAACCATGTATTCATCATTATTTTTTTATATAACCAAATCTTGTTAATCTGATGTTACTAATTTTCTTCTATACTATTAATTGAATATGTCAAGTAAACACATACATGACATGGACTCTCATATTAAATTTATAATTTTAACTTCATTTGTATTTATCTAGCTATTGAATGATGACGGCTCTGATAAATTTGAGTCAAAACTAGTTTCAGTGTTAATATAAATATTTCTTGGATGAAGTTTTCATTTACTTATTTCATAATTGTTATTATAATCTTTAGATATTATTAGAAACATTAATATTTGAATTAATTTAATTTTAAAATTCATGCAAATCTTTTTCTAAGCGAGTCGCCACTGAATGTTGTTTTTCCGTCTCACTCTATGAAGTCTCACTTCACTGCTGGATTCGTTCTAGCGCTACTCTCCCCGCCCCGCAGTTGTATTCCCTAACCGCGGCAACAGTACTCTAATATTTCTTTTTTTTCAAAAGAGAATAAACCTTCAATATTAAGTTCGTTTAAAATTCTATGACATTTTACCTGGAATCATTATAGAAGTCGATGTATCATGGTTCAAGCTACTTTTTTTCTAAAAAAATCTAAAGTTTTACAGTTCCATTTAACTCCATAAATAATTAAAAAATTGTAAAAATTATCAATGAGAGAACAACGAACACATTTAACGAACTCCATTAGAGAACTTCAAATACTACAAAAATACTAATTATCTTATCTGAGAATAACTTACATCTAATACGCAAATCACAAAACAAAAAATAGGTTCATTGGATCTTACAAGGATTGTGCCTTTCACTAATTAATAACATAAAGTTTTGGCGAAAAAAGTTAATCTGTTTTGAAATTGTGATTAAGAACTCCCTGCAAAGCGACGACCTAAATGTCTCAGTGCTGATCAAAGGCGAATGAGAGTGACAACATCTCAATCGGTCGCACATCTAGTTTATTGGACTGCATTATGTTCGCGAAAGTAAAAAAATGTAGAGTAAAAACATTCTGTGGCTCTCCTCAATCCAAAAATTTTCATGTGCAGAAAAATTCTTGACTCCATATTTTGGAATAAAAAAAAACAATGACCAATAACTACAGTTTGTGGTAACACAACGGGGAAGACTTCTCAAAGGCATCTTGCTTCTGCAAGATAATGTCTCGACCCACAAATAGTTCGAAACAGTAAATGCAGAAAAGTTGCTAAGTAACAGTATTCACAAATGAAAATGATCTGCAACTACTGCAGAAACATATGAAAAGATTTTAACTGAAAAACAGATATTAATAGAAGCTTTTATAATTGTTAGAGTTAAAATCGATTTTTGTTTTCTTTCATGGACAAAATATCCAAAGATTTACAATTTTATCCAAGACACAAGAGGATTTGAAACACTATATATTTGAGGTATTTAAATACTGAAAGAAAAATGCAAGAGTAAGTCTTCAATCACTCAGGAAAGGTCTTTTGATTGACAACAAATAAACATTGCCACTCCTTAACAATTTCAATAATTACTTTTCTGTTTATTTTTTCGACTCCCTTAATAAATATTTATCCATTTAAGAAAAGAAAACAACAACATGTATAAACAAATTGACAAATGTTTCGAAAAAGAATTTGAAGTTTATAAATAGTTCTATCTAGAATGGACGATGATTCTGGTTAATATGGACATATTGTATATTTTACCTGTCAAAAAAGTTTCTGCCCCCCGTTGACTTAACAGAAATGTAAAAGTAAAGAAAAGATAAATGTTGTTGGATAGTAACGTTTCCCAGATATTATAGAGAATCATTCTTCAGTTGACCGTCTTCAGGTTTAGTTGTGTTTATGTGTGTTTGTTCTGTGCGTTGAATGCATGTGTGTCTTTATGATTTAAACAAAATTAGAATATGTCAAATATTGGAAAAAAATGATTTTCAGGATATTCCTTTCCTTTATTATTGGTAAGTTTCCAAAATAACAACATTTATTTGTACTGTTCGTGAAGAAATTACTAGATAACAAAAAGAGCAAATGAAAAAGTGTTGTCATTTGATATGGGTGGAAATACAGTAATGTCTAGAGGGTGTTTAAAACTGATTTATAGCATTTAGTTGGTTTGTGGGTGATGTTAACTAACATATGGCTTTTTAAATGTGTTGCTAAATTATAGATTATTCAAACAGATGTCCGCAACTAATTTGAGGGAATATTTCAATTTTCTATTTCAAGGAACTTTTGCTATTATTAAAATTCTTGTAAAAATCACTTGTACAACTATAAATCATAAATTAAACATGATCACAAAACGGAAAATAAGAAGCAATATTTGTATATTTAAATTCAAAACATTCAGTTGTTGAAAATATGAACGTGCCACACAACAACCAATTAACTATAGACAGAATAAACTGATTCTAATGTTTACACGACAAATTCCCACCAAATACAGTTAAACAAACTATTCAAAATAGAGCTCAAGTCTCAATTGAGTTAGGTTGAAAAAAAAATCCATCAACCACTTTAACAAGGTACAATAGAAACCAACCAGTGAGATGAAATTAAAAATCCCATAAAAACTCAACTAACCCTCTCACACAGTTTGATTGTTTTAAATGAATATTAATGTAAAGCTAAGATTAATTAGAAAAATATTTCTAGGGGTGCATAGTGTGGGATCGTCATCAAAATGTGAGAAATTAGCTTCACTAGCAGCTTGGCAGGATCATAACACAATTGTTGAAACGAATCTTAAAACATTAACAGGAACATGGATATCAAAAGGGTATGTTCGTAAAAAAAAATTATATAGATTTTGTAATATATCAAATTTATGACTTTTGTCTGTTTATTTAGTTGGCTAGAAATAGGCTGCATTTTGGTAATTTAATGTTATCATAAAATACATCATAAAAGTCATTTTGTTTATAACAAGATTCGGTTGTGTATATCTTAATAATAAATTATATGAAAATGAAGTTTGAAAATTAAATATATTCGTATTTAGTTGGATTTTTTTATTAACATCGAATAGGAGAGATCAAAAATTAAATAACATAACAGAGAGGCAGGTGGTCCTTAAGATCAAAAATACTTTAAGTTAAGATAAATTCAGCCATGTTTATACAACCACCCGCAGTTTTAAAATATTAGTCCCAAGTCTGACTTTACCTGTCTAGGCTCTATTGTCCTGTTGTGACACAGATTTATGTATGTCCAATAAAGAGATTTCCATCGTTTGCTTATACATTTATTTTTCTTTTATCATAAATTATGAAGCATAACAAAGACCGAACAAAATCTTATGTAAATCGTTCTGTATCAATTGTTGGATCAAAACACAAAACTTTTGATTATTTGCAGGTGTGAGACTCGACCAGGACCTGAATATGTTCTACGATCTTATACGTTTAATTCGGATGGTAGTTATAATCTAATTCAACACCATTATTGGGATGATTCGTGTTCATCACCGAAATTAACAGTTATCACAATTGGTCGAATTCAACTTCGCAATACTTTAATGCAATTAGATGCATGTAATGGCGTTCCTAAACCAATTAATATCACTGTTATTCCACAAGATGAGCGTGCTGCTAAAGAATTGGACAAAATTGTAAAAATGGAATGTCCATCACAATTGTGGAAATCGTTTCGTCGTAACGAACAACATATCGTTTATGATAATCGAAACGATCGTCGAACTGTTTATAATTTATGGTCACAATTTCACCAACCAATTAGTAATAAACAACCATTAAATTCAATTAAAGATACACATATTAGTAGTGGTTATATTTCTTGTTTGGGTACGTTGAAATGGGCATTTAACGAATTGAGATTGATGAAAATTCAATTTCGACCGATTTTTGATCACACTCGTAAACATCACGTAAAACAAATGGAAATGGAATTGTTATTAGGTGATATACATTCGAATAAAAAACGTAGAGAATTTTATACATCTACTAGTTTTCAAATGCCATTATTACGACAAACTAAAGGTGAAAATTTCACAATCAATAAACATCAATTTATAATTAAAAATTCTAATATATTACCAACGAATTTATTATCGAATATTATGTCACCGCCTCATTTAATTGAAAAACCCCATTTACCACCATATATATGGGGTGAATGGATGTCGGCACGTTGTGAGACACGACCATCTGATATCTATTTAATTAGACGTTTTGCATTTTACGAAAATAGTTATAAATGGGTTGGTGAACACAAATTCTATTCGGATCCATCTTGTAAAATAACAAAATTTATTGTGACCGCTACGGGACATTTAACACTCAATGGAAATAATGATAACATGAAAGGTGTTATGAATATTGACTTTCATATTGAAGAAGCTATACTAACACCAATTGATGTTAGTGTTATCACCGATATGAGATTAGGCTTTTGTGGAACAGGTGAATGGAGAGTAAATATACCGAAAGAACTTAGTCCGAGTAATGGTTGTGCACATTTAGGTATTTTGGTACCGTCAATACGTTTTGATATTGTTAAAATCGAAATTGATTATAACGGTGCTTGGTTATTGTTTCTTGGGCAAGAAGACACAAATAGTCTACCAAATGTTGCAAATGACAGACCGACAGCTTTTCAGTTACCATTGATCAAATGCGGAGAGATACCCGAGCTGATACCACCCTTTACTAGCATCTGGGACAGAAGAGACTATTTTAATTCGTATAATAATCTTGAACCCACACAAATATTAATAATTATTGCGAGTATTTTTATATTTTATTCTAGAAGATAACAAAAAACTATTTATATAAATAATATATTGTAAATATTTATAAATTATATATGTATATATAGAAAACGATATCAATATTAAAATTTAATAATATAAAATATAAAATGGGGGACTTTATTACCAGTGAAATTCGTTACTATAAACCATCAGCGATTCAAAAACTTTGTAAATAACCTGCAACTTACTTTATATAAAAATCTAAATAAATAATTACTAATTATAGCTTCATAGTGATTTATATCTTCACAATTTCCTTGCAAGTAGTGTTCAAAAATGGTGACTTCAAGGCGGATGTACCTACCTAACAAACAGTTGAATAACATCTTTCTAGAGGTGATGGATAAACTACCAAATCTGCAATAGAGAGGTGCAAATTGGAGTTGATAATGAGAAGAAGGTCTGATCCGGAGTGCCACCAGAAATTCTTAAGCAATAAATAACAACCGCAGGTACTGCAGAATGATTGATCCTTCGCAAAAATTGCATTTATTATACACGTATATTTTACACAGTAGGTAAATAGGTATTGCTAGGTACATATTATTGAGTATTACCTATGCAAAATAAAATACTACATAATGTCATATGGGAGAGTCCCTGTCGCGCGAGGCTGCTGTCTAATGGTAAATTCACTACGGACCATAGGTGAAGCGTCGAGGTAACTGCCTCAGGCGCCGAATTGGAATATGCGTCAAAATGAGATAAGAATAACAAAATCTAAATTTTAATAAATAGCTAAAATTTAGAAATGATTTTATTGACTTGTGATTATGATCATGTTTTTTTTATTGATAATCCCTGACAATGAGTCTTGCCAAAGATTTTAAAAGGTGATTTTTTTGAGACTTGTCTCAGGCGACACGGCACGCTCATTGAACCCGACCCTGTTGATCACTCGAACTATTTAGTTTCATAGAATTACTATTTACCAGTAATTGTTAGATTATAAATGAAATTGTGTTTGTCTTTTAAATATAAAAAACATTAAAACAATACCAGTTGCTCTTAATGTTATATATAAATAGAATACCTTCCGATTCAAGACAAGCTTTGTATCATTCAAATAACCATGCCCGACAAGACGGGAGGGAGACCGGAGTAGTTTCCGCCAGGGCACGGCTACTCTGAGGGAGCCCTTAATCGCCCGGAATAAGTTTTTTTGTCCTCCCTAGAATTTCGTGGTGATACATATGTGAGCAAGCTCGGAAACTAAAAAAAATTCTCAAAAGCACAAATCTATAATATAGAGACTTTTTTACACGATCTCAGGGAAGAGCAACACTTACCTTTAGTAGCATCCTCTTCTAAATCCCACGACGACCTACCTTTGTAGCGACCTCTTCTATATGCTGCAACGATAAAAAGACATATTTATTGTAAATCGAAGAAAAAAATTATTTTACAAGTGATAAAGCCATCATTAATGCAATATAGATCGACACGGAGAAGAATAGCACCAGAAAAACAGCTTTTGATTAATACATGGTACAAAATGATGGATTGGACATTTCGGTTTTGGATTTCACAGGAGTCCAGGCCTGTGTAGGAATGAATCAACTATATACATCAAAATGCAGGGAGCACAAAACGAGACATTATCTGCGATGCGCTGGTAATACAATACAATTCCTTCTACTACCTACTACTTGAAATATGTTTACTGTAAAATTGTGGATAATGTGGATATAATGCCTTTATATGTATATAGGCTTAGAAAATGATCACTTCTAACTTTATAAAAAATATATTACAAAAAAAAACGAATGTACTACTGGAAAAACACAGGAGTATTATTTTTTCATCAAAAAAACGATAAACTTGTCGAATGATTCAACCAGTCGTTTCTTCAACTATGTCGTCTTTTGGCCGCTTCCTCTGCTTTTTGCATTTATAATTTGGAGTGTTGCATCAAGTCGTGTATAGTAGACTGTTTGCTTTTTCTAGAGCAGAAAGAAATTGACATGAGCATAATTGATTAATAGTACTGGACCACACTGCGTTCTGACTTCACCCTTGACCATTTGCCAGTTGATGACACTGTTGACAAGAGTGCCAGTAGGTTTAATGAAAGCAATGAATCCATTAATTGAGAGAAAACAAGTTATTTTCAAGTTAAACAGGAAATATTTACAAACAACTTACAGTAAAATACGTCCAGGCTACAACACTATTGCCTGATTTCCCATTGTGATCCTTCATGCTTTTGTAGGTCGTTTTAAGACCATTAAGCAATCATTGTATTTTGTTTTATTAAATGAGTATCTCAATGTAAGTAAGGGCGAGTTTATATTCGAAAGCCACTATTTAGTATATTTGCCCAATGTAATTAAGCCTTTAACTAACCGGTCGTGAATCTAGTGACTTTATTTTTCTGTGTGTTGGCTAACTTGAGTTTAGACACCTGTCAACATTCAATGTCATTGAAATATTGCAAGAATAATTGTAAAAATAATAAAATTATTGTTTATGTTCAATGATTTTTATTTGGTAATTGTATAAATAATTTCCCATCATGAATTTGTGTGGTTTAAACAATAACTTTTCTATTTTTCTACTGCTACTGAATTATTTAGGTTAGTGAGACATATTTTAGTAAAAACAAGAGTAGTAATATAATAATATTAAACAAGGAATTTTGTAGTTTTTGTATCTGGCGATTATTATATAGCATTATGGGATGATGGTCCTATTGTTAAAGGGGCTAAAATTACATTTACCGCAGTTCTATATGACGATGGTGTAATAGCAACTGGAAATTTCAAATATTCTTGGCGTGATAATGCTATACCCAGCCATTATAAAGATGTTAATGCCAAAAATTTCTACTAATTTATCAATAATTTAATTTATTTTGTTTATAGATCGAATCGAAGAGTGGTATTGATGTATGGTCTGTTGAATATAATTCAACTATTTATCCACAAGGTCCATATATTGCTCAAGTTGTTGTTGCAAAATGTATTCTATCGATATATTGTTATAATGTAGCATCACAACGTTTAGACTTTAATATAACAGAAACATTAAATGGTGAAATTGCTTTAATACAACACAATCAAACACGTGAAAATTATTATGTGTCAAATGCTGATACAGTTATCAATAATATAACATTAAAGAAAACTGATTTAGAATTTATAAAAAAAGCTCCGAATGTATTAACTTATTGGTTTGTCGATTGTACTTATTATGGTTTTAGAAATGATCTTATATTCCCATTTAATTATACACAACCTGATCAAGAATATATTGTTCAAGCTTTGATTGTTGCCGATTTTACACCATTACCACTACCAACTACTACAACACCTAAACCAACAACTACAACAATCAAACCAAACACTACAACAACAACAACATTAAAGCCAAATATAACAGAAATTACGACTATAACACCATCAACAACTACAATCAAAAATAATTCAACGAAATCGATTATAAAACGTGATTTAAATGAAACAACTAATAATGAAACTCAAATTATGGTTAAAATTAACGGAACTTTAGTACCATATAATGAATCATTTCCTTATGTATGCAATAGTACATATATTGCTAGGGATGATAGAAAAACTTACGGTTATTTTACAAAGAAAGTCATTCCTAAAGGTAGATTTCTAATATACATTATAATTAAAAAATAATAATTGTTTCTCTAACTATAGTTCCTGTATCAAAAATTAATGTGACTGGTAATAATTGGTTGCAACATGGTGCTTTATTAACTTTAAATATAAATTGTCATGGTTCGAAAAATTTGAAATATTGCGTTAATTTTGTAAAAGGACTTTATAATGTAACTGGTAATGAAACATGTTCATATTATCATCGATTGGAAGTATGCGAATTTACAATTCAACGTTATTTAATTGAACAAGCTGAACATACTGTAATTATCATAATTCAGAATGATGTTAGCAGAAAAGTGACACCTGTTACTGTCACTGTATATAAAGGTAAATAATTTAAATAATTTTTCGATCTTGTGTCACTAACGAAATTAATATTAATCATCATGTTTAGAGAAGAAACAAGCTCAGCTATCGGTAATTGTTGTACCTGTATCGTTCAGTTTGGTTGCAGTAGTGTTGATTGTTTTCGGGGTTGCATACTATCTTCAAAATCGTTCACGGTATGGATTTCTTTAATCGATTGAAAGATAATAATAATAATTAAATATATTAAAATGATTGTAGATTTATAGTGGAGGTGGCTGATTTTGATTTTGGCCAAAATTATAGTGATATGGAATACAAGACATTTAGTGAACGTTTACGTGATTCGATAATAAATGCATTTTTTACGCGTGCACCAAGTCCTGGATCATCGGAAGTTCCAGTTTGGCCACCTGGACGCAAATATGGCAGTATGACAAGTTAAATTTCACACATCTTCAAATATTCCTTATAATCATTATTAGTGAGAGCGGCATTGTTTTGATTCTATAAAAAAAATGAGATGGCGAAGCTGTTGAGTGTTTACTACATATTTTGTCGATTCATATTGGCAAAGTATTGTGATGAAGTTTATTAATTTATTTTATGTTATTATATATTAAAATGCTGGTTTTTCTGCTGTTTTGTATGTATATGTATTATATTTTTATAGAATTATTCGCACATTTATTATATTAACATAAACGGTTTCCAAATAGAATTGTGCAGTATTTAAGTGACTGGGAGAATTTTAAATATGAGAGTTCCATATAATCTATATAAATAATATGTAATGATGAAATATTGTTTAACATACAAAATATATAACTTGAGATATATAGTAGGAATTGATTTCGTTGTTTTGTTAAATCACAATCACGAACATATCAAACTTGTTATAAATTATCGACTTGATTATTATGCACGTAAATGTCTCTATTTACAAAAACAATACAAGTATTACTGATGTGGTAGTTTTGTGTGTTTGCAACCATAACAAAAGTTGAAGAGGATAATAGCAATGTTGGTTAATACCAGTTTTATTACGTTGCTATTACGGTTGCAAGAGCTGTCAAATATTTTGTGAAATTAATGTAAACTTGAGTTAATTGGTTTTTGGAACGAGGAATCGAATGTATTCAATGTGCATCGGGCCGACAATATTGTCACATTATTTATTCACAATGTGCTCCATTAAAAGTTTTAACAGCAGCAACATAAGTACAGATTTAGGATTTTCATTAAATGCTGAATGGGTTGTTTTTTTTTAATTGGATCATTCTTGATTCACTTGAATGATCTATTGTTGAATTATATATTTTTTTATTAACTCTTTCATTTGTAGATCGTTTAAATTTAAATTTAATGACTACAACTCTAAATTCAAGCGCAAAAATTCTAGGGTCCAGGTAGAAGTCAAGTTTAAATGGATATTTATATGCTATACCCAATTAATAAGTACCTCAGTAATAAATGTTCAAGGTTTATGCTACATGTGAACATTTTTTTGTTATACTTGTAACTGCATAATCCCATTATGTTTCTGTTTTCGTAATTAATAAAACCTATGGGAATTTCAGAATGTACTGACTCACAATTAGGGAACGTAGTACCGTTTCTGGAAACGTTCTCCTCGAGTAATACACGTAGGAACATGCATTTGAAACTTGTATTCAATATAAATATAAATCCTTTATTTCGTCTACACATCGCTGTGGAACGAAAAATCTTAACCAGTTTGTTAATTTAAAATAAAATAAAAACGCGTTTAATTTGTCTAAAACAAGAATTTTACAAGACCTCCTTCTGGAACTCATTGTTCTTGTTTTTACGACCATTTCAAAAGCAAATAAATCGATGGTAGATAGAAAATTTCCTAACTTATGTTTGTAAAGTCGGTAACGAAGTCGCAAAATACTCTAACACTTCCTCATAGAGAATGCTCACGAATTTTAGCGAGTCTTCTCAATAAATTCAAGGTAGTTGGTGTAACGAAGTATTTACATAAACTGGAGCTATGAACTCGCTTAATTTACTAATATTGGTATGTTTATTTAATATAGTAATGCTGTATTAGAATAGAAGTTGTTTAATTGATCGATAGTTCACTTTTTGCATTGTACGGCTTCATAATGTTCAATAAACATGAGTAGTGGCAATTTAAAGGGATTATAGTTATAGTTTTTGTTTCTTTATGTCTATTATGCAGGTTTAAACTTTAATTCGAATCGAGAATACATTTAATAATAATGTTGATGGTTAAGACTTGTTTCAATTGCACTGTATTTTACTCTGTTATTTATTTTCGTTTTGCTATTGATCTGTCAATAAATGTACAGTCTGCCCTTTATTCCACTTAAATTTATCACTTACAAAGAAAAATCAAAATACAAAAGGGATTGAATGTTACAAAATTATCGTAACTCACCATTTCGTTGATGATCTCCTGCTAACATCCCCTCCAATGTGCTTCCACAAGACAACGCAGTCAATAAATCATAAACTTTAGAAGAAAAATGAAATTGAGTCTCACAAAACCGATATCAACTGATTTGGAGACAAATAAGAATTATGTTTGTACGTTTGTTTATCAAACAAAGATTTTTTATCAGTTACGAAACAGAAGCAGATTGAAAATGTTTGTAACTATATGATTACGCAATACTTTGCTGAAGTTTTCTACATACCTAACATAATTTTGTTTGTTTTAGGTCGTCTAAAATTTACGAAGCAGACCAAAATACATACAAGAAGTAATCAACAATGGAATTCGAAAATTATTTAAATAAATCAACAGGTACGTTCTTAATGAAAAACTAATATGTGCATATTATTATGAATGTGTTTAATAGGATTTTATAAAAAATTGATTGTGAACAATATATGGTTGAATTTATTTCTATAAAAAACGATCATATTTTCCTTTTACATGTCAGGATTTTCCGTTATGTTTCTTTTTTGTACACAGCACAGAAGGGCTCTTGAGAATTTGTCTGAGCTAGATTCGCCGGTAAAAAATAGGAGAGTTTTCACTCGTTGCATCAACTGGTAAGCCAGATGAGCTTGTTTTACTGATCATGAATATCTTTTTGTTTGTGATATTTTTGTGTGTCACTTTTATGCAAACACCGATTAATATCACAATCACCATTTGAAATCGATCGGTTTTTCATTTGAATTTATTAAAAACACATTATAATATCGTCTTACGTAACTCACGTAACTGTTGATGTGAGTTGTACAAGTTATGTAAGGCGACAGAATAAAAATAATTGAAAAACTCCACAGATCTAATTCACGATTTAAAACTGTTGAACGTAAAATATTCCAAATTTAGCAAACATGAAAATCCTGTTAAAATATTCCATTTTATAGCACTCATATTTTGTTAAGTTTTTTATTAGGATTTATAATAAACTTTGCTCTTCATTTGCTCGTTGTTTTTTTTTTGGCTTGCAACTGATGCTGGCGAACGTTACTGGGATGAAATCTAGAATAAAATTAAAAAAGAAAAACGTACTATAACTTTTGTAGCTTAACTGTCTCTGATTTAAGCTTCATCCACCACCGTCTAGTTAATTAAAGCTCCAATTTGTTCAACAGATAATCGTCGTTTCTTTTTTAACTAATTAAACAAGTAACAACTGGTAGGTACTGTAAATATTGTTTTTTGATTATTTGTTTATGTTTTCCCCTTTTCATTTCTGTAAACGATTGATTTACATTTTCTAGTAAATTAGTTCGTTTATTGGCAAAGATTCCCGTTTAGTCTTGGAATGTTGCCATTTCCGTTTTCCACTAGTCATTTTGCCAAGTAAAAGCTACGGAAATTACTTGTACAAGTCAATTTTGTTAACTGGTAATTTTTAATTTACATCCAAGATTCTCAGTCGTTTATGTATGAGATGAGGGAGTTAAAGTGAAATGTTGACAAATGAAAGGGAAAATATCAAAATCGAAGGCAGTTTGAGAGGGGTTGTTGTCTCAATTTCGTTTTTTTTCCAACTTAATTCTCGAGGGATAAGTGGACGTTCGAAAGTTTTTTGACAATCGACTTGATAGATCTTTTGCTCGTTGAATGATAGTCGCAATTCCAGTACAAACAAATGATACACTTTTATATCAATTCGGTGTAATTATCAAAATGAGAAGATTTATTGATTTTAGTATTCAAATAGGTAAATTGAAATGAGAAAAGTTCTTTTGATGTTTATTAATATTGACTTAATTTACTGATGACAGTTTTCAGCAATATTAATGTGAAACAAAAAATAGGTAAAAAACGTTCAAAATAATAAAATGGATTTTGAGTTAAGAAATGATTCGATTTTATTGCAAATGTCTAAGGTTTTGAACAGAATTTTGTATGTGGACGAATGTGATCGGGGCTACAGTTAAAAATTGAGATTAGTTCTTTAAAAATTACAACTGTTATATTTTTCAGTTGGGCAATAATTCATTTTGGATTGAATCGTGTTCTATTGTGCGGAATTCTAAAAGAATCGACAATATATTCTGAAAGTATCCAATTATAGGAATAGATTCCAAGAAAATTTGTTCAAGCTAATTTTCTTCCCTTTGAGTATTTAAGTTATAAAATAAATTGAATAAGTTACGACAGGCAATAAACTATTCCCTAATTCAATTTGTCTCCTCTTAAATACAAATAATTGTATAAATTTCTTAAAATACTCGGTATTCTATCCGCAATTACCAACCATTAGAACAAGTATCTGTCTCTGTATAGTTGGTTTTTATCTAATTAAAAAAGTGCGCTCTTGGTAATTCTTCAAAAGGAATTATCCTTTATTACGTAACAAGTCCTCTGACAACGCCATTTGGAAACGGCTGTTTTAATGCGGCAGGTGTGCGTTATACAACGAGAAGAGATAATGTGAGATGGTAGAGAAGTCTGCATCGGGGACTTCTCTGTTGATAATTATGTAATTTGTTTTCAACTTTTCGGATTGAAACACCTCTATATAGGGCGCATATTACCATTCCAATTTTTTTAATGTAAAATTTGAGATATACCTACTGAAATGTTTCTTTGATATTTTTCATAAAAATCATAAGTTTTTCAAACCCAAAGAATGTTAAAATTAAATTGTTTGTTATTTAATAACTGTGGAGAATATCTCGACCAGCTTCTGTTCATATTATAAGAGGGTGTAGCAGTGGTAGAATTTGAGAATGGCCTGTTATTTTCTAGGGGAAATGTTCATTTTTCATTAATATTAACGGCTGAGGGGTACAGTAATGATACAAGGTAAATGGAAATCGTGACTACAGATAGAGTGAAGAATAAATTTCCTTTGTATAAATAGCAATTATTTTCAAAATCAACATTTGATATCTTTGCGCATTGAATTTGCTATTTTTTTGTGTTATAATATACAATTGTGACTTGATTTGAACTTTAGATCTTGTTTCGATATTTATTATTTTATTTGAAATATACAAATAGATCTTTGCAGTGTACAAGTCTCACGTTTTATAAAATATTGCCAAATAGAATAAATTTTAGATTGAGCTTACATAAGTTTCTGCTTGAATATTGTATTTATTAGCGCCTTAAAGTTGTTTGGAAAATAATAACTTATAAATATTACATCAAATTAGGAAGCAAGTTCTTCAAGGGAGGAATGTATAATAGTGAATACAAATTTCCCTCTTATTAATAAATTGTTTATGAATTATGAATAATAAAACTATTGGTAAAGAAATTATCTCGCAGCAGGATTTCAGTAATGCTTAGTACTTATGGCACCCTTAGATATTGAAATCCTCCTGGCTAACAAACCACAATAATAATTCCATATTGAAAATAAATCACTTAATAAAAATCTTCCTGAATCAACAGTATTCAGACAACTATGCAGTACGCGTAATTTATTGTTTTGTCGTTTTCTGTATCAAAACTGCTGATACTAAAAGGTTCTCAAAATAGAAATGTCAAACCAAAGAGAACGTTAGATATTTTCTTCATTTACATAATGAAATAAGGAAGAACGGTCCTAAATGTAATAATTTATTCAGAGCATTAAAGGAAAGCGACTTTTACGTAAACTCGACAGACACAGAAATCGTATAATTAGTTGGTGATTACACCACAGACATTGATGGCGCTGTTTCAGTTTCAGTTTTCAGCTATAACAAGCCGATGGCTATATTGTAATTATGTTTCCATACAGCATCGGATTTTAACTATTCATTATTATATAACGAATTGTTTTCCTGTTTTCCAATCCAATATTTCGATTTTTTTAAAGATTAATTTTAACAAATTTTAAAGTTGTTTTAATTGTTCTATCTACTTGATAGAGATAAAGCTCGGATTACGGTCCTGTTAGAAAGTAATTGGATGTAGTTAGAGGTATCAACATAACATAATTCAATACATGACTCGATTTCCTGTTGGTCCGGAAAATATTTGCCCAGTCGGAATTTACGATAAACAAATCGTTTAAACTCAGCGAAATCATCTTAACTGACATATTAGAGAGATGTTGGTGAAAATAAATTTAAACGTCTTCTACAAATAAACGGCATTACTTATGATCCGGTAAAATTACTAGGATTAACTTTAATTTCTAGCAATATACGCTGACCCAGTTCTGATAAGCACCAATTTACGAAATGAATTCATAGCTCTTCTATTGTATCAAACTGTTTTTATTATAGTGGTTATCAATAGCAAAAATTTGAAATCTGCTGTTTAGTATACGTATTTTGTCTATAAATTAGTGTCACAAATGTGATCAGTTGATATCAACTAATGTTATCTGTTCCGCTATACACGTTGCTTGAATTTACGGTGCACGTTGCTAATTTGAACTGAAAAAGAAGCGGTATTTCGCATTTAATTAGCTAGAACTCATGATAGATGTATAAAATGTGCTATGGAAGATAGGTATGCGAATCGATAGAATCAAATAGAAACAATCTTTACGGATTCATTTCAGAAATCTGGCCATCTTCTATAGATAAAACATAATAGGCTAGAATGGACATGTAAAGAACTCTTTTGCTTTCCCAATAAACTACCCTTGACATATAGCTATACATAGAGTTTCAATAGTAGTTTGACAATTACTTTCAATTAATCTACCCTGAACGAGTGAAAAGGAATGTTTGAAAAGTGAACAGGAAACTTATTGGCGTGCGGAAATTTAAAACAGACAAGTTGAATTATAATACCTGCATCAGAAGACATTCAAACAAATTAGTGGTATCTTCATTCAACCAATTCAGCACGTTTATCTCAATGTTTTTTGTCAAAAGCTAAATAGAGTAGAAATTGAAAGTTTAGCTGATAGGAAAGTTGGTGAGTTGAAATTTCTTACAATGAAGCTCAAAAATAATTTTAACAACTTTCTAGTGTCTTTGTTCATTCAAGTTACCCTCTGGCAATTTTTATTCCACCATAGTGGTCTTGAACGAGCTAATAAATAACATACGCGCGATTGCATCATATGCAGGGAACAGACCAAATGTTCTGTTGGCAAATGCATTGGCTTTTATACGTAGTAGGGAGAAGAGAATGGAATATAACATAGAACACGACAAAATAACAAACAGACATAAATTGTTATCTGTATAGTTTGGCTCATATCGACGGGATGCAGGCTTCTAACGACTGCAGTTGCCTGAACTAGACAAACCCATTTTGTGCACACTCTAATATGTTATGTTCACCTTTAGGATATTTTAAAGCATCAATATAAATTGCTACAAGTAGAATATTTATGAATTGAACAGATATACGAATATCAATGATTTTCTTTAGTGTTATTAGTAGTTTAACAACATTTTACTTGGGTATGGCAGACAAGAAATTTGAAGGTGCGTTTAGTTTTCCACATTACTGCGGCTTTTGAGTTATTCACAGCGCTTGACTTTGAATAAATCCCCGCATCTCCGGAATGTCCCCAGAATGTTGTACGCTCGTTCCATTATCCTTTTAATTAAATTCTAACTAGATGAAAGCGGTTGATGTGTCAGAGTTGGAAATAATTTAAATATCAGATTTTGATTTTTTTGCAAAATAAAAATTTTAGAAATTTAAGTTTTTGATCAGACAGATTTTCACACCCCAAGTCTCACACAACATATTTCTATCAAGTCTTTATGATATTAATTCTTGATCCCATCAAAGGACTTACTAAAAATTTATCTTATGCAACAGAATCTGATTTATTATAAAATACATATATGTAATACTTGAGATGGTATTCACGTTCTCTCTATTATTAATGAGTTTGTAAATTTTAATGGAACTTCAATAAAATTTGATCAAACTAAAAGTTTCAAATGGTGCTCTTCAATCAAGCAAAGGCCCAAATTAACTTGCTTCAAATCAAATCCGTTAACTTCTATTCAAAAGTTACATTGAAATGATTATATGAAAATCATTCAGTGTCAACCAATGATTGTAAAGTTAATAAAAAAAAACAAAAAATTTCCATCAAAAGTTTATTAGAAAGAGGCCAAGGGAAATACAAATAAATATAAAACTAATTATCTGGTAATTGAATGGATGAAGGAAACCAACAGAAATAATTATTAAATTTTAATAATTGTGTTAGGCGTGACGAATACCATTATAATTGAGAAGTTTTAATAAAGACAAATTATGTGCGTACCATTAATCACGATTTCGGTTTTATTAATTACTATAAATGTACGAAAATGTCCGTATCATAGTTGTTTTTCTTTGAGGACGAACTAGTCACGATGGTGTCTTAGGATTTCCATTTGTTAGACCTTCAAGCTTTATAGGATGCTTCAAAGGATTAAAAGTAATACCCGGTTTGTTTCTGATTTTTGTGTATATAAATAAAAAACATTTTAAACTAGAAAATGCGACGAGTTATCATTAAGATATTATTAGAAATATAGCATTCCTATAATCAATTGATATACTAAATAAGATGTCCGTTGCGAGCTTAATTCTAATCAAATTCACAAGAAATTAATGTGTTCGTATATAAACTAAATAAGACGAATAACATTACTTATTTATTCATTTATTAGAAATTATTTCTTCAATAACGATTTATTAAAAAAAGCAATAAACAATCCTCATTATTTCGATTGAAACCATTTTAAAAGAAAAAGGTATTGAGAAAGTCAACTACCAAGCACTGATTGTCTGAACAATTCCAGAACCGCTTCAATTAATGTTTGTAGTTGCATTCCAAACAAAAATAATCCAGTACTGATGTGAAAAACTTAAATTAACACTGTGTTTTTTTTCGATTCATTATTTTAGAATGAAAATATTAAGTGGAACTTACAACTATATGCGATCATAAAATGGATCGTTGATTTTTGATTTATTATTTTATAATTTAGTGTAAATTCGCGTTAGATTATCCTTGTGGTTTCTTCATGGGTGAGTGATAAATCGTGTATAAGGTAAGTTATTTGTGAAAATAAATATTACAAGAAGAGCGGTCGTGTCTCATAGAAATTGCCAAATAAAATATCATGGGGGCTTATCATTTTAAACGATGTAAAAAAAAACAAGATAGCGATCTTGAGCTCAATTCCGGCGATTTAACAGGTATTGCACGGAATTCAAACTATTCATAATAAGATGATTTGTCCTTAATATAAACTACATGTTATATTGTGATTATTAGATTATTAATAGTTAAGATAATATGGTGAAGGTCGTTTCTATTATTTCATACACGGTTAATAACAATAATTATTACAAACATAACTTGCAGCTATGACACACCTTTCTGTTGCTTATTTTTCATTTACACCATTCATTTGCTTGTTTTAGTAATTAAACAAACGTTATACGAATATTTTATGCGATGTTTTCAAACAATAGTGAAAATGAAACCTACCATTACAGGTTATAAAAATAAATTTTCGATTATTCATTTATCGCATCATCATAGAGAACATCTGTTATTTCAAGAGAATTTTCTGATGAGAATTTTTTTTACAAGATTCTATTTTTGGTATAATGTGTGTGTAGAGACCACTATTTTCGGACACTTTATGAAAACAATAAATTCGTTACTTTCACTAAATCGACTTTCTAAAAAACTTTTTCCCCAATATTTTGTATTATTTTATTTTTGGTATTTCAATTTCAATCAAGACAACTATTGCAGTAATGTCGACACTATTAGATTTTTGTTTCAACAAATAAAAATCTGTTTCGATAGAAACGATCAGAAGCGGTGTATTTGAAAGAACATAAAAAGACTGAAGCTTTTCTAAGTTCATTTATTTTTCGATCTAGCAACCGGAAGATCACCGGCGTCTCGTATCGAACAACATCTGATTTCTAGTTTGGAAAGATCTCTTATTTCTTTATATTCTATATATATATATATATATATATATATATATATATATATATATATATATATATATATATATATATATATATATATATATATATATATATATATATATAGTGTTCCGATTTCTTTTTCCGTGAAACTTTAGAAATGAATTTCACAAAACAGAAGAAAATCTCATACAAACATAAATCATTTGGACTTGTAGCTTATTAAAGTTTTCTGTTGCCTTTCTAGCTTTCTAAAGATTTAGAAATATTTGTCACTATCGTTTTTTCAATAACATTGAAAGTGCCGTTTAGTTGGTAGGCTTCGATTGTTGGGAGTTCTCACTTCGATCTTTGTAATTCAAGAGTGTTTTCGGTAGTCGATCTTACAAATCTCCTCAAACATAATGATACTTTTCCTGTAGTGATCTCTTTATCCATCTAGACACAATAATGGAACGATCTTATGTCGTGTTTGCATTTATTAGAGAATAATTCTCTAATTGTACCAGCAAAGTGAAATTCTGTGCCGATGACAGTGAAAGTTATTCACTTGTGTAACGGTAGTTGAACTTCGTTCTGAAAGATTCGTTCGGCATGTGAAAGTGTGTCTACACTTTTAAAAGGAAAAAATTATTTCTATCTATTCATTTTTTATCATTCAAACGAATATCAAAATTTGTCACTTCTTGAAATCAAAAAGGTTGCCTTATTTTTTCAGGACAAAATAAACATTCCCTTATTTTAATCCACATAGGCTGACTCATGTAATTTGCCATGCAAAATTTGAGCTATCCTGTACGTTTGGATTTGTGTTTGCACTCGGAACTACACATACATCGAGGCTGCATCAGATAACTTCCGATCGTTGCGATTGTTTGCGACTTTCTCCTTTAACATTATCTCGACAGACAGGGTTATTAGAGCTATAAAAACTCCCAAATACTATTTGACAGTGTTAAGTTAAAAGGTATGTTGTCTGTATATATATAGCATGATGTCGTAATCTTTGCCGACAAGGTTTCGCTGACCTGACGAAAAATCCCTTTCTGATAAAAATCCTATCAAGTTTCAGTCAGATGGAATCCTATACTGATGACGATTTTCCAGTTTTACTGGTTCAGTATTTGTGACTTTTAAATAAAACATATGTGCAGACATGTCACTGTTAGAATAACAAGCTCTTTTTTAATAAATCAAATTGAAAATATCAATCTAATCAATTTAAAAATAAAGACGCTTGTGGAATATTCAAAGTTGAGGGAATATTTGTGAATTTTACTTGAAAATCAAAAATAATCAGCTACGTTGTTATTTTATCTAACAAATCCAGAGATAGAATATAAATCTTGAAAATTTGATGAGTCAGTTAATTCCTACGATAATTAGTGCAACGAAGTGAATAGATTGAAAAAGCATTTTATTATAATTGAAATGAAAAACTCGATGAAAATGTAAATTTCTAACGCCTTAGGTAAGTTCAATTCAGGCAATTCTATAAGGTTTTCCCTGACTTCATTATTAGTTCAAAATTCATCGAAGTTTATTTACAAACTCTACACAATCAGTGACTGTAGAATGTTCACGATAAAAGATTGGTTGCTGGCAGCTATTCCTGCTACTGGTTAATGATCAAAAAAATATATCTTCATTAGCAAAGAGTATTGGTATCTTGTTCGATTTGCAACATAATGAGTCGTGTTATTCATCTCAGAGAGTAATTCAATATGGTAGAATAGACCCTTGATCTCCCAGATAACACAAGTAATTAATTAACTAGTTAATTAAAGTGTTTGATCTACATGGTACCTTTGCAATTCAATAGACTGAACGTTACAGTTTTATTGATAACTGCAACAGATTTTTAAGTGAAAATCGTGCTTGATAATAAGTAGTTCAGAAATCTTCCAGAACTAAATCAGTTTTATCAATATAATGCTAGAACTAATGGAGTAAGGGGAATGTTAAACGGGAAGCAAACACACTTGTAAAGTTAATTATTTATTAGCATTATGATTTGATTTGTTATGAAATTTTCCAGTAAAACATTAGCTTACAAAATTTCAACTTAATTTTGTTTATTGTCTGAATTTATATGCTTTTAAGTCTCTTGTAAAAAATCATGTAATTCGTTAAAATTGATCTTTTTCAACAATTTTACTACTTGTAATCCGTTGTACTGTGATGATAGCAGCGTCTATTCTAATTTAGTACGTACGTATCTCATTGTGAAATTGGCAACATTGAGCACACACTAACCAACATTTTGAAATGCTGATCCTGAGTAACAGCCCCATTCCCCTATATTAATTCAATCCCTATTAAATTTTATTGCATTGGATAATTGAATTCTTTATCTTGCTTTTATAGTCAGCTAAATTTGACATGAATTTATCAACAGAAGGGGAGAAAAATCCTTATTATCCATTAATATTGATATTGAAAAATAATAGATTGGTTCTTTCTCGTTCTTTGTTTTAGTGTGAATATATACAACCACAGCTTGTCAGAGAAAGTTTGTCCACTTTTTCCGTTTGTCACTTCTAAAGAAATGCAAGGAAGCTTGTCCTGTCAAGAACGATGCGGAAGAATAATCGCTGAATGTCCACTAGGATACTACTTTGTAAAAAATCCATATTTTCACAGATGTTGTTATAAATTTAAACAATATATTTTTGTATTTTAGTCCGGGGAAGAATTGTTTCTAATATTAGAAAAGCAAACAACTCGAACTACATGAGGCGTAAAATAACAATTTTGTTCTAGTTTATTATAGAGAAATTACACGTACATGACACGTTCTCTACAATATTAAATAATTCTGTTGTAGGGAAAATGCGGATTATTTTGAACATAATGTGGTTTTCTTTCTATATAAATGTTCATAGATTGTAAAGATATAATATTAAATTTTCTACAAACAAGGGTGTCATGAAAGAATTTCATGTTTATATTTACGAAATACCAAGTCTTTATATGTTATTCAGTAAAGTTCCACATACGGTGTTTTTTTTTGTCGTTTTATGCCTCTGACTGTTACTGTTGGTAAATAACCACAAAAATGATTGTAAAGGCTGATGTAAAAATCATCCAAATCATACTTCAGTATACTTCAGTTAGGGAGAAGTTGTTATTAGGAAATGCTGATTCTGATGGTGGCAAAGTGGTCCTACAAACTACTCGTTGAAGTTAATTGGTATCAAGAGGCAATATGAGAAAATTGGCATAATGTGTGGTTCATGTATATAAAACGTAAGATATCAATCATGATTTTATCAGAAGTTTTACTACTGTTGACTGAACGATATTCTCCAAACTGATCTATTCCGACAATCTATTTGCATCGTCAATAGTATTTTATAGCAGTCTTAAAAAAAAAATTAACTATACGTAATTAAAATTAATTGATAAGTTTCTCCAAAAAAAATTTGGTCAAATGTTGGAAAATTGTGAGCAAAAGATAGATGTTATCATTAAACATAATAACAAAGGTAGGACGTTTGTTTGCACCTAGAGGTAGTGTACCATGAAGATTTGATTGAAGATACAACATATAGCTGTAATAATAAAAATGATGGACGCCTTTGGCTTCTTGAAATTTGTAGAGCGTATAGAATAGACGAACAGTAACTGTTGTATAACACTATGCAATATAATTATTACTTCACTTTAAACATTATTTCAGGCAAAACTGTTCTACCTTATGATTCGTAAATGAATTGTACAAAAGAATTATAAATTAATTATTTAATTAATATCTCTTCGCTGTATTTAATCAATATTTTTGAAAATAACTGAAATACGTTGAATATTTGATTTAATTAAATAAAAATCATTATGAAATTGGAAAATACTAAAATTCCTATTTGATAATTAACTGCCAACATTTATTAAATGTTCCAATAATAAGGTTAATAATCCAATTTTGACTATCTTGTTAATTATGGACATCTTGTGAGGATGTTCATAACTCCAAATAGCAATCCTTGGGGACTGTCGGCCGTTCACTAGACATCTCTGATTAAATTAACATTTTTATCCAACAGATCAATGTTATCATTTCGATAGAAATATAGATGGAATTGTTGATATATTTTCTACAAAAGAATTAAAGATGAAAATCTGATTGCAACAATTATTGGAAGAAAATGTTCAATACGACCATTTCTTTATACGCGTATATCGTTTCTATAATATTTGATAAGATGAAATGGAATAGTACAAGAATAGGGTGGAACAATGGAGAAAATAACCAAAAGCAAAAGGGATAGTGGAATGGACAGAGAATGTGATATCCAGACGCCCGATGAGATATAACTAAGAAATATAGAGCACCATTGAACGCAGCTGGATTTTTATATGTTCTTCCTGCTGTGTGGTCACACGACTTAAATCTTTACATTCTACTAACGTCTTCACACAAAGCACGATCTTTATCCCTATATTCGTTAGAAATAATTTGTAACAGTGAACTGGATATAGGTAAAACTGTAACTTAAAATGTGGGCGAGCCTTTATGGATTATCTAAAGCCTAACAAATTGCAATATAATTGAATTTGTCCGAGCTATCCAAGATCCTTGAAAATTTATTTAGTAAAAAGTGACACCAACAAATCAACCACAGGGAATAATTTTGAAAATAGTTTTCGAATAGTTTTCGAATTAATAGAAAATAAAATTAAAAAAAAAACAAAATAGTAAGGGTTCTCATATGGTTTTCATAACCAACAAGTGGGCGTATAAGATATGAAATAGTAAACAATTACCCATTTACGCTGTCATGTAAATAGTCTGTTTCACCTTGCCTGTCTGATTAGAGCTGTCACCCTCAAGTTTATCAGCTGATTTCATTTGTTGACGCCCTTGTATTCAGTCCTACATATGTTCTATAAATATCTAAAGTGAGTTGTGTGTGTACCATTGTTTTGTTATATTTATTTTTCTCTAGTTAAATATTGCCAATCTTATAATAAATGATCAGAGGAGCTTTATGCTTGAGTCATTTATTTTAATTTGTTGCAGTGTTAGTAATTTCTCACCCTCCACTTCAAGTCGCAAATTCGCAACTCTACTCTAGACCTCTAACGGTCCATCCAATGCACCTTATCCGACATTGATTAGAATTTATCGTTTTATCGGAATAACGTATTTCGTTGCCAGACCACCTACTACCATACAACAAAACTATCCCTTGTATCGATTAAATAAACCCTGTAAATTTACATTACACTTTGTTGTAAAGTTTTTATTAAAAAAATATAAACAAACAAAAAATGCACTAGATCTCTTTATTTAAATATTGTAAGTTAGTAATAACTACATGCTGGAGTCTTGGAACCAGAGATTTTCAATTGTATTCAAGTCCCAACGCAAGTGGTAGTTTCAAGTCAAAGAATTTATCGTTGCAGTGAGTCCACTGGAATGTATTCAGTGTCTTTTGTGAATCAAACTATATGCACATTGGTGGTTTCAAAATTAGAATGATCGCATTTCAAATGTTGGTGTTCAAAAATTGACCTGGCATTGTAAAAATATAAGTTTACGAGAACTTTGAAAGGGGTTAAATTTTACCATTTTAAATTTGCCTAAGTTGTAATAAGCGAAGGAGATTTCTCAAAATAAAGTGATACAAAAGGTAGATGCCCTTTCAAACGAAAGCCTCAAGGAAAACCGACACAATAAGCAAAAGATTCACTTCACACCAGAAGGCGGGATGTCCTCTTATAGTATTCACTATGAGTTGAAAGAGACATTTTATAGTAAAAGAGGGTATTGATGGCGTACTGTAGAAGCGAATTCTTATGTGTGTGAACAGTTAGTAATACGAGAAACTTCCTGGGAGCTTTGAAAGTTTGCCGCGAGTTTCTCGAGCGAGTCTACTGGTCAAGTGTAAACACTCATACAGCAAATTCTCGTCAAAAGTTATTTTTTCTAGTCTTTCTAATCGAAGAGCTCATGCGAAAAAAACTCGCTAGGCAATTTCGTATAATGTAAACACATTAGAAATTTGCTAATGAAAAAAATGGCTCAATCTGCAAACCACTATTCCACAGCCTCTTTTTTCATCCATTAGATCAGATTAGATTATAGGGGTCGATTGGCCTTCCTGAACTGCGACCACAGATGATCGATTGTTCCTAACCCTTCATCTATTGATATCCCAGTAAAGATATCTTTCATCCATTGTAACAAGGCGGTCCAGAAAGTTTGATGTGCCATCGTTAAATTTATAGCAAATCCATTGAGATGTTGTCACCCTCATTTGCTTTTGATCGACACTGAGACATTTGGGTACCCAGTTTGTAGATAGTTTTTTAATCACAATTTCATAACAGCTTTCCCGTCAAAGTTCAGAAATAATCATATTTAACTATGTATTAATATCTACTCGTTTATTAACAGCATCAGTCTCTATTAAATAGAAATGTCCACTAAAAACGGTAATACTGTCTATTAATTTGAATAGTTGCAGAAATGACTAATAGCAAAAAGCTAGAGGGTATATACGACACAGTAGTCATTAGGTAGCCTTTATTCTAATATAAAAAGATAAGAGCCTATCAGATTTTTTTGAATAAATTGGTGGATGTATGAAATGAAGGGTGGTTAACCAATAAATCATTCTGCAGACATTGGCAGAATTTTGATATTCCTCTTGTGAATATATTTGGAAATATTAAATTTCACAGCATAAATTGGAATTGAATAAAATTAAACATTAAATGTATACAAAATGAACAAGAGTTATTAGAAAGATCATCATCTTTTCGATTGAAATATAACCTTGATACTCATTTCGCATATAATTTGATTATATAATTTAACAAATCTGCATATCGTTTCGAAATCATTTTCAATTCAACCTCAAAAGGACATTGTTGTTGTTGTTGTTGTTGTTGTTGTGCTCACGAGATGATTAAAAGAATTCTCTATATACAAGATAACGGGAAAAATCCATTAGCAGCCGAAGAATTCACTGCAGGCATAACAAGAGTTATGTAAACAGGCGCGGCATATCCTTTCTCTTCTCTATTGAAAGGGCACTTTTGCCATCATTTATCATTATTTGATAAAAAAAAGAACCTACATATTTCGTTTGGTCCATTAAATATTTAAATTAAACTTATCATCATGTGAATTATTTATTTAGTTCATTAAAATGATCGCTTAATTAGATGTTAAGAATGTCGACATTACATTTACAAATAAATATCAGTAATTTCTTGTTTTTGTTGTTGAGTTTCTGTTTTTTATGTATGAAACGTGAATTGTATCCACGTGGTTTGCAAGACACCAATGAATAATGTAAATAGGTATAAATCGTTAGAATATACTTAAAATAAACGGTTGTTCCAAGGTGAGTTAGATCATTTTTTTCTAGTTTTAAAGAATTGCAACAGAAATTTATTCTATTACAGCTACTGTACATTGTTTAAATTGTTTGTTTATAAAATCTGCAAATTAATAAAAACAATTTAGATTGAATCATTATTAGATAAATCTGTAATATCCTTGGTTGATTTTTTCCGATTGACCTTGTTGTTTTTAAGGAATTAGAAAGTTATTTCTAGAAATCCATTTTCAATAAGAAAATGGTACATTCGTATATACTAAAAATGATTGATTAGTGAAGTTGACAAGTCGAACAAAGTCGTTTCAATAAGAAAATATGTACCTATAACCAGTAGAATTTATTCGTTTTTGGCGCAACGACATTTATTGAAATGTTCAAAAATTCACAATTTCAAATCGTCAGGTATTGGAAAATTGGAATAGTATTGTATTTTTACATATTACGTTCGACATTTCAATATAAAAATCAATTATCGAGTAATTTCGCGTTTATCGTTTTCTTCAAATTTCAGCACTTTCTAACGCTACCGGATTCGAACTCGGTAGATTATTTTATTCATAACTTCGATATTCCATCCACTAACAGAAGTAATAGATATTTCGTGGAATGCCCAGTTAAGACAGTTATGTTGTACTGTTTAGCTCTTATTAAAATTCTAATCCTGCCGACTAATACGACACAGAATTAACCTTCTTACAACAAAAACAGCGGTGAACCTCTTGAAGCTTTTGGAGATGAAAGCTATTATTTCAAAGCGATTAAAATGAAATGTAGGTGAACATTTTTTCTATTTAAATGCCATATTATTTATACTCCTTTGCAATTTATATAATCACCTACTACTATCCATTTCCTTTAATGTAAACTTGTGGATTTTTTTGTTAATTCAGAAAGAAAACATAAAAGTTTTAAATTGCCAAATTTCCTCGCATTTTATGTGCCCTACACAATATTAATGATTTCTACAACAACACCCCCTATCTAAGGATGTTTATGATCGTTTTTAAAAAAAGAACGAAAATGTTGCCGGTTGGAGAGAAAAAAAATCCCTCTAGGGTCATGTCGACAATGTGAATGCTGTGAGAAATGCCTCCGGGCCATGGAGCTGCTGTTGGTGGTGACGCGCACAGGGACCGTTTGTTGTATCTCTCTACCTAACACACATTGCGCGAGTTGTCTGGGGCGGATGCGATTAGAAAGTGCCTTCGTAGCTGTGATGTTCAGTGCGCGTTTCAGTCTTTTACCAACTTTTGTGTTTTGATAATGTTTGTTGTGGTTTAGAAGGACGACAACCGGCCCGGAATATCAAAAGAATATAAAACATACCAATCGCGCCTAATTTTGAATTATCGAATCTGTCAGAGAGATATGAGATTGTTTTAGATGGGCAAACTTTAGTTGAAGAATTTTTACGACAAGTTGAAAAACCGGCTTATTTGCTGTGTAAATTGGTTGGAAATACGGTAAGGCTTTTTATGATTAATTTTTGAATTCGTTTAATCGGCAACTCATTAAAGAGGAGA
Organism: Meloe dianella; assembly: GCA_028455855.1. Lineage (NCBI taxonomy): Eukaryota > Metazoa > Arthropoda > Insecta > Coleoptera > Meloidae > Meloe > Meloe dianella. Next base: position 1,272,609 of record JAPTHL010000054.1, on the reverse strand, counting down.
CCTGGTAACTATAAAATCTTGAAGGAAAAATATAAAATTTAATTTTATGACACCATCTGAGACTGTTTAAACATTTTCTTGGAAATCAACATTACGTTTTATAATGACATTTATTAAAGGCTGTAGGTTTCCTTTGGAAATCTCTCATAAATTATTTATAATCTATCAATACGAAAACAAATCAATATTTTCCAAAAAAAGGGTTGATTTGTTTGTGGACTTTTCAATAATTAACTTCTAAGAAAACTTCCTTCACTTCTTACATAGTAAAAAGATTAATTAAAACTTCTTCGTTCGAAAGCTGTCATCCTCAAAGGAGTTTGTTTTTGTTGATTTTTTATTATTACAAAATTGTCAAAATGATCCAGTTAACCAGGCGTAGTGTTTTTCTGAATTTTCAACAATCAACATTAAATTTTGTGGAATTATTTGAAATGAAAACGATAGAAAATGTAATAAGCAATTTCATATTTGTTGTTTATCCATCTTTTGCTTTTTTGTTTTCCATGTCCTTCTACGAGGATATTATTATTTTTATATGCCATTTCAATGACAAATATTTGCGTCTATAAAATTTCTTAGAGTTATTGACATAAAAATTACGACTCTTATTTACAACAAGTTTTTTTGAATGTATTAACCACGTATTTTTATCGAATCAACCACAAAAACCAATGGCACGGAGGCCAGTTTATTTGTTACAATCTTTACATTTACATTCATTATTCTTACAACATACTAATGTAGCAGAGAAAGTAACAATCATCTCTTGTTGTTTTCCTCCAATTGTCATTATAATCGACACGTACGTGAAAGTAATGATTGTTCCATTACAACACTAGCAGGCACCAGTCAAACCAATTACAGTTAGTTTGTTTTTGTACGCATTTTTATCTTGTAGTTGATGTTAAATAGGAGTTGTTGATAAAAACATAATGCGGTTATAAGTCTTTATTACTTTCTATAAACGTATAATTGACGATTTCACTTGATATTTTCAATTATCGAGCGTGTATATGAAAGGGACAGAAAAAGATACATTTTGCTTTACGTTTGTTTTTTCATATTTTTTAATAAAATTTCTTGTATTCGAACGATCCGGACAATATACCTCATTTATATACAAAATGATGAGCAATGAAGAGTAGAAGAAGAAAAAAACAACAATTTCTTTGATGTAAAATATATTTTTAATATTACTTCATCTGCTACTGTGTGACGGTTTCAAGTGTGTATTATTGACGAGGGATATAAATGAAAACCCAAAACTTATATTTGTTTTCTCTTGTAGTTCATTGCAAAACTGTCACAATACACAGGGTGGAGCTGGTATGCGATAAATGAATAAATTATTATTCATTCTCGTGAGGAGAATGCAAATATAATCAAGTTTTTTTCTTCTCTTGTAGTTAGCAGTTAAATATAACTATTATGCAATGCATTGAAACATTTCAAATTCTAATCTAAATACAACAGAATTGCCTTTTATACAGATAGTTTCGCATAATTGAAATTTTTTCATAATTGTTAAATTTTCCACAAGGCAATAATAATAATAGTTGTAACCTTTAATATATCGAATCTGCATGATTTACAGTTGTGATAGATATAAAATTGATTAAAGTTAGTTAATTATTTATAATAATTGCGGTTGTTTTATGTAGGTTATACACCTTCTAATCAATTATAGATCAAATTAGTAATCAGATATTTCCTTTGATTTGTTATGGCATTTTTATCATCATGAGAACTGTTACTGTTCTAAATCAAAGCCAAATAAGAATGCTAAAAATAATAATCTCATTTATTGATCGTCGATTAGCATTTAAAAATGTCCAATCAATAAAATATGTGGTTTATGCATATCAGGTACAGTCATCGATGTATTTGTAAGTCAATGAATAATCAACAACTAGTACACCTTCTCTGTAATTTTTGTTGTCTTCAAGGATGTCGGCGTTGCTATTTAATTTGCAATTGAGAAATATATACGTTATCCATAATTTTTGTTGTCAATCGATTTTAACGAGCTTATTGTGCTTCTGTTGAAGAAAATAGAACAATAACCGTCAACATATCCCCCGATTTATGTCAAATTCTAACAAGAACTTTTGATAAATACCACCAATTTTCTGTCTAGTTTTTTGTTTTGTAGATTTCTTAATTTTGATAGATACTGCGGTAGAATCCTCACACACACACACACACACACTTCATAGGAGTATTTCATAAAAATATGAGAAATATAGCGAACATTTCATGCTCTAGCGGACTCGTTGCTGTTATATTTATTCTCTCTTATTGCCCAACTTGCTACTTTTTAATATCACCTCTCACACCATCATAATGGTGCTTTTATTAAAGAAATTTCTATCTAAAATCTCTCCAGATTATCAGCATTGCATTTGAGACTACAATTTTGGAATTATGATCGAAATTCTCTACAAACTAGTTAGAGAATAATGTTGGAATTTTCAATAGAATTTCGATAGAAACAAAAAGTTTCACTTTTTTTTTTATTGCAGCTATAAAAGTTGAAGATGCTCTTCTGTTGGCTAGTAGCGTTAATTGAAAGTGGTGTCAATAGAGTCGAGTATCTGTAGAGATTCAGCTAGTTATTACTTCCTTTGAACACCGACTGTTTTGATTGTCCTTTGACGTTTTCTCTAATATAGAATTGATTGAAAATTAAGAGAACAAATTTATTTTGTTGTTTTGTATTGACGGAAATCACTGTTGCTCGTTTGTTGTTTTCCTTTTTTGTATTAGCTTGGTGTTCGAATGCAGGCTGTCACTTAATTAGATTCTTCTGTCGGCAATAAGAGAAAAAACAACGTGCCACAGGACGCTTTATGCCACTTTCATCAATTACATTGACACATCGGTGATGTTCATTCAGTATACATGTCATATTGGAAAATAAATCACCGACAACTGAACGAAAAACTCAACCAGTAAATAAATCTCAAGGCATTACCAATTAATGTTGGATAATTTTAATTAACTACGCAATATTGTTGAGTCAGTGGTCTGAAATCATACATAATCATTCATTATGGTTTATATTAAAAAAAATTATATATTTGCATATTACGAGTAGCAATGTTAATTAAATTATATCATATTATGATGATCATCCACAATCATGAGAATATCTGAACAATCATTTTCAACAAGAATTCTCGTTCCAACTGAAAACATTCCGGCGGCCATTAATTTTTAATTTATTGCTGCATCTGTGTGTTCTTTTGATGAAAATATTGACTTTATATGGCAAACGAATCTGGAAAAAAACACGAATTTATTAAATGCCGCAAACAAAACTTTTCGATTATTAAGTCTAACAAAGTAAAAGAAGAATCATTAAGGAAAAAATAACGTGTGTATAGAGTTGAAATTGTTGGCTTCATTGATCCTTGTGGGGATATTTTAGAACAATTGGTTTTTGTGTTCAGAAAATCCTTGCCGTTTCATCCTCGATGCTTGTTTGTGGCTTTGAAAAAAATATGAATTTTAATAATATCTACGTCAAGTCAATATTTAGTGATTCAATTTATAATAAAACTCTAACTAACAATGTTGTAATATAAAATTCAAATAAATTTAGTTTAGCAATTGAGTGAACCGATATTGAACGTGAAATATAGCTTTCTCGATAATCTTGTGATTGGTTTGAATTATACTTTCTTGAAAATTATCGTCGTGATTACTAAAATAGGAAATATCTCAAATCGTTCGATTGTTATTGGTTTTATGGTTTCGGGCATAATTTGATTAGGTATAGGTGTACACTTTTCTGATTACAAGTAAAACTAATTAACAGTTAACAAATGCCAGTCTTATCGTTTGTTTAATAATCAAACTTACAATGAATTATCAAAAGAGAAAGTTTCGATAAAGTTGATTTAATTATTTATTTTAAATAGTTTGTATATTGGATATATAAAACAATCGTTCCTTTTGTCTGTCAATCAAACAATAGTTCAATACCCGTAAATCGGAAAACACTAGCTGAAGCCAATTTAGGCCAGTCTTCGATCCAGAACTCTGTCAACTGTACCAAACGTAAACGGATTACTATAGAGAGGTTTCACTACTGATTAGAATCGGGATGGTTTTAAAATTAATCAATTAAAAATGTGTGTGTATGAGTGTTTGTAAAGTACTAATCGCCAATGTAAAATCGCTTTTCAAATACATGCTTACACATACAAATACAAATACTATTACAATAGTGTTTAAACGGCAGCAATTTCTAGTTTTCGTTCAAACTTTAATTAAACCGACAATTCGAACATGAAACATATGGATTTGAACGATGGCCATACAGTATTATTTGCCAAAATTACATTGCCAATATTAAATTAAACAACAAATTAACAAAACAATTAAACAAATTAATACACCTATAAAACGTGATAAGGTAAACAGCAAAATTACAATAAAATTTCGAATGATAGTTTTCAATTATGCTTGAAGATAAATTTATAGGAACACATTCTAATCATTACTAAATTATAATTATTTCCTGCATTAATATGATTGGATGGGAAAATAAAAATCTAAAGTAACTGTTCAAGGAGGACGCCATGGTCATTGCTAACAATTCACAGTTATACAATGCTCCCTAAAACCCATTTGAATTATATTGTAAATAGAACGTTTTTCTGTATTATTATTATTATTTGTTTAGAATCATCTAAATGGAAATGTATCAAAATCTCTTTAGCAAAATTTTCACACAACAAATAACATGAGAATCGCTAAATGTATCTACATAAATCCTCTTTGGAAAACAATCGGACTTTTATTAATTTGCATGAATGGTTTGTTGTTGTTGTTGTTATTCGTGTATTAAATGTATCCTTCAATACAATTATTTTCGGGTAGTCGGTTCTCGCTTTCAATCTTGCTTACAGGACGGAAACAATTCTCGAATGATTCGCCCTTATAAAGGAGAGAATCCGGTGCCGCAACAATATTATCTAATAAAACCAGAAGTTTTCCCATATATAAATAATGTAAGAAAGTAGTAGTCATTAAATGTTCCATTGATAAAAGGAGGAAACAACTACTAATAATGAAAGTATCGTGTTGGAGACATCTACTTGGAAAGTGTTTAAATTACAAGTATGGAAAGTGCAAGTGTTGAGATAAGAATACTGCCCAGTTTTAATTCTATTTATCTAATAAAAGTTTTTTGGAACAAGTTCAATTTTAAATTAACTTTACAAAAGATAAATGTGAAGGAAATTAGAGTTTCTGCTAATTGGTTTGTTTTTGTTGAACCTGTGCCATTGTCAAGTGACAAAAGTAAATATTTAGATTTCATCGTGGAAAATTGACTTGTGTTTTCTTGTGTCCGTAGTGAAGCATCTACCAAACAGCGTCTATTGTTGAACGAACAATAAGAATTATTACTTTTATTTTTATTTAAATTGGATGATTCGGCAATTTGATCTATAAGTGATTGACGTTGATAAAAAAAATCTAGTACTCACTATAAACAAGCAAATGTCGTAAATTTGACCGAGGATTATGGAAATACCACAATTTTTTAATTAGTAGCAATTTCTGACAGATATAGTAAGGGCTTTAATCTATAATTGAATCGATTAAAATCAACGAGCGCATTGATCTCAATCGATTAGAAAGTTATTCATTCACACCCAACCCAAAATAAAACCCATTTAAATATGATTGCAATTTGTTTCCGTTAAACAAATCAAAAAAGGATTGATTGATTTTAATTACAATTTAAAACATGAAAGTTTTTGTCGTTGATATTTAAATGATTGTTCTTGTTGTTCTAGATCTAGTTTTTGAAATGATGGAGACACATCATATTTGATTGAGTGGTGTCTTGGCTCTGGTGAACTCTGTATCCTTTCTGATAGGAATGCACCAAAAACGTGACTGATTTCGTTATTATATTCTGAAACAATAATAGACAACAACGAAACTCAATTATATACAACATGGAAACAGAAGAACTCATCAAACTTGTCGATGGAATCTACAAGGTAAGGAGTTTGATATTTTATTATGTTCAAAGATTGCCGACATTTTATCACTATTTGGTAATGCATAATTAATTAGACAAGCCGATTCATCCGTTAAAATGACGTATTGCATCACGGTAAAAGTGAAAATATGTACAAACGGAGAAACAAAAACAAATTATGCATCAAAATATGATTTCTCTATTCTTACATTATTACTTACACAGGTTAAAAGGGGACATATTTAATTGATAGATGTAATAATTTCAATTCTACAAATTATTTAAGCCTCATTGAAACCTAGATTGTTGAAATCTATGATATCAGGAGGACAATAACACCATTATTTCTATTGTTGTGATATGTGTTCTTACAAATAAATTTATACCAGATTTAGTTCTATTTATTCTATAAATATAAATTAAACAGAGTGTTAGTTCAATAGATTTGATATCATTTATCACATCTTAATGTCCAATAAAACGGAATATTTTAGCTATGGTCGAATAACATTGATCAATTTTGATTTAATCAACGATATAGAATAAACAAATTTATGTAAATATTCCAATTAAAATAAAACAGATCTCCTATTTCATTTCACATTAAATATTCCAAAATGGAACAGAAATTATCGTTTATTACACCACAAATAAGTTGAATCTAAAACTGAACCTTTTGTCGACTCAAACCGTATTGCATAACGAGTAGGGAGAGATGTACAATGAAAATAATACACAAAAGACATGTCTATTGAAATTTGCACACAAATCGAACAAATTGTGCACTAATTTAATTTTCAAACAACAACTTGCATGGCAGCGATTGTGCTCGAAAACTAGTTAGATGAACTTATTCCCAAACAAAAACACCACATATGCAGAGGTGGTTGATTTAGGCGGGACACGTGGTGTAAATTGGAAATTGTAGCTCTGATAGAATTTCATTTTGTTGAAACGAAAAAGTTTTAACGATAGCGAAATTAGGAAAGTTTCACCTGAAAGCATTCAACTATCGTTGTAAATTAATATAAAAAGAAACAACCGAATAACCATTTTAGAAAGTCTAAAAATTTCTGATTTGAATACAAAAAAGTCACCCATTCATCTTTTATTATTCAATCAGTCGTGTAGAAATTAGTGGTTTAGTTTGATAATGAGTTCATATCAGCAAAAGCATCTGTTTATATATTTTATTATAAAAATTAATCCATCATTCTTATAACGTTTCTGCCATCGTTGTTGCTGCATTGATGATGTGTTGAATATTATCGTCTGCCGCATTTTACTTTTGACAATAGCTATAAAATATACTTTCGCTTGTTGTTGTTGTTGTTGTCATTTATTTAAAATACAATTCCTGATATCTAATCTTGTTTAAAAGAAAGTGTGAAATATTGTGATAAAGATATTTAATGGACTTCAGCTGTTTATTGTTATTCTAATGTAGGGCGAATTCTGTTTTGCTACGGCTTCTTTCGGTACTTAATTCAATTAATTCTTGATTATAAAACTTGTGTAATTTTGTAACTGTATTAAAGTTTAAGGAAACTCTTATTATTTATTAAGCGGAAAAAAATTTCCAACTTTCTTTTTGGTGTATCAAAATCAAGATTTATTTGAAACATCAGTTGTCTTATTATTTGCGTCTTATTTGGATCTGGCACACACACGCACTTTTTGTTTTATTTTGTTTTTAAATAGTTGTTCACCTTGTATCATTATTAAAGTCGATGAAATTCTTGAACAATACTATCTGCATACTTTGTATTTATTAATTTGTTATGATTGTTGTTTTTTTTACAAGGATCGTAGACATAAAGCGATTAATTTTAACGCTGTTCCTATATATTGACCCAAATCCGTATTAAAATGGATAATTTATTGAGACACTAAAGATGGAGATTATGCGAATATAAATTTTTTGTTTAATATTCATTAAAATATTTGAATTTAAGCTTTGGCTCTTTGCGTTTGAAAATTTTCGAATTGATTTTCATACAAACATCATGACTACGTTTAGATTTCTCTTTCTGTAAGATGTATGTCAAACAACGACCACAACCTGTGGTATTCTACGTTCGTAGGTAAAGGTGTGTTCGTTTGACCAACATTTATCCACATTTAAATTATTTATAATTTTCATAAACGACCTACATCAATAACAAATAAAGATAAACATTAAGCTACATTTATTTAATTTGCTTTAGAAAAAAAATGTTATTGGACGATTTGCAACAATTCGTGTGTAATTTGATTGTTGTATTGCAAAAAAATATATATATTTAGACGATTGAACATATTTGGAAAATTTTATTCAATTTGTATTATACAGTTAGTTTGAAAACAGGAATAACTGAATAGAATCGAAAAAAGTACAGAAATCGGATAGTTTCCAGCTCAATAGACATGTCGATGTTGACATGAATACAGATGAAGAAACATTGCTTTTATAGAGAGGAACACACCTAAAAAAAAATCTTTTTTGTTTAAATATAACTAAAGCATAGACAGTTATTTGTCGAATTTCAGTGAAATAACTACGTGATGCCAATATCGAATAGGTTTTATTACGTTTACACACTCAAAAGGATTGAATGTAATATTAGAACATTTCATCAACAATCCTGTTGTTAGCAATTTGATATCATTTTAACTAGAGTCCTTTGTATTTACACCACAGACATTCCAGCAAACTAAAGCTTAACCCAAAGGGGGACGCTTTTTTATTTTAAATAAGTGACTAAAAACCAATTTAAATGGATTTGTAGCCAAAATTTTATATAATATCAATATTATTTTTGCACTAGTTTAATCAATTTGCTTATGTTAAAATAGCTTTTGTAACGGTTTTTTGAGTCGGTTTCATATCAGAATTTATTCATTTTGTTTGTAAATATGCTCATCAATTCATTATAGAATGTTATCTGCTGTAATCGACAAGCTTAATATCCATTTTCGTCTGTTAGCTGTTGGTTAATAAGGGTAACCGTTTTGTAGTGACGAGTGAATCGTCAGCCACATTATCCATCTGAAGTATATTTTTATTTTACAATTGAATTTAACAAATACATGAAGTAATGTGCACAGTAACATCATAGAATAGTCGCTATCAATTTGGCTTTCACAAGTAAAACTTACTAGCTGCTTACACTGATTCTTTTGATACTATGATAGACTCTTTACAATTATTTATCTGTATTCACCTATTTAGAAACGAACAGATATTTGAACAAGAACCAACAATTTTTTGCGAAGCTCAACGCCGAGATGTCGCTTAGGCTAGATTCAATATCCGCTAAATTCTTATCTAAATTTAGCTGAAAGGTGAATAGCTACTGATGGATACATCAGGTTAACGAACAAACTCTGTACTAGTTGAAAAACGACAAGTAATTTACATAAAATTGCAAAGAAATTGATTTAATTCAACAAATTTGTTCAGATCGCTTCTACATAGCAACACAAATTCGAATTTTTGTTCGACAAATAAGAAATTTTTTGTAAATTACCAAACACCGAAAAAATTCCTTGTAATCATGATGATAGAAAGAATATACAGACAGGAGAAGAAAAAAAAAGATTTACTTCTTGTTGGAGACCTGATATGGCGTATCATTAGTAATTTATCTTTTTTGTTAGTTAATTAATTTTGCTTTCAATTTTCAAATTTTTGTTTACTACTACGTGTGAAGAATATTTAATGAGGTCTGGCTATAATTTGAATACACTTTCAGACACATTTGTCAGTTTAAATTTAAATGATGATGAAAAGGTAAACGAAATGGAACGAAATAATCGTCCAAGAATCGTCTTTCTTCAACAACAACAGCAACGAAAAAATCTATCAAGTTCCGCATATTTGAAGCTGATTCAACTTAATTAACTATGAGCCAACAATTGACAACCAATACACAAATCAAACCTTTTACTTTGTACTGATTCAATATTATTAACAAATATTTGAAAGGAGACATAAATAGTTGATAATTGAATGACTGTATTTCTATTTAAGATGTAAAAATTCTTTTTCAAAGATACAGTGAACAGCAAAAGATCCTTGACGATGCAATTTTCATTTGAAAACATTTTAATGAATTCAAATTACAGCCGAATAACGGGAATACATATCACTCATTGCTTATTGTATTTAATGAAATTTGTTGAATCAAAGAAAAAATATTAAAAACATAAACATTAACAATTATTAATGACTTATAATTAGAATAATTAGTTGTACTAATGGTATTTGTCGGAATAACGAGACCTTGACTTTAAATTAGGGTGAACGCTTCGATGATCTTTTTTTTAAATTAATTCAATACAGAATACGTTAGGATTCAACGTAGAATAATTAACGAGCTATCTTGATTATTAGATTTAAAAATTTATTTGTTAAAAAACTGGAAATTGTTGTATTAATTTTTTTTCTCACCAAATACTTGAGATATTGGTAAAATTGGACAAATTCTTGATATTCGTTGATTCAGATAATTCACGATTTCATCAAACCGAAAGAGTTATGAACGTTTTATATATTGCCGGCTGCATTAAATTGTAATATAATGTATGTGAAATTTAAGCGGAAGTTAAGATACGGCTTATTAATTGTGATAATAATGCTGTACGTTAATTATCATTAAAACAATTTCATTACTATTATTATGGTTATAAGACCTGGACATTATTATTGTAATTTTAAATAATACGAAATTGCGATAAGTGGAACAGCCTTACATAACATTTAATAACAAGTTATAGGTGTATGTAGTGTGTACTTTCCGCAATTGTTCCAAACAAAAGCTCATTCATATGTTGCCATCAATTATCAACACATATGTTTAAACAGATGTAGTCGAATGCCAATTTTTAGCAGTTATTGCTAAAATATTAATTTCCATAAAATTATTCTAATTTGTACATTCATTAATCGGTGATAATTAACGAGAATAAACAAGTGGAGAAATTTCTTTATTGAATATTATTGCACAATTAATCGAGGTTGATAGGTCATTGCAATCGACTTGCTTCCTAGATAGTTTGTGATCACTTGGCTCTCTTCAACAGATTACTCAAGTTTTAGTTTCGCAAGGTGAATAATCGCTTTTCATCTTTATAACGTTTCAATTTTGAATATAAAAATATGAAATATTTTACAATGTAGCCATTGAAAAAAATAAGAAATCAATTCACTAAATGTGTAAATTAGTTTATGCAATATTTACATTTGTCGACTTCACCGATTGGAAACCTTGTAAATTCGAAAATATCACGTATGAAATTGTGTCAAGCCGCATAGATTGTATGAAGAAAAATTTACGTTATACGTATTGATTATGGTGTTAAAATACAAGAGTTATATAACCATAAAGTGAATGTTCTTTTGAACTTTTCTTTAACCACATAGCCATTTTGAACGAGCCAGGAATGCAGAATTTTTTTCTGTTGTTGTTAAGTTTATTTGCTTTCACGAACAATTGCTAGCTTTTCATTTAAATGATATTACTAGATAGAAGAACTTTGAGAATTTACATAAAAGTTAAGACTCATTATTAAACTTGTTTGTTGTTAAATTCGATTCAAACATTTTTTTATATATAAAATGAAAGGCCTGATCAATTGTACAATGGGTATTGTCTTTATGAAATAGAAGCTATAAAAAAATATCCTATGAATAGGGAGTGGGAGAGGTTTGATAGATGTTAATTTTATTCAAGAAAAAAATCCATTCGGTTCTGCATTGATAATAAGATCTATGAATTAAGTGTCATAACTTCCGCAATTTATTTTATTTTCACTACAGAGATGTCAGAGATCGCTTATATCTGCCATAATCAATTCAGTTCAACTTTTTACCCGTTTAGGCAACCAAAAATACTGTGCGATTATGTAACATTTCCAATTTTAACTTGAACAGAAAAGTTACAAATTCTACTTTTGACAGAGATTGTTATAAGCCCCACCACCATATTTCACATATATGTAAATTAGGGTGATCGTAGTTTTTATCGAACACGCACCAAATTGCTTTCATATTCACCTTATCTACGGCCATAACAAATGTGGAAATTAGATGAACTTTTGCGATGTCATTTTTCATAAGTTTCACGAACAAATCTTTATGATGAATAGAATCAAGCAAATCCTACTGTTACTTTAATGAACCTTTGGTAATACTTATTCTACTTATTCTACTAGTGTTGAGTTAATATTAATAAAAGTAGTCCACAACAGTTTATTGTTGTGATGACAGTGATGGATATTCGTTTTATTGCTTGTGTCATCGTTTATCAGATAGGATATTTGAACTGGTCCCAGTAGCAATCTTGGTCAATGTAAAGTCAACAGCGATGTACAATTTGATCAACAGTAGAATGTTTCTACATATACGTTTCAATAAATTTATTTATGTACAAAACATTGGGACGTATAAAAGTTTCAAAGTTTTATATGGCTTGTACATATGGATATTGCAATGTTGGATTATGTAGATGATTGTCAATAAATCTGGATTCTGTGTATTAAAATCATATTCATAACAACACACATACATAGATATGATAGTAGAATCTATAATCATAAATACAATTGTTCTGGATAAAACCGATTTCAAATTGAAAGATAGAGGAGTGTTTTCCGATAACCTAACGCCCATCGACTGAGTTCAACTTCACGTCCTTTCTTTATTACCATTTAAAACAAACATTTTTTCTAGTTAAAGTCCATCTCTCCTGACTCATGAGACATGTATAGAATTAGGATGTGTTTACAGTGTAACGACTTACACAGTAACGATACAATTATAACAGCTATAGTGGAAACGTAACCTTATAAAAAACAAACTACAATTGTGTTTGCTGCAGTTGAATATGTTTTCCAAATGAAGTGTTTGATAATGTTCTGAAATAGTGTTATTACAAATGTTGTCACCCCACAAAGATTTGCATTGATCCAACAATTTTAACGTGTTATTAAGTCGCACGTGGCACTGCAAAATGTAATTTTAAATATTTATGAGAACATTATCAATGTCCTTTGAGAAAAAGAAATGCATGGAAAAGGTCTTAAGAGGTCTCAAAATGGAAGCATTTTCCTATTGTATTGTGGATAGTGTTTATCAGATTATCTATAGAAAAATTCAAAAAGAATTAAAGAGATTCCGCCCTTTTTATGTTTTAATTATATTTCGAGTGAATTGGCCAATTTATAAGGATTTACATGAAAAGAGGGTTGCTAAGAACGCTATATAGTGTTCGTTTTTTTATTAAGGGTGGGAACGACATTAGTACACAATAATGTCGACATATTGTCTACAAACTTTTAACTAGTTAGATAGAATACAGTAAAAGTTTCCACCAAACAATATTGATGTCTATTGCAATGATATGTATCGAATATTTTGAAAGTTTATAAAAATTATGAAATTCTCTTATCGACTTTAATGAATTTTATTCTCAATGCTCTAATTTCATAAAAGCATACTATTGTCTTTGTGTATATGTATGTTCTAATCTAATACAACGATTTTGTTGCAGAACATCCTGGATAAATTTAATCCGGGAGCCAGACAGATGATCAACGCTGGAAAAGCTTACTTGAAAGCTCTACATGGTAAGATAATGGAAATATCTCATCTCTCTTTATTTCTTACTATTACTTTAGAAATATGAATTTAAATTCGTATTATCCAAACTATTGACATCGGTGACTAACTGAATTGATGTGCTTGAATTGAAGGCAGCTTGTGAAAAGATGGATTTGCGTGATAGGCTGAAGAGAGTCTTAAGGACTAACATCAGAAGTGGAGCACTCTCTTGAACGAGTCCTTTCTAGTTGTGAAAAGTCCATTTACGCAATTTTTCCGACTTGCTTTAAGATAAATTGTACGTTTGCAGTTTCTAAACGACGAAGATATACTTCACGTTGATTGCCTCCCATTTTAAAAGACAGTTTCTCTGCAATTTTTATTAGGTAATGGTAGATAAAATAGCTGATGATGATCAATTCTAGTCGCCTCTTATCCAACAAAATCATTCGTATTCTTTTGACAGTTTTCAATCTGTACCAAGTTAATTCAATTCTATACAATGTCCAGTGTATTATAATAGTGTCTCTTGAACTTAATAAATGACGATTTGGTGAACAGAGCGAAATGTAGTCAGCCAACTGATCCATACAAATAGATGTGTGGTGAGAAAAAGAACTTTATTTGAATATATTCCACGGGCGTGTAATGAATGTTGAGAAGAGAACTTACGCCAAAAAGTCTTCGAAAATAACTTACATTCATATTGTACACAATACGTTTATGGGGGTATGCTTAAACATTTACAGAATGTTGATGTTGATACATTGTTTGGAATAATATTTGTCCAGAGGGATCAATTGTGTTGACACAAACTATAAATTATTTGTATCTCTTTTTCAGAAACATGAACATATCTAAAATTAATACGATATTACCTTTTGTTATGTTATATGTGTGTTGTGAATGAAAACAAAACATCTCTAGACAATTTGCACCTTTTAATACGAGGCTTCATCGATATATAAATGAGTTCATTACAGAATGTCACGTAAGCAATAACGCAGGTGTAATTCATGCGAGAAAGTGATGATAAATTGCAACGCTTCGTAGCCGCTATGATCGATAGATGACTATCGCTATTTGAACGCCATGTTCATTAATTTATTTCTAATACTTATAGTTAAAAGGATTTCATCTTGTTGTGTTTCAGCATTAACAAAAAACAACATTGATCTTACGGGTTCATTATAACATTGTTAAAAGCCCCTTGAATACCAATATTTCTACTGTCATACAAATGAATACAACATTTCATACATTTATAATGCAATAAACCGATTATTAAGTCATCATTTCAACAGTTTTGATACCTGTGATAATATCTGAAAATATTTTGCCATAACTGAAACTAGTCGTTATGTAATTTTATACGTTATAAACAAGAATCGCCCCTACTGAAAATGCCCGACTGTTTTCAGAAAATAATAAACATCCGACTATAATGGTTTTCATAACGGATAATACAACGATAACTTTAAATTATCGCACATTTCTCTGTCGTAAAATTAGGGTTTTAATATTTGTGTGGTTATTATTGAGATACTTATTGTATGAAAGTAGTGTCGTTCCTGCACGCACCTCATTTTGATGGCATTGCAGCACTTACACTCTCCACTGATGTAATTAGTTGTCGCGTATAGATTTTATAAAAAGGTTTGATTGCTTTCGGATAAACCTATTCTGTTTATGAATAGTTCCTAGTTGTTGTGCGAAACACTTTCAGCAACGTACCCCTGTGACTCTATCACATCACATTCTCAAAATATCTCTCGGCTTGATTAATGGAACTGCAACCGGATGTTGAAAAGAGTCATGAATACCACTATCAAGATTCTTTTGATTATTTTCATCTCAGAATGGTCGTTTCGAGCAAAAAGAGATTGGTTTATCTGAATTTCTAAGCAATTCGCTGGAAGTAAAGATATAAATCAAGATTGAAATTTGCTTTGAATACTACTTGTAAATTATACCACATGCTAGCGTGAGAACCTGTTATTGTTGCAGATTTTCTAATTAATTTTAACGTACATTTTACAACTTCAAATAATTATTCAATTTCTCTTTGTAATTACGTGCAGATTAACTGAGACAATCCACAAAAGATATTTTATTTTTAAATATTGCTTCCTAGTGAAAGGCTCTGGTTATATGATCATTGATCCATTGATAAAAGTTATTATTATTCCCAAGTCAAACATCGATACAAGAAAGTTATATACAAATTGTTTAAATACAACAAACTTTGTATGTTGTTTGCATCAGATAACCAACATTCATAAAATGACTGAAATAAAGAAGTTAAATTTCACTTACCAAAGTTGGTTTTATTGAATTTGGCTTGAAGTTGAAATTTCAAAAGCAGAAAGAACGACTGTACATCTCTTTTCATTATATTACAAAATAGAGAGATGATTTTGTGAAAGGATTGTTTTGGCACATGAGCAATGCGCTTTTGCCATTGCCGAGAATGTTAATTAGAACATCAACTTTTGATTAAAAAATTCCGCGAGATAATGTAAGTGCAGAAATCTATTTATTTGTTTGTTGTTAGTTACTTTGAACAATAAGATTAATATTTCAATAAAGACACAGTATCCATTTACTTTCCTTCAACATAGTTCGAAGATGGTGAGAACACATCTATGCCGTTCTGTTGAAATGGAGATCATCACTCAATGCAAGGATGTAATCAAAAGTTGCAAAATATACGAAACGCAATTACGCTTCCTTAGATCAGAAGTATATCTAAAATTCTTCCCGTTTGACGATAAATAACCGTCAGACATTATAAGATAGGGACCGTTCTGTTTTGATCTGGGGTCCGACATGTACGGTGCTCTTTCGATTAGACCATCATTTGACTGATGGATTTAATCTCGCCAAAACAAGTAAACAAAATGAATTCGTCCGGAATGCAAAACGGCGAAATCTTAGTGAGACCCTATTCCTTTCCTTATTCCATTTGCTTCTAATGTTTATAAAATTAATTTAATAATAGAAACCACACAATGTGGTGAATTGAAGCAGACTTTAATAATATTTGACAAGACGTATTATTTATGGTGGTTACACAGTATAACATGGTGTCATGCATGCAGTGATGGTAACACTCAAACTTTACAGTGTCGTGTCAGTGTAATGCACTAGACTATAAAATTGAGATAAATCGAGATGATGCGATATAGTGCAGACTAACAAAAAACAACAAAATTCCGTTGTCTTTTACAACTTTATTATATAAAAAACAAGATTCAACTATCTACAACAAAAGTCATCTTATCGATTCGTACGGTTTAGTTTTATTTGAAATTTTCTTTGTTTTTTTCCGCATATAAGTGAATTTACTTTTTATGGTTGAATATAAATAATGTAATTAATGACGCCTTTAAGTTTAGTTGTTCCTTAGATTTTTCCGGAACGGATGGGATGGCGATGTTAACGGCTTGAACAAATGAATGGGTGTTTCTGTGTAGTAATGAACATTGTGTACATTAAATACCAGGCTAGCCATTGTCCTAGCAAGGTCGTTATCCTTACAACTGTACTTGTGAATTGTGCCAGTACGACACATAATCCTGTCGAGTCCTTTCGATTTTATTTACGATCTCTTATTATGAGTTTCATCGTTTAGTATTTCCATGTTAGTTGCACTATACAATGGGAATGTTCTTTTGTTTCTGTTAAACCTAGATTCTAACACCATTGTCCAAACGGCAATTTATTTAATGTTTCATTGAATATAGTCCTATTTATATAATATACGGAAATGAACGTGAAATTAGATTAGGTTTTTTGTGTTGTATCGTTATAAGTAATTATTATTCAGCAATTTGACATAATTAAGATATGAATATGATAGGAGCATTAGTATGCTGTCTGTGTAGTATTATTTAGATTCCCTATGCGACTCTTACTTCGTCAAGATGATTTTAATTGGTTTAGTGTAAGCATGATGCGACCACTATAAGGTTTAATAATATACTAACTAATAATGACAGAGAATAAATAATCATGTTTAACTGAAGCTGAAAGTCAAATTTACTATAAAAACAGATTAAAATTCACATTTACACTTCTATTCATTCAAAAAGTTTTTATCTTAAAGTTTTGGTAATAATGATTGCTATATAAATTAAGAAAATGGTAACTAGTGTCTGCCAAAAGTCATCATTGTACCCATCAATGGGGCAATAGTCTAAGGCAATTTGGCACCATCGTTGTGCCCTAATGAGAAGCTGGATCAGACGTTGGCAGCGAGGCCAACTAAATACATTCCGCTGTTAATTCAGTAATTCGAGCGCCTAGAGCTGTAGATGACAGTTGTTTCAGACTGTCGCCGCTCGTGTCTCTATTGTCGTTTTACGACTATTAAAACCAACATCCCCCTACTATTTAATTACCAGCTACGATATTTTACGGTAAGAGTTGCTTATCTTGCTTAAAAACTCATTGAGGCTTATTGGTTTCCAGTCACTTTTAATTAGCTACCGATCTATAAAGCTGCACATTAATTGATTTTTAATGTACGCTTTGGAATCACATAAAATTTATTTGGTATTTGTATGGATTTACATTTCGGAATCTAATAATTAAGTTTTCGTATTGTAATAAACATCAGACGCAATTAATCGAGATTTATTTATTTTCTAGGTGCAGCGGCAGCTTCACGTCTATATGTGGATGCTATCAGTAAGTTGGCGCGTCAAGCTCAACAAGGTACCTGGGGTGGATCTTCTGATGTAGGTGAGTCAAAATTAATCAACCATAAATGGTATCGATTTTATATTAGATAGAATTAAAATTAAATCTATCTGTGTGATTGCGATCTTCATCCAACATTTTCCGAGGTTGTTAGTTCAGTTTTGCTATTGAAAATGAAACTTGATATTGGGACAATGAATTGTTTAGAATTGCGCTGATATGTGCATTCAGTTATTTACGATTGCATTTAGTGAAAGTCAGTCATTTATGGCCAGTTAGATTATTTATTCCAATTACAATATAATGGTAATACTCTTTGCTTTTACTTCGTATTTTAAAAAGTTTCTTAAGAACAAGCGATAGCTTTCAATGTTAGAAATTTCCAAGTTTCCGCCTCGAATGTTTACCGGAAGAAGGAAGTGCAGCTAGTGAATTTGTATCAAAACGCTTTACAAAATTTATAGGAGATAAGATTTTTATCAAATTTATTTTACTATATTGCTATTTAAGCATAAAATTGAAGATAAATCAATAAGAGCATATCACGAAGTTATAGATAAAAATAATTTCATTTAACAATAAATGACTGAAAGAACACATATAATCATATTAAAACCAATTCTTATGATGCTACATGACAGTGTTTATGGGCTCGGAACAAAAGGGCGTGTCGTTTCATCTGCGTAAGCTTTTAATACCAAGCTTAGGACATTTCCAGACCATTTATAAATGTTACCTAATACATTCCTGGAAACAATGAGAACACATTTTTTTGAGGTTTTACCTCTCTCAACAGAATTTCGACTGTAGTGAAATAGATAACTCCAATATAAGAACGTTTGAAATATTTCTTTTTTACAATTCAGACAATATTGGACATTTAAAAAAAGAGCTAAACATAGGAAAAGGGTCTTTGTGTAATCTTTTCCGGAAAATGAACGTAATTTTCTACAAATCTGGTTGGAATTTTGATTTAGTCCTGTTGCCTTAAAAGCAGCAATTTAAATATTTTAATGGAGTAGGAGGTCACAGTGGGTTGGGAGAGAAAAGAGGTGATAACGTAGACTTTTTTTCAGAATATTTAAATTTTTTATCAATATTTTACATTGAGATCTTGCCAAGTTATGGAAATTGCAATTTTAATTACAATCTTCCCGTTTCTTGCTTGAAGCATCTACTTTACGTTTAATACAAAGATGGTGGTGTATATTATTATTTATGATAGCGAACGAAACAATTCATTTTAATTCAAACAATTGCAACAAAGGTCACTAGGGAATACGTACTATCAGAAATTATATCTTTGCTGTTTCCTTAAAATGAAACTTTGAAATTCGATTTATGTTATTCATTTTGTTTTATTATTTCCTTCCCCAATTATGTTCATGCAGAATTGCATTTGCGAAACTGTGCATTAATTGACTTTCCAATAAACGCCTAACAAAAACTAGAATTATTCGTGTCAATATTTCAGGTGAATTGGTGTAGAGCTGCTGAGTTTGTTCATAAACTTACTCACTATCTAAGCTAATCTAATAATCAGGGTGCGTTTATATAACCAGGTCTGCTATAAGCTCACAGACATTAACCCCTTCCTTCGGCTGATTGTAAACATGCCGTCATCTTCCCACTTAACAAGCACCCCATAGCATCTCGTTATTATAAAACAACTATTTAGCTTACTGTATCGCAACTATATTGATAGATAGAACCAATGAAAATAATCACTTTATTATGTTGAATGACATAGAAATTTGAGGAATTGTCAGATTTATTTATAATTTAGTTTTTGTCACGTCGACAACTAGAAAGCGGCTGTTGTTGGCATTTCCACCCTGCCAATGATGTATAGGTGTAAAGCTACTTGCCAATTCATCAATGTTATTAAGTTTCCAGTTCTAACATGAGATTGATGGCCCCTGTAAACAAAAATTCGATTTACTAAGGTGCTATTTTTGCTTAAAAAAAAATTATACTTGGTATCCTTACATCATTTGCATTTTGCCAACAACCAATTTATAGATTTTCTGTGAATCAAAAATTTCGTGTAGATACATTAATAAGTAGGTATATTGTAAAAAAAACTTCTTTTTCACGTATTGGAGTCACTTTAGTAAAATGTATTTTGTTGTATCAAAGATTCGAAACTGTTTAGAAAATTTCCAACCTTATCGTTTTTCGACGATCCAATTCAAATAGAGTAAAGTGGTAAACTCGGATTGGAGCAGAAAATTGTTGTTTTTCTTTTTTGTCTACATTCTTGTGATTTATTAGAATAAAAACAATACTGACAACAGCAGCATTGTCAATAATAAAAACAAATGGACCGAAATACTGCAATTATTATTGTATCAGCTTGAATTTATTATATCCTCATTCATTTATCCTAATTGTGTTAGGAAAGAATGCCATCAATTCTATTTACCCTTCGGTTGTATATTGGGTATCTTATCTTTGAAGTCGAGGCACGATTCTGGAAAGAGAGCACCAGTAAGGCTTAACAAAACAAAACGGCGATTCAAGAGAAAGCCTATTCGCGTACAAAGTGTGTGCAATGGTGGCGAACTGACGATCAAATCACTAAAGAGAACCAGTCTTTAAGATATATAAAACACACGCGCACATAACTTAAACGTTCAAGATATATTAGCGACATTAAACTGTCTTTAGTAGTTGCTGATACGAAGACTGAAATGTTCTTGAATCAAACACCATGTTCATTACAAATTGTTTCTTTTCACGCTGTAACAGCTTTCGACTATCGATTTTGTTTGATTTAAAAACTCGATATGGTACATGTTAAAATATGGAGATGAGTTAAATGCAAATCCAGCAGGTTCCCTGCGAAAAGTTACGAATTCATGTGCATCAAGAGAGAACTTTCAAGTTGCAACAATTCAAATAAAGCATCATTTAAAATTCCAATAGTATGTTCAGTTGGTTGAATTGGAATGTCAGAAATGTGACCAGTTTTATGCGTTAAAATTTCGCCATCCACACAAAATTATTGCCTGTTTAATTTGTCCGACAGTTCGTTAATTTAAATTAACTCTTGGGTAAGGATAGACCGATAATCTACCCAGACAATACGTTCAATTACAGGTCCGTTATCGTTTTATCAAGTTAATAGCTTGATATTGCAGAAATGTTGAACAATTGTAGTTAAAAAGAACAAGTGGTTATTTGTCTGTTTGTCTAAAGGAGGAAATGATAACAAACTATTTCAATTTGTGAGAAACAAATGTTGACCATGCACATTCAATTAACTTTTGATCGTAAAATTTTTGGTCTGCGTATTTACACCTCAGTAAAGCTTTCTGTTCGCGCCACTGAAAAGCTGATAACAACAACCTGATTTGGATGGGCAATTAAAGTTGCAGTTTCCTGGCGTGTGATTCGTGCACAATTAAATTGTGTGTCTGACAGTTTTAAATACATGAAGGATAACTTGCCGGTAATTAAGCAAGTTATTATAAAGTACATTCATTTTATTCCTGTCCTTATCATGCTGGATGTTATTATGAAGCACTGCTTGTGCGTTCATTACATGTTAGATATGTGGATAACATCCTTACTTTTCACGGTTACAGAGAATTCTCAAGTTAAGATAAGCTAAATAGGTCAATTTGAATAGATAAAGCTATTACCTCTATAACCCCTGGTTATAACACATATCCTAATAATAATCCTGTATATGCCAATTTAGTAACGCCCTTTTAGGTTACCAATATAGGATATACGAGATATCAAATCCAAGTCAGTTTGCATATATCATAACGTAATTTTCATCTAAAACAGGGAAAACTAACACTATGTTATAGAAAATAATCTGGGTTACTATTACATATAACGATAGCTTTTACTAACAAAATCTAACTTTAAATAATTGTTACGACAAGTTCACGTAAGCATGATAATTACATAGTTCCACTTGCGAAATATAATCTTGTTTCAGTTGCATCTCTGTAAATAATTTATTCGGAATCGAGGGTCGATAGACTCTTTGGCTACTGACTAGAAAATGGGTTTGGTTAAAAGTAACTTTCTGATTAAATGGCTGACGTGTTGCTCTTTATCCTGACAGTTTCCCCAGTAAATCGCGTTACGATCGAATCACATCCGATATTCCATTAAATGTTACTATTTGGACATGGAAATTCGACGGGGTGTAAATAAACGTTTCACTAAACAACAATTCCAGTTTTTACTATTAAAACGAGATAGTTAATGCTTGCGAGATTGTCGATCGAAAAAAGAACGATATATTGTGAAATTAAACTGGAATGAAATAGAGATTACAATATTTGCATCTAAAAACTCTCACATTTTTTTGCCTCTTGTTCCGATATGCAAATCAAGAGAGCATCTCAAAAGGATATATTTATTAGTTAGATGGATAGAAACTATCCTCACAAATATTTGATGTAAATGTAGTAGCAAAAAAGAATTTTATTTGTTTATATAACGAGCAAAAACACGAAACATATTTGTGTCAATTTTATGTGGATATAAAGATAAATCTCAATTTTTCAAAAGTTTTTCTTTTCTCAAAGAGATGTTTAATTTTTCTTTTTTCATTTTGTCATAAAGAAAATTCCCAACATGCACAACATGTTTACATTTCCACATCAAATACAACAAACGTTATGTTTGCGTATGGTAGTTGCCAGACAGAAATATCATAAATCCCTGGATTTTTCAAATCCCACCGGTACTTTACAGAGCTATATTACAAATCATAACTAAAAAAAAACAGAAAAAAGATTGTTGTTGTGGTCAGAAGCTTTTGATCCTTTTTAGATAAATTTTATGATTAACATTTTTTAATACACTGGAGATATTGGAAAGTGGGAATTTTGTTTATGTTCCACTCACACGTGTCTTCTATGTTGCGTGAGTTGCATAGCAACTCATCTACTACTCGACATGTCCCGCAATTTATAAGGGTGGCATATCTGTATCTGCACAATAACTACAATTCTTGTCATGACATCCCAGTAAAGATGTATTTTTTCAAAAGATAACTTTAATGGATTTTTGTTCATGACTAGAATGAGAATAGAGCGTTCTTATAGGACAGTGCAATGGGAGATGAAATTGGATTTAATAGACTATTTTATTGCTTTAATTTTACATCATTAAATCTCCTTCACAATATGAGCTTACAAATTAAACTGTTAGTTAGAGAATACATCAAATTATAAGTGATTTTAATCTTTTTTTCTCCCCTTATTGTTTTAGGTGCTGCTTTAATGAAGATTGTCGAAGTGTATAAGGAAATTCAAGATCAACAAATGAATATTGTGAGTAATTACTTTTTGAAAATTATTTTCCCTACAATCAGCCGAACGCTACTACCAAGGTTAATATTGTCATCGAATAACATTTCAGTTATCAACAAAAGTAGGTATTTTAACTATAGCGCTCTATATGTGCGAACATTGTTAAATGAAATTAAAATAGAGGAAGTGGTGAGAATAATTAATTCAGTAGATAATTGTATTACTGGTTTAGGGACGTAAACGGTGCTCTTCGTTGCGACCATTCTAAATAAAACCGCAAATAAAATTCAAGTAAAACCTTTATAAAAACACTCATAATTTGTATTTGCCAACCCCTATTGCTACAATTCGAATTTTTGTAACAGTCGGTTTCACGCTTCGCACGAAAAGAGCAAATCGGTCAGTAAGGGTATTTTATATACATAAAAAAAAACTTTTCCAACATATGTTTGCAAACCTAACCATATGGATGCTTGTTCTACTTTTTATATTCGTAAACGTTTATCAATAATGGAATTGTTTGCAAGATTCACGAAAATTCGTATAAAAATCTGTTGAATTTTTGCATATTCATAAAATGTTAATTTGTGTTTATTATAAGCTTTCATTTCATGTCTGATTTTTTGTATAATTTTCAGCTGAAGGCATTCTACGTTGATTTATTAGTGCCGCTAGAGACAAACTTGGAGAAGGATACTAAAGTTGTACAGGTATTTAAATAGTTTCTTAAATAACGAACCAGCCACCCAGCACTATTACCGAATTCGAATGAGTTTCGATATAAGTTCTGCAGACGTGGCTGTGCTAACTTTAACTACTTGAGAAACTAAGTGAAAATGTTTATCAGTCCGAACAGAAACGGTTCTTACAACAACATAAACAACGATCAGAGACGTACAGTAAGGCAGCTGCTATGATGAAAAAACAACGTAAAAAATCTAGAGCTTCCTCTAAAACAGGCCTGGCCATGGATAAGGAATTGAAGGTAATGTTCTTGTTGCTAGACAGAAATCCTTCTTTGATTGTCGTCATTTTTTTATTCCGTAGAACATGCAAGTCCTTGAAGAAGAGAAAACTAAACTGGACGCTTTCTGTGAACAAAGTCTTAAAAATGTAAATTGTTACAAACGAAAACGTTATGGAATTGATTTTGTGGTATCTTGTATTATTTCAGGCAATGACCCAAGAGCGTAGACGTTATGGATTTGTTTTAGAACGACAATGTTCGTTAGCCAAACACTATTTGTCTTATCATAGTCAAGGATTGGCTGCTTATCAACAAAATCTCGACAAATGGTCAGATGTAGCTAAAACACGCGAATATCTACCCGAATCAGTAGAAAACATTTTCACCAATAGATTAAGAGTATGTTATTTTTATTCTCGAAGAGAATGAATCAATATTTACGTTATTTTATTTTGTAGCAAATCTCTGTTTGGCAAGATGACGATATGTATTCAAATCCCCGTAGTCCTAATTTCGAAGATGACCGTATGAGTATTAACTCTCAATTACGTAAAACTAAAAGTATGGATGCATCGTGTTTAGATATTCGTTCAATTGGCGATGTTAGCTCGCCAGTAACAACGTTATCTCGTGCCAAATCCGAGTACAATTTGAATTCATCGACACATTCGCTTGTTCAAAGTATGCATTGGTTTTAATAAAATTCACTTTTCTATTACAAATTCATTTTATAGATGGTCCTACACCGACACGTCGACCAAAATCAATGGCCGTACCACCACCGCCACAATGGGATACTCAACTAGCCCGTGCTCTATATGCCTATCTATCAAGTGGAGAAAATCAACTCAGTTTTCTTGAAGGGGATCTTATAGCACTGATAGGTGAACGAAATAAGGGTTGGCAATTCGGTGAGAATTTGAGAACACAATGCAGCGGATGGTTCCCATTAGCATATACAGAACTTCTAGATGATTCTACTGTGTAAGTACCCCTTTCCAATTTCAAGTTCACTTTACATTAGATTACTCTTGGAGTATCATTCTGTGAGTTATATATATATATATATATATATATATATATATATATATATATATATATATATACTACAATTAAACTTTCGTATTATATTATCAAACGTAAAGGTGAAGAAAGAATAAAATTACAAACGATTTTCGAATTGTTGAAAGTCATCTTCGAGTTTCAGACAAAGTGAAATAGTTTAAAATCTCATCTCATGAGAACGCTAAGTAAATTCGTTCAGTGTTATAGAAGATAGTGAAAATTAAAAAGATCGTTGAAGTTTGTGGGTTACTGGAAATACATACAATCCTCTGATTGAATTTCTCTTGTTAGCTCTGGATTTCATTAAAATTGTTTACCATCGGCAAAATCCCAGATGCTACTTATTTGCAAATAACACTGTTTTGAAAGCTGAACTCAATTTCCTCTCAGAGTCTCAAACTGTCAGATTTATTTCAACATATTGACAATTTTTGAAGGCTTAAAAATGAAAATCTCAATTGGTACAACAGTATTCAATTATTCAGTGTTAATGGTTAAATTCGCGGTTAAACGTAATACCATTACGCTGTAGCATAAAAAGTTAATCGTTTTTCAGATCTCCAACACATAAAACCAACAGTAGTACATCAAGTCATCATACATTGACTCCAACAAATACCGGTACGGCAATGTCTCCAGCAAATTCAGCTACACCATCTGGTAACAACTCTACCCTTGACACGTCCCCTGCTCCTCGTATGTTTGGTGATACCTTACACCTTCACAGATCCTCCAATAATGCTAAGCAGGTAGAGTAGTCTGGTAGCACCTTAAGAATTTCAAATTATAATGCTAGAATTAAAATCTAATTCAAACATAATTATATTGTTAAAATATTTGTTTTTTGTTTGTTTGTTCTCTAAGATTCGACGAGCGATCGGTTCTAACAACATTCCACCCCCAGCATTACCGGCACCAATACCTTCTCCATCATTACCATATACTAAAACTGGCATATCTCAATCACAAAGTACCAATTTTACAATAAAATCATCGGGTCCAGATACTGGAACACTACAATCACCTTATGCTCAAACCGGTTTAAAATCATCTGCTTCTAGTTTTGGTTTTACAGCACCAACACCAACATCATATTCAACACATCCACAACCGTCAAGAACAGACCGTCCAACGGCTGGTGCTCCATTACCATTACATTTACAAGCGAAAGGTAGTAAAATCGGTGGACCAGTTGGAAACGTATCGTTGCATAGTAGCAACGATTCCGGTTTCAGTAATGATCCACCACCTCAACCGGAGATTGATTATTCTGACGATGATTCAATACCGGGACAGACAAAACTTCCGGCAAGGTGAGTTCTTGTTTGTTTGATCATAGGGCAGCGGACAGTGTTTACTTCGATTAAATACAGATGATGGACCCTACTGCTGGTTAAAGTGAACTTTATTGATGTAGTTATGACAGCTATAGTTACGTGTTTTCCAATTATTTATAAAATTAGCACTAGTGCTCGTTATAATGCAATAGTGCATGTTATTTACACGCTTTTTCACTTTTGTTTTTTTTTATTATTTGAAAATTGTAGTCACACCACACATGTTTCTGAATTTTAATCTAATTGAAGTAAGCATTTCAAGCTGCCTTGTAAATCTTTTGTGTTTGTTTTGTTTTGTTTTTTTCATTTTCAAACTTTGCTGTTTCTGCTTTTTATTATATCAGAAATTCTCAGCGCCACTTAAATAGAGACAATAATAATAACAATACATTGAAGAAAAATACAAACCATTCAAACAGTCACGGAAATCTGATGGATAACCGATATTATATATCAGACGATCCTGATATAAATCTTGATAGAAAGAGTCTAGTAAAACGAACGAAATCATTTTGGAAATTCGGCAAAAGTAATTCAGATAATGAAATCCTAGAGGGTATGTCCTTATGGCGACATCGTGATCTTGTTGATGTTGAAGCTAATAAGAAAACGGTTAAATCTAGAAATTTGATTAATCGTAAAGATAAAAAGCCTGTACGTGATCGATCAAATGATTCAGATCGTACAATAAATGCCAATCAAACTATTAATAATCGTAATGATAATGAGAACGCAAATAATAATAGTAAAATGAGAATATCAAGCTTTCGTAGTGAGAAAGAAAAACATCCATTATCACCACAACATGATTATGATTTTAACGATGCAAGTATCAAAGATACAAATGAAGATCAATTTTATGATGATGATGGTTTAATGATGAAAACCGTAAATCGTAAAAATATTTTAGAACAATATCGTAACGACGATTCATCTGGTGCCGATTCTGAAACAGAATCCGAAATGACTAGCGATGATCCATACGATAGTATTTTAGTGAATGATCAAAATGTTGATACGAAAGGTGATTTTCCTAATGTTGCTGAAATTGGAAAGAAATTAGAAGAATTCTCAAAATCCAATAGATTTTCACCAAATAAAGAGAGAGAACATAAAAGAAATGATGTAATAGAGAAAAATCTGCGAAATAATGAGAAAACACGATTGAGAAATTCTAATGATATCATCGAATACGATGAGAATAAAAAAAGGCATAGTTTTCTAACATTTAAAAATGATGATAAAAAAACAAATAATAAACGATATTATCAAAATAATAACAATAATAATAATAATAACAATAACAATGAGATGAATAACAAAAATAAACAACGATATAGCCATCAAGGTGAACGAAAAAGTCGAAAAAGTTACGAAAGTATTAATTCAGAGATAACTGAACGTGAACATACAAAATCGGAATCTGATAACAAAAAGAAATATTACGATTCAACTAATGATGAATTATCTGATACCGTTGAAAATCATCAATTTATACCAAGGACACGATTAACAAAAACAAACAGCAATAGTAATTCGAACCATGAACAAGAAATGAATCATGAAGATTATGATGGAACATTAGAGAGGCGACGTAAAGCATCAAATTATGATAAAAGCGGCAATACATACGGTCCATGGTATGATCTTTGGGGCTTGGACTCGTCTACTAGAAAATAAAAGTTTTTTTCTCCATTTTTAATGTTTTTCTTTTGATATACTTATATAAAAAAATTCTTTTGGTGGTGAGTTTCTTGTTGTTATCTAATTTTCAGATCCAACAATTTCGCTACAATAAAACTACGCAAAACTAATCCCAGCACAGATCGTACAGCTTCTTTGATTTTAGAATAGTGTGCACTGTAATTACTTAACAATCTCAGCAATTAACTATAATTAGATTAATAATAATTTTATGTATCTTCATCTAATCTATTCATGACAATTTTGTAAATATTTTCCGGTGGTTGGGATGGTGCAATATAATTGAAATTTTTAAACAACAAACTTACTATTGTATTTGCTTCAATAATAATCATATTTCATCTACTTGAAAATTAATACGAATAACATTCGAAAAATTATAATCTAATACGATTAATGCAACTGCCAGCTCAATTAGCAAATTGAAATGTTTTAGGCATAGAGCTATTGAGAGACTGTGATAATTAATTAACTTTTCATAGGATGCTGCTGCAATTATTTTAGTAAGTTTGCTTTTTTATTAAATGTAAATAATCTTTGAGGAATTATTAGGTAAATGTATATAAAACGTATTGACATTGTAATTTTTTTTTGTTTATTGTTAAAATTATTTTTTTAGTTTTCCAATAAAAGTTAACCGTCCACTTTTGTTATTCTTATTATAATTATTATTATTCAAATTATTATTATTATTATTATCATCATTATATGAATGTACTGGTTCTTGTCTAGAATTAAAAACGATAACTTTCGGTAGGGGCACTTGGGGCTAATTTTAAATCAGTCCAATATTTGTTAGTCTAACTAGTGTATTGCTGTTGTTCGCTGTATAATGTAATTGATTATAATATATATTATTATTGATTGATTATATTGTTTTATACATAGGAAGTGTAATTGTTATAATTGAACTGTATATCATTTTATTATTAATAAAAAAAAATTTATATTGTTTGTTGATTTTCAAAAATAACAAAATTTGATCATTAATTAAAATAAAACAACAACAACAACAACAATAATAACAACATTCATCAGAAATGTAAATATTTGTATTGTATTTAATTATGTCCAAAGTCAACAATAAGCTGGATATATTTGCAAGTCAATTACTAAACGTATTCCCATTGCTTCCCAAAACCGAAACTTGATTATAAATTTTATTAGCATACATTGAAAGCTTAAACTAAATCGATGTTGTAATACATAAAATGTTTCATGTATTTTATCCTTCAATCATCATTTTAAATGTCTTCACACACACACACACGCGCGCGCGCACGCACGCACACATACACACACACACGCACACACACACAATCTAGTAGTGGCTGTCGTACTTGATAAAAAGAATTCTTAACATCTCACTAATGGTCTATTACAAATAATATATGGCTCCATGAAAATTTTCCGGTGGTTGCATTTTTAATATTAAACATTACGAAATTCTACCACCATTGCCGTCAAGTTAATTTATGAAACTGTTTGGTAATTTACAACGGTTTTTATAACTGCCTTTTATACCCTTATACAAAATAGAATCGTCACAATAATCAGTATTTTTGTGTTATGTGTAGTATAATAAAAACAAAACGATTCTATTTAGGAGACTGATTTCATCAGAATTTCGATAGTTTGTATTGTTTCTGATTTGACGGTTCCCATATCAACATTTTTATAGAGCTGTTTTTCTATTCTATCTAGTAATGAATTATTTCCAAAAACAAGCCGAATAAAATGTTCTATATAGACGATGTCTAAACATAGTCATTCTAATGCATCGTATTTTAATACTTCCACCCTATTTGATGCCAACAAAGATTTATATCTTTTTTCATTAAAGGGTGCATTATTAATAAGGGGATATAGTATGGTACTGTTGTTATAACATCAATTTTCAACAAAATGAAAAATCGATACATTTGAAACTTGAATATAATTAATGATGGATCAATATTGTTTATAATTAAACAATAATGCGTTGTTGTTGTTATTATTAGAATAACAAAGAGCAAATACTTGAGCTATAAACTTTGATAACAAATTGGCATTGCCGGCGAAACATGATAGTTCCTGGCCGCATTGTGAATTAATCCTGATTAAATGCGAAAACAATTAAGATTAACGACGCTTGAAGCGTAAATTAAATACATCTATATTTACTATATTACATACCTTTTGTATGTATAATGTCAGTTGGAGCACATCTTCATTTAGAACCAATCAGATTTACCAACTATTGCATCGTATTAATTAATTTTCGCAATCAAACTAGAATACATCGCTAAATACGCTCTGCATTTATGTATAATAGCATACGAAAAAAGAAATGTGGTGCTTTCCAAATTCACTATTGATTTATGTCGATACGGCCCGGCGCATCCACCAATTTCAACTCATACTTTATTATATTTTAAAGTCATGTGTTGATCAATTAATGAACATTGTTGTTATCCAATTTGCATGTATTGTGAAGGAAATTCTAATTAGTTCAACAAAAAAAAACCGTAGTGGTTCCGCCCGGGATCGACCTTCTGTGTGTAAAGCAGAAATCAATTCAATTCAAACGTTCTTTATTCATTAATACATTATTTACATTGCTTAAATTACAGGCTGTGTTATAAGATGTTGGAGTTCAGTAGGCTTCTGGGATGTAGTTCCCTTGGTTCTGGCTATTTCTTTGGTTTTGGGGGTTGAATGTAGTCGAAAACCCATTTAGAATATTTAGATATTTATAATTTATAGTGTTGTTGGTTTGATTAATCGTTGTCAGTCGGTCTCATTTTTGGTGTTTGATTGTTGATTTTTCTTATTCTTGTTATGTTTTGTATTAGCGGATTTGGGTGTTGAGTTGATTTTGCGAAGAATTTTGGGAGGATTCTATGATGTGTTCATTAATTGGTATCATTTGAGTTTGGCTTAGCATTTCTGTTATTCTTGCGTATCTGCTATTGTTGGGAATTAGTCGAAGGTACTTGTTTTCTATGGTGTTAAATTTTTTCATTTGTGTTTTGGAAATTAAGCACCATATCGATGCGGCGTACGTTGTTATTGGCCGTATTATAGACGTGTATATTAGTTTATTTGTTTTTGCACTGCATTTTGTATTGATAAGTAGTGGGTGTAGCCTCCTGCTCGTTGCAAAGGCTTTTTGTTTAGCGTAATTTATATGTTTCATGAATGATAGCCTTTTATATAGTTTCATACCTAAGTATTTAACTTCTTCTTTGAGTTGTATTGTTTGTTTGTTTATGTATAGTGGTTTGAAAATTTTGTTATTAGTGTGTTTTCTTGAGAAGATGATGTTTTCGAATTTTGTCGTATTTAGTTGAATTTTCCAGTGTTTGAAATATTTTTCTAGAAAGTTTAAATGGAACTGCACTTGTTGATTGGCCGCTATCGCATAGTACGAGTGCGCGTATATTGCGGTGTCGTCGGAGAATAATGCTAGGCTAGTTTTATGAAATTTTGGTATATCGTTGATGTAGTACGTAAAGAGCTTTGGTCCTAGCACGGATCCTTGTGGGACACCTGCTTCTAAGTTTAATGGATCAGATTTGGTGTTGTTTATTTGTACTTGCGCCGTTCTGTATGTTAAGTATGAGTTTACTATTCTGATTAGATTTATTGGTACGTCATTCTTTATTAGTTTGTAGATCAGATCATTTATCCATAGTGTGTCGAAGGCTTTTTGGAAGTCAAGTTCGGCCATTGCTGTTGTTTTAATTTTTTTAAAGTTTATGATGATGTCGTTTGCTATTCGTGTTAGTTGGTGTATTCTACTGTAGTTACTTCTGAATCCAAATTGTACAGGAATAATTGCGTTTTTCTTTTTCTCATGTTTTGCCAGATGTTTTTTGATTACTTTTTCTGTTATTTTCGCTAGTGTGTTTAAGAGGCATAGGGCGAGTTCAGCTTCCGTCCCTTATTCTATTCCACTTTTAAGATCGGTTTAATTTAAGAGAGAATAAACAGATAGGAATGCGTTTATGTTAAAAATGTGTTCCTTAGTTTAAGAAAAGTGTGTTATGCCGTGCTGCCGTTGTCTGGCGTATGCGTTGCTCATAAATACGGTAAATTCAAGAGATATTTGGTCCGAACTTTTATCCATAAAGTTGTCGATTAGGTGCATTTTGCAATATCACCGTAAAAATTACATTTTCTTTTGATAGAATCACATACAGAGAAATTATTTGCAAATATTTACCTACGTACACTTGTACATTTTAAATATAATCAAGAAACATCTAGGAAAATGTGTCGGTTCGTTTGGGTACATTACGATTGCACCATTGCTGTTAGTGTTGTTGTATACTAAGTTTCCAGCTGAGTTGTTGTTTTGACAGGTCCAGGAGGTATGTCGCGCATTAAGATCTCCGATTATCAGCACTTTTCTTCCTGTACCCATCATTTTGTCGAGGTCGCAATCTCTAAGTTTATTTAATGGACTATTGTATAACGCTATTATGTGGATATTGTTTTTTAGTTTTATTACTATGTTTTCAGTGCTGTTATCTATTGATGGCAGTTGTCGATGAGGGATATCTTTCTTTATTAATATTGCTACACCCCCTCCGTGGCGGTTTCTGTCGTTTCTTATTAATGTAAATTTGGGTTCTTTAATTTTGTCTGTCGTGTCCAGTTTTGTTTCATTGCTTTTTACCAAGTAGACCGTTTGTGTTCCCTGATGCTAGTTTTATTTTATAATCCATATTCTTCTAGTTGATTGCAGAATTCTATTGTTGTTAGAAATCTATCTTGCGGTGAGGAGGATTTTTCTAGACGTTTGTTCAAATCTTTTACTGCTTTGATAAGGCCTTTTATGTTTATTAGTTATTTAATTTGTTTAGTTCTTTGGTTAATTCCATGAAGTTTTCGGTGTTAGCTTTGTTGTTTGAGTTGTTATTACTACCTATTCCTTGTTGCTGCTGCTGCTGTTGTTGTTGATGATGATGTTGTTGTTGTTGTTGTTGTTGTTGTTGTTGTTGTTGTTGATGATGATGTTGTTGTTGTTGGTGTCGTGGGCTGCTCCCGGGTTTGTTCTTTGGTTCAGGTGCTGGAATGAATTGTTTTTTGCTTTTGGTGTTGTTATTTATTGTGTCATAGTTTTTTATGTCTTGTTGATAGTGTTCGCATTCGGTGCTGTTTGCAGTGTGGTCTTCTTCACAGTTCACGCATTTTGGTGGTGTTGATGTGTCTTTGTCACAGTCTTTGGACCAGTGTGGTCCTCCACATTTAACATCGCATTTTGCACACTTCACTGCACTCTATGTTTTGTTGGTGTAAGTCTTCTTTAATTTTCTGGGTGTTTGGCCCATGGTCCAGTCCTTTTAAAACAAAGGCGGGTGTGTTTTCATTTTATATTGTATATGTATGAAACTCTATGTCTAGATGATTCAGTTTTTCTTTTAGGTTTTTCCACTGTGTGTTATCGTGTGTATAGATTATTGTTATTCAGTGTGTTCTTTTAGCCTGCCGTGTATGACTATCGGGGGGCATTTGGTATTAGTGTTTGCTGGATCTTCTTCACTATCTGAATGATTAGATAACGTTTCATATTTATTTTCCGTTTCTAATGTGAATTTCGTTTTCTTGGGAGCCGGTGATGTCTTCTGTGTTGTGGTGGTGTTTGGTGAATTTTGTTTATTATTTCTTTTATTTTGTATTAGAGTGAATTTTTGATTTTCTGTCATCTTATTGATGCACTAATTTAGATTTGTTTTTATTTCCGTTTGCCGCACTGGTGTTTAAATAGTTTTGTTTTTTTTTAACTTAACTTTACTATGAATTTTAATTTTATCGCTCTCTTGGCAGACGTCTGTACTCGACGACGTCTTTCGTAAGACTCGTGTAAAGCAGACGTGATAACCACTACACTACGGAACCGACAAATAACATACCACGTGTTAACACAGCTGAGAGTATGTTATAAGCATAAATGAAGTGTAACAGTGAAAGTGAATAAAATCTTTTAATAATCCAGTTTTCTAATCTATAGACTTGACGGAAGAGAATTTATTTCGTTTAATTAAGCAATCGATAGTTATAACTAGTTTTTAACATAGATATGTTTTATCGTTCTATAATCGAAATAGGTGATATTCTGTGAAAGTGTTGATCTTAATCCCCATTAGAAAACGGATTTCACAAGATGATTGACACAGTTGTATATTCCATGATGTTTCCATATAATCTTCCGATAATAATCACTATAATTACCTAAATAACTCTTAAACATTATACAAACGCACACTTTATTTAACGGCAGTAGTGTTATGGTTATTGTTTCGGGACGATTTCTCTATTAGTTTTGTTTAATTAATCAAATTATAGGATGCAACACAAACCACGAATCAAGTTTACTGTAGAAATTTGGTAATGATTATATGAAAGTTTCCATGGTAATTTTGGAATATGTGTCATCATCATAAATTGTTAGACCGCATTTTCTCTGGCCCAGAACTTTTGGACGAGTTAGAAATTTACAAACAATAAATGCGTGTAACGGCGCCTTATCCTAAGGCCATAAAAGGCAACACCCTGGGGCTCAGAAAGGAGGACAACCACCACCACAGCCATCTTTTATC
The DNA here is from genome assembly GCA_028455855.1 of Meloe dianella. Taxonomy (NCBI): domain Eukaryota; kingdom Metazoa; phylum Arthropoda; class Insecta; order Coleoptera; family Meloidae; genus Meloe; species Meloe dianella. The sequence goes on along the minus strand of JAPTHL010000054.1, from coordinate 1,237,377 downwards.
AACGCATCACTGTAGTAAAAATGTCGAATTTCCTATTAAGAAAAATATGTGTATTCAATTTGTATTTGAACGCGCCATTGATCGCGTGTCAATAGTAATGCGAGAAAATACTTGTGAGTTTTTAAAAGCCTTCCACACGAGCACTCTTGCAACAAATTCTCGTCAAGTCATAATCCGAGCTTTTCCTGTGATTTAACCCGCCGAAAAACTCGTCAGAAACTTAAGTATAATGTAAGCATGGTAAAAAGAATCTGAGCTACTACTTGATGTATCTTCAGTTTTATTATTTAAAAGGATGGTTACTGTTCATTTAACCAAATTTCGAATGGATGGTTACTGCTCATTTCACCAAAGCCAGGCACTTTTCCTATAAAGGGGGGCGGCAAAAGATCCTAACAGAGTGTTATGTGATAATTTTGTGACTAACTGGTCCATGCAATTTGTTGTATGGGCTAATTAACAAATTAGGTTAAGAGAAGTGAAAAATTCCGAAAATCCTTTTTCATGCCCTGTCGGTGTTTGAACACTGGAGCCATGGATTGTAAATCCAATTACTTTACCATTGAGCCAGTCGGACCGTTCATTAGAACATAAGAAGTCTTCGTATAAATGACAACGATTTTTTTCTACGATCAAACGGATATTTTATCGCATGTAGTGCATTCGAAAGTTCCCGATTTCAATAGGGTGTAGGTAAGCAACGGCATATAAATATCTAACAGGGGAAAATGTCTCTCATTGGCTGAAATCCTCATTTCCAAGTACATATTTCAAAAATGATCATATTACACACATGATTCATTTTTATTCCTAAATTACTTCCACAAAGAATTTTATAGAAATGCGTTCCAGTTGGTAATGTTTGAGAGTATTTAGTTTGTGATCAGTTTCTAACTAGACATGCGTAGTCTAATTATAAACAAAATAATCTGGAATTGTGGGTAAGAATATACCTAATAATTTCCACTATATATAATATATAATATTAACCCCGGGCCCCAACTATTACCGTTGAGCTAACCAGTCCACTCCTGCGGCGATAACAAGACTTACTATATATAAAAGAAAGAAAAATTAGAAATGATTGGAAATTTAAATATTGTCAAAATTACCCTTTATTTGAATCCCGCTACACTCATTCGTCTTGCTTTGTACACCAATTTATTCACAAAACAACTAACACTGCACTAACACTTACACTTTTAGTATCACTAAAACATTTAATAAATTTCTAAGACAGATGTTAACAGTACGAACATCTAAAAATCAATTGATCAAAATACTCATAATAACAAACCTAGAAAAGTGTGTTAGGTAATTTTGTAGACGTTTCTTTGTTTTTGTTTGGATGTTATCAAAAGAAAGATACAAAGAGTACTATGATTATGGATATACACGGACAAAAAATAGATCGCATAAATGTGAAATACCTTGAGCAAATGTATTTGATTCAAAATACAGTATTATAGAAATTTCCAAAGACAAAGAAATAAGAATGTGTAAGTAACTGAATTCTCTTTTATTTTACTTACCGATTTATTAGCCCTAATCAGTTCCCCTACAAAATTCTCTAAATTTCTTGTATCCTACAATTCTGCAAACATGTTCCACTACTCCTCCCTGGATGTCAGAGGACGACAAATCAAATAGATCAAACAAATACAGAATATGCTAAATATGACACCTAGGGCGAGTTCAGCTTCCGTCCCTCAAAACAGTTTGTGGGCTGACCGTGTCACAAACGATGCTAAGGCCGAGTTCAGCTTCCGTCCCTTAAAACAGTTTGTGAGATGACCGTGTCACAAACGATGCTAAACCGAGAATTTGCGTTCAGCTTGAAAATTTAAGGGGAGAGCGCCCTTAAAGAACGATCCAAATTAAACTGCCGAAATCGGGCCCTTAAACTGAAGGAGAATATTCGCCGTTGAAATATGTATAAACTTAAAAAATTAGAATGTATTTGAACTAAATTGATATTAATTGATATTAATATTAATATTAATTGATATTGAAGATTAATTAATAATTTCAGTAGACAATAATTTGAATAATTAGAAATAAAACCTGCGATAGGTTCTTGCAAAAAATTGTGGAAAGAAAATTACTTATATAATTATATTATATATATATATATATATATATATATATATATATATATATATATATATATATATATGTATATAAAATTTGACCGAAAACTCGAAAAGAAATTAAATTATTATTATTCTCGATAGTAAAGAGTAAGAAGAATAAATAAATAATTAATTACAATAAATAAATGAATAGAATTTTTATGTTTGGTTCTTGATTATATTTAAAATGTACAAGTGCACGTAGGTAAATATTTGCAAATAATTTCTCTGTATGTGATTCTATCGAAAGAAAATATAATTTTTACGGTGATATCGCAAAATGCACCTAATCGACAACTTTATGGATAAAAGTTCGGACCAAATATCTCTTGAATTTACCGTATTTATGAGCAACGCATACGCCAGACAACGGCAGCACGCCATAACACAATTTTCTTAAGGGGGTAGATGGAGTTAGAATTTCCAAAAAATCAATTTGATTTTTTTTGCATAACTTTTTAAAAGTTAAGTAACTTAAAAAATATTAACTTAGACGAATTTTTATGAAGAATACTTTCCTTTTTAAATTGACGAAAATATAAGAGAAACGAAAATTAATTTGAAAAAAATCAAATTAAAAAAAAAATTAATTAAGGAACAAATTCTTAAGATGAACGCATTCCCATCTGTTTATTCTCTCTTAAATTAAACCGATTTTAAAACTGAAATAGAATATGCGACGGAAGCTTAACTCACCCTAAATCTTTCATAGAATGATTCGTTGATCCTACAGTTGGGGATTTACTTTTTTGCCCTCTAAAATCTATTATATCAGTTAGAATAGTCAGATGATTAATATTGATTTCAACAATAAAAATTGGTTCCGCCCGGGCTCGAACCGGGGACCTTCTGCGTGTAAAGCAGACGTGATAACCGCTACACTACGGAACCAGTTACTATATATATGTCTTATGGTAAGGTTAAGGCTTTTGTTTTTCGTACACTTCCCATAAAAATTACGATATTAAAATTTTATGAATATGTAGAGTATGGTATACCCAAAATCCAAAAACAAATCACCACCATAAAGAGAATCCTCTCCAGAGAGGGAGAAGGCGCGGCGGGGAGTAAATGAAAATGCCAAAAAATGGAAAAAATGTGCTCAAGTATGAGTTTTTTAAGCTATTATTTCACCTGCAATGAATATATCTGGGATATAAGTAATGGCAGATCTCTCAACCGCGGTTAAAAAATCGCTGAGCTATTCAAAACAAATATTTTTTCCATTATCAGCTAACATAATAGCATAAAAAATCTCAAAATATTCATGCTTACCTTTGAGTACACTGTCTTCAGCTTGGTGACACTTTTGCACAGCCCCAGACCCTCGTGCCCCTTTGTGGGGCATGTAGTAGTGCGTCCACTAGATCGGTGAGTCGGAGCAGAGTACATGTTAATAAATGATGAGGCGTTCATTAGGCCCATAAACCGGAGAGAAATCTGTCGAGACTTCGGACGGACCAGTCCGCTCCGACCCAATGGACGCAGAGCAGGTCGAAATTTTTCAATTAATTGCTTGATAAAGTCACACTATTTGTCTTGCGACGTTCAAAAGTGTTTTATGAACTTTTTTCCCCTCAAGAAATCTGGAAAAATGCGATCTTATTCTAATGTATGTATTTTTTATATTTATGTCATGGACCCACATCATTCATGTTTATTCATTTTTCTATTATCTCCACTATTCTAGCCAAAAACATTTTTTCGGCAACATCATTCATATCATTAAACATCTTTACATTTTTAGGCAAATTTTGGAATTAGTGATTCCACAAAACGGAACCTCAATATTAAATAAAAGTATCTATACGCTCCGTTCCGATCCGCTCCACGTTTATACTTGACGGACCACCCTCGAATGCTCCGACCCACCTACCCAGTGGACGCACTGCTTAATAGGTTTTGTTTCACAAAATCTTGTGTTAGTAAAAACAAAATCCAGTCCTTTTGGTGTCTAAAAACATTTGTTATTTTGTAAACAGATGACAAAAATAAGAAACAAACAAGAGAAAGATTATTGCCGGTTGTTAATTTTCGTTTCACAATTTCCTGCCTTAACGGGGAACGTTCAGATACCTACACAATGAAGAAATATTATAGATACTTCAACACAATCACTCTTCCTGGCTTAGAATCTATATTACCGTATATTCGTTTAGTAGTTCTTCACTGTTTACCCGTTCCGACCGAATTAAATTCATCAAAGTCAGAGATGATGTTGGATGATAGTTTAATCGTTAGGAAACTGAGTGACGTTGCTGATAAGCTTTAGTATACAAGTAATTTTTCTCAATCGGATCATAATATCGCACCCTTTCAAACAACATTCTTATAGTCTTACAAATCCAACACAATTCCAATGATTAACAAAAGTTTTCTTGTAAACGATTTTGATAAATGAACCGTTTCTATATAAAAGAATAGATTTTCTAATAATCGTAAATTATTAATTAAATTGCCAATGAAATTCAGTTCCTTATGCTTTCATGAAACAGTATTTCGTCGATAATGTCTTCAATTGTTGTCATTTTCTTATCGTTAGATAGCTTCAATGGTAACTATGCAAGTAATTATATTGCATACTGTTGGGGATTTACTGAATTATTAATGTTCTGAATTTCACCACTGCCAACTTCCTACAACTTTTCGTGGGTAATTAAAGTCACATCTTCTAACAAACTTTAACAAGGTGTTGCTATGCACGTTTATATTTGAGATGAGATTAACCATACACATATAATTATAATAATTTGCGTATAAGGACGGATATGCACTAATGTTAAGTATGCTCAATTAACTAACTTTACTGCAATTCGCCACATTAAACTAAATTGAGAAGCATATGACTATGGGGAAATGAAGTAGACTTTAAATTAGCAATTCTATTCTAACGTTGTAAAAGTCTATATTCTAAACGAGTCTCAATCTCTATCATTGACAATGATTCCATTACAAAGAAATTGCATACTGTGAATGAATGCAACCGTATTTATTACTACTAGAAAAGGCGGACTGTGAGATTAAAAGAGAAGACTTGCTGGAAAATTTAACATGTAGTTTGAGAATGGAGGATAAAGTTAATTAAACATTATACTTTTCTATTTGAATATAAACTTAGTAGTTTCGACAATATTAAGTCGGCTCTACACACAAATTCTCATACTATTAAAATGCACCCCAATGTTCTCAATAAATGTTTAACTACTTCATTTAACTTTGTTGAAAAGTATTTCCTTTGTTTAAACGAAAAAAAAATAATTTGAAAAACATCTCGACGTTAATTTTAATTGATGTTTTCTTACAAACAAAAACTTTTTATGGAAAAATCATCAGATTGAATTCAGTCTGTTGACTTTACGTCAAAACACATTATCAATTCGGACAAATTTAATAAACAAAAGTTAGATATAGACGGATATCCAAAATGGAGACGATGCAACTTTACCAATTTGACTTGCTAATATTTCGAAGAAGAGGGAGATCTTTTTCTAAATATGATATGAACACACCGTTGTTGCTTGTGATTTTCTAGTGGTCCTTGTGGTTCTTTCTACCTATATACGGGTGTTTAAAATTGACTTTAAAATAAAAGTAAATTTCGTATAGCGTACTCGTATTTTTCCACAAAGAAGAATCAAGAGGGAATAGGGAGCAGCGTTGACGATACTGGTAAAATAACAAAATTTGGAATAATTCACGTTACATTTCAGTAAATACTGCAAAAGAATACTTATTTAAAAAATATATATATATATATATATATATATATAAATATATATATATATATATATATATATATATATATATATATATATATATATATATAAAAGACACATTTTATGTGAAGAATAAAATTTTCTCTTTCAGTGTATTGCAACAGCCGTTTTTAATGTTGTCACGTTTCAACATACCCCGTCTTTTGCGACCCCATTTCAACAACCCCTTATAATACTACGCTTCTTTGTTAGTTGAATGCATTTTTTAGAAAATTCTCAACGCCCACCCTCAAATACACACACACACACACATATATGTACAATAACGAAAATTACGCTGCATTCACTTGTCTCTCACACATATTTCTATTCAACATAATTAGATACAGTGATTTGAATAATGTACTATCACACAACAATTGTGTAAAGTAGAGAAGATTTGAATTCAAAATAGACATTTACAACTAGACTGTTTGCAAATCTTAAAGTATATTTAGAATTCAGTATAACGTAATAAACTTAACTCCTTGAAAGAAACATACAAACTAGTTTTAAGTTGTTGTTTTTCTAGTGAATGTTCCATATATCATTCAACTGCGGTGACAAACTAAAATGTACAACAACAACAAAATTGTAATCTTGGAATTTTATTAGATTTAAACACCGAGTAAACGTATGCGCTTTACTCTGATAAATGCGACATAAGCTTAAACTGCTCCAATGCCCAATTTATTTACATTATTTGTAGTTTTCGAACCAGAGTATAATGATCAAAAACTTAAATACAATGCTTATTGCTATTCATGTACAACAGACTAAAGATAATAAACTGTTAATTTACAATAAATATGGCTTAGGCGCAAGGTATCGGAATGTTTGTAAAGGCTCAACTAATTCGTGAAAAGTACACAACCCTGCGGTTATCCTCACAAAACACAAATACAAATCAACAACATGTTTATTCATAAAATTCTCGTTAATTGAAAATTTCGTGGTGACAACATTAAAAAAAAATCGTATATTCTCAATGGAATATTGTAATATCTGGTCAATGGAAAGAGAGAAACTGTGTAATTACAAGCGAGGATTAAGTAGTTGATTGGTTGATTGAACAGCAACTGATAATTAGGGTGTAACGATTTCACTACAAAGTTCGAAACTGGTTGAACAGTGACAGAATAACGAAAGGGGCATGATTTTGGGATTAGGTGCGCATCAATGGGTTTTTCTGTTAATTGGATTTTTTGGGAACAATCACATGGACGGGCAATAGAATAAACTAAAGCAAGATCAATAGCTTAATGTTGTACAACGTAAAAATCGTAAACATTAAACATTTCAAAAAGTTGAGTGATTAGGGTTTGGTATTCAATAGGTGATAGATTTACAAATTGTTAGTGTTTACATTACAAGGGATAAAAAGGTAATAACCCACTTGGGTGAAATAATAGTATATTATAAATGTCAATCAAGGTCTAGATTCAGTAGAGGGGCGACAGACTAACTATAACCACCGCAACAACATAAGCCTCCGGGTATTCCTATTACTGGCTACCAAAAACCAATTGACACTTAATCAATTTGAAATATACTAGCGATTCGTTAATATCCAGGGAACAAACTTCCGAGTAACAAACTCATAATTATTCGGCAATGATAGTTGGAAACTTTCTGACAGATATTTAACTAGTTTTTGTGTATGAAGATGTAATAAATTTAAATCCTTAATTTCAGTAGAACAATAGAGAATGAAAAAAACCATATCAAAATTGACTGTTTATGTTGTGCATTTAATCGAGTTCATTGGCCGAAATGTGGATGAACACTGGGACTATGATCGTTAAAGTTCCTGAAAGCTTTGTCGCAAACGAGTCCCGAATGTGAAATTTTACGACTAAACGGAGATCGCACGGGCGAAGTTTATTTTATATGAGGATCCGGGAATCAAAGTGTTTCTATTTGTTCTTTTTTATTGAGCCTTTCGACCATTTGCTCATTTCACTATAAAATAGATGGACTATCTATTATTCGAGAAGTTGGCATTTAATTTGACTAGCTCTACTGAGATAATATATTCAAAAGTAGAAAAATACGAAACGCCACATTAAGTATTAATTCATATGCAAATTCATAAAAGTTTATAACTATAAAGAAACTTTAGCTTCTTCATAATCATCTTGCACTCATAATAAAACAGTGGAAGAAACTTGAAAAACTTGCAGAATAGTTTTCTAATACTTATAACTAGGTGAAATACATAGAAGTTTAACTCCCTCTATGTGAGAAATTCAGACAGCACGAAAAACTTTCTGCACGTATTTGAGGGAAAATCGATTTCCATTAGTACCCGTACTACAGTGTCTTGTTTACCAGAGAGCGCGGAACAAAAGCTCACACTAGAGGATTCTGCGCAAGCTTTATCGGATAATTTTCAGATGGAGACTAATCCTATTTCGCTGGATTCTCTATTTTACGTGAAATAATAAATTAACTTTTTGCCACAATTTTTGCCAACTGAAATTTCTCAAGACTGAGTCAGTTAAAAATCAATAATGTCTGACCTATTGATCAAAAAGTTCACATTAAATATTTGAAAAACAAAAATTATCTCTTATTACGGAAATTGTTATATTTAGCCATCAAAGAATTTTAGCGACGAATTTTCTTTATATGTCAAGGAAACTAAAGTTATTCATCATAAAAAACGACAGCACCAATATTACATTAGATCAAATAAATGACATCACAAGGTGTCCAAAAAATATATTAATCTTGTTCACTAATATCCCAATGGAAATGTCAAAGGAACAATTAAACTCTACTCAACTAATCGTCAACCAGAAATAGGGGAGAAAGAAGTATTAAAAAATTCAAATGACACGAACTCAAATTAAATGTCCATTTCGTTTGATAGTATCCAGTCAAAGTTTTTAATCTAATTCAAACGAAATGAGACCATTTCTGTTTCGATTTTATTTTGTTTTCTATAAGTCCATCGAGTAGCTGGATCTCTGATTTCGACACTCGGAATAAATGCTTCAACTAGATTGATTGAATTGTAATTATTGAAGCAGCTAATTTAATTTTTTGAGGTTTTATTGTTTAATAATTATATATAAAAAATTGATTGTGTTTATTTGATACAACCTTGAACGTTGGGATGGTCAACATTGAACTGGGTGTGGTAGTGACATTAACCGGACCAAAATGTTGTTTTATATAAACAATAAAATGTTCCACAAAAGAATACGATTAAGGTACACGATTAAGCTTTTGATTGATGAAATAAGGAGATTTTTATATAAAAAAGAAGGAGAACATTGTAACCTTTACAAGTTGTTTCCTTAATCATAGATCGTCCACCGAGGATTATATTGATGAGGAAATGAAGTGTGTACTAAGAGCCTGTTTTGAAGGCGTCAACCACATTGACAAAATTGATTTATATTTTGAGTAGGGAGTCACCTATCTGAATCAGTATAAAAGGAATTTGGTTCTTCTGACAACGCATAATCATCTTTTGTAGTTCTTCAGTCTAGCTGGGCACGATAAAGTTACCAAATGATGAAGGTAAGTTATTTCTTAAATTAGTACCTTTATAAAGCCTACCTTTTAATTAGAGAAAAATATTCGTACTTTATTATTCATTAATTAGCAATTTGTATAAGTTTCAGTAGCAAAACCACCCTTTCGCCACAGGTCTTAAAAATTTGGCATAATACACTTCTTTTTTTCTCATTGCAATAAATTCAAATTTTGTTTATGCTCTACGTAAAAATTGCATCTTATAGATTGTTTTTTTGGTAGAAAGCTTGCAAATTAAACCAAGCGTTATTACGGCTGCACGCTTTGGAAAACAATAAAAAGAATAATATCGTTTTTTGTTCCTCCAAATTTATCGATGTAAATATGGCAATTATAAAACAATTTTAACGATAAATAATTACCTTTAACCAAGGACATTAGATGTTTTTTTTTGTAATCTGTATTAAATTAAAACTAGTTTAGTTCTTATAATTTTCTTTGTTACAGATAATTTCAATAGGGTGTGTCCTTTTAATGTCAATGCTAATTAACGGCGGCACTGCTTCAACTGGTGCTTTAATCCGTGCACCATCATTGGACGCATCTATTGTAAGATCATATAAAACTGGTAAAGATTTTGGTTACAGTATCCTGACTAGACATGCATATACTCCAGTTGCTTCAGCTTTAATACAACCATCATATGCTGAATCTATTAGCACACAACCAATTTATACTTATCAGTATCCTTACCCTATTTATCCAGGTCAATATCCAATTTTTGGTGTTGAAAATCCAGTCCAGCAGATTCCAATTCAAATTGGTGGAATTCCGGGATTTCCTGGTATCGGTGGTGGAGTCGTGTCTCCACCACCAGTCCAACAGAATCCATTCCCAATTGGAGGGGGTGTTAGCGGTTTTCCAGGAATTGGTGGTATAGCAGGTGTGCCAGGAGCTCCATCCGGCTTATCGCCAACACCAGTAGAAGGTACTGTTATTGATGAAGATACTGTAGCTGTGGAAGCTCCATGATTCATAAAATTTATACAATTGTTGAAATAAATTATTTATTATCTAGAATTATGACTAGTTTATTGCACCGATTATGATTATTGATGCAAATATTTTTTTATAGAAACTTATTAGATATGTTAATTTATTTGCATGCACTTAAACTCCCAAATATTCTTGTTATTTGTTTACAATCTATGTGTAGAATCTCGGCCACATTTTCGTTGATGTAAACAAAATTATCTTGAACGATATTGATGTTAGAGAATATGGCATTTAAAATAAGACAAGTCGCTATAAAAAGACGAGTTTGTTTACTTTCATTTTTAGTGTACAAGTATCGATTCTTGACATTTACAAAAATATTAACTTGCATCATATTCATAAACGAATCTGTTTGTTGAAAATGAAGGAAAAACAGACGGTGGGTTCCTTATCCTCATACCGATGTTTTCAGGTTTGTTATTACAGGTAAATCATATTTTCTTGTGACACGATGAGTTCGGGTAGAATATCAATTCTATACCTACCGTTATATGTTTTCCCTACATTGAGATGAATAAATAACAAAATATTACATATTATACATTATTCATTCTTTCATCATTTTAATATTTTGAAATCAATATCGTGTGAAATCTCTAATATCTATATATATATATATATATATATATATATATATATATATATATATAATCTTTAATTTACATGCTATTAAACAATATCTAATGGCAATAAATCAAAGTTAATTTAGTGATATCAATAGTGTATTGATCAAACTGGTTTATTTGGATTTACACAAAAAGGATAATTTTAATTGGATTGACGCTATTCAATGCACAATTGAAAATTAACAAATCAACTTGATAAATATATGGAAACAGTTCAAGTTAAGCGAGTATACAACATAACAAATCAATTTGGTTTTCGTTAATAGACTCAATTGATTGTGTCATAAAACTAATGAGTTGTCAATATTTTTTTTATATTAAGTAACGTTAATTAATTTTTGTAATGTACCTAAACGGTGTTGCAACCTTGCATATTTGCCAGCTGCAGGTAGAGGCTGTTTATTTTGAATAAAAATTGTTTTTATTATGTGGAAGAGTGTACTAAAGATAGAACAGAAGAACGTGAAATGGCGACGAATTCCAAAAATAGTACGGTGGAAATTAATTAAAATTAGGAATCGTATATCGCCGGTATAAGCAACAGAAAAATTCATTTTGAACAGAATGACGGAAATTTGCGCGGAAAACGTAGATACTAACACGATCTATTGTATCACAACATTTACTAAATAGGTGTCAGTAAACAAACATCATCTACTGAAACGAGATAGTGCTAAATGTAGAATTGAATTAGATTGCATCCATACTAAAACCCTGTTAGAAGTGCAAACGGATTAACTTAATCCAATTCCACTAACAAGAAACAATTTCGTACTGAATCGGATGAAATAATTACTACATCACACTAGAAAGAATATTTTGCACACGATAATTTAAATGTAACGTTGAGAAAACTAGTTAATTATAGTGAAATTATAAATTGTAGTGGTTTCTGTAAATTTTTAATGTACGCTTCAGTAATTTGAATGAATGCCTACAAATTTACTTATTTTTCAACAATTCCATTTCAATCTTATATTAACTCTTATTTAGTAATTTCATTCTTGTTCCAATACAACTTCGTGAAAATTGTTCTTTAATATTTATCAACTATTATACATTTGTCTGATCTCTAATTCTATTAGAAACTTTAAGTATCTCTTTATTTGTTAAGTTGCTGAGTACAGAATCAACGTTAGAATTAGACAAATCCAGACAATAGAAACTCTAAAATGATGCAATTAGTCAAAATTTCGAGACAATGGTTAACGATAAGAATTTTAAAAATCTTTTGTTTATATTTCGCATCTTAGAAGTGCCAGAAGTTTTTCTCTACCAATAGTATATTCGTTAATACACAAAACAATGTTGATGAGGATGACAATATGAATTTGTGTTCATGTCCAGATTGACTTTTAATTGCGAATTTATTCATTCATTCTCACAGTAAATGTTACATAGGAAGGTAATGTTTGTATTGTAATAAATCACCTGTCGACTATTTGACCATTTGTTTCAAAGCAAGTAAACGCAAGTAATGAATCATTGTAACATCTGTTTAGAATAAAAAGGATTAATCTGTTACCAAATGCTGCTGAATATGTCATCTAATGATAATGTTTAGATTTTCTCTCGTTAAATGGCTGCGTTATTCACATATCTAACTTGTGAAAACCAAATGTGGCATATAATGATGAACCAAAGAGAAAGAATTGGTTGGTGTTTTTGTTGATTAATTCTCACTTTCAAAAGTTTCGTATTTTCCAAAACTAATAAATTTTTAGTCGATGGCGTTTACAAAGTAGCTAGCCTAATAATTATCAAGACACGACCATATGGTCGTGCAATTAAAATTACATTTAGTGAAATTTAATCATTATATTCAACAATTAAGCCTTGATTAGTTTCTCTCATGTTATTAGACTGCATTTAGCCTTAAGTGAATGACTACAATGAAAAACACAATATTATTATAGTTAATAAATTTCAACTAATTAAACTCTGTTCAAAATTAAAGCTTTTACTTCAACAGAGACAAAAGATGAGAACTGTTTAAAGGACACGTGTTGTCATGAAATATTCGTTAATGAAGTTTTGATATTTATCATTCTCAACAATATGAAACAATAATAATAATAATAATAATAATGGTGTTGAAGTAACAGTTTTAATAAATGTGAAATATTGATTTGATAATATAGCCAAGTTGCTAAGTAGTAGTTTATTGTAACTTTGTTTTACAGACTATGTTACAAATTTAACGTTGATTATAGTTACCTGAATTTTACTATGTATGTGGAACCGCCTGATCGCTGTTAATTTGCAACAAAATCTGTAGATAATAAACAATAAGGTTGCAGTATCTACTCAATTTTGGCAGCGTTTGTAGAATATAAAACAGTTAATCTCCTCATTGTTACCGAATATCTATTTTTTTTAATATACTTGCAACATAATAAAAAATTATGTATAAAGGACATTAGTTTTCAAAAACGCTTTTATATTAAACAGTACAATGTTCATTCTGGTTAGAAAAGAAATTTAGAACAACAGAACATTGTTTGAAATACGATAGGCACCACAAAGATGACAATAGTCTTCAGTATTATTTCTTTTTCTTTCGTAATACGGTAGATGGTAGCGATCGTTGTGGTGGTGAACAAGAATAATGGAGCAAGATAATAACTTCAGTTTACTTATCTGGATGGTGGTAGTAGTGGTGGTGGTGAGGGAGCTCGCCTACAATTGCCGCTGTTGGGCTGTAAAACTTACGAGTTATTTTTCCGACTTGATTCACTCGGATTACGCTTTCAAGCTGAATTTTAGGAAAGCTATGCGAATGATTATTTCTTACTTGATGTGTACTTGATAATGCTATATGATAGCTTTATTGTGTTGCTACAGAAAAAATCCTTTGATGTACTTTCAAATTACTTTTTTTTTGTATTGTTGTAATAACGCCTTATAACGTTCTCAACTTTCAGTTAGAAATTCTTGTTTAGATATCTAGGTTTATTTTCTTTACAATTTATTTGGTTTCATATTTTGATTGGAGACTGAAACTTATAGTTCACAAGATTAAAAAGAAATACGGTCTCTTTAATAGACAGCAAAGCTCTTTTACTGCTGGAATGGGGACAGAGCATTCCAACTTTTCTGTGATTATAAAAGTTTCAAGTATGTAGTTATATAGTCAAAGAGGACACCTCAATAGAGTAAAATATAAACTGATAAAGAACGAAACAACTCTATCAAATTTAGCAGTTCTATATTTGGAACATCTTGACGAAATCCACAAAAAAAAAAGATTAAATCGTCTTATCGACATAATGGTACGTTGTTCTTGATTGGAAAGTTTCTCCAGAAATTTAAAAGATTGTCAAGTTTAATCAAGTAATTCCGTTTAATCGTCTTTCATTTTACGATAATGCGCTGTAAAACAAAACAAAAACGTAATGAAACTATAATAAAAAGAGTTTAAAACAGTTTTCGAAGAAAATAAAATGATTGTTCATTTTGAATATGTTTTCATGGAAATGGTAATGAATTCACAAATAGAAAACAATTAAATCATTTCACAATTATTTTTATTAAAACTTAAATTGATCTATACCCATATCTACATATAAGTGGTTTAGAATTTAAATGAATTCCAGTGCTTTTATTGTAGCAAAAACAACACGTTATTAGAAACTTGTCGAGATTGTCTAAAGCAGAACATAGATAACTTACTAAAGTTTTAAACTTTAGAGCTTCTACTGAAATTTCCTGTGTACTGATAAGGAAACACTAGCTGTAGTATTTTTATTTTTGTCTTTTGTTTCTTATCTATTGTGTGACAACGGTTAAAATTTGACACATTTTGCAAGCACAAGACTTGTCTTTATTCAATTATCAAAAATACTTCGGATGAATGTATTAGATAGTGTCAGGATTTATTCATCTAACGTACAATTGGAAACGTATGTATGATATAAATAGAACAATAATAGGAAATGAAGCCAAATTTCCGCATAAACCTAGGAAGTTGTATAGAACAGAAAGTGGTCGAGCGTCAAATAACCACAAGGGATTTGCTACTTCAATGGAAACAAAAGAAATACCGTCAGTTAACAGTTAATGTAGTAGCCTCAAGTTGCTTACTAACTTCTCAGATGTCAAACAGTTTCGTAAAGTTCCAGTTCATATTCTATCTATAAAAACTCGATGTTTCAATGGAAATCTTTACAAAGTCTTTGTCTATTTATTGATTACTCGAGATACACGAGAAAACATAACTGTGAAACTTGAAATTAGTTTGTAACTGTTTTGGTTTTTCTGTTGTTCTGTTGGTTTATATTTTGCCGAACAGAACACCACTTGCCTAATACGCAATTACCAATGCCATGATTGTTTTGTTAAAGAGGTGGATAAACAACGATTAATTTTGTGATACAAGAACGATCAACTAATCAAATATCCGGTTTTGTTTACTTAAGTACGATGGAGTTTGGAAGAAATCAGGTAAATTGGGGATGTTCTGTCGACATATTTCTAATAACTAAACAGTCAATTTGGATCTATTAGCCACATTTAAATATATATTTGTTCTATGTTAGAAAACAATAATAAATGTTTGCCTGCTGTAAAAGGAATTATCAACAACTTTTTGAAGGATTATCTTTTTTAATGAAAAAACAGAATATTTAAAAACTGTTGGTTCAATAATCCCTTAATGGAATCTGAACGAACATTAAAGAGTGTTGATTTATTTATGCGTGTTTATATGTGCCACTTTAGACCTTTTCGAATGGTGGTAATAGTGCGTTCTGTCGTAGACGTATTTTGGTTCAATGATTTTCAATACCTATTGACACGGCTGGTCGTGTCACGAAAATGTTCTGCTTTTAAACACAAATCTTGACTGCGTCCACAAGACGTTTCTGCACGAACTACAACTTATCCGGTGTATCTTAAAGCTTTTAATGTCGCCTGTAACATGCTTCACAGTTTTCATTGTCAAACTTACTTGTTTATTAAACTTAATTCGCTTCAATGTAGTTTTTTTACGTCTTGAAGATTTGCGTATAAGACGTTACTAGGAGCTAATTATTCCATTTTCTCAAATGGTAAGAATAGAATTCATTCAAACAAGATTATCTTATAGTGGTGTCCAAACTTTCACCATAATTTTGTTTAAATTACCAACAACTTGTACGACTTTTCTTATAAATAAAACAATTTTCTAATTACAATGAAATACATTTTCTATACAAGTTTCATACAAAATGTCATACAAGTTGTAATTACATTTGGATATCTGTGATCTACGATAACTTACTTTATGACAATGTGAGATGGCTTGTAATTAGCGTAATGCCCTCTATATTCTCTTGTAATTCGTTTGAAATACCACAGATACAGGCCGTAATCAGCTGATGATAGACAACGTTAGTCCACAAATGGAATTACCACACAACTAACGAATTTTACGATTAAACAATATGATAAGACAAAAGTCGATCAGAATTTCCTTGAGTGTGCAATTAGCGTTTAGAGTTGTCATCCAACTAATGTGTCTAAAAAATGAAAATACTGTGCATTTGGCGGTTTTTGTTTTAATCTATCAACCATAAAATCGACAAACGATCCAAAAACAAATAGAGTATCATCAAAAATGATGTTTATTTGATATTTCTAAACCAACCATTTGTAGTCATCTGGATTGTAAAATTTAAACAAATCGAAGGATTTGAATCAATCATGTAAACAATAAGTCTTTATTTTATGTTGTCAACAGAGATCGTTGTACGTTTTGATATACATGGAATGAGATCTGTTGAAGTTGATCTCAATTTTAAAAACTCTGAATGTTTTCTCAACATGGTTTGCCTTTTAAGCAACGCCCTATGAAGAAATGATGTTGAAAAATCACTCCACATTTTAACAACACTCCCACCTAAGGATGCTGGAAAAGTTTTGTAAGTCCTTTGAGGATATTGCACCCGAATAATGTGGTGACGTACTAGAAAAAAAGAGCATTCCGTCTAAAATAAAATGTGAAATTCAAATTTATATTGGCTGTCACAGAAATTCCACTTTCATTGAATTAAAAATATTGCAAGATAATGATGGTGTAATCTATGAATGATTTTGTAGAAATATTGTAGAGAGATTCCTATTAAAAATTTAAAGGGGTATTCGATTATTTCTAGTCTAATTAGAATTCTGTTCAGCCGCCGCGAAAGCGGCGCTATAAATTAACTGGTGATATGTTTATAAGGGAGCGGGTAGCGAAGCCCTGTAACGCTTCTAAACATCGTCCAGGATGAGATATCGAGTGAATAATTAAATTACATCGTTTATCAACGATAAAATAAACATTAATTAGCCGCAGCGTAAAACGTTTAATTAAAGAAAATTTGTTAAAGAGTCGACATTTATTCTGAGCCATTCTTTCTTGAATTAGCTTGAAAATATGAGATTATCATTCTAAAAACAAGAATATACAAAAATATACGCTTCGCTCCATATTGTGGAGTTTTCTATAGAAAAATTAACGTTTTGAATAAACAAAAAAAAAATAATTACAATTTTTATTGAGCCAATTCTACTAAGGAATTATTCTTTCTGTGTGGGTCCGCAGCTGTAATAAAATTCTTTTCGGAATGTTGATTGAAAAACTTTGCAGTTTCTACACGGTAAATTTTAATTTTTGACCGATAAATGGATTCTGTTTAGCTCTTTCTCATTCTCTCTCTCTCTCTAAGCATTCTCCGTCATCGAAATATACAGTAACGCTCTTGCTGAATTTTATGGAATTCCGTAGGGTTGAATAATGAAGCTGTCCATTCCGGATTATTGTTTTTGTTTCAGGCAACATCCGCATCAGTTATTTTGCGTATCATTGTCAACCAAATGCTGGCAGATGCAAATATACATATATTCATAATCACGTGACTGTTCATGATAATTTCAGTTTCGCTTCATTTAATGTTTTTGTTACTAATTGTTTATTTTTGTTTTTATTTTCCAGTCTAAATAAATGCTTACAGTTTCACAGCACATTAAAGACAATTGTTAGACTGAAGCATTAAAAATAAGCGAGTGATTATAAAAGTTTTTCATCACTTTTACGAGACTTTGATGGGTTATTAAATCTAATTCGTTTCGAGAGAGCTACAAAGCCTATATATATACAGCTTGAATGAGACGTCTGCGTATTTTCTTGGAAATTGAATTTCTGTGTCAAAGTTCTTATCCTTTATAAGACAGCTTAAATCATATTGTGCTTCTCACACTTTATACTATCACGATTTCAAAATTTCTGCTCCTGTATGGTTATTTGATATCTATCTATCTATATCTATATATCTATATCTATATCTATATCTATATCTATATCTATATCTATATATATATATATATATATATATATATATATATATATATATATATATATGAATACATAGAAAAGTTTATTTCAGACATGAAAAGATACCATCATTTAATATTTGTGTCATGCATGGAGTTATCTTCTTGTTCAAGTTGTTCGAATGTAGGCTTCAGACTCTTGTTATTCCCAACAACACGTCGATATTCTCAAAAGCGTTATATTCCACAATAGGTGTGTTTCCAAAGAAGGTTCAAATTAACTGATCAAGGGATGTAGTTTCGAAAAGACCCAACATTCGCGACCGTCACGTTTACCTTTTATTGGATGATTATGCTACTTCCTTTTTTTTTGTTGTTATCCAAAATACAAACATTACAATTTTAATTCTTACTGTCAATATAGGGACGTTTAAACAATTTGCTTCTGTGTAGCCTGGAATAAATGTTTAAGGTGCACAAATCTTCAACGCAATTTTGATTATAAGGTAGCTATCAGAATTTTTTATTATTTTCTAAATAACATAACTTTCATTTTCACATTCATAATCAGTGTTACAATGGTTTACAACATTTTCCGGTAATCATTTAATTTGAATTCGTGTCTAATTTAGTTGTTGTTTTTTTTATTGTAAGACAATTCTATTCTACTAACTATCCTATGAATTAATATAATTGGAAGAAAAAACCTCACGCTATAGTTTTCAAATTTATATATATATATATATATATATATATATATATATACACCGATTGTAGGATATTCTGTTGTGCAACTCCTTTCTCTACAGCTATGAAAGTTTCCTTTAGAGTAGGGCAAACAAACATATAAATACTAGTAATAATCCGCACTTGTTACCACCGTATACTCTACATTTGTCGTGTAAATACACTAGGTGGTAACAGTATGGATCTGATATACGGTGTACTATTGTCTGTTGTGTTTTATGGAATTATAGCGGAGCCCGTTACTCAACCGATCTATCCGAATAATCAGTATATTGGTGCTCAAACGATTGGATCTGTGCAATATCGACAGGAACCACAAACCTATATACAACCACAATATGTCTCATCAATTGTCCAACAACAAACAGCAAGACCAGTTTACGAATCTGATAAAGGAGGTGGTCTTCAAAAATATTCAACACAAATAAAACAGCCTATCCAACCAACATTATATACAACAAACTTAGATAATCAGGTATTAAATTTAATTAATAACGCCAACATAAATATTCATAAAGATTTAATTCAATAGCAAAGACAAAAAATAACTCCAACACCATTTTATCTACAACAAATACAAGCTGCTCAACAGCAACGTCAATATCAAATACCAATACCAACAAAATTAGAAGCCCAAACTGCACAAACCGTTAATACAGTACAACCTCAGTATCTTGCCTTGCTCCAAAATCAATTGAAATACACACGACCTATAGCAGCCGGTTATCGACAACAAGAATTACAACAACAACAGCAACAACAACAGAAGCAGCCGCAACAAGAGGAAACTGAACCAGAGGATTATGATGTGAGTGAATGTGTTAAGAATAACTAAGGTGAAGGCTTAATTTTTTTACATTTTCTCTACATTATAAAATTAATAGACCATAACGATGTATAATTATCCAGATCCAGTTGGTTACGTTGTTAGTTTCATTAGAGGACGATTTTTAAAATTTCCCACATTTATCTAAGTTGAACGACTTTAGATTATGATAAAAACATTGCGAGGGTGTTTGGTGAAAGTATATCAACTACTTGACTACCTTTCACTATTTCAGCACAAAATACGGGCGTACTGTTCACCTGTAAAATTAATTTTGTATATCGACGACCGTGCGAAAGGTGAAAGCGGCTCAGGCGCCGTTCTGAACACTTAATTCTTTTGTTGATCAACAAAATAAAAAGGTGCCGGGTACAGATTTTCTCTGTTTATTAAAATGTTGTCGTTCTTCTAATAGTTCTATTATCGTCATTAATGCAGTTGCCGCTACAATGGGCAACGTTATATCGAATTTGACGTGAGGACATTTTCAATTCATAGGTCAATGACTTAATACTTGCAAACAATCCACTTTCAAATTTGATAAGACCTGTAGTCATTTATTAGACACGATTGACATAAATTTCATAAATTCAACTACATAGAAACTTGATTTCAAATTATTTAACAGATGAAGTATCGCTCTAGATATAGAACATACCGGTGTACTTTAGAATAACTCATAACTATTCCATAATTAGTTCCAACCAATCTGAAATGTCACATTAACAATTAAGGAATTTACCAGCTTCGAATTAATTAATTTAAATTAGTGGTCGATACTTGTGGTATTCGATATAATGGATATGAAGAGCGAATCGTCTTTTACTATAACGTTGAAAGTTGTCTTGAAGATCAATATATTCCACATCGATCAGGCTACATTCAAGTCACTAAAGCAATGGATTAATTACAGTCGGAGTTATATTACACAGATTAATACAGTAGACTTTGACTGTTGGAAGTTTTAATCAAGACCATATTTAAAATGAATTACTCAGCGTTATTAAATTGAAGCGTCATTTATTTTGAATTGCTGCTTTCGGCGTAGACTATTTTTTTTTGACTTAATTTCGCAAATATTTCAGCCGAATCCATCATATCAATTTGGTTTTGATGTTAATGACGATCTATACACGAACTATCAAAATCGAAAAGAACAAAGACAAGGCAATAAAATCACTGGAAGTTATTCAGTTGTAGATTCAGATGGTTATGTTCGAACTGTTATATACACTGCTGATCCTAAAGAGGGATTCAAAGCTGAGGTAAATAAATGTAATCTAAACGTGAATTATATAGTTAACTGTTGTATCTATATATAGGTTACACGACAGCCGACTGATATTGTAGTGAAGATTCCAAAACCTGATCCACAGTATGCTCGACCCACTCAACAATATATTCCGGTAAGATTCACTTTTCGTTATTTTATTAATTTTACAATAGAGTGCAAGCTGGATATTCAGTTTTTGATTGGATTACATTATGTAGGTATTATCTATATATAATATAAGGATTGAAAAGTTGCTACATTTACGATATCGTAAAAGCACTATTTGCAGTAAAGTATCAACCGTCAACATTGAGTCAATTGTGGCTTGAACATTTTCATGGAAATATTACTCGTATTACATGTAAAATAAATATTTTTGTTTTTTTACTTTAGGATATACAAGCTGCACCGAAATCACAAGCACAAGGTGGCAAACCAAACATAGTCTATCAATACCAGTAGATGTAAACTCAATAGAAGCGAAAATTGGGAAAATATTTATTTAATTTTTCTTTATGTATTTTTGCATGGCAATGCATGTAAAGAGTACCAAATTGTTAACATTATACGTATACATATGTAGTAATAAATTTTTATTAAATTATAATTTGATTTTATATCGATTTTACTTATTGTATAGTTGAAAATCCGATTTATGTTCGAGCCTATAACGTTTTCAACATGTCTGTCATGCATTGTCCAAACCTTTTTCTATTCGTTTATCAAGAATTTAAACTAATATCAGTTCGAATCGCCAACATTCAGCTTATGTGATCAAATAAATCTGGCTGAACGATATATTTCTTGATCTAAAATAACAGTACGATTGTATTTTAAGTGTATCTCTGTCGTATCCGTGCAATGTATTGCATTTATTCGAACCAAACCGCTCTACTTTATTTTGGTGGAAGAGGAGCTCCAACAATTTCTCAAGAATTGCCCCAACATACACACTTTGAAAACATCTACAAATACAACATTTACAAACATTAATGTTTCTATACTATCAAAATAAATTGCCGTGGTTAAATCAACATTCCTTTTGTCTCTTCGTTTGCACAAGCATTTATACCGTTTGCTGGAATGTTGCTGTAGGCAATTTATTTCATAGGTCAGCTGCTACTTTACTATTAGTGGTGTGGCCCTACTAATGATATTTAATTTGCATTTAAAGCAATAAAAGTCGTAAAATTGAACAAATATTTCTGGTAAATTATAAGATTTATCGGTAAAGATGCGTTTTTTTCTCTAAATTTTGATATTACCAAGGTGAAATTATGCAAAACAAAGGCTAAAACTCTACTTTAAGCTATGAAATAATATGCCCACAATAAACAAATTATGTGATCGTTCTAAGATAATTACACCGTTTGATGTCTAATGAATCAACTTTGGTGTTATTGAGGAGCTATCAGTAAAATCATACGTTGTCGTACATGACGCTCAATCATGAACGAGATAACAATGATCCGATTAAATTTATTAAATAGTAATAAGCGGACTCCAATTGAACGGAGACACATTGAATAAGAGGCTTATATTGAGCATTATATTGACGGAAAATGCAAAGATCCCATGGATTTGAGCTGAATGTATTAAATTTGCATCAGTATTTACGGATTTTGCATAAATCCTAGTGAAATTAGTACTATAGTAGAAGTTTGTTGTGTCTTTCTTAGTCAGACTGTTCAAGTTTTAGTCAAATTACACATTTGTAGCTAATTTAATCTAGGTCGACTTGAATGAATTTCACTAGGTAATAGGAATTAAATTTAGATGAACGTCTCCTAGTTATTATTTGCATATTATATGATTCTCAATGTATTACTACTACTGGTATTATCACTATGACAGCCGTTGATGATATTGATATCACTACAGAGATTGTCAACGGTTTCATTTATTCCCACAAGAATGTGCCACGTGAAAAACATACAAAGACATTGTAATGCGAGACTCATTTAGCTCAATCGTGAACTGCTTACGTATTCTAAAGAATCGACTGGAAAATTGCACCCTGTAGCCTACAACTTGATACCTCTATCACGTCAGATGGTAAAGACGACTACTTTCATCTAAAAAACAATGACAATAATTGAGCTTTGGTTAAGAGCTCTTCGAATTTGCAAAGAATAAATGTTAATTTGCGAATTTTCTGTCAATTACCTGGTGAGCCATTTATCCTGCTTTCATTTTGTCTTTGGTAATTCCAAAAACTGATATGGATCTGTTAAGGATTTATCTCGTGTACTGTTCAGTTAAACTGCTAAAACAATTTCTATACAAAGTACAATTTTGTGTTTTGGAAATTCTATGTACACGTTTATATTAGGTTGTGTGGCACAACGGTTTTTCGCAGTGGCTACCAACAGCGGTTGCAAAACTGATTACATGAATATATTTTATGGAAAGATGTATATCATGTACAGGCTATACTCTAGTTAGTTACTTGATTATGAATCGCATTTGTGGATTTCTCATTAGCACTAGTAATTTAATTAACCATATAGAGGTAATAATTCAAGCTATTCCATTATACCAGAGCTGGATCAATACAATCACTTGCTCGTCACAACCATTAAACTCTATTACTGGGAAGCGTCAATTAAAGAGCACTCCAAAACTATTGGACAGATTGTTGCATTTCCCAACTTTGCTGAGTACTAGTTACATATTCTTGAAAATGGAATACATTAAGTACAAAATAGTTATTTTCACTCCAATCTCTTTAAAGTATGTGAAAGGCATAATATGATGATGTCCACTTGAGATATCGCATGATGTTTGGTTGAATGGTATCTGAAATTTACGGTGACACTTTGGAAAATTACAGTTAAATTATTATTAATAACTGCTTATAGAACGATCCAATTTAGGTGAAAGCATTTTAACAAATTATAGTGATATTTTAGGAGCCGTTGATCACTGACGATAACTAAGCCATTTATCATTTAGAATTTAATAGACAACCGTAAATATATCCCCAAAAATATGTAAAATACTGTTCAATAAGTTACAATTGTGAGTTGCCTCCTGATGGGGTAACAATTTTCCATTAAGAATTAACAAACAAAAAGATGTAACTCAAACAATCTACTTGTTCCCTAAAGACAAGTGTCATAAAACGAAGATACTTATGCGTCTCTATAAAAATATCAGATTGGAATTTTATATTTATATTACATATCCTTCCAAAGCCAAAAGCGGTATATTCTTGTTTGCATTATCCTTACGAATACTTCCCGGTGGACATTGCATTTTGTGATGCGGAATCCGTTGTATTATGATAGCAAACCAACGAAAAGATTTACGATTTTGATACAACTCAACAATTTTGAAAGCATTACATTTTTGACACATGCACGCGTATTTTTACAAATAAAAAGAGAACTGAATTGTGAGCATAAAATACTGACATTTTAGTAGTAAAAAGGAATTTAAAAGGATAATGCAGGAAATGTTTTAGACAGCGTTTAGCCTAGTAGAAAAGCAATTGTCTTTCAAATGATTGTCTCCTTCTAGTGGCGAATTTCCAATTTCCATTGTAACCTGTCCATTCCTGTGTATCGTTTTGATGCATGAAATATTGGGATGTAATTACATACATATAAAGCGCATGTTTACTGATGGATACATCCTTTTCAACATCCACTTCTTTAGTCGACTGACAATCATACGCTTTTACAATAGTCTGAAAATGTAACATACAAGTGGGACAATACGATTCAATCAATCTATTTGAATTTGATTATACAATTCTTTTACAAGTAGCTGTTTAGATAAATTCTACTCGCCGATATCGTACAATAATCTCTTAATATATTTTTCATGTCTATGAACGTGATACTAGCAGATGGGATGCATATTCGTTTTAACTAAAACAAAATAAAATTTTCCGTTTTCTCCGAGCACACAGTAATGCACAATAATGTTTCCCATATGTCTGGATTCTGTTTGAAAACCTAATAATTTCAAGTTTCTGAATAACATACTAACGTTGAGTGGAAATAGAGTCAGCAATCTCGTGGGCACTCTGGGAAAAACCCACAATGGTACGATGATTCAAATACAATCTGGTCACACGCTACATTGTAAAAATGCACTTTAGAAAATCTTTACAGACAAATATATTGCCATTATAAAATCGTAAGGTATAGTCGATTTTAAATACCGTTTTAGCATTTTGCTCGTTTCATTCGAAAGAGATTTGAAACTAAGCCCGGACAGATATGCATTAATTTTTTTTTTAATCCCAAATTTCCAGTGACATACCTCTCGAATCGAAATTGATCCAATAAATAATCAGATTCGAAAGTAATACAACTTTTGACACAATAAAATGGCATACGTGAATAATTTTTTTTTTAAACACAGCTGTTTTTAATATGGGTAATTTAAAATGTGTTTATAATGTATCAGTGGATTTTTCAAAAGATTTCCATAACAAAACAAACTCATACATAATTTTACCATGTCAATTAACGGATGCCATTTACTGTCTTGTGTTGATGTTGATATGTTAGATATATTATTCAACAATTACGTACTATTATTAAATGCAGCTCAACAATAGCGCTCCCATAGAAATTTAACTGAAACGCATGTTATATTAATAATAGTGTGGGGTCAATACGTGCATTGTAATGTTGAAAACAGTCACACGGGAATTACACCTATTCCTGCCACCACATTCCAAGAGTTCAAATTGGTGTTATCTAGGTGAAATGCGTGCCCTTTTTCCATCCATTATTACTTACAATCAGCTTCACTGTAAGATAACAAGGGCAACAATTAACCAACAATGTGTTTTTGATGTAAATTATGAAAAACGTATTGTTTAGAGTAGACCACAAATTTAAATCTCTAAAATCCTAGTATCACTGTAAAATTGTAATATCCACTACTTCCATTATCTTGTAGAGAAAATTTGAATTCCCGGTGTTATTTATAGATATGAACATTTTATGGTACTTAAAGGGCAAATATGAATTGGTTATATTTTATTGTAATAAACAATACGTTTGTTGTAAGTCAATAGCATATTAGTAAATTACTACAGGTATACAAATACTTGTCACTGATTAATGTACCGAAAATCTCTATAAACTACTATACAGCAATTACTTTTTTGATGTTTAAACCTTTAACTATAATAGCATCAAATGAAGAGCTTTATACTGTAGTGTCTAATTTCTAAAGTTTAACTCCTAAATATTAAAACTAAAGAATTATGGATGCTATTGAAATGATGACTGTAATCGTGAACGTTGACTAAAGTTTGATTGAATGGAAATTCCATAATTGAACAAATGTTGTCTCCCAATCAATATTCCATTCGTACTAAAAAGGGTGTATTTTTTTAATTCCCACTCGGAAGTTGCTTAGATAAAATGAATTTGTATGGATAAATATGTTAGAAATGAGCAGTATGGAAATAGTTAGGAAGCTTTGATTCGCTTATCAACACTTGTACAGAAGTCTGTTTACAACCCAAAAAAAATATGCGTGGGCGTCAATTAGTATAAGTGTAAGGTGTTCAAGTTATTAGTAGAACTTAATAATTTATAAAAGTGGTCTTATAATGATTCTAAACGAGCACACATTAGCATTAGAAATGCTGTACGAGTTGATAACTTGCCTATTTCTACAGTTTCAATATATAAGTTAAAAAATCTATCAGTTAAAATCAAAATTCTTGTGAAGAAAAAGCAGAATCTAATATAAAAAAGCTCGTACGAACAACATAGAGACGTAGACAGTTTACGATACTAATATTTTTCTTCTATGTACAAATTTATGCAGACCATTTGAAGCGAATTTCGCTGTAACGTATATGGATCATTAAGAGGTATGAGTACCGTGCAATATCATATGAACCAACTAAAACTACTATGAAAAGCTGCATTTTGCTCTTAAGGTACCTATCAACTATCATGAAAATGATGTAATGGAAGAAAACACTCTTAATATGAGGAAGATGACGACGTCGAGACACAAATGTGGTTAGTTGATCAAATTTCCAACCCTATAGGTTGATTCTATTACATTAAAATTTGGTTTATTGTAAAACTTTCTAAGATTCTCTTTTTTATAATAAGATCTTTGATGTTCCAATTTACGTTCGGAAGCTATACTTTTAAGTATATAAACAAATTTAAATACACAAATAAGGTAATAAAGATGGAAATTGTTTAAAGATCAATATCATGTCGGATACTATTTCAGTAATAGAATGTGTACACTTTAAAGTTGACAACATTTAATGGATTTAAGGTTGCTGGACAGGGATAAACTCAAATAAAACACAAATATTTTAGCTAACTAAGCCCTTATCAGTTTTAAGTTACAAAGTCAATAGACGGTCTACTTTCGTCAAACTCAAACGAAAGTAAATCGGCCCTTGCCTATCTAGTTATAAGTTCTAAGTAAGAGCCTCTGTTAGTCTCTAGAAATTTAATTACGCTACACGATATGGGTAAGTGTAATTTAGTAATATAATGGTAGTAAACATGATTCAAGTTGCATTATTCAATAGCACACAATTCCTTCGTTACCTAAAGTTAAACTAGAAGTACGTGAATTGACATTGTACTGAAAAGCAACTGTAGGTTAACATCTATGATAACGATAAAACTAAATCTGCCTTGTCTTTGTTAGACAACTCCAGTTATGTAAACCGGATTAATTAGCTTCATACAACAGATTTATTAGGGCTGTTATCTGATGTCTGCTCCCTGAAAAAAAAAATTTAAAGACGAATGTTTATCAGTTTGCTAACATTTCCAATTTTACAAATTCAGTGTTATAATACCGTTAGGTTTTTGGGTCTATTCTTGTGCTAGTACTTAAATTAGTGCAATGAAGATTCTAAAGCACTACTTAAATAGGATTTATTTACCAACATTGACCTTTACAGTAGATTTAATACTATTGAAAGAATGGGAATAAAATAAAATTACTCCTACTCTCACAACTATTCCTTCCAATTTCTACCGCAAAGTATTGTTTCTGGTTAAAATGCAAATGTTTGTGGCACAGACGGTAATATTCCAGTTTTCATTCCTTTAAAACCAACAGAGTTTGTAAAAAGCGCTTAGTATAGAACAAGAATCACTTTAGTTCTTAAATCGTATTTATCGATCCCATGTTGGTGGTTTGTCGGTTAACCACAAGCCTTCTCTCAAAGAAAGGTTACAATTTAGATTCCGCCCTCGGCAGGTTATTGAAGTTTTTCCTGATTTCCCTCGAGCACCATATAACAATTTACAAGAAGGATAACGAATAAATTTTAACTGATTTTTTAAACGCTTTATGTAAGATATTATCTATTGATATTGGTAACGATAATTATTTTTACCTTGTTTATAGAAACAATGTTAGTTTAGTAGAAAATAATCGATTCAACGGCCTCCATCTGTACTGTTGAATTTGAAAACAATTGCATACAGTGTAGCAATATAAAATAATTGAATTGAACCAAAACAAGTAACATCAACATGTATTTGTCGACAAAATATGTATTTTCTTTATGAAACATACATTGTCTATAGATATGTAGATGTGTTCGATTTGCGATTTCGTTCGGAGTCCTTGTCAAAATATACTGAAAGGAATTTATTGAATATGACAGTGCCACTGACAGATATCACGATAAAAAGGATGATGTATTTGAAAAGTAGTCGAAATTAGGATGCGTTCTACAATAATAACGAATTTAACATATAACGGACAGTCAGAAAATTTGATTGTTACATCATTTGACTTTGCTATTGTTACTAAACCATGATAAATTTCCATTTCTATTCAATATTAACATGATTTTTTTTTAATTGCCACAAAGAAATGTTATCTTAGAAAATGTGAGCTAGTGTAATTTAATAATGTCAACAATCTCTTCAGATGTCATCTAAAGATAAACATAATTTCATTTGTTTGCAAGACGAACCCCAAATTAGTAATTATAAGAGCTAATAATTGTTCATTGTATTATCTAAAGGGTTGCGAGATTGTAATTTGGCTCAGTTGAAATTACTTTTCGTAATCTGGAGAATAACTTGAACCAATATATTATAATAAAACAAATTGACATCGGTAGGTTTTTTCGTTTTTGATTTGCAACGAAATAAATAAGAATATCTTTATTAATCATTTGAGAGAGAGATTTTCTGTGTCGGGTGTACTGGATTTGAATACTGAACTGTTCGAAAAAGGTAGCGTAAATTTTATGGCAGTGAATTGATAAGAACAAACTACATTTTTATATACTTTCCAATCTCTCGAGATTTACCAACACATCAACTACTGTTATTTCTTCTTTTTATAATCAACTTTATCCAAACTTGTTAACATGTACGATTACACATTTAAACTTTTCAGAAAATAGAGAGCTTTTTTCTTCGAGAAAAAAAAACAAAGAAGCTGTATCGATATAGAATGGGATGGGCGTAATGAAAACAACGCTTTCCGAGCGCTACTATTATTATATCCGTAAACAGACACCTCGCTCATTTTTACACATCATTACAGTTTCAAACTTTCACAATTTCCAGTGAAGTTTATATAGTCTTGGCAAGTCTTTGTCGTGTCGTAATTTCAAAATAAATGTACTGTAAATTTTTGGTAAAGGAATTTTATCGACAGGATTGTGCGTAGGAAAATGACTAGATCTCGACAGCCTTAAAGGATATTTTGTTTCGCTGAAAGATCTTATCATTCTTGATTGAGGAATGTTGACTTGTCAATTGTTGACAGTGAACAATTACTTACACTGTTGTTACGGTAGAATGCCGAAGTCGATTTCGTGGCACATTAGATCATCTGGAAAACATCTACTGATTAAGACAATTTAACTGGAAAATTCACATAGAACATATGTATTACGACTGGTAGTTATAAAAGAGAAAGATAAAAGTGTAGAAATTAGAGCTGCGGCTCAAGAGAAGATTACTGGATCAATAACGTAGAACTAAAATTTGGTATCATGCAGTTTAAGATAAAGAATTCAAATGCATTACACTTGGCTTAAAGATAAATGCCAAGAAGAGATTTAGTTTATTTGTAAGACTCTATCGGTAATAATTGAGAAAATGATAATTCTTCTAATCTTCTAATTGATAAATTGTTCGATCAACAAATGCTTGTTTATCACTCCTTTTGTCATCTCTAAAACATTATTATACGCTACCGCTTATGTTATATTAAAATGAAATTGTAGAAGGTGAAAGAGATCACAATCGAAACATTAATAAATCTCGCAATTTTGTTTAGAACTCAAGGCAATATTTATACAAAATATACTCAAACAAATCACCACAATAGTTTTTATTGTTATCGTAATCGAAACAACATCAATTGTATGTCTTCCGTATTCAATAAAGATTCGATTTCCTAATATTTTTCATTTGAAACATTTACCAGAATTGTAATTGTTTTAGTCTGATTTTTTATTCTTGAATATCATTCTTTGAAACTAACCGTAATGGTTAATAAAATAGATAGGATGAACTGGTCCGGTTAATATATAATTTATTGCGATTTGCTGACCCGTTGGAAATCTCATTGGACTGTGTATAGATTCATGTCTTACTTATCTGTTCAAACCCAGTACAGATTCGGCCAACAGACCGGACGATTTTCCCTAACTCTTATCTGGTTTAGGATGTGAGAAATCTCTGGATGAGATATTGCTTGTGTCCTTATTATTAGGAACTATACGAGAATTGTAGTCGATTATCTTTTATTCTTAGAATAGAATAGCCTGAAATTCTATATTTTTCTCTATTTGAAGAATCGATTTAATCGTTTATTACCCAAAACGACTACATTTTGTTAATAATAAGTATGGTAGAACTCGAAATATGCTTGATGTATTTGTCAATTTTCCATAAAAAATATTACTAATCTTGTTGAAAGCACATATCCTTATAAATAAAAACAATTTTGAAAGATTCTTCTAAAATATTGAATGTGCAGAAAAAGCTTCTTTAATCTGTAACAAATAATCTTCAGATGTATGTTGGTTTTATTGTACGACATCCCACATAACTCAATCCAGCCAAAGTTCTTATCTAAGTAGAACACGTACCACGTTTACTATTTTACTGCAAGCAACGTTTCAATGAAATTAAAGCGATTTCAGAACAATCTGTCCATTGATCAATAACTTTTGCAACACTTTAAAAATTCCATTATGTGTCAGTATTTTTATAGCAAATAACAAACGCCATCTTTCAAATGAATATCATTTGTCAAAGATATTGTTCTATTAGCTACACATCCAAATAAATTGAAGATGTGCCACAAGATACATGTGTAAATCAGGAAATATTACTCAGCTGCAATATGATACAGCTTTAGTATCTAGATGAGAATACTTTCTTATTTACACTTGCAATATTTTCTACTCGTTCTGGAAATTCGTTTCATATGTTTGGTGGAAAGAAGGAAAATTGTGAAATCTACCGTACATTCAACTACAATTTTATATTTTGTTTAGAGTAAATTCCTATTAACGAAACCTTCTTGATATTCTTCTACAAAGCTAGAAAGTCAATAACGATTCTTTTTAAAAATTTCAGTGATCCAGTTATTGGACATTTTATTCTAAAACGTTAGAATCTTTAGGCTACCTCATACAGTTCTTTAAAATTTTAAATTTGCAAATATACATTTGAGATAGTTAGAAGCATGACTATCATCTACTCTAAAATAATGCCAAAACTATATAGGTAACATTCTCTATAGTTTAACTGATAAAACATTCAAATGGTAATCGCAAAATTCAGTTCGGAGTCCCTGTAGAGCATTTGCAAAGTATACAGCGTGTTTCACTAGTGGTGCATCAGATTTAAACTTATGAGAATTACTGCATTTTTTATCAGGAAACTTCATCTAAATGCTATAATTACTTGTTTAACTTTCAATCAATAGAGCATTATCAATCGAACACACTGTATAACTGGTAATATGTTCGATTTCAAGACTATTTTTAAAAAGTATTTTTTCTTGCTCCAACGACTACATAGAAGATAACTTCAAATAGTTGACATTTTACGATAGGTTCAAGAATTTCGTTGTATACGTGATCTGAATTCGTAATAAACAAATTATTGATTCTATATAAAACTAGACGCTTAGACGAGTTTATATATTTTTTAGTCGGATCTGACATTATCACGATCAATGTGATATTAGCAAATTACAGTAGAAATTTGTGTGCTTGATACAAAAAAAATAAAAAGCAAGTATGGTCCCAAGTGAACTTTTCATGTGGAAGATGTTAGAGACCGTGGCAAATTAGACCATTTAAATTCGTTGAAATTGTTTGATTAATTCTGTTAAAACCAGCTACGTATAGCTTTAATTTAAGTTTCTAAATGTTTATCTTTGAAAGAGACCCAAATGGGGTAACTCAATTTGAATCTTTGTGGTGGTACTAATAAAATAAAACTAAAACAGAACAAACAAAAATTACAACAATATACCAAATTAACGTTAGATAGAATGGTATTATAGTAACAAATTTCTATTTCTAGTTGAATAGGAAATATCTAACAAATATTGTAGCGTAGCATAGTGGAAAAACTAGTTGGATAAAATAGGACCAGTATTTTCATAAAATATAATATGTTATATGGGACTTTGCGTCATATGATTCATAGAGTTTTAGGAGTAGCAAAAACATGTTGCACCGACAGAAATATGGGTTGAAACCAGAACTGTTCTAGAAGGGTTTGTGACTTTTATAACAATATATAAATGTTCTCAGTGTTAGTTGCAATCTTTCGATGACATCGTTTTTCAACTGTATATAATGGTTATAATGTGGGTGGAGGAAATCAAGAAAAACATATCATTGTTACAAGCATAAAAATTTGTCAGTTAACTTACAAAAGTTACTAACTACTTTTCAGCTTACCCAATTTCGGCTAAAGACTCATAAAAGACCAACAGATGGAAGGAAACCCGATTATTGCACTATTCAAACACAAGCGTTTGTACAATTTATTCAAGTTTCAAATTTCATTCGATTTCATCAGAATGTCGGCGATAGCGTACGTTATTTCGAAATCTTCTCAATTTTAGCTTTTATCCAATTAACACCAAAAACTTGTGTGAACACGATAATTTCATTAATTTGATGAAGGAGCGTCACTGAAATTTGTAGAATTATCTCTTTAAATGACATGAATGTGGATTTATATAATTGTTACTTAACACTGAACAAACGTAACTGTTTCTAAATGTTGAAATTGTTCATTTCTAATTGGAAGAGAAAACGCCTTTTTCAAAATTGACAACAACTGCGATGTAAAACACACTTTCAATTTTGACATTGATAAGTTCTGAATTCAGTTTTATAAAAATCTAGACAGTTATGACGTATCACGTATATAGAGTGCAACTACGTGAGGTTCATAGCCGTAATTCATTCCTATACCATCTAATAACTTAAATATTGAAATGCTAGCAATATAAACTGGCATGTACGGTACAATAAGCCATAATTAATATTATGCCAATATTCCTCTATTGAATATCAACGTAATTTATTGTTGGTCAAATATGTAGTTGTTTGGTTGGTATATCAGATCCTGTAATTCCTATAAACATTCTGTATGCTGCATTTACCAATTTTACAACCATACATTTACATATTTACTTACAATACAAATTTATGTTATGAACTGAAACAATACGGAATTATAAGGCGAGATTTATTAAAATGCCTTTATGATTTTGTTCCATATTATCAATTAAATTTAAATAATTAGCTAAGAGTTTTAGTGTGGATAAAATTGAAATGAAGCAATCGCACAATTAAATTATTCGACAACACCTATAGTTTTTCGATTATCTAATATACGTAGTATTATCTATAGATGATAATTCAATCGTTTCCTAGATAGAAACGGGTTAGAAACTGATTATAAATCATAAAATGACCAACTTTAACGAAACTATTTATCACCGATTTACAAGACAAACAGATGAAATTAACGAGGCAAAGTTCTGTGTATTTACCACCAATGATGGTAACTAATAGCATGACAGTTTCGTCGACGTTTTACTACAGCAACGTTTGTTCCATTAGTCAACAAATGACTGATTTTTACTGTATGCATTGAAATAAACTTCCTAATTGAACATTGATATTTACTTAGAGCGAAACCTAGAATTAATTGACTTGTAACAACAG
This sequence comes from Meloe dianella, assembly GCA_028455855.1. Classification (NCBI taxonomy): domain Eukaryota; kingdom Metazoa; phylum Arthropoda; class Insecta; order Coleoptera; family Meloidae; genus Meloe; species Meloe dianella. Next base: position 1,202,985 of record JAPTHL010000054.1, on the reverse strand, counting down.
TTTGTCTATGGAAACAAAAAAAATGGCAGTTTTATTAGCATTTCTCACCTCTTATCTGTATGTATGTTTCATATGGTAAAGGTTGTAAATTTAAGCGGTACAAACAGCTTAATTGGATTACATTAACATGCAACATTACTTTCGTTTGTTAATTTTAGCTGACAATTTTGATGGTGAATCATATCATTTTTTTATTCTTTCGCTATCAAAATCCTAATCATATAATAATGAATGTGTATATCCCATTGAATATTCTCTGTAATCTAGTTGTTATACTCGTTCAAAATATTATGTAGAGGTTCTGTACCACCACACAAACAATTCTCATATAAAGCTGAGATTAGAGAGAGAATAGGCAAGACGTGGTCCTATTTTCCTAACCGGATAATCCTTTGAAGGCGTCTAACTATACGTGAACGTTTCGTTGTATACAATATTGAAAAGTCAAGCAACAATTGCTCGTTTACAGTCAGCTAGTATTACATACTCGATTGCTCACTGAAACTTGCGAACAACTTGACGAATATATAAAAGACAGTTTGTTGCTGTTGTGTATAAGTTATTCTAATTTTACTACATATTATTGTTGAGGCTATACCGTATGTAATTTATACTAGCGTAAATGCTTATTTGAGTTGTAGCTAGTTTAAAATAGATGAACAACTAGAACAATCCTCGACATATATAGCTACAATTCGATTTGATGATTGAACGAAAATTAGTTAAAACATTGGATTTATTCGTGATTGGCCAACCCATAACGATCTGGAACTAGGTCCTAAATATAAATATGGATATAGAATCTAAATTTCTGTCCAATAATTAACAATTATTATCAGTGAAGCACAAAAAAGCTCAACTGAGATTAATTTAATCACCAATCAGATCACATGACAAAAAATAACACAGTATGGATATTCTGTTGTTGACAACTGATGGATAAAACATTTTAAACTTTCCAACTGCAAACATTTCAGATTTACATAGAAATGTGAACGCGGCCAGAAAGAGAGAAAAAAAAACAAGAATTAATTTATTTTATTTTATATAGAGAAAATTCGTGAATGACGTTTTATTATCCATATCTCATTTTACATATAGTCAAAAGTTTGGTGTTTTATTTTTTCCCCATCATCATACAGGATTTCTTTTCAAGTTAACCAACTTTGACATATACGCTACCTGAATTTCCGTTATTAAAATTGAAATTCTTTCCACAGAAACTTTCACTATTGATTCCCATTCTGATTTGAAATGATTGTCTTCTCTGACAATTGAAATTCAGTTCAGAACTAATGCCAAACGAGTTAGTAAGTGAAATCTCATCTATTATTTACAAAATGTATAATATTTTAACTAAACCAAACGATGTACGATTTTAAAACAAATTGTTATCGATGGGATCAAATAATCCTGCATTAAAAATTAAGGTCTTTATTCGATATTCGAAGATATAAGGTGCATACTTGTAAGCTTATTCCGATTTGAATGGACTTAGAATCAATGTATTCGAAGTCAAGATGCATTTCAATTCTATGTAATGCAGAAGGACGGCAAATGCATTATCATATTTTATAGTTCTGAAGGTGACGCGATTTCAAGCAGAAAATCCAATGACTAGGGACTAAACTTTTATTGAATTCGGAAGCATACTTCTTCAAGTTAAATTAAATAAGCTCTCGTTGTACTCTGCCAAAATAAATGTAAGTTACACATATACGATCAATAATCCCCTTAAATTATGACAATTTAACTATATTGACGAACTATTACAATTACAAGTATTTGTATTGTGAACTGACTTGTATAAAAATAATCAGTAGACTTGTAAATAAATAATTTCAAGATAAGTTGCGAGATTCATCTACTAATCTATTATTTTTTGCTAGGAGAAAAAAAGAAATGTTGTCTCAACTAGGATACACGTACGCATTAAAGGATCCCCCTTCTGTTTAGGGTCAATTAGTTTTTTTTTCTGTATGGCAAAATAACACATTCAAGACATTCTTATCCTAACCCGAACTTAAACAATAGTTATAATCTCGAACAAAAACTAGGAATATGCCGAAATTTAAGCAATCAATAACATTCCCTATGAATTCTCTTCAAGTAGAGATAAATTTTCAACGACAAAAAAAAAGTACCTTAAATACATTTATTATGTTGAGTTATCACTTCTACTTGTTCAAATGTCTGCTCATTAATCACAAAACAACAACAACTGAGAAGGAAAAAACATCGAGATAGAATATCTAAATATTCCCATAGCTATATGTCAAAAAGTGCAATACAAATTCTAGATTATAATTGAATTTAAATGTGAGTTTGAGCTTTTTTTTTGTTATTGGTATTGCGAACGGCGAAACAGTCTGACAGGAAAAGCTCCAGACTTAATTTAATAGCATTGATTAAAAATTCTCCAATTCAACTGTGTAACCGCAAAAAAATTCTGCCACCCCCAGTCTACTTCCACATATATATGTATAGAAGAATATAACATGAAGGGGTGGTGAGGAAATAGATGAGATTTTAGTGAAAAATTGGAAAAGAATATTGCTTCCATTCTTTTCTTTATATCTGTATTAAAACTGTTTGATGTTATTATATTTATCTCACAGTTTTTTACGATTCTTTCAACAAAGAGACATTCCATTCATCTCTACGTTGTTTCGATAGTTTCGTATAGCTACGTTATACATTTGGGCCGCGCCCGTTTTGGGCGTTTATCTTTATTTTCAGGTTTTCCATAAACTGAACGACCACATTACGTTTTGTTTCCAGAAATAGTTAATAAAGGGAGTTCGTTAATAATCTTCTATCAGTTACATGCTTTTTCTTATATATAAGTAATAATATGAAAGCGGTTGTTGCAGGTACCAATTTGTGTGTATGATTGACGTTACACCTTAATAAGTAAATATTTGTAGGTGAGCGTAATTAATCAGAAGTATCAAACGTCAGTCAGGCACTGATAAATCAACAATCAATCAGCCAACGACTGGTGCATCTGGAATTTTCAAGGAAATTGTAGAAGAATTTGAAAAAAGTATTCGAGTTTACAGTATGAAATCATTTAATATGCGTTTCATCGTGCTCTTACACTTCATTTGTGCAATTCTAAATAAAATTGCCTGTAGCTACAGCAAATACAAACATGAACACCGAAACTCGACAGTTGTGAATCGAAAATATTCTCTCGATGCAACAGGAAACAAGTATCTATATAACTACTCTAAATAGTCGATAGATGTATCGATTTTATGTTTGAGTTATACTGACAGAATATGAAACAAAATGAAAATATGGCACCATCACCTGAAACACAACACATATTTGGTATGTAGTAGAGATGCCGTTTTCAGATATTACATTTTCAGAATATTCTCCAATTGCGTTTTCAAATATTTGCTATCATTATTTACCAATAACAATAAACATTATTATATTCACACAAAATAAACAATTGCACCATTTATCAACAATAAAAATATTTCGTAAACTATTTGTCACAACAATTAATCATTATGATGCTTGATGCAATATATTCCATACATGTTGGTTTCTATCAATAAATCTAGGTTTTTGTAAATGTTATTATTTCATTTTGAAACAATGTGGTTAACGATATGCAAGACGGTGTGTGTGTCGACAAACAATTCCAAGATTAATTCTAGAAACTTGCTTAACTTGTTTAAGTTTAGATAAATTATAAATCAGACCGTGATCACTTGTGGTTGCCACGGATGTAAATAGATCTTATCGTTTGTTTTTTTTAGTAAAACTAAAATTAATTTACGAGCACGAAAATAAAAAGAATAGAGAGAGATATACTAGGGTACATTCAAATGCTATATAGATAATTTGTGATAGTCCATGTATAAATCCCACTTTATACTGGATACACCTTTTACAGATTTTCGATTATGGGAAGTTATGTTTTAACGTTTCAATTGAATCTACAAACTTCAAGCTAGAATATAAATAATAATGAATTGAAGGAAAGAGAATTAAGTAAAGAGAACAACAACAGGATTAAATTCAACTTGTCCCTAAACTGGTACAGATTAGAACGTTTACGTGTCTTCAATGTGCCTCAGGTGTGTTCATGTTCATGCTTTAGATTAAAAACGATATGTAACTGTCCAGTCGCAGCCTCTGGTTATAAAATTATTTTCCACAGAGTTATCTAGCAGATAATACCACTAAAATAGTCGTTTGTTATCAGCGTAAGTAGGTCTACACCAATGGAAAAGAAGTTGTTTACAAGTGACGGAAATTATTTTACCTATTTTCTATACAGACCAACAGAACACTAGAATGTTAGTTTTAAGCACAATTTGCAATCATTGTTCAATTAGAAATAGTTCGATAATGTTACAAAAGTCGGCCGCATCAGTTATAATATGAAATTTAAGAAAATTCTGAACAAAATCTAAAGTTTTCATTATATCTAATTATTTATTTTGCCTATTTTGATCCAATACAACTTGATTGCAAAACAGAAAAAGAATAAGACGACACAAATAATTTGTCAAAATCACGCTCAACGATTTGAATCACGTTCTAATTGTAAGTAAGCTTTGCCTCTCAATTGCTGCTCCTATTATGATTTAAAGTTGAGGCGGCAGAGTAACCACAGACGAACCGTAATTGATTACAAATATTTATGTATCATTTCCTATTGTAAACGCTTATCTGATTGTTTACATTCAAATAAGAACAATGTACAAATTCTATTCTCAGAAATAAATGTAATATCGCAAATATACGAAAAAACACGTTTCGAAAATGCCCTAACCTGAACAACGTGTTATCGAAGATCTTCATAGGTACCTGTTACAAATAAAATAACATGAGAAATGAGAAATACAATAATTACCCCTACCAATTAGTTTTAATAACGACCAGTTTCTCAACAATAGTCCTTGAGCAAAACGATTAAAACACACGTGATAGAAGCGTGTTCATTATTTCGTTTCTACAGATAAATTCTAGATGTATTTTCAATGAGTATCACAATTGAGTGACACTTCTTGTTGTGCCGGTGCATTCTGACTTCTAAAAAGTGATCGAGAACAAGTGAAATAAATGTGGTCGTTCACATTGCTGGTTATTCTATCGGTTAATGATGTTTATTGTGATTTGTCAACGTTTTCTGTTGCATTTGAATGGAATTTTATTAATTTCACGTGGCCAACAGAGAATTTAAAATTTGATTATGTGCCAGAAAGTCATATTATTGCTGGCATTAAAATCTATAAAGATATAATTTATTTGGCGTTACCCAGAACGAAAAAAGAATCTCGCATAACTTTGGCATCGTTCCCACTACAATCTGATAAAACAAATCCATTGTTGTCACCATATCCAAGTTGGGAGATGAATGTAGGTAAACAGTGTAATGCACTTCAGGACGTCCTTAGCATGGAAATTGATAAAGATGGCGTCATGTGGGTATTAGATGCCCGTCGTGTTTCCAATATTACTGATTGCCCCCCAAGAATCGTATTGTTTGATCTGAATGATAATGGACGAATTGTAAATAATTTTATAGTGCCAAATAATTTATGTCCGCATAATAATGGATGTTTTCTCAATGATATTGTCATCGATGGTAATCTTGCTTATATATCCGACACAACGGCGTCAGATCCTGGTATTTTCGTTTATGATAGAATTGCAAATATAGCGTGGAAACTACGAGATAGTACGATGTACGGTGTTGAAGAGGCTGTTGACTTTGTGGCACAAGGTATTCGTAATAAAAATTTAGGTAATATTAATGGAATCGCATTGGCCCCAGATTGTGGACATGATAGAACATTCTATTATATGCCACAAACATCATATCATATCTATTCAATAAGTAATGGAATTTTAAAAAATCAAACAGTCACTCAAGATTTACGGAAATTCATTAAAGACGAAGGTACAAAACAAGGACAATCTGGTGGAATGATGTCCGATAGTTTTGGTAATATATATTATGGAATTTTACCAATGGATGCTGTTGGTAGATGGAATACCAGTTGTGCTTTGTCGACTGCACGAGTTATTGATCAAAATCACGAAATAATTAGATGGCCAGACAGTTTTTCAATTTATAATAATTTCATATATTTAATAACAAACAGCATATTGAGATTTTCGAATACTAATAACATTGATTTAAATGAGATAAATTTTAGAATAATTAAACTGAAAATAGGAACCAGAAGCTATTTGTATTGCAAATGAACATTAAATTAAGTTTCTATGCATTTGTATATAATTTTATTCAAATTAAAGCAATTATAAAGGATCTTCAATAAAGTTATATAAACCGTAATTGCTAGTTTGATATTATGTTACTTTTATTAATTAACATCCCATAATAATTGAATTATCCAAATGAACGTAAGAAACTGCAATTTTACATCTGCTTATTACATTTTTCAACACGTATAGAACATCCACATCCTTTTGCTGTCTCCGCTGTAGTCACTGTAATTCGGGAAAAGTTATGAAAGCCACCAGTCTGAATGGAACTATAACCGAAAACAGATTGCTGCTAATGTAGTGAAACGAAAGGAAGTGGCATAAAAGTGACTACGCAGCCTTTATAAACTTCTTGGCAATGTTACACTATCGTTTCAATCATAACCAACATCTTTCTGATAAAACATTTATTTTTGTTGATAACCAATAAATTTATAAACATAAAAACAGGCAAAATAACTCAAATTTTAATTAAATTCAAAAATTTGCCCGTTTTATGTATATGTATATGTATGTATATATGCCTGGAATACTTCAACTATGCCAGATTAAAAATGCCAACGGAATTCCAGTCAACACAAAAATCTAAGGTTTAATTAAATCTATTCATTGACGTTCAATTCGTTATTTGCAGGTAAGCAATAATCTGATCTAAATTTCAAATAAAGCTCAAGTTTTACGTTTAACTTAATAAGAAATTCATCGTTCGTCGTATTTTCATTTTTAATTTTCTCCATCATCTGAATAGATATTAGATCGTTAACTGTTAATAATACTGCCATAATCTGATAGGTATTAATCATTTATAATAATTCTTCAAGTTTTACGCATGACATTCATCAATAAATGTTTCAATTACATTTCAAATATCGATACAAAGCTTGGAACGAATTAAACAACAAAAATAGAAAATTGTCAAAGAGAAGGGATAAAAGACTGAAAGGAATCAAATTAAATTCACTTTTATTATTTGACGATAATATCGATGGTGTAAAAACGATACGTTGACTTGTATTGGCTAAAGTGAAAACCATCAACCTAATTGAAACCGTATACCCCAATAAATGTTTTCGAAAAGGACAACACAATTCCATGATCAGATAGCAGATGGAGCATTTCTTTCTAAAATCCAATCGAATCGTCAGATAGGCAAATGTACCAACAAAAATTCTCAAATATTCTACTCAAAAAATAAAGAAAATCTAAAATGCGTGAAAGGAATCATGCCCTTCACTTATTTATGAAACCATTCTGAAAGGATTGGGCTATTACTTGTTTATCCGTGTCCGGTCTCTGATAATTATGTTGAACCACAGACCATTGAACACCTCTATACAGAACACTACTGCAATTTTATGGGTGATTACAAGTACACTATCAAATTTCATATAATTTTACGGTATGCAACACAAATTTTGGTATTTATAATGTTGAAAAAGTAATTACAAAACAACTCTGATTGTTCATTGATTTCTATCTTTCTTAGTGTGCAGATATAAAACGTGAACTTGGTCAAGAACGCTGATGATTCTTGCCTTCTTTCATTAAATGTTCTCGTATTAAATCATTGCTATTTTGGAGTGGCGCTGGAGTAATTACACTCGATGGATAGTTATCGTTATACAACTATTTTCTGGCTTTATTCTGTACTGTCTAAAAATTTCAGAAAAGCAACGCACGACATAAATGTGACACATTTATAAAATGGCCAACGTCCGTATATCCAAATATATACAAAATTTATTAATCAGATCATTAAATTTGTAATAAAGTGTGCCTTGAGCGATTCTATTAGTTCCACTACATGAAACAGTGAGTGAAGAGATCTGTTAGACAAATCAACCTTCTTTTTGTATTTATCTTTCAATCGTCAAGAAAAACAGACACAATCAACTGCATTTTATTTGAATATGCAACAGTTACAATATTGAATCATATAATTGTTATACAGTAAAATTAATTTGAGTTAAATTAAAGTCACTAGTAGCTACATCCAATTGTAAATAAGCCACATATAGTAAAACTGGAATTGGAATCCTAAAATGAATTAAACGTCACGGTGTAGATAAAATACATAGTATAACAGTAAATTGGTAAAGTGAAACAGTGAGCAATTGGAGAAATAAAGGAAATGTGTAAATATGAAACGAAATGAAACTCGACAATTATGTAATTATCATTTACTGAGCACAAAGCCAGAGAGGTGCTTTTTCATTTAATATTGTGTCAAGTAGAATAATGAGAAGCTTAACTTTGTACCTGGACAACAATGACGACTGTAAAACATTATTTTTATTATTGCACTCTCCAAACTCAAGTTGCTATTTCATTTTAAAAATGTGTATAGCTCAACAGATTTTGCCGAAGCCCAGCGTGTAAACGGAAATTTCATATTTGCATTAATTCTCTCGTTTCAGTAATCTGTATGATTTGATTGCCTTCATTTCTGATAAGATATACCTATAGCATCATTAGATTTGGTGTTATTGACGTACTTATCCACCATTTTGATATTGTCGAGTATTATACCCAAATTCCGAATTCTAACATAATTACCACCACTTCACTTCACCAAGATTCCATTGTGTAGAAATAACTTGACTCAGGTGCCCCATATGACCGAACGGCCAATGTTCCTTAATAAATTGAATCTTTCTTGTCGATATTGGTTCGTAGACAAATGGAAGGCGTATTTTCTTACATTCAGGCCTTTAGAGTGAACAACTTATAAGTCGAATCCTGTCACTGATGCCATTAATTCTATGCCTCTTTCAGTTTTGTTGTTGTCTCTTTGTTGACGTCTCTTGAGCCCCAATACCAAATACAAACAGAAAATAGAACATCGGCATATTATGTACGAAACAATTGTGCTATATAGCAGAATATTTCAATATTTATCGTCTTTCATTATCTTTACAGTTCTATAGGCGCGCATCATTATATCAGTGAAAGAGTGACATAGTGATACTTTGAATAAACATGAAGGAATTCTTGTTGAACAACAGCCACCTATCTAACAATTTCCTCGACAGCACAATACAAACAAAAAATTGCATTTGTTTTAACCGTTACGGATAATAAATAAAGCAGCGTTCTTTGTCCGCAAGGTTCCAATGGGCGGGTATTCGCGCAAATGCGGTGTATCCGTTGAGAATATTAATCTTCTGGTACAGAGATTAAGTTGAATCTATAGAATTGAATACAAGACCGAAAATCATTAATACAGAATAAAGCATTATACAGAGACATAAAGTTTTTGATTAGAATTACTGTTCAAATAAAACTGAGCATTTCAAAAATCGACACAATCGATTTCAAATAAAATAAAACCATTCTACCAATTTCCTATTGCATTAACCAGTTAAACTTAATTTTGGTGCCAGCAACACTGTCGTGTGAAACTCTAACAGTACATATTGACCCTGTAATAGCGTCGTTTCAACCCTTATTTGACTGTTTACCCCTGGGTTAAGCTGTTATCTATCGGCAATAGGACATAGAGCGACAACAACCACCGTTCGACAAATGCCCCAATTAAATATCAAAGGCAACTAGAAGATTAGTATTGAAGATCGTAAATTTTAAAAGTTGATTGTCCTTTGCAATGTTCAATTCGACCGTGACAGTTCACATTTGCAAAATTTCATTTGTAAATCGTTTGAAATTGTATGTGGAAAGTATTAGGTGTGGTACAATAAAGAAAAAGAGCCTATTCCGCTTTTTGTTGTTGTTACTGCTGGTAGGCAAGAATTATCCAAAAAAATACGTTGTTTGTAACGAAAAAATTTGCTGAATTGTTGGTTTTCGGTTGGAAATATTACCCAATGTCTAACTTCTTCAAAAGATATTATGATAGAAGAGACCATTTGTCGTGTCAGCAACAGTGCATTCGACAATAGCAACCGTTTATTATTAACGTAAAAATATTTATGACCTATCATTTCTTGTACTTTGTTTCCCTTTACAATAATTACAATAAGTGAACATAAATTTTGCGATGTACACATAATGTGAAATTATATATAACTGATATGGAATTTTTTTAAATATGTTTTATAAAATGTATGATCCATATAACGGAAAAAGCTTTCAGACAATTGTATTAGAAATTGTAATGAAAATAATCTAAAGTTGAATTGTTTTAATTCTCTATTGATGAAAACTTTTTTAAATGATATGCATGCAGTGTCAGACAATTCCCTGTAGATACAAAAGGAATATCTACTTGATAAAATGCATTGTAGTTCTTTAATGGCATATATTCACATCTTGGAATGGTTACTGAGTTATCACTATCTCAATTTAAAGTTACAATTACTGTTAAGTGAGACTGTTTTCGTCTACCACGATTGCGAAATAACTAGAATTAAATCTACCCATTTCTATTGAAGATTCATTCTCAAATAAATATCGGGTATATACATAGATTTATACATTTTTTACGTTTATAGACAGCGGGTTTTGCCTGTTAAACATTAAAATTACAACCAATACACAGAGAATTGAACACAAAACATATTTTAGGCATGATTCAACATTTGACATGCCTTTTCATAAAATTCAAGCCGAGATATTGTTCTGAATAGAGGAAGAAGAAATTGAACAACTCGAACCTGAACAAGACAGATCCGGAAATTACTTATCACAGATTTTTGCCGACTTTCTTTGATAAACTTTACTTGACTGTAAGTATATTCAAATTAAATTTAAAATAGATGTAAATGACGCTTCAAAGTGTCATTATTCTTAGAGTAGCAAGAATATTAAAATAACAGTATCTTATTTTTAGAGTATCACCATCACCTGCATGTGTGTTGATGAAAGTACGACAAATAATATATTGAACTCCTTGAGTATATTTGAAGTTTTCCAATGGGATAAATAGAATTTTTAAGCAGTAGTTTACTACTTATGCGAAGCAATAAAAAACAGATATGAGAGAGGGATGCTTCGGTTATGTGGATAAAAGCGAATACTAACAAGTTAAGAGTTGATCGACATGAAGGCGAAAGCTTTTAACTTATGAATATACAGACAGATGTGTATTAAGTTGTCCTTTTCCTTTCCATCCAACCAATACCGTTACCAATAACCTTAATTATGTAAGTGAAGGTTCGTAAAACGCTCCATCTAAAAGCGATTTCAGTATGTTATATTGCCTTTGCACGTATTGCCAAAGTACAATCAACGGCAGGTCCAGATGTTACTCGGTGAATAAAAAACGATTGAGCAATATGAGCCGTATCCATGGGATATGGCATTATCTCATAACAGCTGTATCGACTTCTCGAGCAAGTTGAATAATCGTAGAAATCGAAAAATTATTCCAAATTGAAAATATCTCGTATAACTTTCCAACGAAACTAACAATATGAAACACTTCTATTACCATCGTTTTAAACAAGTGAATTCATTTTCGTGAATGTCCAATTTCGACAAAAGCAATATGAAACATTTCCTAACATAATATCTATTCATGTGACATGATAGTTTGGGGTTGATTCTTTCGTTTAAAAATTTTGGTTATATTTGATTCGTACAGATTTTTGAGCCATGATGGAATTTTTGATACAACATCCATTGACAGAGACATATCTGTTATATTATTCTATTTATTCTTCGTATGGTTGAAATGACAAGTTTGCCGTGCTCAAGCCAGATGTGTACGATTGCTTCAAGCAAACTGTCTTTTTCCCTTTTGTCGTTATCGTCGTTGTTATCTTCTTCGAAATGTGAATTTGCGTGACAAGAAGCTTATTTCAAATGATAACTATTTATTTTCTATATTCTCTTGGAAGTTAACATTCCATTTAAATAAAGCCCATGTAGATTCATATCAAATTGGGGATTTATTTATTTTTCAAATCAATAATGATCAACTGTATCTCCATATCGATATACATATGTATAATCGTCATTACTACCCCTCCGTGGTTCGGTTTAGCTATACAAATCTATTCCCCAAATAATATTCGCGAAAATATACTCATAATTACCTCATCATAACTGAATATGATAAGAAAGCAATTTATTTTATCTACCTATAAATTCCTAGTTGAAACTTGTTGCTTCCTATTGTGTACCCGTTAATTTATTGTTCAATTGATAAATAATCAGATAAGAAGATAACTAACTAGTGTTGCACTATAACAAACTGCAATATTATAACCACAAGAATTAATTACTTTTGTGTTTGACACATTTATGATTACACATATAGACTCTTCGTTAAATATGTTGAAGACAAAATCATAATGTTGATAAAGAAAAATTGATTTAGACGAAAATCGAAAGACTTCATCATCCACTAGAAAATTAAGTTTTTATTAACAACGTTATCAATCGATTTCGTATTAGGAATTCTATTTTTTTGCTTTAATTGTAGGTATTCATTTAAAATCTGGCTATTAAATTTTATCCATTGTGTTACAACTGTGAAATTGTCCATAAATATGCATTTGAACAATTAAAATAGCTGATCAATAAAACGACAATGATCACTAAACTATAGCAATGCTAATCGATAATAAAACATAACAATTATTTCTCTATTTGTATACAATTATTCGATCTGTTTTATAGATCGGTGATCAAAAGATAATAATTTATTACAATAGTGAAAAATTTCCATCGGCTATACCAAATAATTGATACTGGAATGTATAGCGACGGCGCATGGGATGCTGCCACTCGGATATGGTAAGCTTCTCCGTGCATCGCTAGAATTTCTGTTAGTCTCTTCGTTGATAGCGAATTGGATTGATGATGCATTGTTGTGTAGTTGTTTCGCGCTATTACCGGCACCATTAGAATTTAAATCTACTATAAATTTCTATATAAATTATTAATAGTGATTTATTTGACTGTTTGGAGTATAAATGTGTAAAGTTTCTATGAAATACTAAATTTATGAGTAAGTATCTTTTACTCGTACATTAGTAAACAAAAATTTTGAATTTCTCCTTCAATTAACTTTATTGTCCCATTACTATATTGACCATTATTATTCAAGGGCGCCCGCAGAAAATCTTCCAGGGGGCTCATGATATGTAATAAAATCTCTCAATCTCGTTCATAAACATACATTTTGGAATTCTTTACTCAATCCCAAGACGGGATAAGTGACCCATATGCCCCCCTCTGCGGACGTCTATGTTATTATCAGTAATATATACCAAAGAATATGGGACAAAAGTTTTTCATTTGCTATATTTACAGATTTCTGATGTAAGATAAATAAACAAATAGGAAACTACCATGTTTTCGTGGTTTGTTTGAGCTCTATTAATTATTCTTTATGTCATTGTCGGAAATAATACAAAAATACTGACAACAGGCCAACATCCACAAAATCCGTTGTGAGTTCCTGTCTCATTTAGTTGTACCATTTCGGAAACAGAAAATTAATCTCACAAGTATTTCACTTTCCAACATAATCAGCAAACATCTAACAAAATTCAACATTTTTCAAAACTTTATTTATATTATCATAATAAAAAGTAGATTGAACGTTGTTGTCAATTTTTTTTTTGATGTACAAAAGTAATAGAAATTGATCAGTAACGGCACGCCATTCCACTCCAAAAGTACTTTACAACTTTACATTAACAAAATGCCATTTGGTGGCCACTAGATGTTCAGGATATAGAGTGGGTCCATTAGAGGTTTTTTTGGTTGACAACAGGGGCGACTACGGACATGGGTAGGACACGCGAATGAAACCTATTAATCTCAGAGTGGTAATTGAGGCGGCATTACACAGTCCATTAGTCGGCAGTGATCTGATACATGCGAACACTGTGAGATAAACCTCACTGTTGGATAGCATGCGAGATTTAAAAGGATCGTTTAGCGTTGAAAATTCCGGTTCAATCTGTTCAGATTCTTTCTACTATAGTCGTGCTCATTTGTGTATTTTTTTCTAAATGAAGACACGTTATAAAGATGCGGGCGAGTACTATAAAAAATACTGTTATCAGCCTTACCACTCTTCAATTTAAAATATTTCAGTTGTTCAATGATTTGCTCAATGTGATTTTAATAAATCGATGCATCGATCAATTTTAAACAGAAAATACAAATTCCTTACTAATTTATTTTGCGCAAGTACCATTGGAATTTATTTAAAATGAATAAAAATGCACTTTTCAATTAATATTCAATTTAAATAGAAACTCAATTAAGAAGAAATAATGTTCTAGTGAAAGCCTTCACTTACTGTATACTGACCGAATTCTGAATCGACTTTGAAAACGCTGGAAGTAATTAAATAATATTTTCTATAGTTATTTGTTCGAAAAGAAAGACATGTACAAGAGTTCAACTTTTATATAAGCCTATAAAATTAGTACAATTATAACTGTGTGGATACGCATCAGTAATGTTTAATAAATCGCACTTCTATGTGTAAGAAAACGTACGTACTCTTATTTTAATTTTCATATTTGATGTTGCTTATAGCAGTTTGGACTTGTTGGTTACAGAGAATCAGTTAATTAGGTTTAAACGGGTCAAGTTATTTGAGAAAAACACAAACCTTATTAGTAATGAGCCTAACAAGAAGTGTTTTATTGTGGCTTATAGGTCTTCAAGATACAATTCTCATTATATCATTTATTAGTTGAATTTTTTTTATATTTCGATAAATTTAGTTTGTAAATATTATAATGTACATTGTTTAAACTAACACAGATTTTCAAATCTTTCCTATTTTGCGCTTTACACTAATAAATAAGCTCTTCCTCGTCATATTTCTCTAGTCTGACTATATTAACGTTATAAGTGACAGCATTGTGACAAAGTTTCTGAAATTATCCGTCTGAACGTTTTATATAAACGATACACTCGACGACTCTTTTATATTAACGGTTTCGCATTATGGTTAAATGTTAAACATTTATATCTTTGCATATTTCAGAAGCACCAGGAGATGCAGCGAACGTTTCTTTGCAACTGCTATTGGAAAGCTTGTATAGGAGAAGTGAATTCCTCCTTGATGGCCATTGTTTGTATCCATTGTGTAAATATACGAGTGACACGTGTATTCCTCTACAATAAACCGAAATGTATACAATATCAGTCGTTGAAACTTTAGATGATGTAAAAGGTATTTCAATAAGGAAAATAAGTGCAATAAAACATTCTGTACAAGTACACATCCCTCATTCAATATCAAACCTACCACAATAATAAGTAGTTTGACTCAAGTACCGATACATAACCGTTCACTATATACATATAGGAGGTGTATTGTGATATGTGTTGCAAATCGAGAGGTGCCCTATCCCGTTTGGGCGTTCTCTTGGGCCTAGTCGCATTGACTACTTTACTTATTGCTTTTGTCAGCAGTTCTTGGCTTTATACAAAAGAACCCATTACATTACAAGGTTCACAACTCACCACATCCATTAGTTTTCGTATTGGATTATGGAGAGTATGCCCTTCAATAAGAAGATCAACAATACCAGTAAGTATAGATTTTCTATATATTTACGTAGTTATTTGTTGAATGTTTTTTTTTGTAACTAAAATTTATAAACCAGTGGAAATGTCACTTCTATCTCATTCGAAAATCTGTCAGGAAAGTTGTATGGTGTTGGCATGTGGGTAATTGGAACAAAAAAAGCACGTTTGCACCATGGTGCAAGTTTATTAAGAACGCGAGATTGTTAACGAATTTAAAATTGAAATTTCAGTAATAAATCAAAATGTCAAGAGTTTGATACGCCCACAATTGTGCTTTTACTATTTTCGAAGCTGTTGTTCAGAAAGGGTCTACTGTTCCCCAGACGGGCATTAGCGAGTCCTGATAGGATACGCCAACACTATTGATCTCTCCTTTTTATTTTGTACTTGTACAAAAGCACCATCGTACTCTAAAAAGATTCAACAAAACTTAAAGTCTTCAAAAACCTTTGGTAAATTAAAAATGCAGAAAGACTGTATGATAATGTGTTCTAAAATGGCTTTAATGTCATTATTGTGGTTGAAAAAACTGTTGTTATTTATTTTTTCGTGATGTAATTAGAATTGTTCTACAGTAATGTAACTGATTTTAGCAATCTTTAAGGTTTCCAATGAAGGATGTTGCTTTATACGACACAAATATAAAAAGAAATCCGTCAAACTAACTATATTGTAGCTGCTTGATACAATGAGATCAAAGACTGCATTACTTCTGTTATATAATGGCTTTACCTAAACAACTACTCAAAGTTAACGTGACTGTAGGGGCTTTTAAGAAATACTAAAGATATAAATACCAAAAAAAATCTGAATGAATAAAGTAACAATATTTTTGGTTTTGTAATGAAACATTATAAAATTAATATATCAAAATTAATGAAAAGTTATGGATGATAGCAGATTAAGTAGCGTCGAGAGATAGCGACTATCAAAATGAGTATAATCTCTTTAATCTTGATAAGGGTTCAAGGAGGAACTGTAATAATCACTAGAATTCCATATAACTCCCACAAAAGTTGTACGAAACCGTTCAGCACCACAAGAACTATTAATTAGAATGGTGATGTTCGGTCACAATGATAACAATCGTGGGTGAATAATTTTTCACTGTTACCTTCTTTTTTGATAACTGCCCTTCTTAGATTGCTATTGTGATTATTGAAAAACAAACATTAAATTATAAAATGCTGCCTTAGTATGCAAAATATTGTAATGTCAGAGATTTTCCACCAAAAAGCGTTATGTCTGTTTAATTATCGTTAGCCATTTAGCAACAAAGAAAAGACAATTTGCACAAATGAAAGATACCAAGTAAAAAGTTTTACAGTTTCTATTTGCACCATCATTAGACTTAATTGTAACGTTTGCCAGTTGTAATGCAGATTAGATGTCGTTGATCTATCTACCACGAATCGTCAGTAGCATAAGTCAACACTTTTAATGAGAATCCTTAAAATAAATTCAATTTGAAAATTTTGCCTTGCGAAGGTTAATGATCTAAAACAAAAGGAATGCCGAACAGCACTTCTGGCAAGATCTGCATTATAAATTCTAGATACCAAACTCATCAGTTCCCGGTCGAGGAAAGCTTTCCGGATTTCTACTCCGGTGGTTTAATGGGATTCGATGTCGTCTCATCAAATTTATGACATCCATCTCGAACTTAACCCAATTTTCTCTCTCAACCTTTACTATGATTTGTTTACTTATTAATATCTATTATGCGGTCTATAATCAACTTATTCAGAACACAAATGTATATAACGCTAGAGTGTTTTTTTTTGTAATTAATGGAATTTTGTAATTATGTAATGGAATACCAACATTGAGGCGGACAATGTATTAATTTCTGATTAAATGAATGTTTGAATTTTTTTAACAAAATTTTAATAAAACTAATGTACGTTTGGTAAATTTAACCAACCGTAAATAGGTACGCTGACAACTTTAATAAAATGTTTGTTTTTTTTTAATAAAAATTACATTGGAGTTTAATATTTACACCTTGCCAGCATTTTAGTTACCAAATAAATCTAAAGCTAACAGAAACATTTCAATTAATTTTCGAAAAATATCTACTTGTTCTTTTGAAATTCATTTGGTATAATGCTTAGAACACGTTCATTAAGTTATAGTCAAATTATTACGGGCTCTTACGAACTACTTTGATGTATATGTGTATACGATTCAAGCCACAACAATAAGAATATCAACAAGAAAACTGCTTGTTCTCTATATTTGTTAGCTAACAGACGTCAAGTTGGAGTAGTGGTTAAGCCATATAGCTTAACTTCTAACAAAAGACTTTGCTGATATATAAAAAATAGAAGAGCTCTTCTGTGCAAAATAGCCGTAAATAATTGGGAAAACTATTTAATTATAAGAAACATGATTTTTTTGCTACAACTACGTTCTTTAAAAGGAATGTTATTACGTATATATAAATATAACAATGCTCGCGTTGATCAGGCACAGAATTGTTTGAGTTAATGAAGGCCAACGTGTCTCCCAATCTGTGATAATTAAAGTAATTTGCTCCTTGTACTATGGGTAATATATATTATTTATCTCAGATCAACTACATAGTTGGTGATCAGTTACGTAACAATGCTAACCCACCGCAATCAGGAAACTATTTACTAACTATCATTAAGATCAAGTATTGTAGATAACAGTCACAATAAGAATTTAAATGACACACTTTGTCATCATTTGCGATTTAGACATTTAATGAAAACGAGACGATTTAGTGTTTGAAACATATCAATTTGATTGGACCAAAACGTAAGGGGAATGAAAGGAAAACAAACAATATGAACGAATTTGTTGGGAAATATTTGAACGAAATCTTTGCTCTGTAGTGGTTTGTTTTCTCATTCTTAGTTAGAAATGTGATTAAATTGCAATGTTGGATTGTATATTGAAACATATGAGCAAAAATAACTCATATTAAAGATCTAAAAGACGCTACGAACATATTTTACGCATATTCACACTAAAATTAAAAACCATCTACCAACACTCGTTTGTTATGTTAAAAATATTGAACCATAATAGAACACTTTTTAGATACCATTTTCTAATCGGCAATCTAGAAATTCTAAACGTTTATCTAAAACAAAATGATTGTAATTAAAACACGGCCGCATGATCAAAGAAACAGACTTTATCAGAAAACGGGGTGAATTCATCTTATCAGTTATTCTTCTATACTTTTTTTCTTCACACTGAAAATTAATGAGTGCTGATTCTTGGCTTGATAATGGATCGTTTCCATTTCTTAATGAAGCTTTTATGGAAATGATGACATCTGAAATTCAAGAGTAAGTAAAAGATTAGAACTACTTCATTAATGAGCCCACACTGTGTTCGTCATCTTAAACAATTTGCATTGCGTCAGCTTGTACAAATATTAAAAAAAAATTATTCAAAAACCAACCACTAGGAGGTGGTTAGAATGATAAAGTAGATTACTTCTTCAGTGTCAGAAAAATTCACTTAGTTCCGTTGTGGAAGAGAACATTCTATAGTTCAACACTTTAATATTAAAAGAATTTCGTTATGATTAAGTCATTCCATTTATAAAGTCTAGTTCCTTAAATTCAGGAGATAAAGTATTACGTTATTTATATTTACACTTTATATGTTGTCGGTAATAAAACAAATTGGAAATATTTCACTATTTATTTGAATACAGTGTGCATTTCGAATGAATATTGGACAATAACTGCAAGATGACTCGCTTCATTTGTAATTGAACATTAAACAGCAATCTCTTAAGCATTTTGTTCCGTTGTCCCAAACGTATAAATATATTTGGTATTCAAATGAATACCACACTGATAAAAACACAAAAGTGCAACAAAGGTGTTCGTTTGCATATAATTGAAGGCTGTTGTAGTCCTAAAAAAATAAGGAAAGTACGCCAAATAGCTGTGCTCCTTTAGAACTTTTACTTGAAATTTAAATAAATATTTCCAAGTTTAACTTTCAAATTTATTTTAATTTCTATTTTCTATTTAAATATTTCCCATTACAGATAAAACTTAAATAAATAGAAAACGCAATTTCAAATAATTTCTTTATAGATTGTGTATCGTTTCACCTTCAACATCAATAAACCCACATCCAAATCGAAGTAAATAGAAATTTCAAACCACTTATTTCTCCTTCTCATACAGGTATATAGGTTGATAATAACATTGAATGCACGACGTCGCGTAATAAATAGGTAGCTCCAAGCCGGGATGATATTATCCCATGCACGTGATCTGGATATAAAGCTAGCGCCTTTAGCGGCGACGCCATCATCATGTTCCCTTCTACATCGTAGTTGTAGTCGTCGTTGTTGTCGTCGTGCAAGACGTTATTAACAGCACTTTGCATACAAGTCGTTTAATTTGATTTCCAACAATTTACAATTCCACTCCCTTTACAGCTATTCTCCATCATTGTGTTATATATATATATATATATATATATATATATATATATATATATATATATATATTGTGTTATTTGTTTCGTTGGAATGCATATTTGCACTTGATTTCCGCACGGGCGATTCAATGAAAATATATTGAGGGTGACAATAGGAAATTGGAAAAACGTACATCCGTAATAGTTGATCAACACGAATAAAGTATAAATTGCTGATGATCATATAACATGAGAATAGGAAAATTGCGGTAGAAAAAGTGTGAACAATCATGTGCATAAATTTACCTAAATTTATTCAACGTTCAAAGTAAAAACACATATTCGATCTGTATGCAAACAAGAAACTAATTGGGAAAGCAAAGGCTTTACGTAGATACATGAAAAGAACATACTTTCATAAAGGTCAAACTTGCCATCGATCATTATTCTATTTTGTAATGCTAATGTAGCCGATTTGATTTGTTTGTTTTGTAGAAATTTAATTAATAAAACTAACACCAAAAGACGAGGTGCTGATTTTTATTTTAAATGGATTTTATTTTAATGGTCTGTTTCGATGCTCGTTTTCTCCCCGTCTAATCATTGTATTTCTATAATATTCCAATATGGCCATTTGGTGCCTGAAAACCTTAGTAAAGCTTTTTTCCGCTTCACTTCATCAAAATTTATTTAATCCAATCTGTTGTTATAAATGTTTCGTTCGAAAAAATGTATTGAGGGAAAAACAAAATTATCATTGATTGAGTAATAGTAGCTCGGCAAGTAAATTGTCATTTTTTTGACAAGCATTAAATTAACCACGAGAGGACAACGTCATTGCTATTTCATATAGGATAAAATCAAAAATTGCATTACGTGCTGAAAGCTTTAATGAATATTTCAGCCAATAGAGGCGAACGTATTACAACCAAATTATCTACTTTTATTTTCTAAAGATTATAGAACACGCTTTTCGATAATCTGTTAAATAGACTGAAATTTGACTATATAGAATCTTTCTGCTATTGTTTACAATTTTCATCGCCAAAAAAACATCCACCACGTTAAGAAATTTGTGAGACAGTCTTCGAACGTTGAAATAAAAAAAACCGTTAAGACAAACAAATCTTCTGTATTAAAAAACAATCTCAATTTTAAGTGTTCAACAACACGCAGTTTTATCGCTAGAGGCATTTTGTTGTAAAAATTTAATAATAAAACACAAAAGAAGATGCTACGATACGTCCACAACAATTGTTTGTTGTTTTGATAATGTTTTAAGGACCTCGTGTTACACTTTTTTATTGCATATCAAAAATCGCTAACGAAGTTTATAGGTGCAGATAAAGGATATCAATATTTAAAGGCTATTAAAATATACTTTTGAAGTCGTGCCATTACAACTCGTATAAATTAAAATGATTGAATTATATAGTTGAGAAATTTAAAGCAATCTCACGTATTATTTTATTACACATACATTTATCACATCTACCTGTTCTAACGTAATGTATTTTTATGTTTTGGAAAATTAAACAATGGAAGCACGAAGAGCGAACAAGCATAAAATACCGAAGTAGAAATAAGGGTAGATATTTGAAATTAATTAATTCTTCTCTTTTAATTAGCCTACTCTGTGTTTGTCAAATATAAAATTATTAATTAAACAACAGTCCGTTATTGTCAATGATCTACAATAATTCATAAAATTCGAAATAATAAATATACAAACAACGCCCCCACTATAAATAACAAACTTTAATTCAGCCGATCGTAAATTTTCGATTATAAATAATAACGCATTGCTAGGGACGTTGGTTTATATTATGTTGTACAGTGTATTTGAGGGAGAGTATACACGACGTTCTATTATAGAATGACATATAAATCCCGCTAAACAACAACAATCAGTCTCAAACAATACTCAGCAATCACAATCTGTTCCAACTTCACACAAATCAAAGCACTGTATAATCTGTAGGCCATTATCGATATGGATTTTGCATCTCAGTTTACAATTATCTACAATTAGATGTGAGAATAGGGTTGATCTTTAACACTCGGTCGTGATAATCAACATTATGAACATAATTATAATTATCATCATCATCATCATCATCATAAACGCATGAATAGTTCATCTGTACATTAGCGTAAATTGTAAGATATTTGTCTTTGGTATCATTAAAATGTTTGATATTAATGGAACACTACTAACACTGTTTCAGTCCAAAATATATCTAGAACTTTATGTTAACGAGTCAAAATGCAAATTTACACATTCCCATTTCTTTATACTCCAAAATATCAATTGGACAGAGATCTCGTTTTCAACAAAACGTCGATTATATTATCACAATTCATTGATAATACAACATAAACAATGATGAATAATCTCTTTGTCGATATGTAAACGTCCAAACTTTTCCATTCAATTATGATTTCAATATTGGATAAAATGATATTTTCAAGTTTCTCCAAATACTGTACGCAGCTATTTATAACGTAACATTGTTGAGTCAATTAGTGTACTAACAATGCGATGAAACCAAAGCTTCTTTTAAGTTTACCTGTTTCCCTCGATCGAGCTTTCAAGAACGAAAACAGTATTATTTCACTATTGTTTCTTTACTCAATTCTAATGGAAACCACTCTACAGTTTCACACTAGCACAGTACCATACAATTAATGAATAGAACATTTCATACAATATTCAAATCTTTAGTGATTCATATAAAATTCACATATTAAGAACAACTCTGACCTCCATATGGGCAAATGAAACGCTGACAAGAGAACTCCCGATATTAAAATGCTCTTATCAGAAAAACTTAGAAAACTCCAACGATGCAGTCAGTAGTAGAACTGTAGTGACAAAAAGAATCGGAACATTTAATTAATGCAAATTTAAATTCACGATGAAATCATGACGATAGATCTGCACATTTTAATGAAAAAATAGTGAATTGTTTTTTCACCCCAATGTACGTCTACTTGTCAGTCTCATTAAAAGTAAAATCTTTATATAAAATAAGTATGTAAATTTGTTTCGAAACCTATTCATTAAGAACATATAATTATAGCAAATTACAAAAGTTTACAATATTTCTTCTGTTTTTTAAGAGTAATATTTTTATCAAACATACTCACAATACACTTTGTTCTGTGCTGATTATACGGTTGGATGTTACACTCAAACACTCGACTCGAAAAAAAGGACAAAAGAATTTAATGACATGCGTGCTAATTTACATTAGCCTGTAGCTATTTGTCTTTATGTGATTTGTAACTTTTGGTGTAGCTTCTGTTCAAAAACATCAAAGAATCGCCTCTCATACAACATCGCCATGTCCTAAAATTATGTCCATTTGAGATACTTTTATACCCGAACAACATGAAAGGGCAATTGGTGAAGATAGTTTCCTATTTGTGTATATGAGCTTGTTTCTACGCTAGATAACAAAGTTCTTGATATTTGACGACTGTGTTTATAGTTTTAGCCTGTTTTACAAGTAAACAACTAATTAAGAATTTCATTAAACACACTGAAATATCCTTTTTCTGTTTAGTTCTTAACATTTGAATTTCTGACATTAATTATTTAAACAATTGTATAATAAAGTAAAATCCAACTACCACTGCTTAAGACATTCTGTAGTGAAGTTAATTCATCAATTCTATGAATAATGTAAATTGACCTTAGGCTATTCCAAAATATTTTAGATGAGAGAAAGCCGATTAGATATAAATTAGAAGATGAAGAATAGTATTTTCGCTAGCTCACCTCTAACGTAATCAACCAGCGAAAAACTAAATCTGGAGCAATTCATATCACTAATTTCAAGCTGTTTAGGTCAGATACTATATCAGCTGAACAACAACTGCAAGTTTAATAGAGGCACTTCTTTATGTCGCAAAATATTGTGTTCTAAACGACTTGAAATTAGTTCTTGATTAATTTCGTTTAAATTCTTCAATGTACAATGAAAACCAACACGAACTTAAGTGTTGGAATGTTTTTTTTATATTCATAAGTTGGTAGAATTATTCATAACTTTAATATAATGCACTCGAATAATAAATTATAGCCAAGTCTGACAGGCTGCATAATCCATGCAAAATATTAATTAAATTTTCCATTATAATTGCCATAATCATAAGGAAATATTAATATGAAATGCGTCGATGTGTACAGAGCTTTATTTGAAAGTCATATTGTAGCTGAAAGTAATGACCGATGCGAGTGTGCAAGAGAAAAAAATTGAAATGCGCTACCTAGACAAATATTTCATTTTATCTCATCTGGATGAATCTATGAGTACTCGACGAAAATAATGGGAATTTGTTTATGAACGAATTAAATCCATCTGTCAGGTCAATACCAACAGAGGCGTAAAAGATTTCTAACTATCACCAATCATAAAAATGATAAATCACATTGTTATTTATTTCAGTGACTAATCGTCTCATTATAATAATATTTATAACAAAATAACAAAAATTGTAAATAATATTTCGTTTATATAATTCAAATATAATTGAATTGAATTGAATATCTTGCGATTCCGTAAAAAAGAAGACGAAAAACTCCCATAAACTTGTCGCTTCCCTTTTATTGTCTTTTTAATTTGAGAATTGATGTCCGACGAAAAGGAAGTAAACTCAGAAAACTCACTTTAATATCACGGTATTCTCCGAAAGTTTTCAAATTAACTCTTCTATCTCTCACAAAAAAAGCGGATGTGAGTAATAATAAACGGTCACGTAGTTATTTACTTTCATTATAACGATACACTCAGATTAATTGCTGCGATATTCTACTGTGTATAATAATTTTTCGTGTTAATTAAATCCACGATCAAATTAGAATAACATAAGGCTTTTCTACATTTGAATTATGAAAAGTGCTTATTTTACTGTTTCATTAAAAAAATTAAAATCAACATACTGGACAGTAGCCGATGTTTTGACAATATGCAAACATTAACTTGTGTATTTCGTTTCAGTTACCCCATCGCCATCCTGCTCTCTAGTCAAATACTCCGGCTGGGATGATATTACTTATACCGATCTGGGCGTGTGGATGCCACTGGAATTAGCACAGACATTCATTGGACGTATGAGGTCAGTTGCTAAAACTTTCCAACTTTAAACACATATAAAAATAATTTCAAAGTCAAATATTCACTGGAAGAAAAAACAGAGGAAGAGCTTTGAACGATTTGCAAAGCTTCTCACTAGGATTATCATGAGCCTGTGTTAGAATCTATTTGGAAATTTATTCGAAGAAGAAAAAAGTTTACGCCTTTTAGTGAGAGTTTGGGCTCATTTTTATGTGCATTTCGCGTAACTAACGTTCCCATTCAATAAACGAGTGTTTTCATGAAAAACGATTTTATTTTTTTTCATGTAATTTCAGATCACAGACAATATACAGTAATGATAAATTTCTGCATTTAAGTGCATTAATAGTTTTCGCTTTAACACCCATATTTGATCACATCAAACTCACATCTGTTTGTATATCAATGGAAAACGTAGATTCGATTAAATGATATCTGAACAACTAAATGGAAATTATAGTTTTGCTATATGTTCCCTTGAACGTTCTTATTATTGATAGTGATAAATCGTTAGAAACGTTGTTATATCGTAAATGTAGGATAAACGATCTATCGTAGTATTTTTAATACAAAATAGCCGGCATGTACGTATTACAAAAGCAATTTTCAAGTTTCATTCGACGCACCATCCTATCAAAAAGAGAAATCTGCAAGAACTTGGAAAGTTGGTGCTTGACGTGCCAAGTGATAAATTGTTAATCTTTTCCAGCGTGTTTCCACGTCGCCTACGAAATCGATACATCATAAAAGAATTGTAGATAAGAGATCTTGTTTATATACTTTACGTTTTATTTATATGAGAATTGTTCCTTATTTTTTGATTAATTAAACACATCCGAAAAAATTATAAAATTGTAAAGTAAACAGCAACGTATACACAAAGACATCTTATTTACCATAAATAAAAGAACATTTATTCATACTGCAGATGAAAATTTGGTTTCTATATGCTTCTATCTCTCCTTAACTTACGTTCAAATAAAATATTTTTTCAACAATTATACATTTGATTTTAATGAAAAACTTATTGATTGAAATCGTATAATTTGAGTTCTGATATGATAAACAATTCCCATTGAAATAGTAAACAGATTTATAATTTCAATTGGGTTTATTTTAATACGAATATTCTAATAAGTTTTAACGCAACTTTATCCAAACTGATTAGCGTTGGATGTTTTAGAAATATCGGCTTTTCCACTCTGTTAAAATTGTCACTCTGTTAAAATTGTACAATCAACCAACTGAAAGAGCAACATATAAAGCAAAATCTTCATTATGGAGAGCGAAAAATAAGGAATGTATCTAAGCAGCAGAAATTTATAAAAATGTATCTGCATTGCATAACTACAAGACAATAATTTCGCTCCACAATTGTGTGGAACTTGTGGTCAACAATTGAATCAATTCCGATAATCACGGTCACATACACTATCAAATTTTCTATTATCTAACTGTATTTCACAGTAAAACTATCTACAGCATTTTTAAACGTTTTAAGAAAACGTTGTCTTTCTTTTGTCAAAACAAAGTTTTATTTTCAACATTTTTGTAACTCTAAACTCAGTTACAAACGCGAATAAAAAACTGAGGCTTTGGTGCAGCTATTCATAGTTAAAAAAAACAAGTCGCAAACAGTGTTCGCCCAAGAGACACATCTGTCCAAATATTTCATTGTTGTAACATCATCATCATCATCACAAAAAAAAACAAAACAAAAAATGATAAATACACCTAAAGTTTCAGCATTGAACATTCACCAATCGCAATTGCATCCCAATTCATCTTCATACACGACAATTAGTGTCTTAAGACTTTTCCTTTCATTTTTCACTTTTGTAATAAATGATGGCTAGATACTATTTATCTTTAAGATTTATTAATGTTATCGTAAGACTTTTATTACTTGACGTCTCTTTTGTCAATTTATAACAATTCGGGCCTGTGCCCTAGCTGTAAACAAGGTTCATTACGGGGGTAGATACGCGTTGTTAAGTAAATGCTCCATAGGAAATAAACCATTTGGAAAAAATCTGTTCGTTGCTAAGAGAAACATTTTTCTCTCTCATGTTCATCGTCAATTCGTTTTTTTTTCCTTAACATCATTTTCTTCTTACCCAATTTCTCTAACTTCACAACAAAATAAAGAGATACTAACCAGGTTATTTGTTAGCAAAAACAACAAATTCCTTCAAATATTGTACGTATAAAATATTCGATTTTGGAGTGAATAACGTTGGATATTAAATGACAAGAGGTTCGGTTAGAAATTAATCAATTTATTTGTGTGGGTCGTCTTTAGTAGATGCTGTTATATTGTTTTTATTGGGTTGATGGTTGGATGGGTTGATCTAAATGACACACAAAGTGCAAAAAGATTCTCTAAAAGTCCAACAATAAGTTCCTGGCTTATCTAAATTCAATTATAAAGTTAGTAGGAAATGTTGCCGTTCAACTGGTTACGGTTGGTATTTCTTGCCCTAGACAGAATATAATTCAATATTAGGAAAGAAAATAACAAGTTTATGTAGCAACTTCATTATTTCTGTACACAATATTCTGGATTCTCCTTTAAAATGTCAATTCCTTATTAGAAGACAACAATTTAAAGAATTATTTCTTTACATGCGATCGAATATAACAATCTCTCTTCTGTGACTCTAACAAGGGTGTATACCCAAAGGAGCAAGAGCTTACAGATATTGCAAACTAAAGGATGATGGCAATTTGCCTTTATCTCTACTTATATTTGATAACCTTCATCAATTTTTTAATCGTATCATTATTATTAGGATCGATTTGTAGAAAACCGCCATTATTTCACAGATACTATCGTGAACGTTATAAAATGATCTCACATTTCCTCAATAAACATTTTTTAACCAGCCATTCCCACTTTATCATTTTTGCATCACAAACGCCTATCAAAATTTAGATTGATTTTGTCAGGATTCAAATTACATATTATGTCTCTGTGTATGAAACTTCTTCATAAGAACAAGTCGTGAGGAATCCCCTTAATCCCAATACAATTTCCGAGGTTATCGAATCTCATATCTGAGTACCAGCATAAGAAACAGAAGAAAAAAACAAGCGGCACAGATCTATGCACACACACACACACACACACACACACACACACACACACACACACGTAGTATCTGCTTAACTTTCCCATACGATGAAAGCTTTATTCAAAAAAACACAACCTAATTTCAACATGACTTTGGCTTCAAAACTGTCAACAACTGAAAGCTCAGTCACAAATCGTTCTCTTCACAAAACAGTTGATCTATTTTTGTTCACTTATCGGATTATAGAAAACAATGACCTATGAACAAAACCGAATCTGACAAATAAATACTCCGAGACTAGTGTTTGTTTTGTGTGTGTGTTTTTTTTGGAAAATATTGAGAGTTTCCTGTAATTTTTATAAAAATTTCTATAGTTTTCTAGAAATTCTATAAATTCTATAATCCCAATTGTCTCATACAGAGGCAACATTGTATATGCTTTATGCAAAATGAGAGAAGGAAATTTTGACATCAATCGTATTGTTGATCTGTTTGTGAGAATCCCTAACTATTGTCTCTACTATGATAAACATAAACAAGGTGAATTTACTTAAACGCATCGTTATTCTAGTTTAACTCTAATTTATGAGAATAATCATGCATTACAAATTATGTATACAACACAATAATAGAAATTTAAAACACCTTCATTCGGTAACTATAGCAAATTATAGTCAGCTTTTGAATTTTTTTTATCACGTTTAAGACGATAAACTTTGTATACCATATTCACGATTCTAATGTCGAATTTCAAATGACAGAATTGTCACTAACCTGTCTATGCTACACGGTGAAAAGCAAGAGTACCAATATAACATAAGCATTTCTTCATAGGAGAAAGTTAGGGACTTTTGAAATATTTTGTTGCCAGCAGTTTTGCAAAATTCGACATTAGAATCGTGGATATGGTATATAGATGAATTTTCTAACAGTACTATTATCTCTTAAATTACAAGTGACTCGGTATAACACTGTGTTAACACAACAGGGTTGCCCCCTGGAAACGTGTCCCCATCTAAGAACGAACTGTGTGAGAATATCAAAGGAAGGAAGAGATGTAGATAGTATGAAAGGCCATTTGCACACTACCCTTTTCTTTTCCATCGGTAAATATGAAAACAGCATTATTTATAGATGAATTTTAATTGCGGAAACGCATTGAATAATTTTTTAATGTCCTATTTAAGTCTCCAATGGTTCTGATTGTCCCGGGGTTAGCTCCCCAAAAAGTCTAGCCGACCCTGTGGGCAGACGTACTAGCCTTACTCAGGATAAGCCTGACGTCCTGTTGTTTTCCTTTACGATCCAACTAATGGTATTTTCTCGATTGGACCGCACGTGCTGATCACACACTTTTATTACACCATGTCCTAATCAAATAGACTATAGAAAACGATTTCGTGAGTCGTGTACATAATATATTTCAAATCAATTGTAAATAGAATAAAATCACAATTAAGAATTGTTATATCGCAAAAAAAAAGTTAATTTTATTTAATTTTTTCCATTTCACTGATACAACTTTAATGGAGCATCGTTTCGTTATTCTGCGGTATGCATTATTCAATTTTTCATTTATTTCTACATTGCAATGTAAACGTTTATGTAAATGATATGGAAAAACACACAAACATAACAATAATTGACTTATTAATATCTTCCCATACAGATATCAATATGAATATTTTAGTCATAATTAATTTATACGTGTTTATAATATCCGAAATGACTGTCCTATTACTTATCAAGCGAACTTATCTTATTTTATTATACCATAAGGAGGGAAATCGTGATTATCATTGAAATATTATGGCATTTATACTATAGCTGAATGTTGCAGTGTTTCATTCTAAAAACAATATCTCCTTAATGGTACATCATGCCAATTACTGATCGAAACAATTCGTTCAATTTGAATATCCAATAAATATTGATAAATAAAATCGTTTGATTCGACGAAATTCATTTTAAAAAGGGAACAAAAAATCAATTAACAGCATAGGTACTAATTAAATTTTGTAAATGAAAATTAACTAACTAATTTGCGAATGTTAACTGATCAACAAACGGTTACCAGCCATGGAAGAATAAAAAAACTGTGTTCGTTATATTAATTACGATACACGAAACTCCCTAGATAGTATAAAGTCATTTTCTTTGTTTACAGTAACTCAGTGGAAACTCAAACTCTCTCTCTATGTATAATGACTTCTTTGTCATCTAAGACTTTGTACTGAAAATCGACACGATTATTATGCTTTCTAACTAACTAAATAGTACGCTTCATATAATGATAGATTCGAATATTTTTTCTTATTCAAATGGCAATCTGTGAACAGTATCTAATGTAGAGACGTATTATAAACGGAAAAAAAATCCTCTCTCCGTTTATTTTTTATGTTATTCCATGTTTGCAATTAATTCAGATGAAATAATTGAATACAGCATCCTACTGATTGTAATTTAAAATTGTACATCAACCACATGAAAGCACATCGTATGGGCCCAATCGACAAGTAGCGGTTTGAACATGTTTGTTCTAATCAATAACCACGTTAAACGTTTTCTAAACCAACTGGCAAACTTCAATACGACATAAAAATATGTCATACACCACAAACATAAACGTTAAACTTCAAGTTATATTCGATGCAATACCGATTTTTTTTCACAGAATATCAATAAGTATTTCCGAAATGATTGATAACTTTTTCATATGAATATGTATTTGTGATTAAACTGTTTAATTCAAGAAAATAACAATAAAGGTGTTCGGGTAAATGGGACATTTGTATTTTAATGTTTCAAGTCGAAAACACCAAACTACTGTTTCAAATAAAAAAACTTATGAATATAAAAATTCGTTTTTATTAGCATTATCTACCGTTACTATGTAAATATGTGTTTTTTTTCCCCATTTTTTTTATTATCTTCTAGTTTTCGTTATTTTTCATCGTATTATAGTAGACATGATGGACTTTCTGAACGAATTGCTGCTAAGCTTCACTATGTCTAAAGACTTATCGTAAGTTAACCAAATCGATCGGTCGTCAGTCGTTTCGTTCATAATTTTATTAGAGACCAACCAAGAACGAAAGAATTGTTGGACGGAAATCGTTATCGGATCATTGATTCCGAATCGACGACTAACATAATGGTTTAGGAGTGTTATGGGCATAGGCGAATGTCGAGGCATCCTTGTTGCCGTCGATAAACCCTAGGCAAGTCGTTTGTTATAATTACTAAACCAAAAACTAGGGGCAGCCTCCCTTTATAAGTTTTATCTTGCAATTTATCGCTGAGCTTCGTTCTCGTATTTCTCACACACATTCTACAAATCCTATCCACGTTACGATTTAGTTACTTGTATCCAGGATAATGTAATATTATGCTGTACGGTAAATCTTGGCAAATGTTAAAAATGTACGTTGCTCCTGTGGGAATCTGACACGGGTCTAGTAGTAAGAGATATGTATAGATATATTGTGTTATGGATGGAGCAACTCAAAGGTGTCGATATTTGCAAACTCGTGAAGTTAATGGTCATGAATATTCACGTCTAGCTCATTCAAAGAATTCGAACTGACATAAAGTTTTACAAATGATAAATAAAATTGATGACTTTTTCAATAGTTCCGATTTATTCATCATTCCAGTTAAATAAAATGGACCTAGATGAAATGGACCTAGATGAAATGACAGGCAACACGAGAAGCGTTTCTGCTCACAAGTCTCCCTTCATAAATATTTGTTACGGATTAAGGTTTTAAGTGTCATAAAAAAAATGTTCGAATTGTTCAGTTTGACTATTTACGCCTCAAATATTAGTGATTGATATTACAAATGTACTTCTAGAAATGTGAAGATTATCATTTCTATGTAAATTCGACCGGAATATTAGAATTATCTACAAGGCGACAACTGTACAATTTCATATTATAAACAGGCATCTAGTGTACAATTAAATTGAAACTTATTATATGTTGATTGGACTGTGAACGAACTTAATACATAGACCCATGAGTTCGCCCACCAGGTCACTTGTACAGCTCCATCAACAATGTATATATAATATGGTCGATTATACTAGAAAGGTCTAATCTTTAGTAATCTCCCTTGATAACACTTAAAACTTGTACAGTCCACAAACTGCATAATATTAAAGTTTGCGTTAACTAAAACCAAATTTCACTGGGAGATAACCAAACATGTTGTATACTGTATACAATATATTGTACGACTGAATGTCTATAAATTTTAGTCTAAATGTAAAATTAACAGACAACTGGAATGACAGAATCAAATTAGTAAGTTCCCAAACAACAATGCTCTGTCAATTTTGTAACAAAGAAAAAAACTATAGGGAATGTGCCGGGTCAGTGATAAATCTTTCCAGAAACAGTAGTTTCCTTGTAATGTATTCTGACATTTCGACAATGTTTTCTTCTAGTATTTGGATGCCAATGTTCGGTATGCATTTTCAACGATGACTACTAAAATAAAACTGCCACTCGATATTAAAAACAAGAGTAAATGCGACAATACATTAAAGTCTATTGTTATATACGTATACGTATAATTCAAAGTCACTGAATATGATTTCAGAAACGAGAATGAACTCATTTTTTCACATCATTAACCAACGGATATCTATGTAAATGAGAATATACCAAAGAGCTATTAAAGACATTCGAAAGTTGGTCCTAAAACTTATAATATTAACTCGTTCATATTTCTACAATCCCCTTTTGTGGTATATATAACATAAACTCTCTGCAGTTAAACTTTTGAATAAGTTCTGAATCGTAAGGACGTATCCTGTTTAGTAGTAGAAGCAAACTGAATCCTCTCTAATAACTTTATAGCTGCATGCGTGAATTATATTCCCACTATTAGAGTTGTAATTTATTTGTGACATTACATATCGAAATATCCATGTAACAATATGGAAAGCAATAAACAGCCAAGCTTTTTCTAAATGAAAATTCCTCTCATGACAATTACACTGAATCTTTAGTGTTATCTGCTTTTTATTATTTCATTCCTTCTCATATTCTCTTTTTTGTTTCCAGGTCATGTACAATTTTGAGTGGACTTGCTGTAATTTTACTGCTATTGGCCTCCTTTCTTGCCCTACTCGGCCATTGTAACAACGACAATAAAACCATAATTGCTTGCGGTCTCTTCATTCTAGGAGGTAAGTGTAAGCATTATAATTAAATGTGATTTAATTTCCACAATTACCATTCAATTACAATTAAAATATACAAAATATGACATTTATAAAGTATTGACTCTAATGTATAATCATCTTTGTGGTTGCCAAGTTGAGCTTTGATAAGTTGTGGAAGGGCTTAGGTGTGGTCACTATGGAGCGTGCAGGATTTACAGAAAGGATTTAAAGATTTAGTATGCTTTTCTTGTATTTCTTTTCGTATCCAACATGGCAGTCTTCAAGCTATATTGAACAAGACCAATGAAGCACTAATTTTTAGTAGGATTTTCGACGACACATGACAAATTGTAGTTTCTCTGTTACGCAACAGCACAGTGACAGATCATCGGCAACATTAAATCTGTTCATAAAATCAACGTAGAATACACGTTAATTTATCATTAATCTTTTGATATTAAATATTTTTGATATGTAGGTGGTATATCAATTATAAATTGTCACATAAGGTCAGTTTGTTTTTATTTATAAACACTTTATTTCGACAAAATGCAATTTTAGTGCAAATAAGCTTAAAAAATAATACGGCCTTCCACAAGAATAACTACGAGAAAAAAAACTGAAATTTTGAAGAGTTTACTATCTATAATCGACTTATATCTGTCAATTTATGAAAAGCGTGAAGTTCCAATTCTATTTTACGTTGTCTATGTTGAAATAACAATTGTTAGTTAACAAAAAAAGTTGTTTTTTTGTTGCTTGAAACAACAACAACAACAATACAAATTCCATGGACTCCGAAAAGTTAGTTTGTTGTGTAGCTGGTTATTTGTTTCACCTATTTTATCCATACAGTTGACAAAATGTACAATTTTATAAACGTGAAATAATCTGCACACAAGTGTTCAATGTTTTCAAATAAAACTGTAGACTGTCCATCAATTATAATTTCCATTTCATTATGGTTTATAATTAATGAATGTAAATGAAGTTGTTATTTGATTTGATATCTAATCACAAAACAAAACAATAATTAAATGGTTTGTTGTTATCATTTGCCACGTAATACAACACAAATTAATTTTATTTGATATTCAATTAAATATTCGTTTCATTATTTTCATCTTGTAAAAACATATTTCTAATGTAAGGATATTACAATGAAGCACGTGCGGATTAATTGAATCTAGGAAATTTAGTAAATCGTCACTGGATACGCATATTACATAAGTAGAAGCTCTTTACTTCATACATATACATATATCCAGCTTTCTGTGCACGTACATTTTCGAAGTTGTCGCAAAATGCATCAAAAAAGCTTTTACATTTGACAGCACAAGATGTATGACGTAGGATGACAACAACTGAATTACTATACAAAAACCACACCCCAATTTCTTTGACGATCCGCATATCAATATAAAAGACAACAATTTTTTACATAATAAGACTATATAAATCAACATAATATAAATAACGTTGAATTAACAGAGATTGACGATAGAATGGAAATTTAAACATTAAACGAGTTCTGAATAATAAGAAAAAGCACAATACAACAAGATCACGAAGTGATTAATTAGTTTATTTGATACTAACTATATTTTAATAACAAGAATGTAATGGAACGCCTTCTATACAAATTACGCTACAACTATTTAAAAACATTCTTGTATTTAGATGAGATTCGCTTTTATGAACCCCCACAGAATTTATATTGCATTGTTTGTACTCAAAATAGTATTATCGATAAGTTAACATTCCTAATATAATCATTGTTATAAACATTTTATTTTAGGACTTTCTCTAGGAACAGCTTTGGTTGTTTTTGTATCAGCACTGTCGGAAACGTTGATGGAAATAACGCAATATCAGAAAGAACCACCTTCCGGGCCTGTCTATGACTATCGTTATGGTTGGTGTTTCTTCACAGCTGGAGTTGCTATGATCATGACAAAAATGGCAGCTGTTTTCTCTCTTACTGGTTATCTGAATAGATTCCCATCAGTTGACGAAATGGTATGTATTTCAAAGAAATCTAAGTGGGCGAATTTTAATTGAAATTTGATTGAATACAATTGATATAGGTAAGAGAAATGGTACCTGGAGGCGAACGAAAACTTCGTGAGCACCAATGTCTCTCTACTGAATATCTAGTACGACATGGTGGTCATTCACCACGTCAACAGTATCAGAGTTTCACCACTGACCGTCCGAAATTCGAATCAGAGTGTGGTCCATTACTAAATAAAACACCACCTGATGTGTGTACGACGAATAAATGTGTAGAATTTGCAGTAACAGATCTCAGTACGAGTGTTAATTTAACTGGAACAATGGACCAATCATATGGTCCAGCGACTGCTTCAACTGCAAGTAGTGCTTTAGCTGGTCAAACGATACCAATAACAATAAAAAATCACAATTCAACACAACCACTTTCCTATGCAAATCTACCATTAAATAAATATGGTACAATGCCACATACTGGCACTACATTACATCAAGGTTTCTTAGGCGTATCAGAACTAGGCAGTTCAAGTTCAAACAGTTCGACAGGTCATTCGAATTGTTCAAGAAGTAAAACATTACAACCACAAAGACCGAAAAAGAAATGTATCAAAATCGAAACATTCCAAACACCGGACACTGGATTTGCTGATTTTGGTAAAAGGCCCGCAGGTCCTTTAAGTTACTCAGGCAGTGCGGTATGACAGATGAAACAGTTCGACCTAAATATATTCTAAACGCCACCCTTAGGGCACAATATTTACAGGATAGTTGTTCTGTTGTTGTCAAGCAAAAAGCAAATTGACTTTTTACAATTCATTTTTACAGCGTTCTAATGACTTGTATACAATTTAATTTTCAAAAAAAAGAAATGTCAATAGAAAGAGCTATCCTGCATTTCGACGGTTTGCTTTACAAATAAATATACCGATAATTTAATCAATTAGTGAAATTGAAAGTTTTTTGTATTGTTATTTTAGTACATAAAAAAATTCCATTGTAAAGCTTGCCGTCTTTGTATTTAATTTAATAATTGATGCAAAACCAAAATTAAATTTTCTTTTTATATATGAAATACAACTTTAATTTATATTCTTAAAATTAGTCATCTGTTTACCTCATGACGACAAATCAAATATTCATATCGTATCTTAAATGTTGGTCGTGTGTTTGGTTGTGTTATAATTGAAAAGAAAATAAAAAAGAACTTTGTAATTGCTGTGATACTTTAGGTATTATTATTATTATCATTATTCCCCGTAACATAAGGTTTGTGATTTGTTAATACTTTTATTTGTTGAACTAAAAACAATATTAATAAAAATGACTACATGATTATGTCTTATATCTTGTTTTTTCATTTAGCACCTCAAATAAAACAAAGGATCGTTAGAGGAAAATCGATTTAATTAAAGTTTCATCTCATCATTTCGCAACCAATGCATTCAATTAATTTGAAGTACTTGTCTTTTAAATTGTCGACGTTAAGATAGAACTAAATTAATTTCCTCAAAATTAATTTACAATTATTAATTAATGAATGTATTTATCAACCATACTGATAAATTGCGTGTGTAGTTTTCGTTTTATTGCATTTTATCCCCATTCCTTGTCCATTTTTAATATTGCAGTTATGGTTATATATAGGCTAGTGACGAAAAACGATTAATCCATTCGTCGAATGAATCGATCCATCGATTTAAGAACAAATAATGGAACGAAAATCGAGTCGATTTGACTTTGATAAAACGATTCAAATCGAACTCTATTATAAATGAAAATATCGATTCAACCATGGTAATTGAATCGGAGTGAAATAGGCCTGTGGAAAATAACGATTAATCGATTCAAATCGAACTCCATTGTGAGTTAAAATGTCGATTCAACAGTGACAATAAAATTATTGAGTCGACTATTAATGTTTTAAATCAGATCAGGGTGACCGTTGCGCGCTCAACTATAAAACTCCATAAATTTTGGAATACATAGAATTTTCCATGTTTTTTTTCCAGGAATTGATTCTTAAAAGATCGCAGATTGATGATTGCTGAGAAAAGAAGCTGATGCATGCAGGTTTTCATTACTTTAAAAAATAAACCACCATCATGTTGGAGGGCAAGACGAAATTTTTTTTGTTGAAAATGAATTGAATTTCTACAAAAGATCTTCCATGTTCAAGTTTTCTACATATTTTAAATTTACAGTTTCTTTTATTACATTTAAATCAATCTTCAGATTAAATCGATTCTCTTCCTATACCTGACCGATTCATGTCGATTCGAATCGATCCAGAAAATTTCCAATTGATCGTAATGAATCGATGTTTTTTGTGGATCACACACCCCTAGTTATATGTCATTGTGATAAAAAATAAAAAACATCATTTACTAGAGAAACTTCACTTCTACAAAATGTCAAGCCATATCTACTTCATTTACCATGTCTCATGAAAACATAAGTTTATTCGGTGAGAGTGGATTCCACGAAATAGATGTGCTGAAAAGAAGAGAATATTTCAGTGAAGACGACGTAAACGAGACAAAAGGTCTCGTTCCTAGATAGTCATTCTGCCATCGTTGTCCTCATAGTTAGAAATTTAGACGACGACGAATCACGGAATTTTCTTTACAACAACGCTACAATAAAGCAAAACATAATAAGAGACTTGTAAATTGGTGCCTATAGAATTTATTTGTCGAAAATTTACAAGTCATTCAAAACGTATATTTAATTGAAATTGAAAATAATTAAGTAACACACAAAGTTAGACATTTAATAAAAGTTTAAAGTAATTAAATTGAATAATCAAAGTAATTGGTAAACTTTAGGTTGATAGATTCAATTCAAATATCAATTCATCGACTATGATCGAACATTTGTTGTGGTTTAACTAACTTTCTAATGTTTGTTGAAAGATATCTCTAGGGTCGATAATTTGACAACATCTATATGGAAGTGGTCAAACATTCAAATGAACAAACAATCTCAAAAAGCTGACATTCCCTCGGGAACAACTCATTTTATTTTTTATATTTGTGATTTTCCATCCTAATTTGTCTAACTTTTAGATTCTGTTGAGATTTAACAGAAATAATAAAACACTTAGACGAACAACATTATGTACAAGATGGTCTTTTGTGCTTTTCCGCATCAACTTGATAGTTGAGGGGGAATCAAATGTCGAGAAACAGCTTTCAAGGCGTCTGTCGCTATAATTGAAAACAAATTGAATTCTCTCAAAATGCCTCCTATTTGAATCTATTTACAATGGGAATTTTAATGAAAAAATAATGTAGAGTAAATTTAAGCTGGTAGAAATAAGAGCAGATCTACCAATATGTAAAGTTGTTGAACGAGATTTAACTATCTAATAAGTAAACTTCAAAACTTGCCGGGAGACAAGGGATTACACCTGAAATTTGGCTTATCATAGCTCACAATTTAAACAACTACTTTATTTAACCTACTGTTATCAATTTCTGAAATATATTTCCATTAAAATTTCAAGTTTCCTATATGAAATTTTTTATGATTAGACTGTGTGTAATGTAAATGCGATAGTACGAAATATGTGTTCGGGTTAGTGGCGATGATTAATGACAGAGGTCCAAGCGGCAGAACCACAGATTCTTGTTTCTGTTTCAGTAATTAAAACAAATGGATGTGTCGCGGGACCGGAATCCGGAAGAGCCGTTCTAGTTCGGGATATTTGAATTAATGTTGCTTGTATGTAACTGGCCGACAATTACAACTTTGCATAGTAATTCTTGAACACTTGACTTTTCGAATCGATCCAATTTAGTCAGTAAATTACGATCCTCAAATATTTGCTTGAAAGCTAAGACCTAACCCACAAATGAAATGGCATGAATGTTGGCAAATTTTTTTTCAACGAAGTTAATTCGTACGTATATAAATTACAAATTTAACATAGATAGAACAAAGACTGCAGATCGTTTAACTGTCAATATGAAAAGAGGCTCTAGAATAGAATTCCAAAAATTGACAGTGGAACGCCGTAACAATGAATAACTAGGTCTCCAAAGTGAGCCCATTACCTGACGTCGCGAATAATTAATGATTCGCTTTTATCTTAGCCATTCTCTAAATTGAGATGTCGTCATTTCTGTCATACCAGAATTACAAAATGAAGCGGCCGTTACTATCACCATTATACTTTGCAGTTCATTATTCATACAAAATTAATCTTTATGACTGTTTGTAATATTAATAATTGCCAAACAGTCCAATAGAAATAATCGTTTCGTATCATTCATTTTAAACTGTCTAGAAATGTTGATGTTTTCTTCTATTATAGAAAATATTGTTTAAAATCGATTGATCCCATATGAAATTGATTTCGACAGACGAATACCAATAAGCTGTACTCGAGCTAAATTGTGAATTTTATAATAAAAGCTTTGTTAAGGACGTTCTAAACCAACCAATATTCAAACACTTTCTTTTATCGCACCATCACCATCACCACCACCTTCTTATGTTTGCATTGTATGCTACAACAATGGTTTCGAATATTGTCCGATCAGACCACCTTACAATATATTCCGGGACTCTCGAGATCTCGATACATTGTTGCCTATTATACGGCTGTCATCAAGTGCTGAACATTGCTCTGCTATTGCTTTAATGTTAAGCAGAACTTCTACCTGTATTATGTAATTATTTCACATTGCAATTCAGAATAGATGAGTGTTTCTCGAATAAGACTGTTACATAAGAGACTAAACAGGAATTGCACTATTGTTTCATAAACAGACAAGACATTTAGTGGAAGGTAAACAAGAATTACAAGAATGAAATCTCTACAATGCAATCTCACATGGAACGTAAATAAGTTTACGTACGTAATAATCAAGGAATTTTCATAATATTTAGGCCAGAAAGTCAACGTTGTCTTGAAAATGAGAAAAAATCCTGTTTAATCAAATTTTGTTGTCTTACGACTGATTTTTATTGGCTTAATAAAGAAAAATAATTGAACAATACTCGATTAATTCGCCAATCAAATTTATTTATTTTTAATAATTTGAAAATATTATCAGTCAATTGAACAATTAAAAAAAAATCATATACACTTCATTAATTTACAACATCATCAGTTTTACTAATTATTAATTTGGTTCAAATTGTGTATTTTCCACTGCAAGTTCTATGATATTTTAACGTGAATTAAACCAACCAATAAAAGCCAATATATTCAAGTTTATACGTATACTGCAGTAATGAACAACTCTCTAAGGTAATGTCTTCATAAAGATATTCCAACGATTTGAATTCACTTGCACAGTTCATACTATTCATTTTAAGTAATAATTGAATCTTTATACAAAGAAGAACGTGTTGTTTAATGTTTGCATAAATCCACCAGTGCCGGGGATCTAGAGTGCGGCAACCGAAACTGCTATCTCGGGCGCCAAAATTACTAAATATAAATACGATAATTTAACGTTAATTATGTGTATTTTTTGATTTGAGTTTAAGTCGCGGAGGGGGCACAAGTTTGGTATTTTTGCCTCAGACGCAGATACACCTTGGTCAGACCCTGAAATCCACTAAGGAGTTCTTTATGTTTAGTACTATTCCCTTATGATTTTTTCCACCAATTTTTCTCTCATTATACTAACGTCTTTATAAGTTGTGTCGGTATAAAACTTTTGTATGGCGGTTGTTATGCAATGAACTATTTTGCATTTATACAAAAGCTGAACAAAATACTAACAAAACGAGGTATATATATATATATATATATATATATATATATATATATATATATATATCTGATGTCTATATATTTCTTTAGTTCTTTACATTTGGTAAAGTTTATAAACATATGCTGATCTATAAAATAGTCGGTATTCAAAATGTTAGTTTCGTTCTTTTATATGAACAAAAAAAAGTAGAATAAAATATTTTTCTTCTACATTTATTTCATTTGTCGAATAGAACTCGAACTTCATAATCCCATTGTTGATTTATACAGATCCAAGTTGATACTCATTGTAGAAAAGAATTTCCACAAGAAATATTGACTATTTAAATCTGCTCTAAACTAATTAGAATTCATCACAATAACTAATTAAAAGACTCCCTCAACGATGATTCCGGAAACGTTGAAAAGAAAATATAATGATACTTCTTTCATTTTGTTCCTTTCTTTATTTTTTCTCTACTTTATACAGGATTCACTTGGGAGACATATTTGAGAAGGATTTTTGATGACAGTGAGACATTGAAACGATAGCGGAAAAATTGCAGAAGCAGTAATCGTGTCAGACGATACGTTCATGTTAAATCATCGTCAAATGTATAGGAAGCAGTGAGGGGAATGCAATTTGTTTTCAACATAAGTCTTAATGCTTACAGCGAGAAATGTTTTTGGCAACCGCCAAAACCAATCGCAGACTCTATTGTCGACAATAAATCTTGGGTACGCCACTAGGGGGTTTTTCCTTAAGGTTCGAACCGAATAATGCTAGGATCTTAGATGTAATTACAATGATTTAAGTCATGTTAACAAAGTGATTTATGCCCTTTGCCACTAGCTCCTTGATACACTTATAGGCAATCGTTTTGAAACTGTAAATAAAATCGAACGTGGCACTATTAAAAAGAAAACACTATTTCAACTAAGCATTCAGATTTATATTTATATGGCATTAGTCAACCGGTGACAACCCTTTTACAGCCATTGACCTAATCTGAACATCCTGGGTTAAAATTTCAGTAATCGTTGTGTGCTTTCCACGACCTACGAGATAAAGCGCGTTTTTTATGCGGCGATATCCCTTATAGACATATTCCGCTTTTTCTCTACCTTTAATACTGACCACAATATAAATTCAAATTGCATTTTGCAACTTTTCTCGATGTACGTGTAATGTAAATACATATTTAAAAACAAATCCCTCATATAAATATGAATAGACATGCGAGTACACACATGCCAGATCAACCACTAAAAATAAGTCTGTAAATAATTTCTGAAATATTTTCCAATAGTCAAATCACGAAATTCATACCGATAAACACAATAACGTGACTAGAAAAGAGAAATAAAATCGAAATTCCCCAACGAATCCCTGTTTAATGATTGAAATTTGTAGTTAGTAATTATAATTTTTAAAAAAAGCATCACAGTTTATTAGTCTGATATTTAGATTTATCAAAATTAGCACAGCCGAAGATGAATTATGTAAGTGTACGTATAAATGATTACATCAAATTGGAAATTTAATAGATACATTGATTGGTTTTAAATTTGAACAGTAGTTTCATAATTAAAGGAATGATGATATGTCTAGACAAATTAATTAAAGCGTTATGGATTATATTTCATATACTGGTGCAGACTGATTATGAATGTTTTTGAAAGAATGAATTTTCCTGTTAGAGAAAAATCAGTTGTTAGAATATTTCAAAAATTACCTTTTGTACAAATCCCTTTTAGTTGACGTCTCTACTCGTCAGTGTTGTAGATGGCACGGATCTAAGCACGACATACTATTCCACTTTTAAACATCGTTCACTGAGGAATGTCACATTTTTGATCACTTAATTTCGTTTAATTGTGTAAAGTTTCACAATTTTCCAATTGTAAGTTAACACGTTAAAATCCAAAAGTCAACTAATTAAGTCACGAATAGTATCTAACCGGAATTTTTGAACGAAAACTTGCTTCGTTATTATCATATCAAAAAAACAAAAGAGATAAAAATGAAGATAAATTATAAATTTCTGTTATTGTTCACTATCTCAAGGTTGTTTAATTGATAAAAGAGAAAATAATTTCAATAGGGAGGACATGATCGAGAATATACTATCTAGGTTTTTTTCATTTATCCAGATTTTACAAAAATTAGCCGCACGCACAATTATTTTAGTATAGTACAAACAAAATATTGTGTAGATATATCGTGGAACTTCCAACCAGTGGCGTAACTATGAAGTGGTTGCCTCCGGGTCCAAGCTACTAGGTGGCTCACCGAGATTAAGACTACTTTTTAATTTATGATATATTGAAAGACCTATTCTCAAGAAACTTTAAGGTGGCAGAACTTGAATTATAATTGTACGTGGTCTAAGGGAAGAGAAGAGAACATGAATTACGCACCAACTTATTTTTGAAGACTTGCTCATAGTTTTTAACAGTTAAACTATTGCCAACAATTCATGAATTAAACCATGAATGAATTATCAACAGACGTGACAATTTAAATAAATATTTTCCAAATTTTAGGTGTACATTTAGAGAGAAAAATTTACAAAAGCAAAAAAACTCAAAAACTATGAGCCAGTTTAGAAAATCAAGTTGACAGTCAAACGTAATCTTTGTATCAGTATGCAAGTCTGAGAATTATTGGATTTAGTCATTATACAGATTCAAAAGTGAATATCAGTTTGGCACTTTTGCTTACTTTTCTCGATTGTGAGTCTCTGAGGTAATTAATGATGAAGTGCTGCTAGGTACAGTTAGATGGGGCACGTTGTATCTCAAAATGAAAATACAATAAGACTTTACCCTATTGTCAAGCTTGCGACAGAGTCGCCGCGACAGCGTCGCCAAGTGGTGAACACATTTGTAGGTGTCAAACCAGAGCGACACGACAGAATGAATCATGCAATTTAACATCTCAAACACTTTTAAATTCTCATAAATTACTAGTTTTATGACGCCCCTACCATCGAACATCTCAAACAGATTCCAATTTTTGTCTTTTTCCCAAGAATTCTAAGTAATATAAACAACTTGGGCCATAAAAACGCCGCGACACTGTCGCAAGCTTGACACGCTCCATAAGAATGTATGGTGAGCGTTTCTTTCGCCGATTTCCAAAAACGCCGAGTTCGACGATTTTTCTGTCGCCAGTCGCAAGCTTGACAGCCTACATAAGAATCTGTGTTATACACTTTGTCGACGCTGTCGCGGCGACTCTGTCGCAAGCTTGACACTAGGGTTATTTGTATCATATTAGCCCCGAATCCCAACGGCAGTTGGATTGTAAATTCAATACTTTTACCGTTTAGCTAACCAATCCACTCCTGCGATGATATAAAGACTTACTATAAATAAAAGATACAAAAATTTGGATTATCTAATGGTCTAATCCCACAAAAATTAAACAGTGCTTACTCTAGAATTTTGAGAAAATATATTATCAGATCCTTAATGAAAAATTAACACTCAACTTC
Source organism: Meloe dianella (assembly GCA_028455855.1). Lineage (NCBI taxonomy): Eukaryota > Metazoa > Arthropoda > Insecta > Coleoptera > Meloidae > Meloe > Meloe dianella. Next base: position 1,158,253 of record JAPTHL010000054.1, on the reverse strand, counting down.
CTCCAATTAGAAACACAAGTTGCAGTCAGACATTTTTCAATTATTTGCTAAAACAGACATTTAATTAACAATTTTTAATCGAGAAATATAAGATAGAACAAGTGGGCCAAAAAAATTAGATACCATATCTAGTATTATAATAGATATGGTATCTAATGTATAATAGATGAATTTGCTGCATCAAAGAAAAAGAAAATCACAAATAAATCTTATTGTTAGACTGAATTTGAAGTATTTTGCTTTTGTAAATATCCTCTTTTTTTAAATAAAACGATAAAAATTGATTTCTTCCTTGGAAAAGGGCTACTTTGATCTTCTGCCTCCGGGTTTTGAAAAAAAAAACAACAAATTTGTACCAATTAAATCGTTCTAATTCGATAACCGTATTAACGAAAAATTGGAGAAAATCTAGCGACAGATGGTATTCTTTTCTACGACAGACAAGAAAAAATACAATTAATGAGTTGTTTTATCACATCTGGAAAGCTAGTTATCTTCTAGATAGATAACAAGCGGCTTGTGGTTATTTTGAAACTACAAAAATAACGAGCACATTATTTCCAGTCTACTTTGTCCTGAACTTTTTCATTTCAAATACAGTTAAACTTGCATACAGCATAAAAAATGAGTTTTATTACTCAATTTCTTTGACAAGAGAATAATCAAATAAATAAGAACATCTGTAAATTTGTTTTGTGTCCTTTTGGTTTTTTATTATTATTTTTTATTGATTTACTATACATTTACAAACTGCGTGGAATTAAATACGTTACTATCTAGGAAATAACTTGAGCAGAGGAATCATCCAGTGACGACCCTCCTGCAGATATTATGTTTGTCTTGGACTAGACTCAACAATGAATTTGAAATAGGAAATAGAGATTTTTTTATAAGTCATTTTAAATAAATAGAACCCTACCTGAAGGATAACGTGTTTGATATAAATATTGAAAACAAATACCACAAAGGCACCTGTATTTCCAAATGCAGTTATTTGTTTAAAAAAAAAGCATTTTTGTTTTGGTGAATGTATTGATGGAAGAGTTGAAATTCAAATTCATTCGATTGTCAATAACAATATGTTTGTATATCATTGGTTGTATACCGATCTGGTAATACAAACAATAAATTATGTTACAGAATAATGAGAATTTGACAGTATAAATTAAATAAATAAAACAAAAACAAGTGGTTCTAGTATCAAATTAAATACAAACAATTTAAAATTTTAGTATTGACTAACTCACTTAAATTTTGCTTGCAATCTTGCAGATAATCATAAGAAATTCCAAAAAATAATATTGTTTAATTAATGACTATAATAAATTTCTGCAGGATGTTTCGTAAATTTTTTCCCGACTAGGGTTGAACAAATAACGCCTTAAATTATAACGATATAATTTTTTACATCGTTGCGTTACTCATAACATTCTTTATTTCTTTTGCTTACAGCTATGGCCATTTTCAGAGAGAAAATCTTTACCAAAAAAAATATATATATATCACACTCAACTTGCTCATTTACGATGTTTAATTTGCATCTTGTCCATAATCTTTAATAACGAAGTTGACTAAAACGAAAAGAAAAGAATTATATGTCCTGGGACGTTAAATTCGTCCGTTGTTATTTGAGCAGAAAATTAATACCAACAAACCAGTGACTGAACGAAACTCTGCTCTGTAATATTCGTTTCTTGAAATGATTGCATGTAACGCTTCATCGTCATTCCAACACCCCTTCCCTAATCATTACTATACTTTCATGAAAGATTTTTATATAAGAATAGATTTTTTTTAGAAGCTGAAGTTATTGCTTTTTTTGCCCGCTCCGAGAACTAATAAAATCCAAGAGGTCCGCTGGACAAAACCAGAACAAGATTGATTTAGCGAGAAATCGACCCCATAGTACCACCCTGAAAAGTCTCCCACAATTGATAGCGTTAGTTAAACTCCTCAAACCGGAACCGGACAAAATTCAATTCTGAACTATTCGAAAATAGATAATGGCATTTTCAATATAAAATATAAACGTCTAACTACAAAAGTTTATATAAATAATGTAATAAAATCAGAAAACTGCGATTCACTAATTGTAAGTGGATTTGAAGCTCATGAAAATTTATAAGTTTAAACGACTGGATTCTAGCAAATCGGAATATCCACGTATTCTGAAGTGCTTTGGGATATAGGAATACGCTACGGTTTCTCCAGTGATTCAAACAAATCTATGTAAATATTTGCAAATATTAGAATCAATTTAATTGTAAATAAAGTGATCGTAATCTCTTCATTTTGCCAATTGTATTCCAATGATAACGAATCTATGTGAAAAAAATTCAAATTCTATTGGAGTGTTTGATTTGCCTTTGTAAACAGGATCGTTATTTTTAGGCGGCACAAGAGTAAATTTTCCGATTAATTATTCGTTAAGGGTCACTAACATTAAAAATTAACGACATTATTTTGAAATATATATCGTCGAAATTGTTGATTTATACATCAATAAATTGAACTGATGACGGGAAATCGAATACGAACAGATGCTCCCTCGACGATGGTGCATTTACTGATGATAGCTTTGTTGAGCAATGCTACGGCACAGGCCACAATCAATCTCCGAAAATTGTATGGCAATACAGTAATACACGACTCGTGTGTCTTAAATATGAATAAAACGATTCTAGACTTTGATTTATTGTGCCTGCTGAAACTTCTAGTAGTGCACGAAACTTGTTAAATGCTACTATGAATAATAATATGCCCAGCGGTTGCTGCCAACATATTTATCTTGCCAGATATTCATCAAATGGGCGATCACCGCCTAAGTTAAAGATCCAAACAAATAGAATATTACAGCCTTTCTGTTTACAAATCCACTAGTCCAAACAAATTATAAACTACTATATTTGATCACTTGATTCATTAATCAACTTATCCGGTTTTCTGGCCCGCAAACTAACAAATCTATACAAATAAAATTATTACACTTATATTATTATGTAAATAAAAAGGTTTCGAATAGTTTATAAATTCATCCGAATAATTGTAATACTTTTTTATTAATGTTACCATTATTATTAATTTTCAATTATTCAGGTTTGCAGTCGAATAATTTTATTTTCCCTGGTAGTTCTTATTTAGATTATTCGGAAGAATACGCACGCCCCCAGTAAGTAAATAATATATATTAAACAGAAATATTGCTTTACTGAAAATATGTATTAATTGAAAAGTTATATACAAAACACAGAACATTCACAATATGTAATTATAAATCTCATTTAAAATTTAGTACAAAAAGCCTGTTCAATGCCCACAGCACCAAAAAACTATACAAATATTACCATGACGACAAAGCCTTGAATTTAATTAATATTACCGATATAACGTTAGTAAGGCGTTATGGATTGTTATAAAATAATAATAATAATAATAATAATAATAATAATAATACGGCTAATAACTGAATTACTAATATTAATATATACAAAAAGACAAAATCTGAAAGTTCTAAAGAAAAATTCTGTATTTGATAAAAAAAAACATCAGAGGACTAGAAAATGTTGGCAACTCATTGTTTTCGAGTACCTCAATTCCATTGATAAAACAAGGCACCTCTTATTCAACAGATACAATTATAACAGCATATATTACGATTTATCAACATAAATACGACAGCCTAATCACAGATAATAAAACAATTCATTTAAATACAAAAAACAAACGCTGTTAAAACTATTTTTACAATTGAAAAAGCAAAAATGCTTAAATAAGTACATGTAAAATTTATAACAAGTGGCAGTTCATTATTTTAAATCTGTGGTTCTTTATTTCAACGACCCGAAGATATCAAAGACTTCTCATTTTTGAATAGCTACTGATTATAAAAATAGATGATTTCGATTGTATTTGAAAAGACCAACCAACAGTAACCAATATATGAAATGAATGATAAAGACCAATTTGGATATGTCACATAATTATCGATTTAAAAATAAATAAATAAAAACAAATCAAATAAAATCAATGGATTTGGTATTATTATTAAAACAACCACCAAAAAGACAATCTAATTTTGTCATTAATAATTCAAACATAGGTCAAAAAAGTCCTTTTTCCTTTTTAATTGCTGTCTGTTTCCAAAGTGGTAATTTCTGATATTCTTCTTTACTCATTGCTAGAGCTTCATGGAAATCTTCGATAGATAAATAAATTTCTAATTGCGTAGGATCTACACCTTCTGGTAACGGACGTTGTAACAATTCTGCCAATGGATACGTAGTTCTTGATAATAAAGCCAACTGTTTTTCAACCAAGACTTTATAATCCTTCCGTTTACCTTCCTATAATTAATGATTGATTTAATAAATTGATGAATTACTTTATTATAGTACCTTTGAATTTAATTCAATAACTTCCTCATTATCCAGCCATGTCGGAAATAGATTTTTAAATTCTAAAGGTTCAAAACCAGCCCAGACTAAATACGCTGGAATCGTTTCATCGTCGTCATGGGATTTTCTCCAATATTCTACTGCAGTTTGCATTGCAGCTTTACGTTCAGCTTGCCATCTTACAGCACCAGATCCAGTCTGTTCTGATAATTCAATGTTTTCTTCGGTTTCCGGCCACCAACCTTGCCACAGCCATAATTCATGATGATTATCAATTAAAAATAATGCTGTAATATTAATTTTTACGAATAACAAAGGTTTATATTGATTTATCAAAAAAATTACCAGGCTGACTAGCTGAATATAAATCCGATTGTAAAAATGGATAAGGACTAGAAAAATGACTCCTGTAAGGACATAAAATTTCAGTAGCTTTAAATGTTCCAGATAGATTGCTCAAATAAAAAAGTCTGATTGTGTAATCATAATTTAAATTACTATTGAATAAAGAATAATAACTGCGAGAATTGTATTCAATAAATTCGAAAAATTTGTCGTTCTCATCGCTTTCTTCAACTTCTATTATATCAACGTCATCAAAATTATTCAAATAAAATTCTTTAGGCTTCTCGTCAGTAATTCTATCCACCATCATTTTACAAACTTTTCTTATTTGTTTACTAGATTTTGAGCCGTGCCATATATAAATTACTCCATCTTCATTGTTAATTAACACAAATGAAGTTCTACTTCTCAATTGTTTACAATTACACGGTATTTCAATCAACGAAACTTCTCGCTCCAATTCACCTTTAATACTGAATAACCTTGGTTTACCATAATTTTCAGGTTCATCACGTTTACCCATGTGAATAAACATGGAACCATTAAATATTCCCAAAAATGCAGCCGGCTCAAATCCTTGAACAACACGCATTTGAGGTGCATTCTCATTATCTAATTCAACAGTTAATAATGCTGCATATCCTTTTTCATTAATTGAAGATTTTGAACCTTGCCAACAGAAATAAATACATCTATCACGGCCTGTTTGGGAATATTTAGATGGTTTTCCACTTAGTTCACGCCCTTTGACTGTCATTCTATAACTCCATCTAATAATGTAACTATCACCATCATAAAAATGTGCTACAGATTTATCACATAGTTTTTCAGAATTATTCTCCAGAATTCGCCACATTGTTAAACTCAATGTATCAAATTCAAACAGTCTTTTCGTTTCTTCATCAAAATATTTATTGCCACGACCTAAATGATAACCTTCAACAATTAAATCCGGTTCGGTTCCATTTTTATTTAACATCATTTCAACATTGCATGGACGTATATCATAAGATGGATGAGTAAATTTATTATCATCATCACGTTTAACACGAATTATACGTGAAAAATCAGGCCAATCTAAAAATTTTTCTTTAAATAAAATAGTTTCACGATGTTGTGTGATTTTTGCAAATAGAGCCCATTGTGGTCGTTTTCCAATTTTAATATGATCTTTAGACATATACCGATCTCCCAATATCGATGCTACATCAATAGGACAAATATTACAATCAGTATAATTGTAACCTTCTTCCCATAAATCTTTTGCTAATTTTAACGCACGCCTCTTTTCACCAAACAATGCATTCTTACCACTCCATACATACATTTCAGTACCAAAATCGAAAACTAATACCTTTGTAGGTTCTAGCATTTCAATTTTTGGTATAGTACCCCAATATTCTTCAAAAGGCACTAATTCATTATTTTCCAATTTATAAATAATGTTTGTCGAAAGTATATTTGATTCATAAATTTCATCTTCATTAGGATTACCACCATCGGTAAAATTCTGACTTTCCTTACAACCCAAAATCTTCCAAAATTCGTTCATTTGTCGTGTTTGTGATGAACAATTTTTCACATTAATTGTAATCACTTCATTAACTTTACAGCCTAAATCACCAGTTTGTTGTATGTGATTAACGATATCTGCAGCCCTAGATTGTTCAATTACATTAGCGTAAGCTCCAATATAATTGTAGAGAGCATTTGATGTCACTAAAATGAAATTATCCCCTTCATTAATGCTAGAAACGGATGGTTCAACAAGGCGTGTTTGTACATGACGTCGCCCTTTCACATGTAACAACATTATGCTCTTGAATGGTACTAAAGCGGAAATTGATGTTGATTTTTTTAAGGCCACATTAGTAAAATCTTCTTTACTAGCCAAACCAGCTAATGCTTCAACTGCCAAATTCGAACTTTTGGCCACTAAAATTCAAAAATAATCACATAATAAAAAAATTATTAATAACTGTAATTTTTTTATACTAACATTTTTCTATATTCAGTCTTTTCTTTTCCCTCTCAGCAACTCCAGTAATAATTTCCGTATATTCATTTGAAATATCAGTACGAGAAGCCAATGCTTTTATCGGATTTTTGGAAGCACCTCGCCGTTTCTGAATTTGAACATTTTTCTTTTGGACTAGAAGAGATTGTCTAGGAACTAAATCGAAATCATCTAAACTTATATCAAGATGTTCAGTCGTTTTATTTTCTTCAACATTTTTAAAGAAACTCTTAAACGTGTAATCATCTGGTCTGATAATTGTCACTTTACGTCCCGTAATTAATGAATTATCGGTACCTTAAATAAAAATAAATTAAAATTCGAATTGTGAAACAAATTAAAATGAATACCAGTTAAATCTTGATTTCTTTCCGGAACTGAAAAGCTTCTTGTTAATTCATGAATATTTGATTTATTCGGTGATACAGGAGTGGAAGACAAATCAGAATCTAAATTAATTTCAATAGAAAAAATAATATTTAAAATAGAATTTAAATTATTCACAATAAAACCAACCTTCTTTGCCTTTATATCGTTTTGGTTGTGGTGTTCGCTTATTCTTGTCAATTATAGGAATATTAATTGGTAGATCATCAATTTTCCCATCTTTTGATTTTTCCATACGTCCAGCAACAGAAAAATTATGAGCATCTGATTTTTCCACACGCGCTTTCCATTGTTGGGCAGCAGCATCCAATTCATCTTTTTTAAGAGCCAATATAGATTTTTCCGATAATTCATCCTGTGATCGGTACCAAAAAAAATAACTTAAAATTAATACAATAATCACTAATAATATTTCAAACATCTGGACACAATGTTCTCCTACAAAGAATAAACTTGAAATACTTTTAAAACACACATGCGCAATAATTTCACAATATACAATTGATATTAATTGGTAAAATTAATTAACGTTTGTAAATTTATAATGTAATTCAGTATAATGTTTGCTTCATAACTAACAGACTATGAATATTTGTTTTACAATATAATTAAATCGGAAACCAATATAGACTTCCGGTAAGAATTTTGATAACGTTTGTACTATCATATCAACGAAATTCATTTTTTCTATAAACTTCGTTTATTCTGACTAGGTCGACTTAACTTTCAAACAATAAATGAAACAAAAATACAGTATCGAAACACATTTTCTATATAGTTCAGAGTTTGGGAAACTATAACACACAAATTATGAGTATTCAGCAAAATTTTACTCATCACTGCAGCTTTCTTTATCTTAATTCGGTCAAATCAAAACGGTCCAAGTGTTGTCAGTTTTGATTGTGAGATTAATACTTTAATAAAATCCACAAAACGATAAAATTTGATTAACACAGAAACGTATCTCAAAGATAATCTTAAAACAAAACGGCTTAAAAATGGATGTATTTTATTAAGCAGTTGTTTGGAAATCGATGAATCACTAATTAAATGCAATTTCAACATAAATGGTGAAAAAAAGAGGAAAGTTTGAATTTGCTGGACCAAGTTATGGCAGGATTACTATACCTACGTTTCTTTAAAACACATGCAAAACAAACAAAACTTGGGTTATTTCAAAATCAGAGTAAAACTTATCTGTTGAAAGTTACGATATCTTTACGAGAGAATACTAACAATAAAAGAGGTGAATCATACCTTGTTTTGTTTAGATTTGGCAACAGATAAACTCAAAGAATTAAAACAACTCACCATGAATTATATGTATATCATGTACATATAAAAATACTGATTACTTTTGCGTTATATAGTAAACATATGAAATTCTTATCTTATCAATAAAACAATAAAAATTACAATACTTACGTTATATTTATTCTTATCTTGTAATAGTTTTATTTCATCATTAGAATTATTATTTTGTTGTATACGTTTCTTCCAACTAGATTCACCATTTTCTTGTAATTTAGCTTGTAATTCTGCAATAGTCCGAGGCATTCCTGTTTGTGTTTGTGATCGACGTATTGATGATGTTGTTTTACAATTAATTGAATCACATTCATTCCCAAAAATCCCTTGACTTTTACTTTTTGATAGGGCTGTTTCCAGGGCTTGTCTAAAAAGAAAACATCAAAAATATTTTTATACATAATTATAATTTTTGTTACTATCACATTTACAAAGAGAGGTTCTATATACCTACATACGTATTTTCAGTAGCGCAACTAATCACGTAATTTTCCGGTAAACGAATTGTAAGATTTACGAGAATAATTCACTTTATAATAAAAAAAAGGAACGAAAGGAAGCCGATATTTTAGCGTAAATAAGAGGATATAAAACTAAAAGCAAGGTCAAACCAATGAAAGAAAGAAATCTCTTGAAAGGTATGTAATATAACAAAAAGTCTAAATAATAGTGAAATTGATTTTTCAGTGACAACGATATATGAACTTTATTTAAAATAATTCTAAAAATAACGGAAGTTCACGAACTCTACCCTTTTTAAACTACTATTTGAAAAAGATAATTAATGAGCCATGAACAGAACATTGAAAGAGTAGTCAGTTAAGAGACGTCACATTTGACGTAATACATAAAAAACATGTCACTATTTCAATAGAGACACATAGAAATCTACAATAAGAAATTTCACATTTTTAGCCCTTTATGGTGTTTAGAAACAGATTAACTAACAAGAATGTCACAAAACCAAGTAGTTTTTAATGTTTACATAAAGATAAATAAGTAGAAGGGCTGTATGTTTTTAAGATGTAAAATTCACTTATTGCAAATGTTTTTTAAAAATATTTAACAATTCAATTGAGTAATCGTCGATAACATAAGATGTTAATAATCAACGTTTACAATAGTATGATTGTGTAAATGTATTTACTATAAAAGAAAAAATAAATTAATGTTGAATTTTAATGATTTTTAAAAAAAAGAGAAATGCGGAAAAATTTAAATAACAGAATTTGTATTATTGATGATTTTGTCGGAATAACCCATGATTATTGATCGTCAAAATAATTTCTAATAAATATATCAATGAAAATAAACTTCGAATAATAATGAAATATAAAAATAAGAATTATTATCAACTAATGTCCATGATTATATAAAATAAATAAATATTGTGTTTCTATTTAATAGTTTAAATTCTTACCTGAACAAAACAACAATAAACAATTTGAATTTGTTTATTAAATTGACAAAGATCGATATATGTTTTGTAAATTATGAGACAACAACTACACCGGTAGACTTACAGTGAATTTGTGGTGCGAGATACTACCAAATCTACTACTCTACTAGATATATTACAACCACTGGAATGAGAGAGAAACGTACAATAACAAAGCCTCTATATATTGTGGAAAAGCGTTTTCTATTCGTCGTTCAAATCTATAAAGAATAGTCTATCTCTGTTGTTTTTCAATTCTGTGTACCAGTATATCTGTAACGAGGGTCTGATACAATAACAACCACTAGGCATAGGATGATACCGACACAGTTTCACAATTACCTTAGGGGGATTTGTAATATCTAATAATCAATACTGAATGCACGATTTCTAACTAAACAAAACATTGTTTTGTGATATACTTTGAAACTGTATGTACAATTCGTTCGTTTGGTAAAAACAAAAATAAATATATAACCTTTACAAATCGATGGACCCTAGACATGACTATGGAAAGGTGGAAAAAATTTGAAAAATTTTCTGATCATGCTTACCCAACTATCACTGACATTTTATCACGAATTCACCATTTACATCGTGACACAACTGAACAATACAGAAAAAAATTCAACTCTCTTATTAATATTACCTACAGTAATTAAATAAACGATCATTTATAATAAGAAAGTAAATTATTTATAATTACAAATTTCGTTTAAAAATAATCACTTTTCGTTAGATAGTTTTAGTAAAAGTTCATCAAATGAATTTCAGTTAAATTATACAAACTTATAAAATTATTGTTGTTAATGTCTTTATAATAATAACAATAACAACAATTATAGCTTTCAAAATAATGTTAGATTAATTAAATTTATTGAAAAAAAGAAGAAGGAAAATGCAAATCTCTTGTAAGAAGAGAGAAATCGTTAGGTGTTTAAATGATGAAGCCTTATGTCAAGGCTAACTTTTACCGCAAAATGCGGCCAATAAACTTGAAAACTTGTTGAGATCAATCAATATTAAACATGTTTAGAATTGGTCGGTTGTATTATATAAATACTGATTTGCACCTGCACCTAGTGATTATTTATAATTACCATCAATGCACTATCTAACAATTATTCATTCCGTTTACAATATCTTTAAAGAAAAATTAGTTTAAAATAATCGAACAACATTGAAAGTAATGATTTGCATATTGTATTAAACAGTTTAATTGTTATTTGTGAATAAACAATAAAAGAAAGCATTTGAATTTGTACGAACTTCACAGCGTGTGGTATTGCTTTTCAGGTCAAAAAACCGATACTGTAGTTTCCCATTTATGGTCATCTGACACAAAAGTGAAAATTTCAAAACCATTTTTAATTATTATAATAAATTGTCTACATAAATACACGCACAATATTAATATACTGCTGTTAATAGTCTACAAAACCGTCATTCATATACTAACTATATTGTTGAATGAGTATCATAAATATCTATAATTTTATAGTAGAATTAAGATATATAAAAAAACTCTACTTACTTGACTCTCAACTTATTTTCATTCCTGAAAATTTTCCGAACTTCTCGACTGCCAGATGAATCACCACCATCAGATATTTCACTATTTGATTGGTACTTATTTGGACTAACACTTCTATGATATAGATCAATATCAATAATATTTTTATGTGATGTAAATGAAGCACTCGCGTTTTCCGAATCAGAACCAGAATCATTACATGAAATACCTTCATCATATGTAATATCAGATATTTCATTTGTTTGATTTAAACGAGTTAGAGAATCACGTCTTTTTAATGCAGATTTTGGTGTTAATGATGGTGATGCACCACCACTTATACGATTAACTGTTGAATTCGATTTAAGAATTCCCTTTCTTTCACTTGATAATTTTTCATCTATAAAAATTATAAAATAATAAAATTAGTCTAAGATATTTATACAATGTAAGTCTGGTAATTGAAAATGAAAAATAATATACAAAAGGCACACCTAAAGCATGTGTTTTAGCAGGTAAAGAACGTGCAGTTTCAACTTCATCAGAAGTAACAGGTTGTGTAGAAAATCTGTTTAGTCGATGTATAGAAACGTCTCGTTTTTGTGGTACTTTCTTATCCACTTTTTCATTAAACAATCTAATTCTTTCAATTAAACTTAATTCGGAAGGTTCAACATCATTTTGATCTAATCGACAACAAATTACGCCAAAAAATAAATAATGAGAAGAAAATAAAATAAACAACAAACAAATTCAAAATAATTAAACATTAAACTACCTTCTAAATTATCTGAAGTTTCTTTAAATCTTGATGCTTCTTGGACTTCAGTAAAAGTAACAGGTTGTGTGGAAAATCTTGATGATTCTCCTGTATTACTAGCTCGACGATTTCTATACAATTGTGATTGACTTGATTCATCTTTCTCACGTTTAACTCGTCTAGCTTCATCTGCAATAGCATTCATTTGTAGATCGAGTTTAAGTGATTTCAATGAGGAGCCTGATGATTTATTAATATTATTATTATGATTATTATTATTATCGTGATTATCATCATCATCTTGCTCCAGTTCTAAACCATCACCCAGGGATTGGAAGGCTGAATCAGAAGACATTTTGACACCACTATCAGGACTTGTAATATGAAACGATAATGTTAAATAACTATTTAATTTACTATCATTCTCAAATGATGTCGTGTAATTTAGCAAATCAACAGACGTATCATCTAATGTTGACGGTTTTGTTAAACGTGGACTATCAACAAAACTTAAGCTAAAACAAAAAAGAATAATCAAAATCAATTGGAAATTTTTAACATTAAATTTATTTTTAAAACAGCGTAGGTTGTGGCAAATTGTAAACGTAAATTAGAAAATATCAGAGGACAATGACTTTTCATAAAATTAATGGATAAGGACCTGCATATTTACATGACTTGAAACTCACCTAATTTACAATTCACTTAAATATAAAGCAATAATACTAATACCGAATAATATAAACGAATGATTTTCACAGTACCGAAACATCTACTGCAAAGACCACAGAAGTAGTAAAATTATATTTAGAATATCTTTTGGCAACAAAATTGATTGAAAACGCAACAACGCAAAATTTACAATCACACCAAAAACTATTGACAATTAATAAACGTTAACAAATTCTAACAAATTATATAATAGATTATTTTTGTATCTACATCCATTTTTAGCAGAGGAAATGCAATACTAAATATATAACTCATATGTGAATGGTTTATTTTAATCTATGTTAAATTAAGATAAATATAACACACATTTAGATGCGTACCTTGCTTCCAATTCATTTGATGTAACAGGTTGTGTCTTACATCGATCGTTTCGTCTCTTTAAATTTGATTTTTTTGGAATAGCTCCAGTAGAAACAGAATTTTCAAAATTCATTACCAATTCAGAAACAGATAATGGTCGAGGTTTTCTTAATTCACGATCTCCTTCAGGAATCTCACGAGATTGAATATTGAATTCTGTACAAATTGTATTAGATCTTCGTGTATGATGTTTTACTACAAAATTATTATTATTATCATCATCATCATCATCATTATTACTACAGAATGACAATCGGGGTTTAGAAATTTCATCTCTTGGTTGTTTTATAGCATATTTAAAATCACAATCATTATCACTAATATCTAAATTATCTTTATCTATTGAATTTTTTGAAATTTTTAAAATTGGTTTCGGTTTATCTTCACATTCATCAGTATCAGTACTAGATTTCTTTTTCAATATAGGTTTCGGTATTTCATTATAGTTACTTTCATTATGTGAATATTCTTCAGAGAGACTTTTCTTTTTCAAAATTGGTCTAACAGATTCAGATGATTCTAATACCATTTCAGCACCACCAGCAGCAGCTAGAATGACAGCTGTTGTTATAGATACATGCGGTGTACTATTTGTTGATCCAGCACTACTAGCACCCGATCTTCGTTTCAAAATACTTTGTGGTGAATTTAATGAATGATCCTCATCGTCATTTTTCAATGTTTTCCTTTTTAAAATACTATGCAAGTGTGTTTCAGGTGATTGTGTACGTCTTAATTCTTCCAATGATGATCTGCGTTGAGTTTTTAAAATTGAACGTGAATCTGAAGCATTACTTACAACATCTGGACTACATGATCTATGTCGCAGTACCTGTGATTCATCTAAACTACGACGTTTCTTCAAAATACCTTGTTTACGATTTGTTGTTGTTGGTTCAATAACACTTGGTGAAAATGTTACTGGAGGAGTGTGTGTAGATGATGAAACACATGATTGATTATGATCATCTTGGGAAACTTTACGTTTTAATATTGAAACAGGTCCATGATTTGGCACAGCTTCAATAGACGGTTCTTCAATTGTCTTCTTTTTTAATATCGAGGACGGCTGTTGATTTCTCGTATTTCTTGATGATTTAGCAGAAGTATTAACAGACACTGTTTTTAACGATTCTTTAGTTTTACTAGTTAAACGTTCAACTCTAGCTAAAGTTTCTCTTGTTAGCGCTGTCAAGTCTTCCATTTTTTTAGCAATCTTTCTAGTAGCTTTTACATTATCATTATCTCCAATATTTTTAATTGACCGTCTAGGAAGTTTTTTATTAGTTGAACATGTTTTCGTCTCTTTCTCAGTTTGTAAAGTATTATCTATACCTGAACTAGATGGTTTTGGTGATTTCTCTTTCGCATTTGAAATTTTTGATGTGACACCACGTTTTACAGACGGTATTTTATATTTACCTATCTCAGAATAAGATGGTGTTATACCTTTACGTGCATTTTCCATATGAATACTAAGGTCTGATTTTTTATTACAGATTACAGCAGTTTTTGAATTAGTTAAACTTGGTTGTAATGTAGAAGAGGATTGTAGTGATGTGGCAGTGATGGATGTATCACCTTTCGTTTTATCATCTTTATTATTTGTAGCTACTAAATTCTGATCTAAAATTTCTTGTGAGAAAAATCGACGACACCGACGACGGGACTTGATATCTACAAAAGAAATCTATGTTAACAAGAAATAGAGTTTTTTTGTTAATTAAATATGCAATATATCCGATCAAATCTTTAAAAAATAAAATTGCTTGTGTGTAAGTGGAAAGATCTCGTCTAGTCTAGACGGTTGCTATGACTGCCAAGTAAAGAACAACGTATAGACAAGGTACAATGAGAGAATTGCTTATATAAAAACTACGTAAGAACTTTTTATTCGATTTCTGTCCATAGCAAATATTTTAAAAATGTTTATTCTTTAAAATTTGCAAATACAAAATTAAGCAAACTTACCATCGTCTACATTGGGTACTTCTTCACTGTTTAAGGCTCTGTTTAGATTAGATTTTCGTTTGTTACTTTTATCACGTTCAATACGTTGATTCAATTCACTATTTCCACTTGGTGATGTACAAGATTTCTATAAAATAACAACAAAAACCATTATTTCCATTAATAGTTTAGTTTAATTAATAATAAAGAATCAAAGATAACACGGATATAAAATTGCAAATTATTTTAAAGTTTTCAAACAAAATGGTAAAATTGAAATATTATATGAATCTCATTGAACGGTTGAAAGGTGGAAATTATCCTACACACACGCACACCCACCTTCCGCAGAAGCAATGTCCGAACCTGTTGTTGGTGTGCTGATGACCATCACGGGCCACTGATTATAATATATAGTTTGAATTCAATCTGAGTGTAAACAACTTAACCACATTTATACACATTTGTATATGTAGTATTTTTTGTTATTATTTAATTAAAAATTGCATTAGAATTTTGTTAATTAATTGTTTATCAATAAATAACAAATATTCTGCTTTATTCTCAATCATTACTAAGTTGGCCTTCTTAAACAGGTGTTGATTCATGTCCACGTACTGATATTGTCTGACAACAAGCCCTTACATGGTTATTCGAATAAAACCGACCTCGTATTTTATTCTGATTTCAATCATCTATCGAACCCTCTCTTTAAACGTATTAAAATTGCAATCATTTACTTTAATATAAATTTGTAACCAAATAAGAAAGCAAAATGATGTGTGTCCTCATAATATTTACCTCTTTAGAATTTGAAGGACTAGAACGTTTTTCGGATACAGTAGCCCTCAGACGGGATGACCGTGTTGAACGTGGACCATCAGAACTACTAGATGGTGAATCTTTATTCTTTTTCAATAAATCACTATGTGTACCAAATTGTGATGCTAATTGTCGGCGTCGTTCTTCTTTATAACGGGCGATACGTTCCGCCTTAGTCTCTTGAACTTCAGACATTATTATCACTGAATCTGATAAACTGCCAGAAGAAGGAGGTCGTAGCCATCGAGGTAAGCGAGAACGTGAGCGTCTTGGCGAATGTTTACCTGAAAAAATAAATATATGTATTTAGAATGTTTCTGTATATATTGAATAGAATTTGTAAATTGTACTAGAAAAATTCGATTTGGAGACAAATAAAAAACAACAACCACATACCTCCCAATAAATAACCAAACCTTGTTTCATTTGAATCAAATAATTATAATGAAATCTTAATTGTACCCAACCTGAATGTTTGATCGACAAAAGAAAAAAGTATAACAAACAAACCACACGAAACGGATAATAAAGGTGATTAGTAATTTTATTATTCATTTAAAATTATTTGAAATAAACCGAATAATCTTTGCAGCTGTGTAATATTGTTTGTCACAATGTACTTATCAATATTTTTCCAATCTATATCGATAAATGAACTTTAATATTTGACAAATTTTTAGTTTATTCTTTGATAATAGACCGATTACCTTTCATTACTGCCAAAAACATTATAAATTCGTTATAATCGAACATATTTAAATAATGTTAGTATTTTAAAGAAAAACATAAACACTGCACTAGTTTACTATGGTACAGTTCGAACAATAATGCATAAAATCATGCAATTTAGATATTAATAAAGCAACATTTGCTCATAATTATCTTCATTATATTCTCTTAATTCATAAATAAAATACAATTGAGCAATTACAAACTATTTGCAGCAGAATTAGACATTAATTTCTACAATACAGTCATACTACAAAATTTATAATCATATGTTTTTAGTTCTGAATAAATGTTTGATTTTCGTTTTATTGACAAAATATTTAGAATTTTAATCAGAGCACTAAAGAACTTGAAACGCTATACTTGTATCTTATACATATTTCAAACATTATTTCGTTTGTCACACTATAATTATTGATCTTTTAATAATAAAAAAAATTCATCGATTATTCTAAAACGTGTACAGTTGTTCCTGTAACTGATGATATCATTTATGTTTACAAACTGGCCACCTGTTAATCGTTGACGTGTATCATAAATTTGATTAAACTACCAATTATTGAAAAGAACATCCTTAATTGTAAAATAATTTACATATTAATTCGAAAATATTCGTATATGAATATTTTAATTTAAACAAAAACAAAAATATGTTTTGATTACATTGAATGAACATTCCGTTACAATAAAACTTATTTTGATAGTGATGAATTGAAAATTCCATTTTATAGTAACAATCATGGTGTTGTTTATAATTTGAAAGCCTACACCCACATCAATAGTTGTATAATTAATTCATTTATACAATCAACCAGCAATTATAATACAAAATATTGGAGAAAAAAAATACGTACACCTATCGTCCTCGATTCAACAATAATAAAACTGTGGGTGTTTTGATATTATCTAATATTAAATACAAATATGTCAAGCAATTAATCGTCATCGATTTTTCTCAGTGTTCTCAACAATAATTATTGATAAAATTCCTGCGAAATTTGTTCAATTAATAGATATTTCATGTTGATACAAAAAAAAGTTATTGATTTTTCTCAGTGATTTCAAAAATTGTTGATAAAATCACTGCGAAATTTGTTTAATTCATAAACATCTCAGACTGATAATAAATAATTTTCGTTTTACTAGAAAGATACTTACTTCTGATTAAAAAAAGATGATCAACATTAAAAATAATCTTTCACTAGATAGATAACAACATAATTTATGGAAAGATAATAAAAAAATTATAATATTTATTATTAACTATATAGAAACATTTAAGACAAAGAAACGAGTATCTCTATAATTATAAGAATTGTATACACAAACAGAAGCACGCGATAAATGACAAAACGAAAATACCAAAAGCAAGCAACCTGTAGCTTTTGGTATGCATTTCGTCATTTCTACCTTGCGCTGACTCACTAGATACCCAATGAGAGAACTTACCAACAATAGGAGGAATATTTTTGAAGAAAGGCCGTCTTTATAAAACAGAACACTTATACAAATACGAAACAATTCTTATATATAAGTAAAATTGGAGAAAAAAAAACATGGAAATACGAACGGAAATGGTATTTCCGTAATGATAACAACAAAACAGATAATGATGCACTTTCTATTTAACAAAAGAATTTGTTATTTACAGACATTAACAATATGTTGTTAAGAAACTAATCAGTATAAGTTTATTGATAAATTTGATCACAATAAAAGCTATATTTAATATTAAAAAGAAATTGAGAAATTTATCACAATACGTCAATCCTATTTAACAGAAAAATAAAAGAAGCTTGCCAAGTTTCTCTTTATCTATAGCCAACCTGATGCATCTAGGTGAACAAGATATTTGGCATATTCTTGCAACTATACAGAAATATAAATAAATCTATTAATAGTTTTTATATAATAAATTGGCAATTATCACACATCAATTACAAATCTGTGTTACATAATCATTTTATTGATTATTCAATAAAACACCTTACAATTTCGACAACTTATCAGAATCTCATGGAGATTCTATTTGAAAGATCCAAATGTGAAACATTTTAATTACCGTTCATTCATTTTCACCTGAGATTAATTCATTAATTTTAAATGAGGTATCATATTTAAAAGTTAATTAAATAAAGAAAAATTAACATTCAAACTTTTCTCAATGAAAATCTTTATGACCTTTTTTTAAAATTGTTTTTGTTTTGGGCTAAATATTCCTACGTGTTAGACGTAAGAAAAACTATTTTCAGATATTTATTACACATCCTTATTTTTATTTGAAATAATACTCTAAAAA
Source organism: Meloe dianella (assembly GCA_028455855.1). Classification (NCBI taxonomy): domain Eukaryota; kingdom Metazoa; phylum Arthropoda; class Insecta; order Coleoptera; family Meloidae; genus Meloe; species Meloe dianella. The sequence continues at coordinate 1,139,199 of JAPTHL010000054.1, read as the reverse complement.
TATCTGTACAGGAATCATTACTATTGTTACTTAAAAACAATAATAATAAATACAGATCATTTATTCTAATGATCAATAAATAAATCAATAATAAATTAAATTTTTAGTTTGTTTTTTTTATCTCAAATTAAATTGTTTCTAATTAATTTAAATTAGAAGTACAAATCTTTGGCCGAGTTAGGCAACCAAAAATACAACATTAACATGACTTCAAACAACTGTATTTATTGTATAGCATCTAACAACAGCAAAAAAAATGTATTTTTTTATTAATAATAACAATAACAACAATAATTATTATTAAATGTGTATGTTGAAGGAAGAATAGAGATTTTAGCTGGTAGAAACCATGGCGGTTACCTGAAGTTGGTTGCTGGATTATGAGTATAGGTGTCTGATGTCTATTAAATACCTACAATTAAAACACACAACGTCACTATTGATTCATTATAGCTAAGCTGTGTGTAAACTATTGGTATTATTTAATATTTTATAAAGTGCCACAAAATTAGAACAGCTAAAGCTTCAAAGGTATATGAGGAATATGTGGTGAGTTTAGGTTTAAGGTGACTAAAAAATAATAATAAGACATTTACGATATATGAGTTATAAAATAACAACAAAATAAGTTGTATGAAAGAAAATTGACATGTTAGAGTACTGATAGTTGTCTAACCTAAACAAAGATTGTACTTGAAATTGTTGATAAAAATCCATTCTCTTTTTTTCTTTTTTTTATTGTAACACTTAATTTGTAACTGTACAACAACTTATAAAAATATATATTTGGTATGAATGATTTCGTTAAAATTTAATAGAAAAAAAGATAACATTAGATAAAAATACATGCTTAAAAAATTAAAGCCACTATAAATGACAACACAGCAAATAAAACTCCTAAAATAGCAACTAAATCAAGGGTAGCTAACTGATGGGCACATGCAATTCCATAAGAACATGCAACAACCAAAGTTGCTGGGTCACGGTACCAGTTAGGGCATAATTTTCTAGTATCATCATTATGTATCTCCCCTTGTTCTCCTAAATTCATATACCGATCAACTGAATTATCTGTTGTTGTTATTGTTGTTGTTGATGATGATGATGATGATGGAATATTATCAAATATCATTGATTGATTTTCTAAAATTCGTTTACTATCATGATTATGACTACATTTTGATGTTTCCAAAACTAATTTTGGTGATTTTAGACTATCTAGCGAATTTAAATTATTACCATTTTCTAAATTAGAATCGTTACTAATGGTGGTAACAGTTGTAGTAGTAACAGGACTTGTTAATTCTACACTATCACAGTTATTAACAAGGTGAGATTTTTGATTAAAGCAATTATTACATGATGATTTATTAAAAGAAACACACTGATGTTTTAAACAATCCTCACCTGTTGCCAAATCACCAACAATTTTCTGTTGTCTTCCACTGCTACTGCTACTATTTGATGAATTTGAATCAATTTTATTCGTGTTCATTATTGACAAATCATTGATATCCAAATCGACATTTTTTTTCAATTCTTGAAAACTTGCAATTAATTCAGATTTATGTTCTTCAAATGGTGATGTGCATTTTTCAATATCATCATCCGACAATAAGTTTTCATAATCATGATCAGATTCAATTGTTGTACGATTTTGATCAATACTGTGATCATTTTTAATATCCTCACGTGTCATTATAACATTAGCAACAGGTTGAATATCATTCTCTTCAACTTGATTTAAAAAATCTGTTGAATCTACAACATCTTCTAATAGTTTTTCACACAATTTCGCTTGTTCTGAAACAGCATCAATTTCAGATAATTTCACATCAATATCATTATTATTTAAACGACGTGTTTCTTCATCAAATTCTTCCAATTCTTTAGTGATACGTTCACTCGTTTCACGAGCTTCTGCTGCTAGAGCTGTTAATAAATCATTAAAATCTTGATTAATAACATCAACATCATCATCAGCTTGATCATTTGTAAATTTTCTTTCTAAAGGTGAAAGAGGGATTGGTGTTGATTCTTTAGGTGATCTTCGTTCGAGTGTTGGTGGTTTTGTTTGTAAAAAATTATCAGTTTGAATAATTGGTGTTTTTAAACTCTTTAAGAAATTCAATCTATTTTCAGTCAATTTCCCATAATATGAAGAATTTGGATCTTCCACAATATTTGTATCAGTATCACTTAAAAATGCTTTTCTTGTACAATTAATTTTATTTTCTTCTTCTTTTAAAACTTGTCGAGCAATTTCCATTGCATCTGCAATATCAGTCAATGTTTTAAATTCATTTTCAACATTATTATTATTATTATTATTATTCTCTTTGTGCTTCTCTAAACGTTTCGCCAAAACATTTTTATCAATCAAACTTCCAATATTGGCTGACAAAGAACGTACCGCCCTTTTCTTCTTTAATGAATTTATATCCATTCTATTATTATTATTTCTTAAATCATCAGGTGATAATGGTGGTAAAGCTGGTTCTTTACTTGCATCTTTTCGTAGATTTCTAAAAGCTAAATCATCTTTAACCAAATCGGGAATTTTACATGGTTTAAATGTCGGCCTAGGAATATCTTCAGGTACTGCATGAAGATAATCACTGTTTGCAGCCAATGTAATCGGTCCTAAAGGAATACCGAATGGTGGTTGTGGCTCAACAATTTTTGGACTACTATTTGCATATTTCACATTTCTATACACAACATCATCTAATGTTATATCAGGTTCTGTACATTTTTTATGATTATTTGTTTCATCTATATCTTTTCCATAAACAGGTGAAGCTTGCAAATAACTAATATTTGATAAAACAGATTGAGGATCATTCATTGTATTTGTATGATCTTTATTTAATTTCCTGAATGCCATATCATCGAATTTACGATCGATTGTATGAGATCGTTTCGATAAACGTTTCCGTCTTGGTGAATCAATATTATCGAAAGGTTCATAACTAAAACTCGAATCACTTAAAGCACCTTGTGTTGCACCCCATACAGGTAAACCTTCACGCATTTTTTGTTTAACAACATCTTTTTCTCTTTGTTCAGCACGTTCCAATAAATCCTCATCGCCTAATTTTAAACTCTTATAAATAGCCTCCAATTCATCTAATGCTTCTTCTAAATTTGTTGATTTTTGTTTAATTTCTTCATCATTGTTGTAATCGGTTTTAAAAGAATTTCCATTAGTATTTGTAAGTTGAGTTTGATTAGAATGTCCGTTTAAATTTGTTTGATGTGGACTTTTGTTTCTTGTTAGACTATCCGTGGAATTTGCTAAATTTTCCGAATTTATATCACTGTGTAAGACACTGGGTAGGAAAACTTGTGTTTGAACTTGAGTTTGACATGTGAACATCTGTGGACTTTTTGGTTTAATTTTAGCTTCTTTGTCTTTTTCGCGCCAAAAATCCAAAGCTTTCTGTGTCTCACTTTTACTATCACTTTTAATTGAATTGTTTCTTGTTGAAAGATCCGAACCATTTGTTTGAATAAAAATCGGTCGACGACTTCTTGGCTTTTTATCCATTAGATAATTGTAATTTTCTTGATTTATTTTTCTATCTATTTGGGTATGATTAGTTTTTTGATTTGTATTTACTTCAGGTGTAGCAGATGATGGTCTTGGTAATAATTGTAAATTTGACAGACTGTTATGAATTAATTGATCTTCTGATGTAGATCTGCCGTTCGAATGTAAATTAAAAGAGTTAAATTTTTTTATTTGATAATCATTAACCATTTGTGATGGATTTGTATAAAATGATTTTGATCTAATCTGTCCCATACCATCAAAATAATAAGTTGTTGGTCGTGAATTATCATAATGTTGAGTTGTTAATAATCTTTTAGGATCACGTGGAGGTGGAGGAGGTGGTTGTTTGGCTGAATTTACATGACGCGTATCGATCAGGCTTAAATTTCTTTGTTTATTATTTGGTTTACTTAGTGCTAATTGAGCGTGAATAATTTCTGACTCAATTTCATTAGATGGTGATTTATGAATATTTGCATCATATGAGACACTACGTTGATTATTAAAATTATCATCGTATAGTAATTGTTTAACGTTACAATTATAATCATTCATTGATATTGGTGGTTTATATGATGGATTACTCGTTGAATTACTAACCCTAATTCTATTATGGCTTCCATGACTAGGTGGTATTGTTGATAATCCTAAAATACTTGGTGATTGCGATGATAAACTTGAATATGAAGTTTTCATTTTTGTATTTACTGGAACTAAAGGACTTCTACTTAATGAACGATTACTTTCATCCGATAATATCCAATGGATTCCAGCATTTTCAATATCCGATTTTGTTATTTTTGTATTTGGATTCTCGCCATCTTTTGAATGTCGCCGAAGATAACGTTCGGTACGTGCTGCTCGTGATCTTCTACAACCTGGCGTATCCCTATTTGAAATACCTAAACTTTCGTCACTACGAAATTTTAATGATGATGCTGACTGTTGAGAATCTTCATCTGAACTACTATCATGTTTTAGATTAAGACGTCGAGCTTCTGCGCGGATTTTCGTTAATCCTTTACGATTTCTCTTTGTTAAACTATCGCCAAAACCTGATCCTAAACTAATTCGTGAATTGTTTAAATCATCTAATGATTCTCGACTACTTCTAACTGGTTTTGTAATATCTTGTGATGGTGCTTGTAATATTGATCGATTCACATAATTAGTAAAACCTCCTGTTGGATCAGATAAGATACCATTTTCATCATTATGTCCATTAGAATATAAATGTGAATTTTGTGATATTACAACATGATCAAATGTACCTAATGTCTTTGTTTTACGTTTCGATTTATCAGATTTTCGTTTTTTCTATTAAGAAATGTTGATTTTTTTTGTGAATCTTCTTCACCACTACTACTATCAGAATCATCTTTTTTCTTTCGTCGAAACAAACTACCTATTGACCATTTCTTTTCTTTCTTCAATGATTTATCTGGTAATTCATAACCGTAACCTAATAAACGTCGTGATAATGTTGGTGAATCAGAATAATCATTTATTTCTTTATATCTTGACAATCTCTCTGTACTATTCATTGTTTTTAATTGTTGGATATCTTTGACACGAATATTTGTGTAAGATGACCAAGTCCGTGGCTGATTGCTCACAGTCTGGAAAATATAAAAACTGATTAGCAATTATCTAAATGTTTTTAAACTATGAATAATGCAGTTGTATATTAGAGCCGACAAATACTAAAACATTGAGATTATTAATAATTTATTCGAAAAATCGCTAAATTCGACAAATTCGTAATTACCTTGATTGTAAGGACAATACAAGACCTAATATAAGTTTGTACAATAGCAATTACGCCTTTTAAGCAACATAGGAAGTCCCACGTTTTTTAAATAATCTAATCATAACAATTGCATCATTATTGTGCATTATATAATATCCGTGAGTTATACGCCATCAAAAAAATAACAAATAAAACTTTAAATTCTACTAAATTAATTAGGAAAATAGAAGGAAAAAATGCTAAAGCTTACGAACCTTGAATGCGAATTATGAAGCCTTGACAATGTTTAATTTAAATTATTCATTTTTCTATTAAATCTTTTATATTTTCTACATAATAAAAAGAAATTTTACACACAATAGTTTAAATTGTGATATCTCACTAGCTAGTTCTAGAAATTGTATTAATTAATAATTAATGACAAATAAATGATCAAAAACTGATTAACCAGTCTGTAATAACTAATATTATACTTAGAGGTCAATAATAATATAACTATAACGATTAGTTGTAAACAAATAAAAATTGACGTATAAATTAAAGAATATACATGAAAAGCTGACCTTCAATTATCCTCAAAATATTTTATATTCAACAATTAATTTTTTTCTTTTAGCTCATAATAATAATAATGATAATAATAACAATACAATTCAATTTTAATCATAGGTTTAAAAATCTTTCGATATTATCAGCTGTATTACGTAAATAGCAGCTAATTATTCAGCCGGGAACAACAAAATACTACAAATTGCCAAAACAATAGCACTTTCACTACGAAACAATGCAGATTAATTAATCAAAAAAAAAACAACAAACATTTTTGTTACAACACATGGAGTAGCGATCTAAGACTAACACGATTTACCTCTCTCTGATAGACAAATATAACTAAAAACGATCAGCTTTACCTAGTTTCGATATATGGAAGGGAAAAAAACCCTGTCGATGGAAATACAACTTTATTCGTAAATCGATTGATCCCATTGAATTGGCTTTTCTGCGACAGACCCATTTTTCCCTCGTACAATTATGTCACTCTTTATTATCTATTAGGAGGACAATTAGAATTATAACCATTACGAGTTTCTTTTGGCCTCATTTTAATAGAGAAAAATGCCAGAAATTTTCTGTAATGACAAATGGAAATATTACCAACCGTATAAATTGACCAACTTTTTTATAATCTCACCACGAAATTTTCATTAAAGCAATTTAATGAAGTGTATCTTTAAAAGAAATCTTTTCAATAAATTTCTACAATCTCCCAAAACGAAAAACATTATTTATGACATTTTGTTGTTCATCATAAATTTAAATGATCGGTGAAATATTTTTAAACATATCTTAATTTACTAAAAAGTACATAAATAAATATGTCGATTATATATTTTGTAATGTAAATTAACTATTTGTAATACAGAAGAAAAACGGATGTTGCAAATACAAGTTATTTAAAGATATTAATGAAAATGGACCTAGGGATCAGTAGCCATCAAGATAAAAATAGTACAAGTTAAATTTATACGGTGATCAAAAATGTTTATATATGTACAGAACAGAAGTGTAGTAAATTTGTTCTACGACAGTGACAGTGTATGAATTTTTCACATCTTTAAAAATTGTTAAAACTCATCAAATTACAAAAATTAACTAAAAATTAAACGGAAACAAGGTCAATCAGAAACAAAAAAACTCAATTTCTCAAGGATACGAAAGTACAAACAACAATAATTATCAATATCCTGAAGGAAAAAGTATTATAATAAAACGAACTATAATGCATGCTATCACAAAGGAGAGTATCAATCACTTGCTTTTTGTTTTTATTTGAAAATCGGCTAATAAATCAAAAGGATAACTATTTGCATACTTTTCGGTGGGACATCCAGTATAATAATTGTATTATATAATTACGATAATTAGTAGAAATGTTATAGACATTTATTTTGCAAATTAAGAAATATGATAAAAACATCATTATTAGATAATTAAAACGTCATCACACTTAAATTCTATTAATGTCTCTATGTAAAGTCCCACATTTTTTGAATGTTTACAGATCGAATGACACCATTTGTGTTTTTTTATTCAGGTAATTCGCAGAATGTAATGCATAATTAATTTTTAGAGGTGACTCAAAGATGTCTCCAAATCAAGAAAAATATTCTATAACTATTCACTAAATTATTACAATATTACACATGGATAGACGTCTAAAGATATTACAAATAAATTTAATGCACATTTCCTGTTTAAACAACAATACATTAACCTTATTATTTACAAAACGATAACAAATGCTTGTGTATAAAAATGAACTCACAAAAAAAAAGAACTTATAAGACAATTCAAATTTTCTAAATTAAATGTTTGTAAACAATGGAAATATTTACAGGTAGTTTTTAATAATGTCATATTGTTTAAAGCCCTCAAACAATCAACATCCCGCCAATACAGCAAAGGTAAGATATACGTGTTAAGCTTTTTAATTATAATAAATGTGATTATTTTCAAAAACCATTACTACGTTAGGAATGCTCCATTTTACCTTGGACTAGATGACTGAATAAACTGAAGAGAAATAAAAACATCAATATAGGTGAACCGTGTAGACAAATTATGAGGTGGTTTAATAATAAAAAAAAGTAAACAATTATAAATCATTATTTTAATAAAAACAATAATCGACATAGTTAATCGTCAGATACTGCAAATATACTTTTTTATATAATTTTCCTGTTCCTTTAGTTTGTTGTTGTTTTTTTTTCTGTTAAATACCGTAATTGTCGCAAATTTACGTGAAAGGCATATAATTTCCTTCAAATTGTAAAGCATTTGAATTTTATTCACACGGAATTTGTAATAAATGAATGGGAACTAACAATATCGATGTAGATATCTATAGAGATACAGAAATAATTGACTTTTCTTTTTAACGAGCTGTAAATATTGATAGCTGGGCTAACAGTTTCTATAATATAAATTATTAAATCAAATTATTTATATATATATATATATATATATATATAATTACAAATAAATAAAATCTATTTTCATATAACACCCAGACTTTTTTCAATTAAAAATTGATTCCAATATCGTTGGGAAAGAATTTTGTTTCGACAATGTAATAAGCGCTCGATACAAAACAAACTTTCTTCTCTATTGTTGGTTCCACATTTTTAATCAATGCACAAGTTAATGACTTTTCAATGTGGGATAAATATTAAATACATGAGTACAATAAAAAAAAAACAAGGTTATATACATATGGAAGAGACTAAAAAATATTTTATTCTGTTTTAATTTCACCGCCTCAAGGTGAATTTACATGAAATTTTTCCAGACAGATTACCATTCTCTTTTGTCGACAATCCATAACACAAAATTTACCAATTCAAGAAACGCTTAATCCATAATTAAATTGTTTATATGTGTTAATAGATTAATAGACACGCATAATACTACTATTACTAATTACTTTACTATAAGGTGGAGTCAATTTAATCAGTGACCTCTCCTTAATGTTAATAATAATAATAATAATAATAATAATAATAATAATAATAATAATAATAATAATAATAATAATGGCAATAACAATAAAAAGAAATGTACATATAATTTAGGTTGGTTTATGTACGATCATTTTCATGTAAATGTCTAAAGAAACGCCCAAATTTGGTATAAATCTTAAATAAAACCGCCTTATCTCGTCTATTTCAAAACTTACATTTGATTTAAAAAAAGTATGAAGTAATCTTCTGTGTGTTTATTTCAAAAAGACAAACGAAAATATCAACAATAAAACCGACAAAAATCGGATATGACAACAATGTATATAGTTGTGTTAATTGAAAATACATGTTTTATATACAACACAACTTAAAAAGGGCTTCAGATACAAACAGAATAATTTAAAAAAGAAAAAATGTAATTATAAACTTAAGAGGTGGAGGAACTTTTAATTTTGTCCTTGCTATAATTAATTTTAATGATCTTTGTGTAAGTTTATAACGACCGACCTCTTTCATAACTTTACAATAATATTTTCTATAAATAACCAATTAAATTATAAATTAATTACTTACAAAAACTGTACCGAAAGGCATTCTCTTTCTTTCTTATCAATTATTAATACACTAACTTAATTATCATTTTTAACTTTCAATGTTTATGTTTTTTTGTAAAAAAAAACAGCAGACCCTGTAACGTAAATTAATATTTACACCTGTTACAATCAAAATACATTGGGTTTTCGACTATTACTATCTACTAAAAACATTACTTTACGTTCGCCGTTATAAGACAGAAGTTAAAGAATACACTAGATATCTAGACACACGATGGTGCTTTCTGGGTGTACATGCGATTAGTTAGCTTCCTTTGTAGTGTGCCCCACCCCAACAACCACAACCACAACAACAACTAAACAACCAAACTACATAAACGATGCCATTCCATAGGGGGTTGTTGAACGATTTTGTTGTAGAATAAAAAAAGTGACTAGCCCATGAAAATGCTTTAGTTCCGTTACGTGAAACAAGAGTTTCTTTATGTTTTTGTTCTCTTTTTTCTGTAAAGAAAGTTAATAGGAAGTCAATGGACAAATAAAATCAACCAATCCAATACGGAGTAATTGAATTGTTACTGCAATTATAAATACTAACTGTAAGCAATTAATTTTTCTTCTTTTTCTATTTAGAACTAGATCTATTATATTAAATAACCGAGACTAATCGACATCCGGAAATTTGTCATAAAATAATTGACAACAAAAGTGATTGTCAAGTTCTTAAAATCTTGAAGCTTCAATGGTGAAATGTAGAATATAGCCATTCTTATCTAATAAGGTCTTAAAAACTAATATTAATCATACATTCTTAAAAGATCAACATTTAAAAGCTTTTATGGCAATGTTTTATATAATAAAGGGCTAAAATTCAGGTAGAAAAATAACTGTTGCTGAAGAACTGTTGATATGAATCAAAACTCAACCTTAAAAAATAAATAAACTGTAATTCTTCAATATACAGACGAATTTTTTTATTTACAAATAAGATGTGTTGAATTTTCAATAACAAATTGATGGTACATATTGTTTCTATATATTGTTTACAATTCAAATCTATAAAACGTTGGTACTGTGACCACTCACGATTGAACTCTACCACTTAACAAACATATTTGACCAATATATTCGAAAAATACCACTGACTTACAATCTTGTTGAATCAAATTTGACGATTTCATCTTATGAAAAGTTCACATCTAAACTGCAGAAGCGTGCACAATGCAAATGTTGTGTCACGGTGCCACGTTCTATCGCAAGTGTTTATGTTATTAGATGTGAATGTATCTTTAGGTAACTTATTAAAATATGTTATTCTAAAGTATTATTATGGAATTTGCTAATGCTTTCGAAGGTAAAAGTGGGAACCGTACCTTTAACAATACTATGTTTCTAGCTTTAAACCTAAATAACTTAACAGATAACAACCGATTTGTCTCAATATAAAAGACGTCAACATCCTTTTGTTTTTAAGAAAACTATTATTATATTGTAAATAAGAAAAGTGATTTCTAGTTATTTTCGTATTAGAATCTAATGGGTTTTTCCTCTCTCTTTCTCTCCACTTTCTAAAAGCTTTGAGGATCAGCTAGCCGAATATTTGATTTTTTCAAAGTAATTAAAAAAATATAGCGTATTTAACATATATATTAAATGAAACAGATAGTTTTTTTTTCATTATTTTTAATAAAACGTAAATTTGCATAAGATTGGTTCAATGCATTTTAAACAGGTTATTGATAACACTAGGCACTCAATTGGTAAATTTATCGTTAAATTTGAATAACTGTCGTGTTCATTACAAATTCAATAAATAACTAGACTATTTACGAATAATTTTTCATTGAAAACTACAAAAATTCCTTTGTGTACACCACCAAATGAACAACCATCATTAAATTAAAACCCATGGCCCGTAGCCAAATTGAAAATTCTCTGTTTCAATATTTTAAATCATCAATTCAAAAAGAAAAATAGTGTCATATATTTTTAAAATATCAATAAATAAAAACAAAAACTGCCGTAATGAACTTAGAATTTTAATCAATCACTTGTTATTTAAATATTATTTTATTTTTGAAATGATTGTTCTGTCAGAAATGTCACAATTATTGAAGAGTTAACATAAACATTTATCAAAGGAAAAAACTAAATTGAACACTTTTATGATTTATTGCAATATGAAATTGATTTGTATACTTAAAAAATAATGGAAAAAGCAAACTCTTAAAAGATAAAAAAGTTATTTGTTGTAAAACAACACATAAAGATAACTATATCAAAAAAAAATTCTCTATCTATCTAGTCCGTAATTCTGAACACATATGCACATAAATGATGATAATAGTAATGCAATAATTATGTATGTGCATTTTTTTTTAATTAACGGAAATACCTCAATTTTCGAAATCTCATTAATCTGCATGGAATTGATTTCCAAATAATTTACAAGATCAATTCTATCTTAACACACCTCACCCGACTAACGAAAGTATTGATAAGAATCATATCAGACTTGAATAAATTCAGTTTGATTAATAAATAGATTCAAATAAAATATAGAAATAAAAAACAAAATGGTCATCCATTAGGATTTGTCTCTCAAAATAGAAGACATTGAGCTTTCAGTGGGTGTTTCCACTAACTACAAGGACTATAGCCAAAATGTACCTGAATTTATTTCAGAAAGAAACAAAAAAATAAAGGGATTTTTAACAATTTATACGAGAAAAAAAGAAAACTCCTAGTGATAAAATTTCCAATTTAAATTTCAATATATCTTAACAAACCTAAAAATTAAATGGTTTGTGAGACAAAACATTTACAGCCTCCAATTTTAGACACTAAAATAGATAAATTAAAATAATGGTGAATGCCAACATTCTTAGTGCAACTACAAATAGAACAGAAGAATGAGAATTATATGGCATTTACAATGATAATCACGATTCTCTAAATTTCACATGAAAATACAAGATCATTTATTCAAATTGTTAATTTGGTAATGACGACACTATTTAAACTACTATAAATAATGATTTATTATGGTATCAATAAAATAACGAACCGGAAAATCTTTATTGTAACAAGTTTAAATTTAACCCAATTAGATTAATTACAGTTGTAAACAATTGGTTAATATTTTTTTAAACAAATAAAACTTACTACAAAATAGACAGCACAATTTGTTTCTTTTTTCCACGGCTAGTAATAGGATAATGATACAGCAAAAATAGTTAATACATATCTACACACCACACCAAATCATAAAACTTGTAAAATAAATGGAATGATTTCATAATGAAATTATTATCGTTGAATAATAAAAAAAAACGATTACAGAAGTTTTATTAATTAAAGTTTGACTTTTGAACTGCACAAACAAGTTAAATGCACTTTAAAAAACACTTTAAGAGGCTACTAACAGGAGATTTCATATGGTTGGTCTTATTATGCGCACAGTTTCTACTGAAATGTTTGTTAAAAAACTTTATACATTAAAAACAGAACAGTACGTATGGGGAATAGAACTATAGTTCTATACAAACACATGTACAAAAACGACGACAAACGACGTTGTTGCTCATAGCGCATATGTCACAAATATAATATAGAAACTAGACCCATCCATCCCCCAGGGAAATTTCACATCATCACTATTCTATCTATATAATAACAAAACCAGCATCTCTTTCATTATGAAACGTTTATACTGAACCCTTATTATATATTATAAATTCATGTTCCACAATAATGAACCCTATTCAAGTAACCAACCGTAATATGGGGGAGAGGGGAAGAATTAACAATAAAACAACAGGGGTAGTGAAATTGAAGTAATAGTATTATCCATTTGAATAACTAGAGCAAGGAGTTATTTATATCTGTATAAGCGAAACCATACATACATATATACGTTTCAATGCAGTAATGTAAAGAGAGTTGCATAAAACACAGAAAATAATTTGTGTGCCAGTAAAAACGATCTTGCTGAATCGTGAATGATCAAAATATTACTGATAGATAAGATTGTTGACAAATAGATCATTTTTTGTAATTACTATATAATTGCTATATAAAAGAATTTCGTGTTTATTTAGAAAAATCTAATTATACATACGGATGTTAATGAATCGTTACAATAGAGTGTCTATCTATATTGAATATTGTATCTATCTTCAAGACTTTACAAATAAGTTTTTAGCGTACACGTGAAATTTTCTTCAACATTTGAACCGAAAATATATGCACATATCACATTGTTCATCATTTTCATATTTTGTATCTTAAAATTAAAGCTATAAAACTATCATTATTACACACATTTGTAAACTGTATTTTAAAACAATCCAGACGTTTATATTATTCTTAAAATGAAGAGTTACTATTATATTGTTTTATAAAGAATAAATAGCGTTCATTTTACTCGATAACAATGCTCTACCATTATCTTTGTTTGTTTACGCATCAAAATAATTAACCTTTTATACAAACACATAAAAAAACGATTCTAAGGAAAATATTTACACGGAAAAGTAGGTAAAATCCTGATAACACCTTGATTATTATGACAAATTAATTGAGACAGAGGAAGGAATATCCTCTAAATCACCTCTAGACGTATGTTTGTATATAGTGAAAGTTTATATTATTTGATTAGATATAAATGCATTTTTAGTAGATAGTAAACCTGTGATATTTATCATATACAACTGTCATTATTCTTATGGTAATAATATTATACGTCGTCTATTTTGACTTCATCGACTTGACCCTGGAACAGTAAAGGAGGAACAAACTATTTGGATGTTTATATATATATATATTAAGAAAGATAGGTATCTAACGTCTATCTCTAGATCGTAAGCCTTCTTACAGGTAAACCTATACTCGGCCAAGGACTTCAATAAAACTAATAAATGACTATAAATTGCTAAAGGTCGACTTCTACAGACTGTAAATTGTATATAAAGAAGCGAACTGTCTTATTTGATTAATAAGCGGCTCATCAATAAAACTTTATCAATTTGACTTCTACTCCTAACTTATAACTTGTAAAGCAGTAAATCATCCTCAAGTCAAGCCAAAATAGATCGCGTATAATTTGATATTAATCAATAATATACTCACCGTCAATCGGAATTGCCATGGAAAAATATCTTCTATTTTGTCATTTAGTAATCACATGTAAAACACCACACTGTCATTTTAATATCACTGAGTTCTTTTTCTTAATCAATAATAATACGAACAACAACACTAATTATAGCAAAATTGACGGTTTCTTAATCAATTAAAATACAAACAACAAAATAATTAATTATAAATAATATTTTTATCAATTAATAGACCTTTTAATGGAAAATTCTACATTACTTTTTGAGGTGAAGTTAAAATTATTACTACGAAATAATAAGTCCTTGCCAATTAGAGCATGTTAATAAGGATAATTGTAATTGTAAATCAGGGTCGGCTGTGTGTTTTTTCCAGAACATGGGACGGTACAATACGAGCTGTCGTAGGACAAGATAAAAAATTTCAAGGGGGAGCCCCCATGTGCGCGGGACCCTACACGATTGGCCCATCTAACGTCAGCCGGTCCTGATTTAAATAACATTTCCCAAATATCAATGGAAACATGTATAAAAATAACAGTAAATCTGTTTTGAGAAATATAACCTCACTTCAAAACAACAGGTTGCCATGATAACGTTGCACACTAAATTACTGGGATATTTCTTACCTTAATTCGCAATTATATTAGAATATCATTAAATTTCATTCAAAAATCGTTCACAAAACAACACGAATTGTTTAAAATTTATATTTAAAAAAAATACCAAAGAAAACTACACTAAATCGAAAATGTGATGGCAAATTGCATTGACAATTTATCGGGGATCTGTCAAAAAGCGCATGTGTCTAAAAGCACGCATGCTCCTAGCACATGAGCGTTACAACAAATTCTAGAGAGAAATCCAAACGAAATATCTAATCTTTTCAATATTTAACACTACATTTTTATTAACTGTATTCAATCAACCAATAAAACAATAGTTTCATTGATGATTTAGTAAATTTTATAGGCTTAATCGGTGTTGATTAGATGGAAATTCAACGAGCCGCCGCTGATGTGAGACAGATCTATTTCTGTTCGCGATTAGAAAGGGAGATAGCGCAAGAAATAGAGGGAGTCCCCACTACCCTAAACACATGATTGACGAAATTGGTTCACAATTTTCTATTTTAGCACGATATTCGGTATACGTATGTCGTATACTGTGGTTGTGCCTTTACGTTAGCTGCACGTGCGGTCTCTTATGAGTTTTATTATTATTATCATTGCAATAAATTTGTACTTAATTTCAATTAATAATCATGTTGGTTTTGATTAAATTCATATTAATTCTCTTATGTACAGTTTATGGTGAAAATGAGAATCAAGATTGGGGTAAGTTGCTGTTAAATTTGTTTTTTTATTAAATAACAAACGAAACGCCAATAGTGGTTAGAGTTACACTTTTTTCAGCGCGCCATTGCCTGTCTATGAATTGTCACGTATACTCTTATAAAAATAATTGTAAAGAAAATGATATTTTAATAGATAATTATGAATAAATTCTCATATTTAAATTTATCATTTTCATAGAGAAATATTATAGCTATTGTACAGTAATGGATATGTTGCGTAATCGTAACTCTTGCCAATCCTACTACGATTACAACTATTTACAACGAAATGATATCAAAATAACAACCATCATCATCATTATAGATAAAAAAACATCTATATGACATTTGAATTTATCCAATTTCAAAGATTCGACGAATGTCATGTGTATGAAATTAGGTAGAATTTAAAAAATCCGTATTTTCTGTTAGCATACTTCGAATAATTGTTATGTAATTCGTAGCAGACTAGATTTTGCTTGAGTATTATGTTAATGAACTGGAAAAGTTGGGGAAATTTCTATGATTTTCATACACGTAAACGTTTCTACATTTGATTAAAATACCTGAATTTATATAATATAGAGGTCAAGTACATAAATATGTTTAAGTTTTTATTATTATAGAAATGTGTGACATTTGCTTTATCGTGATAATTCCGGTTTTTATTTCCCAGTTTCCTCAAATTTCCCCGTTATTATTAATAAAAATTACAAAAATATTACACAAACATCTTATTGGATTTTTTCCAATTTTGTAGAAAACCCGATCTTTTGCGAATTTTTGTGTCATCATCTGTACATACATTAATAATGTGTGTTTTAGAATAACGAATCTTATCGGAAAATCTATTAAATGGTTACGTTATACTCTAAATAATGCGATTAATAAGTACTTTTTTTGTATTGCTTTTTCCTGTTAAAACATTCAATTCAATAATTCGAAAATATCAAATCCAATGACCCCTGTACTGTAGTGAAATTACTATTTCAGGATAACTTAAGAAATTTCCGTGCACTAAATCCATTTATACTGTCTTGTATTTGAATGGCAATCAAATTGTAAAAATTAGTTATTTTATATAATAATTGTTTAATTAACAAACAAAAATATGTTTTAATTGCATTTTTGTTTTTAATACAATAATCGTTCTTTTGATGCTGCATTATTATAAAAAATGCACTTTAAGCTTTCATTATGCTTTCATTTTCATTTGTCTACGTGACTGTTTGCACGTCGAAAACCACGTGTTTGTAGATCGATTCAAAAGCTTTCTCAGCTCCCATGATCATGCGCTAATTTCATTTAAATTAATATCAAGAAAATCTTTGTTTTTCCTAATTGCTTATCAATATTTATATAAAAATTACGTCAAAAAAAAAGTTGAATTAAATCGAAGGTTATCAATCAATTGAAAAAGATAAAGTTTGATTAATTATCAATTTTTTATTACTATATTATTTATTGAATTTCTTTGAATGATTCATTTGACCCACTGTGCCAGTAAGGCGCTGCACAGGGCAATGGGCAATTCATTTTTGTGTTAAATCAGCTTAATATTCACAGAAATAGTACTTTTAGATCTACAAGACTAGAAAGGGGCGGCCAAATATCTAACATCGGGCCCGCTTATCCCGCGATAATAAAACCCTGCTTATCTACGATGTTCGTCTTGAGAAACAGGATTGATAAAAAACTCTTGGAACAGTATTATACATTTAGCCCTCACTTGCGCGAGGTCCAAAGTAACTGCCCCGCAGCCGGCCCTGCTTTTCAATAATTAGAAAATTAACATAGAATAATCAACTATTACACATTTTGATTGAATTCAAATTTATATTGTTGTTGGTTGGGACTTGTTTTGACGTTAGTACCTATTGCAAAACAAAGGTGTTTTTTTATAGAATTTGCATTAACACAAATCCAAATTTGACTTGGCCGCCAATATTATAGTGTTTTCTTGAGCTTTTCAAATTTATTCATGAAAAAAAGAGGCTTTATTTTCAAGGATATCGGCTACTATCACTAATGTTAAATTGGGTGTGTCAATAAACTACATTTTTTTGAACCTCAAATTAAGTTGAATTGATCGACGCAGATTACTATATTAAAAACCATTATTTTTTTATTGAATATTCAATTTCACTACATTACAGTCTGCTCAAATTTCTATTCTGAAACTAAATTGTTCTTAGTATAATACTTGCATCGGGTATTTTATTTGCAGTAAAATTCATTGTCAAACGAGTATTAGTATTGTAGGAATATTATTATAGATTTATATAAATATGTAATAAATACTTATTGCATAATTGGAATATTACATACAAGTTCTCTTATATCACTTAATACATATCCTGGACCGTACCTACTGGGGTGTGTAGGGGGCTGTGACCTTCTACCCCATTTTTGAGGAAATGCTTATTGAAATTATCAAATCATCAAATATTAAGGAAAGAAAGTCATTAAAAATTCCTGGAATTTAGTACAACAAATTCTTCATTATCTTTATTTATTTGTTGAGTAAGTACCTATAGGCAGACGAATTCGTTTATTTTAGTTTTTATTATCCTTTAATTTGGAAATTAGGGCAACTTGTTTTAAAAGCCCCTGTAACAACGGCAAGTAACCAAGGGACTTCATAAAAACGTATAACAGATCTACGATTGGGAATGAGTGATTGAACAACTTACTCATTTCTTCATGCTCGACTGATATTTTAGACAGTCTTCGAATATTCAAATAACTATTCGAATATCAGAATCCAAAAATGTTCCAGCCCCAGTCTCTACAGTGTGACAGTAATTCAGCACTGTAAGAACATGTCTAAAAAAATCACAGTTGAGTGCTTAGGTTGAGTTTATGCCGTCAGTCTTTATATAAAATAATTAGTATTTCTCATTTAATTGCCTGTATTTGTTAATAAAAGTAATTAAATTTTTCTGTAATCTTACGGTAAAATAGATTGACTTGAATTTAAAATTCACTAGTTTCAGATCTCCACTATAATTTTAATAAAGTAATAGAAGTAATAAATAGTAAAGTTCCTGAATAATAATGTTTTGATAGCATTTCAAGATCTACTTGAAAGGTTTATTGTAGAAGTAACGTAAATAACTTTTTGATTTCAGTGGTAAGAAAGCTATGCATGAGTACTACTAAAATTCTCCAGTTCTATAATGAAATGCCCCTTTTTAAAACAATTTGGGATACTCTCTTGATAAAGTTTTCCAACTATATAACAATAAAATAAAATATTATGCATATCACGATTTCATTTAAAATTTTGTTATAAAATATAAATTAATTTAATTTAAAAATAAAACATTTCTCATCGATTTTTAACTTCTTTCTTCCTTTATTTAAAAAAAAAATGATTTCAGGAAATTTAATATAAATTATTGAAATTTTTGAAACATTTCAAGTCAAAGTTCATCAAATTATGTAATTAAATACAAAAAAAAATGCTACAATTTTCTATCCCCAAGTGCATTCTTTGTTAAATATTTTATTTAATTATTAAAAATTTAAGTTACCAAGTCCAATTTTATTATAAGGAACTTTATCATAACATTATAGGAAGTTCCACGACCTTTGTCGCATTTTTCCCACATATCATTAAATGTTGCGATCTTCACAATGACTTTATGAAAAATCATTTGTTGCTGTTTCGTGATACAAATTATCAAATATTTATTAAAAGATATTAGTTGCCATATCATTAATTGTATGTTTTATTTTTAAAAAATATTGACGCAATACGTATTTATAATAAGTCGAAATTTATCGGACTTATGTAAAATACTTTTAAAAAATAGAAAAATGTAGTGCGTAACAGGTTGATTTAATTACATTTAAAATATTTACATACTTTAAAAAAAACATTGTCGCGCTTTTCCACTTTAAATGATGATAATGGATTAAAGTGACCAATTTGTAATGTTATTTAAAATTAAATTTATTTGTTTTTTAAATTACAACAAAAAATAATCGGTAGAAATTTTTGTGTATTTCAATTAGAAAAAAGAAAATCTATCCACACTCTAATTAGCCATAGTGAAATAATTATCTAGTTCAAATCGATCAGTCAAAAATAAATTGGTTATATAACGTATCCATTCAATGCCGTATATTTTTGTTACCTGTGGGAGGTAGGCAAACAAACACAAAAGTGATTTCTCTTCAACTCGTTAGTGACGTGAAATTGCCGTCAATTTTTGTAACATATACTATAGTTTGTTTTGTGTAAAAGATAAATAAATTTACCCATTAATCCAGCAAATTGCATATGACTTAAATTCAAATATTACTTAAGCGATTAATGTATAACGTTTCACTATCAGTTAGATAATTTAATAAGTCTATTTTACAAGTAATGTAAAAACTAGAGTGACCACTCAAATTAGAGTGCATGGATCAGATAAAGTTACTACATATATTTATCAAGATTTCATAATTATGACTATTTGTTTACCTACTTAAAGGTGAAGGTTATTGTACACCACATACTATAAGTGCAAGCACACACAAGGCTCATTTGCTCTGCAACGCTGCTGCAAATTCAGTTTGTGAGCGCCGCTTTCCTTAAATAACATAGCCACGTTATAGTAAGTTCCATCTACTTCCGCTTCTGGTGTTGCCTTCTTAAATCAATTACTATTAGCAATCATGTTAACCTGCTGATTTGAAGAATGAGTTAATGGTAGTCTATTGTCTGCAGTTTTTCAACCGTGATTTTTGCTTTGTTTCGACTCCTTATTCGTCAATGATTTTCCCTTCTTTGATTTAAAGCGAGAAAAGCACTCTAAATTCACAGTATTTGCAATTTCAACTTTTATGTAGAAAATTCATAAAATCACAATGTGTATAAATTTATCTTTCAACTGATTCATAGTATCCTGAGCGTCCTATAGTATCCACTGACGATGAAATTCGCTTAATAAGCTTGTTTACCAGGATGTACGATTATAGCTTAATCATACTTAAATACGCTTAAGCCATGAATGTTAAATGTAGATGACATTTTCTTCTTTACGAATCCAATTCTCTGATATTTCTGAACTTGAAGTAAACCATTATTTAATAATAGATCACCATTAACGATTTAAGCGGTCTTATGTTTAGTAATTATTTAATTTCTTGGCATCTGGCTTCAGCAGTGGCGTGTTATAACTGCACGGGGTCCCATCTTCTTTGTTGGATTCAGGTATTTTTCTACTGGCGAATATTTTCAAATACACTAACGAGTTTGTAAAAGATTAGTTTGGGGGTCGCGTTGATGGAAACTTGCCTCTTTTGCCACGCCTCTGGACTCCAGTAGAAAATAATAATATTTGTCTAATAGTTAAAGGAAAAAAATATTGCTTTTATTCTAGTTGTTGCTATCTGCCTCGTCTATATTTATAAAATTTAAACATTGACATTTTTTAAAGGATTGTTTGACAAAATTTGCGCAACAAAGTAATCTTTATATTATCTAAAAAATATTGGTGTTTTTTTTATTTGCAGAGATAGCCGTCGTAGCCAACGATCAAATTGAATTATTAAATATAAATGGTACATTGATAGGGTCAACATTACAACAATTTACAAAATTAAAAGCATTAACATTTGATAATGTACGACATCAATTCGTGGTCAGCGATATGGACCAAATGAATGATACCATCTATACTGTTCAATTAACTAAAGAGACTGATATAACACCGATTTTGGAAGACCTTCCAGATGATATTCAAGTAATTAATTAATTAATTTAAAAATGAATAAAACAAGAGTAAATAAAAAAAACGTAATTTTAGGGCTTAGCTATAGATCCTATAACAGACATTTTATATTATACAGATTCAATCAATCATACTATAAATTATTTAAATTTAAGCGAAACAATTCCAAAATCAAAAGTTTTATTTAGTCTCCCATATGAGAATCCAAATGGTTTAGCGATTGATGTTTGTCACAGGTAATTTAATTAATTAATTATTTATTATATAGAATTTAATATTTATGATTTACAGATATTTATATTGGACCAATTCTGATATCAATCGACCAACAATTGAACGATCTTTATTAAATGGTTCAAATCATGAAATATTAGTTGATTCAGATTTACATCAACCGAAAGGTATTGCAATTGATTATAAAACACAAAGGCTGTATTGGACTGATGCACGTGAAGGAATCTATTATCGAATAGAGAGTACAAATTTGGATGGTAAAGAACGTGATATAATCTTGGAAGGTACACATTCAAAACCATTTGGTATAGCTGTTGATGAACATGCAATTTATTGGACTGATACAAATAATAATGTAATATGGAAAATATCAAAAAATCAACAAAACACAATACCAGAACGTTTTCGTACATTTAAAGAAAAACCAATGGGTATAATAACAAGAAATATCAGAATCAAAACTTTACCAGATTGTAAAGATCTTGCTGATTCTATACAAGAATATAATAAAACAACAATTGAAGTGTTCAATAAGCCTATTGTTAATGATGTTGTTGAAGAAATTATGTGTTTAAATGGTGGTGAACGTATTGGTAATGGTTGCAAATGTCGTCGTGGTTTCACTGGAAACTTTTGTGATATTCCATTATGCCACAATTTTTGTGTTCATGGTGATTGTCATTTGTCATCATTAGGCTATCCACAATGTCGATGTAATCAGGGTTACACGGGTACACGATGTGATCGTATCTATTGTGGTGGGTTTTGTTTTAATGAAATTTGTCGAATGTTTTGTGAACATCGTGAACAAGACACATTAATCTCAGATAGTGGTGATCTTGTTTGTAGTTGTATAAAGGGTTCATATATTATTGATGAATCAAATAATACAAAAACTGAACTTTTACAAACACATAAAATTAACGATAATGATAATAATGAGTTTGATTTGTTTATTGATCATTATAAAGGGTCAATTTTCTGGGATTAAGTACAATAACAGTAATTTTAATTATTGTAATAGTTATAATGGCCGTCCATCAATGTACAATGAGAAGGAGACGTCGGCCTAGAATTAAAAAACGTATTATTGTTAATAAAAATGTAACACCGTTAACTTATCGACCACAATCCACAACTGAACAATGTGAAATAACAATAGAAAATTGTTGTAATATGAACGTTTGTGAAACGGTAAGCTTTTTTCCACATAAATAATGAATTTATTATTATTAAAATTTATTGAAATTTCAGCCGTGTTTTGAGCCCAGAACTAAAAGGGATGATAAAAAAACTTTATTGTCGAATATGGAAAACGGTGAAGATCTTTATTAATTTAAATTTAAATTTGTAAAAGAATTACGTAAAAAGTATTATCTTGTCTTAAGTTTTGTTTTGATAAAGGAAACGATCACGTCATTATTTTAACGAATTCCTTTCGAGGTTACATTCCTCTTGAAATTTGCAAGAATAATTTCCATGACAATGAGTTTTTCTTAACATATCATTACTTAATTTTGTTTAATTTTATTTATTATTTGACTTAAAAATCATGTTTACTTAATCTGCTGGTTAAGATTAAGCAAATACTTATTTAATTGAGTCATTGTATCAATGACTTTTCCCAATGTTTAAAAAACTATTGGATGAATTCGATAAATTAATCTTCCAAAGATTTCTTTTTTATTCGGTTAATTAGTGCAATACCAAATTTACTTTAAATAAAAATAGTACATAGTGATACTTAACCGGTGTGATTTTCCTAAATTTTTGTTCAAATTTATTATTTACTTAAAATTCATAGAAAAAAAGGTTGTGAATAGATGTTAAGAAGTAATGGCCAAATAAGTTTAATGTGCCTATTAATTGTGGATATTCTTAACATAAATTCAATGTAATTGAGGGGAAAAAAATATCAATGGGTCTGTAGAAGGCAGCTATTAAAGATGTAATATCCACATCAGAAATGTGATATTATCAATTAGGTCTATTTGAAAATTTATGTATAGTAAATTTTTATTAAATGAAAAAAAAGAAAATGTCGATATTGTTGTTTTATTTAATTACACGGCATTAAGTGCGCGGGGTCGAGATAATGTCAGAGTCTAGCTACCAATTAGACTCTTCGGACCTATTGGAGGCGAGGCCATCTATACCTCTGTTGCCCCGGTCGAGACAAATCCGAGCTAGTTCTGCGTAGCTCACCCGCCGATGGCAGCTGTTGGACCAACTTCTACCCTGTACGAGTCTCAACCACTACCACTACGAATCCACCTCAAAAAAACAAACTCCCCAGGCCGCACTTAATTGGCTCCAGTAGAACCAGTTTCCTCAGCATCATTAGTTGGATGCTTCGTGAATCTTTGTCACTACCTGTTGAATCCTGCAATTCTCAGCACTGGTGGGCCGATTCGGGTCCGTGGAATTGCTAAATCCAAACCAGCAGGGTCGTCATTCCTGCAGGCCCCTGCGGATGTTTCCTTATTACTAAGTAAGTACTCTTTTAAGTAGCGCTCCCGCCACCACAAAGAAGAGTCGCTCTCCGAGGCGTCTTTCGAGCACCTCTACCGTCATCCTTACTACACCATGCGAACCTCTACCTTCTACCACCAGAGAGAGGCTATACACAATGCAGTTTTACGTATAAACTGCGGTGACAATCGCTTACCCTACACCACTGTTGTTTAGCTTACTGCCCGAACAGTCGCTACCCCACCAGACCGCCACGATGAGACACAACATAAGACAATTTACCACAGCCAGTGAAATGCTAGCTGCGGCATGAGGCAGTAGAGCAACTATTATCTACTCTCAGGGCCGGTCCCATAGATGAGGCGCCGAGCCAATTGCCTCAGGCGCGAAAATGGCACATTAAATAACAAAATAGTAATCTTAATAAATAGCTAAAGATTTAGATGCACTTATTCCATATTATGATGACGTTTTCATTGATAATCTCTGAAATTAAGTCTCCAAAGATTTTAAGAGACAGCCTTTTTGAGATTTGCCTCAGGTGCCACAATGAATGAGCCCGGCAGACTCTTATAGATTTCATATGTATTAAAGCGAAACGTGATATATCGCATCAGGGTCTCCAATTGGCTGTTATTTTGTGGGGAAAATGTAAATTTTCTATAAAAAGCAACGCCAAACAAATCGGTTCGGAGCTTAGGAAACATGTTATAGATGCCGCAACAAAAATGAAATATACCACTCAGAGAAAAGGCTTCTTTATTTCACTTATAATTACAATAAAAATCAAAGTGTAAATGTTGCTGACGTTGAAGTGATTGCATCATAAATAAATGTGTTATTAATTGTTTTATATTGATGTGTTATTAATTTAATAATTTCATGTGCAGCACAACCACCTAAAATTGCTGAAACTGAATGTATTTCAGCACCACCATAACGACAAATTTCATGTACTCTTTCATCACGTGTAATATGATTACAACCCCATTCCGTTAATAATTTACCAATAATATTTTTCAATTTTAATACATCAGGCTCAACATGATCATCTAATTGTCCTGGTAATGTATTAAATTCACTAATAAATCTTTCTAAACCTTTCAATATTATATAATAAAATATTAAACTATCCGAATCATCAAAATATGATGATAAATCTAAACGACTTTGTTGATTTATTTCATCAGCTATACAACTACCACGAACAACATATAATTCTGATGAATGTTTACAAAATAATTTCACATCAGCCTCTGTTATAATATCTTGTGGTAAATTTAAATTACGTGCAATTTGTAAAGCACGCCGATAAACAATTTCAGCATGTTGTTGTGCTTGTTTCTGATATAATTGTTGTAATGTTAAATAACTTTGTGTATCAGCTGCCATATCTGGTAGACTACCACGTACTGGTAATGTACCTTCGGTTTCGATTAATTCTTTTAATGCAGCACACATTATCCAAAATGGTGAACTATTTTGATTTAAATGTGTACAACAATCATCATCTAATATCGAGTGTATATGATTCGGTATTTTAGTTGATATTAAACAAGTATTTATATAATGGACTGCTTCATTAAAATTCTCTTCTAAATGTTTTATACCATGCTCATCCGGTATTGGACTGTCATTAATCATGTCACGTAATTGTTTCTTTTCTGCACGAGTCTGTGGAAAATGACCTAAAAATACAATCATTTGTTAAGATGGTAGTTTTGTTTGAGAGAATAAAACGAAATTACCGTGTTGTTCTTTGAATTTTTTCAAATAATAATATAGGATAACAACAGCAGGTATATGACTACGTCCTTTCCTATCTAAATTAGCAACATCAAATTTATCTAAATATTCTTCAAGAGCTGGCCATGGATTCAACAAACGTAAATCTGGTGTTTCATTATCTGGATGTGCTTCAATAACTGTATGTTCTTTTAATTGCAAACGTGCATAACCAAGAAAACCAACACTACGACATACAATTAATGGTACATTCTTCTCCCATAAATGTTTTGATAAAGGTGTCAAAACTCTAAAGTAAAATAAATCGTATTTGTAGATATACATAAAATTAAAGAGAACATTATTTTGTACTTTTCTGATAAACAAGTAGCAATAACAACAGTAAATGAATCGAAAAAGTCTTGTGAATGAGCCATAATATGATCTGCTGTTTCATCAATATAATCACCACGTACATCTGGATTTAACTCTAAAAGACACTGGGTAGCCACTTGAGCTCTTGACATACCAACACTATCACTCTCAAGGAAGAAGCTATAATATACAGAATATATATTAAAGTTAATTTCACAAACAAAAATATGCTACTTTGATCCAATATCTTCATCCACAATTTTTTCACCATCAACAATTGTAAATGATCCAATACCAGGTAGAACAAGACTTTTAAGGATTTCAGTACCCAAAGCTGTTGCATTTATCAAACAAACTTTAGCATTTTCAAGTAATTTCTGACCATGATCACCCCATAATCTGAAATTATTACCATTATTTTAAAATAATCTTATTATATAGATAGTAAATTGTTTAAAATCTAACCTCAATTGACGATCATATTTTTTGCTTTTTTCAGTTTGTTCAGGTGATTTTGGAGCCGGTGAAGACATAATTATTGTATCACCAACATATAATTTTATCCGTTAATTAATTTTTGGAAAGCTGGGAAACTGCACAAAAGTTGACAAAACTGTGTAATGTCAAAAAGAAGAACCAAAGATAACGAATAGAAAGTTGATGTGGTTAGAAGAAGATAAAGAAATTGAGCTATTTTTATCCAGTTGTTTTAATTGTAGCGCACCATGAACCCATTGAGAAATTTTTATAATCACCAACAACAAAGTGGAACTGCGATTACGGGAGCGGTAGCGGGAACGGGCCTTACGCGGCACCAAGTTACGTAACTTAATATCATTTCGTCCACACGTACGCAGCGCACCGCAGCAACTAGTCCTCCGTAAGCACTGTTCTTTCCCCATTCCACAGCAGTCAATTTTTATAATAATGTCTTGTGTAACTAAAGAAGTAATTGAAATTGTGGAAAAGTATCTAAGTATGTATAATCTTTCGCATTAAGATGATAAAAACTATCGGAAGTAGAATAAAATTTGGGACCTATATAGTAGAAAAGAATTTTCTAAAAGCTAATACTAACAGCGTCTGTTCTTCATCTGAGGGCATGTTTGAGCGATTTATAAGCGATGTTACCTAAAGAAATACGCGGATGACACCTGCAAATAACGACTTTCGATATTTATCGCTTGACGCGGGAAGCGTATTTTACATTCCGTCGTACGTAATGCTCCTGCTCCCGCAGTGCCGCACTGGTGTGTGGGATTCTTATAGGTGGATACAATTTTTTTTTATTTTTGTAGTTTGAAATCTAGATAATACAACCTTGCACGCTAGTCTACAACGTACGTATTGCATATCAGCAGAATGCGGAAGGACACTAAATTACGAAATGATGAAAATTTAGTGAGAAGAGGGGAGGGACGCGCTCTCAACCTCTAGATATTTCCGTTATTTTCTTACGAGTGGCTTTACGGTTTTTTCTTTATTTATTCAAAAAACTAACAGTTTTTCAAAAGTTTCCTATATAGAACATATTTTTTGTCATCCCTTAACTAGTCGCATTTAATTATAAGGAAACCGTTCCAGTTCACTTAAATTACATGAAATTTTATTGAAATTATAAGTTGCAATCGGGGGGCGGATTTTGGTTCCCTACAGGGAGTCGTGACGTCAACTCGACGTACTGTATAGTACGATGTAATTGTAGTCATATCAATTCATTAGATAGAGACAACATATGTTGTCTCTATACATATGTATCTAACGTCATAGATCTTGAAAAATTAGCATATATAAAAACGGTTTTCCACTAACCGGACAAACCGAAAACTCAACACAAACTAATTTCAACAGAAAAAAACTTTTTGAGGGCTAGAATTTTTTGCGAAAGCTGCTATTTTGTTATTTGAGTCCCGATCGAAAGCGGTAAGATGTAGTCTTTGCGATTTAAATAGTGTGTTTTTAAAACTGTCTAGTGCATGCGTGAACGATTCAGATCAATACCAAAAAGGATCATTTTAAATCGGAAGGAACACAGCTGCGAGCTGCGATCTTTACGGTCTAAGTAGTGTGTTTTAAGACTGTCGTATATATAGTGGTTCGAACGGAATTTGACCTGCTGGCCTGCTGGAGCAACTTCTTTCTCTATATTTTGTTGTTGTTATGTATACTTATTAATAGAAAAGAGATTTATTAAATTATTGATACAAGATATTTATTACAAAATGTTAAGGGTAGTTAAATTTTAGCGCGTCTTCAGTAGTACTGCAACTGAAGACCTGATGTATGAAAATCTGTTCGAACAACTTAAGGATCCCACTCACACTACGATAAATCGCTGAGATGAATCTATACAGACCTGATCTAATTATTAATTATTAACTAATAATAATTAATCAATTACTATTAAATAAATCCGTTCTGATAAGTCTGTACAAATGTATCGGAGCGTGAGTGGCGAAGGGGGTAATTAGACCAAATGAGATATATCTGACAGAGAAGTTTGTACAGATTATTTATCGTAGCGTGAGTGGGGCCCTTTACACCACTGACCAGAACGAGTTTTAAGACGATTGAAAGTTGCTGTTCGGGTCACTTTTAAAACGACTTTTTGCTATTCAATTAATCGAACAGGTGTTTGGAACAGTTTTGAAACACACTAAATATATGTTTGTTCGGTGGAAAACCGCCTTAACAGTGCTGCACGTTTGGCGGTATTTTGACGTTTCTTAAATGTCCAACAACAAGCTCGTCGAGGTTAGGTTCTAAATTCTATTTGAATTTTTGTTTTGTTTCCACATTAACTGATAAATTAATTGTAAACAAATATCTCATATACAAACAAAAATATGGTAGATAAATTGTGAAATGATAATGACGTAATTTACATTTTAGTGATAATAAAACTTTAATCAAACTTTTGTTTGTATAAATGTGGGTGTCCTTGTAATTTATCAACTTCCGTTTTTTTTTATTTCTAGTCAGTTATGGATTTACATACAAAACAACGGCAATTCTCTGGCCAACTGTATAAGTATACGAATGTTATGAAAGGGTGGCAATATCGGTATTTTATGGTAGACGCTAATGCCGGTCTATTACATTATTACTTATGTGAAGGTGAAAAACCAGATGGAAGTGTACCGAGAGGATCTGTACATTTGGCTGGTGCTGTCATTTGTCCAAGTGATGAAGATTCTAAAACATTTACTGTAAATTGTGCATCTGGTGATATGTTGAAATTACGTGCTGCTGATGCTCGAGCCCGACAAGAATGGGTCAATGGTTTACGTGGAGTTGCAGAATCGCACACAAAAGTATAAACAAAACACTTAATCTATTTGTTGATTTAAATTTGTTTTTTTTTTGTTAGGCGATTAGTGCAAATAGTCCTCCATTGCCACCACGAGAACATTTAGCTGTTTTAGATGCAATGGGCTGTGCTCGTGCTCAATTAGCACAAACCGAACAAGCTGATTCGGCATTGTGTCGAATTATTGAATCAGCTGGTAGTAAATATTTTGTTGATCCGAATTTATTGTTATTGAAGGCGACATCAGCAGCATCACTACACTGTTTAAGTCAGTGTTTCAATATTTTGCAAAGAAATCAACATGCCCAGCAAGCTAGAACTGGCTTTGTCATAGACGATGAATAATATATTGTTGAAATTAGAAGAATTCTCAATGTGTTGAGACGTTATTTTATTAATGTACATAGTAATTGCTTAAACACCTAACGTTTATTTATTTATAAAAATTATAAAAATGGTGGCGGTAGTACAAGCAATCATTCCTCCAATCTTTATGGTTTTATTATCCATGTCGCAATTTTTTTTGTAAATAGTCGTAATATTATACTCGTAATACTTATTGATTATTTCTTAGCAAACGATATTTTCATAGCATGTGTTGGTGTAATTTTGAATCCTTGTAAAGCATCTTTAGCAGCCCCTGATTGCAATTCATTTTCGAATTCAACAAAAGCAATATCGTGCCGATTTGGTACAAGACGAACTTCTTTAAAACCAGGAAATCTGAAAATGAACAATTCGCATTTTATCCTGTGCTTGTTCTTTTATCCATGTTAAAGCGAATTAAACTTACTGGTTGAAAAGCATGGATAACATCATTTCACTAGTCTCATCTGGTAGATTGGTAAGGAATAAGATTTGATTTGGTGGTTGTTCAGCATTATTACCACCCGGCACACGATTTGGATCCTTGTTCTTCTTCTTCTTCTTTGGTGCCTCATCTTCTTTAGATGGTGGTGGTCGTATTTTTTTCGGACGTTCCTGGAATGTTCCTTTTATTTTTGATACTACATCAGAATCAGTTTTTGCATATTGTATACGCTGCAACATAAAATTATTGAAAATTGTGCCTAGTGCAATGCACACATAAAAAATATTAAATTATTTTAATTAATGAACGGTGGTGTAAATACTTACCATTGGTTTATCATAAAATGGAAAGCCTTGCATTGAACGTAAAGCATTTGTGGAACTTTGAATTTCTTTAAATATCACAAAAGCTTGTCCGCGCATTTTCAACGTTTTTAATGCTACAATATCAAGAATTTGACCGAATTGCGAAAATATAGCGTACAATGACTTTTTCAACTCATCTTTTTTGATTTTTTCATTCAGATTATTAATGTATATCGTGTTGTTGGGGCGAATATCCATTCTATTAAAAAATGAGGTTAAGTTTTAGGAGACAGGAATCAATTATTATACACACCTTATATTTGAAATTATAACGAAATTAATGAATTCTCACAATACCTATTATACTGATATTTATCAAATGTGTAATTAAATTGAGGTTTTCGCTCGTTTTTACAAAATTCCTACTTTTTCTAAAAACGTTTTAACCCACGCCGTGATGAAAATGTGAGTGCCATCTAGAAGATCGTTAAATAACTGTTTTTGGTGTGCTTCTATAGGGATTTTTTATAGGTGGGGCTGGTATTGCTGGTATCAAGCATTTGTCATTTTCTCGAATGTGCAACAAAATATTACAAATTCAATTAATTTATATTCATTTGGGATTGAATGTACGTATAATTGGAATAAAATAGTTATCATCGAAAATTGTGTAAATAGAAAAGAATGAAATGAATAAAAATTTAAAAAGTGTCAACGAGCCAGATATGTTGATTTTACAATTCAAATCTTTTGATATTACCAACATGACGAAAATGCCTAATATCAAATTTTTAACAAATTAACTCTTTTATTTAGAAATTTTATACAGAAGTCGGCACAAAAGTCTTGCGTATCACACGTTCGGAAACTACTCTGCTATATAGTAGCTACTCGTACTCGCAAAAATGCAGTTTTTGGACTATCTAATATAGAAATAACTTTATGGTCATATATTCGGCAGGAACTTTAAATGTAACGACATTTACAAAATATTTTATGGTATTTACGATTAAAAACTATCCACACAGACACGTAACGTTACGTAATTACTGTTCACACAGAGACGTAACGCCATGGCACCGTAAAACAAAGTATACAGGCGTGTGAAAGTGACTTGTTTCATTTTTAACTCATAGTTAGATAGTTCAAATTCCGTTTTTCAGATATCTATCTATCTATCTAGCTTTTTCTATTTACGTGACGTGACGTTACGTGTCTGTGTGGATGGTCACCATTGAGACTTGCCGGGAGTAATATTACGAAATCATTAGTTTGCCGTGAAGTTACGTCTCTGTGTGGATAGTCCTTAAAATAACAAAGAAGTGACTAAAATTAAATAGTAATTGTTTAATATATGTACGGAGGATTTGTTTGCTTGAATAATCAATATATCATTTTTATTTGTTATTTTTTTTTATTATTCAAATTCGATTTGCTGAAAAGATATATCGATGGATGAAATTGGGACTATTTGTATTTTCACTTTAATTTCAAATTATCAATAATAAAAATTATTACTATATAATAGAGGCAGGCAAAGAAGTAAATTAACTATTCGCCTAGAAAGCTTTTCGACCTAAGTAGTGCCGAATTAGGACTTCTCTAGGCCCAGTTAGATACCATCTCAAAAAACTGGACAAATCAGACAGTGAGAGATGTAGAGTCTATGTGGATCGGGCAATGAAACCTCCGAACACATATTATGCCAATACGATGCTTTGGATCTCATAAGATTATCCAACTTGGCCAATGTGACTTTGTCACCTGCTGTAGTAAGGAAAAACCTCCCAGAGAAATAATCAATTTCGCATGAATGATATCTTCTCTGGGATACCAATAGAGGAAGGGTTAAGAACAATAAATCAACTGTGGTCGCAGTTCAGGAAGGCTAGTAATCAACATAGTCTACATCTCTCACTGCCTGATTTGTCCCTCTAATCTAATCTAGTCTAATCTATATAAGCGTAGTGTCAAGCTTGCGACAGCGTCGCCAAGTGGTGAACACATTTGTAGGTGCCAAGCTAGAGCGACACGACAGCCGCCGACAGAATGAATCATGCAATTTAACATCTCAAACACTTTTAAATTTTCATCATTTTACCAACAATCCATACATAAAAACGTCGCGACCGTGTTGATTGTTGACATTCGCGAGTTGTTGGTGGTCAAATATTAAAATCGGAGCACAATTTTCTTATATCTACTTAAAAGGCAATTGACTATCTGCTTTTGAAGTATTTTTCATAACGGCCAATGTACCTCCACCTGCTCAATGGCCTGTCGGTACTTTGTCAATTACTAGTTTTATGATGCCCCTACCATCCAACATCTCAAACAGGTTCCAATTCTTATCTTTTTCCCAAGAATTCTAAGTAATATAAACAACTTGCCCATAAAAACGCCGCGACACTGTCGCAAGCTTGACACGCTCCATAAGAATGTATGGTGAACGTTTCTGTCGCCGATTTCCAAAAACGCCGAGCTCCACGTTTTTTCTGTCGCCAGTCGCAAGCTTGACAGCCTACATAAGAATCTGTGTTATACACTTTGTCGACGCTGCGACGCAGCGACTCTGTCGCAAGCTTGACACTAGGGTAATAGTGAAATAACTGAGACAATATTTGAATTTTTAACGTAAGAATAATTATCCACAAATTTTCCCATACATTGTTGTAATTTATGGAGAAAACAAACTGGACTTGTAGATTTAGTCAAAAATTAAAGGGTACGATTGAAGACAACAAATTTTCGACTGCTTCGTTCTTTAATATTTCGAAACAGAAAGAAAAAGTACATTTAGAGAAACTAGAAGTGTTCAATGCCTTTATACTGTATAACTGTATAATCCAAACAAAATTATTAATCAAATCGATCACTGATCATTAATTATAAAATATGGTGTTAGCCTTATATGAATATAAATGCATTGATACATATATATATATATATATATATATATATATATATATATATATACAGTGTAGGCTTTTCATCTAAAAACATTAGATCAAGTAGAAGAAACAGAACAGTGTTATGATGTGCACGTGCTAAAAAGAGATATAGAGATGATGGGTGATCACTAATTTTTACTACTTATCTCGTTTTAGCACGTGCACATTATAATGAAGTTTCATTTCTTCTATTTTCTCAAATGTTTCTAGATGAGTTGGCCGATGCTGTATAGGTACGTTCATTTAAACAGAAAAATAGATTAATAATGATCGAAACATAGTTATGAATAGTTTATTAAATTTTTTTTTTATCATGTACCTATATGAAGCTGTCAATGTTGGTAATAGTAAAATAAAGCATAAATGTAGTTAATATGGTGCATATTTTTCTCTATATTTCACTTGTCATGTCAAAATATTTGATAATTCATTATAATCTTGTAAAATGTGCTTAAAAAAGGAACGTTACCAGATTTGTTCCTTATATACAACAATGTTTTTCTTGAAGTTAAACATCCAGAAGATGGGCGCTTTTTAAAACAAATACAATGGAAATTTACACAGAATCCTTAATCTAGGAAAACCAAAATGGATATGCAAGATCTACAAATTGGAGAAACGAATTTGTACAGTACCTATTCTAGTCATTTGCAAGACACTTATATAGATACTGAAGTCGCGTTCAAAGACAAGGATTACCTATAGTGGACAATTTGTTTGTCACGTTTTCACTTTTTTAAACTTTAGGCTTACCGACGGCAAGGAAACTCTACAGAGGCGTTCATCAAAGACCAGTCATTTTTCATGAACAACGGAGATGATGTATTACCTATTAACAATCAATAAAAATAATGTTTAAAAAAAATAAAAATCTCATAAAGTTTTCCAAACCGCACACTTAAATTGTATTACGCCCGCACAGTACCCGGACCGCACCGGACACTTAAAGCGAACTTCAAGGCACACATGCCCTCGCACTGACGATTATATTCATAAAATAGACCCGCACTCTAGTATAAATGCAGCCGCATGCAGGCATATACGCACCCGCACACAGATTTATACTCATCAAATAGACCCACACAAAAACATATGCAAAAGGGAGTAGAAGAACCACGGGTCGTAAGGGTAGAAATGCGCATTCCAACTCTCTGCTTCGGCATGGCTTCTCTTAAGAGGTCCGTAGTATCTGCTTCATTTTATCCAATTGTTCAACTTTTTTCTTGGTTACAACGTTTTTATATAATTCATAAATCTGAATTACTTGAGCATTGTAAAGTGCAAACCTATTTGATGTAAAATTTTATTAGGCCCGCAGTGTCACGGAACGCATCTTTTGCAAGTATCGAATTGTCATTTTACCGAATTTTATTGTGCTGATGTGGTGAGGGTCTTGTACGGGTGTCTAAACAGCGTGCGGGTACTGTGTGGATCCGTATCATTTTTACTCAGCAATCAAGCTGAAGTGACCCTATTGGAGAAACATCGTGTATATACCCATTTATGTTTTTATTAATTTGAAACAAACATTTCGTTTTGTCTAATTTTAATAAATCATTAAACATGATTCTTCACAATTAAATAAAGTCTAGTCTAGAAGAGCTCTTCTATATATTCATGATGATGATGATGATGATGATGATGATGATATAAGAATCGTAAATCATTTAAACAAACAATAAGAGAACTGCATTATTATATATTAGATGGGAATAAATAATTCATGGGAAGGCATGTTGGCACGATATAATTTATACTGTCAGCTGATTGTTTATTAAAATAACTTGATGTATTGCTGAAGAAAATGGAGCAGAAATTCCTATTCGTTATAATCTACAAGTAATATTCGAAAATGAAATTTTTATTTCTTTAATCTTATAAGATCACATCACGTATTTAATAGTAGTATGATTTCAAATTGAAATTGATTATTAGATGGTGAAATTGTTTTAAATTTACTATTTAATAGAAAATTGGACATTAAAGTCGATTTTATTTTATTTTTGTTTACAATAAATGTCTATTATGATGGTATTTCATAATTCTATACATATAAATCGAAATAATTAATTTTTCTTATATTATCATTGTGAAATTCAATATAAATCAAAATTTCCATTTAATTTTAAAATGTAGGTGGTTTTGTGAATAGATTTTAACTATTTGTTGTTGAATCAATTGAACAATTATTTAGAACAAAAGATTTAAATAGTTAATCTAAATTCTATTGATTTTAATGATTTTTTCTTATCATTTTAAGGTCTCTGTAGGTGTATTTACGAGTATTACTGATATTATATTATCTTTCTCTCTATTAATACAATGTATTTCTGGTTTAATATTTTCATTATTCTATTTTAATTTATTAAAGACAATGAAGTAATAAAAATGGAACGAATTTTAATAAAATATTTCTAATTTTACTGAATCAGTCAACTAAACACTTATATAAGTTTTCTTGCTTTGAAATACTGTGAAAATGCACAATTAGAAACACTGTATGAGAGAGGTTCTAGTGGTCCTTATTTAACACAGAACCAAACACAGCAAGTTGCTAGTGCCCAAAACATAAACACAAACATGAAATTTTGTTAAGTATAACAACATTTTTCAGGAAATGCAGTTTCTCTTAAAGATATCAAAAAATACATCAGAGGTACATCTTTGAACCATATCTATATTTTATAATTATATAAGTAGGATATTTTGCCAAATAGTGCAATATAACACATCTAAAATATTAATAGTTGAGATAAAATTTAGTTATGAGTTGAGATGCGTCCTCAACACGTCTCTACTTAAGCACGTATAGAGGTGAGGAAGAACGAATAAGCATAAATACTAAGTTGTGTACACCTCCTTGAAGCAGCAGGTTGTGAACCATTTCAAGTTGGTAAACTACATTACAACAAAGAAACGGTATGTGTCGAAATATTGTTTGTCTACTTTTCATTAGATTGTCACATTCAGACATTAGTTAAAATAGTGTTATTAAAATATATCTTAAGTTGAATTATTATCTAACTTTAAAGAAGATGAAAATGATGTCAAACCAGGATACGTGTTCGAACATTCGTTTTCCAAATTTTAAAAGATCACAGACAATGAATATGTTTCTTAAATTTCAGATTCTTTACTATGAAATTGAATGGAACGTTTTAGACAATATTAATTCAAAAAATCTGTTTAAAAGTAATGGGACATTGAGAGGCTCTAAGCAATCTAAGCTTCTACTTTGCCTTTGTTACTATTGAAAGATTAACAGATGAATATAACGTAGCTATCTACGAAAATTTCTGCTGAGCGTTAGGTCAAGTCGACAACGATTGAACGATTGCCAAGGAATGGGTACGAAGGGAAACGCATCAACTGTTGCAAAAAAATGGGTAAGATTGGTACCAAACACGAACGAATGGATTGTCATGTGCAGACTGAAGTAGATGAATAACCTTGCAGTCGCTTGGGTTCCGCTAAACAAAGATTTGTTTTTCCAGTTCACACTATGGGAAAGCGATAGCGACCCAACGGGAACGATTGATTTCCTTTGAAGTACCGACAAGCAATTCCTTGGCATTCGTTCCCATTTGATCGCGTTTGCATTGCCGTGCACATTATGTTTACATTTCCGTCCGCAGTCATTCCTTCGTGATCGTTCGATAGATGTGGACGAAGCTTTAGACATATCAATGATATTCACTACTTCTCGCACAACATGAAAGCATGATTGTTTAGAGGTGTGCAACATTGAAAAATCTTCTCTTGGGCTGTTATACAACTTTCTATGGACACGGAGTAGACATAAACATATTTGCTAACACATAAATTTATCATTTTCAACAATATATATATTTTTCTAAAAATATAAATTTGCAAGTTATTAATTTCTATAACAAACGACGATCAGAATATCTTAAACTGCAGTTCAAATAAACAAAAATTAATCAGTGTCTTCACTGAAATGCAAATGTTTATTGATTAACAAATTATGGAAAAGTATGACAAAAAAATTTCAATGCATGATGAATTATCTGTGTTCTTTCAAAAATAAATAACCAAGTTTTGACTTATCTGCAAAATATGAAAGATAAAAAAACATCAAATTGGCACATAGATACACAAGTTTCCAAACTTATACTTTGAAGTTTAAGTTGTAATCGGTATTTTCAAATTATTTATAGTGCTCAATAGGTAGTTATTTGCAAACTGAAGCTATAATAAGCTGTTTCTAAACGTGTGATACTTTTATGTAAATTTTATAATTAAAATAAGTTGTTGGGTAAAAACGAAACTTGTTATTATCTAGGGATGGTAACATCAAAAGAATTATTAAATTTGTTTCTTTCCTTCCATAAGCTATTTGTATTACTGTTATGTTCAAATGAAACTTTCAGATCAAAACTTTGTTACCTTTTGCTATATACTTGAAAGATTGGGCACACAAAATTAATCACATGGCCAAGCAAGATATTAACCCTATCTATAAAAGTACCGGCCTAGGGGTAAAACAAAATGTTTCTAAACAATATGGGGATGTGGATAACTTGTAATGCCAACGGAGGCACAGCATAGTTATTTTTTCTAAATGTGACTATAAATCATTTATAATGTAATGTTTCATATTGTTATTCTACTGTGCTTATTATGCAGTTCCTGCAACACTAGAAGCATACTCTAAGTAATCTTTTAGATGATCCAGTTATTGATCTTCTATAATTTTTAATTTTTTTATCTTTTTAATTATAGTATACTACACAGAATGAGGTAAACGCAGCAATATGTAAGTCCAGTTTTTTATTGTTATTTTTACATATGGCCGTTCCATGTAAAAAGATTTTAAACTTTGGTTCATTTTATAGATAATTATTCTTATTTGGAATACATTTGACACTTATCCATGACACATTCTACTTTTTTAATTACTATTAATTAAATTGATTGATCATATTTTTATTCTGTTATCGCAATAACGATTGAAAGAAACATTAGGTAATTATTAAAATTTATAAATTCAATAAGTTTTGACAACCATCTTGATAGGTACTTACAAAACAGGATTACAATGGTACTCTCAGGTACTGTCAGAATTCATTCTCTCGCTACCCATTTGATAATTAATCGCAAGATTCAATTATAGCTCTTTCTCTAGATAATTGATAAGCATTTACTAGAACTCTTACGATTTTGTTCTGTGTGGATACTTAGAGGCAAAGTATAGGTACTTCCAAACTCGATTATAATTCCATTTAAAGGTACGCAACTCAATTACAGTTCTCCCTACAGATACTTTTGCCATAATAAACTCCATTTTCTTGATCAGGAGTTACTACGGTAATTCAATTAACTGGGAATTATATAATTGTTTACTTAGCGTAGTCTCAACAGTAGCGTCACCATAATCGATCTGACGGAAAAGCTTATATAAGGCAGAACCGGACCGGGAATAAATTGCGCCCTTGGCAAACATGAGTTACCGGCGCCCTTTTTAGTCTATCTATAAAAACTCAAACTCATATGATTTGGTGCCCCATTGGAAACCGCACCTCGGACCGGCACCGTAGTGTGGATTTTTTATACTGTACAGATGTATGTACCATATTTCAACCCTTTGATAAAAATACTGATTGTTAATTTCTTTATTCTATGGAATTGGGAATGTTTTACGTAAACTATACGAAAGTCGTACTGTTCATCAAACCAGATTTAATAAAAATACAATATGAAATATTAATTGTTTTCTTTTTCTTACATGATACATTGGAACATATTATTAAATAGTTAATCAAATCGAAAGTTGAACTATCATTCACTTATATTCTTGTTTAGTGTTTGTGAAATTATGATGGTTGTTAAACGTTTATCAATAGTTTTAATAACATGAAACTATCAATTATATCTGAACAAATAATAATAATAATAATTCGAAAAGAAAGAGAAAAAAATAACAATTCTATAGGTATAGTAGTATTTTATTATATACCTACCTATACAGATATGTATTTTGATTTTCACATTCTAAATTCATATTAATTTAGAATAAGAAAAAAAAACTTTATATTTCATCTTGAACACCCACCTACACACGGATATCTTATTATCAATTGCAAGATAAATAATGTCATAAATCTTTGTTAAATTGCCATTATCGATTTTTAAGCATTTGTTTTTTTTTTAAATATGAAACAATAATAATCGAAATTCATTTTGTCAATTAAATGTTCAGTGTGCATATATTTAAATAATTCTATTATGAATATTTATAATTAAATCATACATAAACAAATATTAAGTTGTTTTATATTAGTTGAAACGTACATAAGTAGATAAACTATAGATAGCCCATATAATAAATTAAATTGTAAGAAAATTATAATCAATATTATTGTCATGTAAAACAAGATTGGTAAGTTATGGAAATAAAAAAAATAATAATAATAATATCAATCAATAATAATAATAAAATATCAAGGTTAAAGATGAGGCAAGAAATTATGTTAGAAACTGTTTAAAAATTCAATTAGATGTTGTTTTCCTTATTTTTTATTTTTTTTACATTTAGTGTGGCTTTTCGACTGTGAATTATAACTATTTAAATATAAGTTATAATAGTTAATTTTTTTTTCGTTAATTTTCTTTTACGTTTGTTGTATTTTTTTTTATATCTATTAAGAATTTATTTATGGGTTATGATAATTAACAATTGGTATTTCTTGAATTTTCTTCTTGTGTCAAAGGTTATTTTATTGTATATTCGATAGTTTATGGCGTGCCAATAAATGACTTAACTAATTTAAGGAAATAAATTTAATATTAAATTTGACTAGCATTTTTGTATAGATAATGCATGTATATGGGAAAATTGAAAGTTAATGAGAAAAAGTGAATAAATTTCATAATTGATGTTCATTGAAAATAAATCTATAGAAATTTATTTATTATATTTGTATAAAATTATAGAAGCTTTGTTCATTTTAAAATTAATTTAACAATGTCGAATGTTGAAAATGTGATGAAAAATCGCTTCCGTTGTTATATAGTATAACAAATAAACGTAGCGTTATTATCCGCGTTACTTTTCGTAAAACTTTTAATTATTTTGTAAATTTCTGTATAATTTGAACGATGACATAAACTGTTTTATTACTTATCGTAAACGATATGTTTAGAATCTATGTTGAGGCTAACATTACTATATAGAAGCTTTCCGCAAAATTTACATTGAGTTTAACGTAACGTATGTAGATTAATTGTGGATAGATAACGGAATTCTTCATTGTAAAACAACATGTATTTTCATATTTTTGTTTTTAATATAAGAAAACGAAAGGTTGCAATTTGTTAGATTAGTAATGGAGAAATTATTAGCCGCAACATTATGAGAAACGATTGAATACATAGCTGCTTTTAAAAAATATTTATCTAACTGTAATTTAATATTTTTAATATCGATTGTTATTTGTTTAATGACA
This sequence comes from Meloe dianella, assembly GCA_028455855.1. Classification (NCBI taxonomy): domain Eukaryota; kingdom Metazoa; phylum Arthropoda; class Insecta; order Coleoptera; family Meloidae; genus Meloe; species Meloe dianella. The sequence continues at coordinate 1,097,993 of JAPTHL010000054.1, read as the reverse complement.
AACATACGCAAAACTCTCTCTAATTCGCGTTAGACTTTATTTTAAGGTTCACGTACTGATTGCGGAAAGCAGATTCTGTAACTATTCAGAAGTAATTGTGCTTGTGTGTGAACAAATAAAGGTCAACACCAGAGACGGACTGGGTATTCCCAGCTCTCGGGGCAAGCATGAGTTACAGGCACCCTTTTTAGTCTATGTCTATCTATAAAAATTCAAACTTATATGATTTGGCGCCCCATTGGAAACCATGCCCGGCAAAGGTGGCACTGCAACCACTTCTCGGACCGGCACTGGTCAACACTAGGATGTGTGATGATAAATAATTAAATATTATTGCACGGTATAACAAATTCTAGCTTTGGACATTCTTGATAATTAGCTTTAAGATAACCAGGCTGCAAACAATGTAGTCAGAACAGGAGCCCCATAGAAATAAGGCAGTGAAAGAGCCATAGAGTGAGAGGGACTGAGGACAACCTTAGAAAAGGATAATTCTATATAGTTACGTAAGTCACGTGGTGCTCTATTAGCAGTTATTGTTACTTAATACGCGAATTCCTATTTATCGACCCATCTGGAAGACGATTGATCTCTAGGTCTTTTGCCAACAATCTTGTCCTGCACAATAAATTTTCCCAGGCCAGAATCATTCTGGCTATATGGCAGAAGTAAAAGATGATATGTCTGCGACATTTTTTGGATAATTATTTTTAACTCATTAAGTATTGTTTGGATAATCTATATGGCGCACAATGGCTATGCCGAATTTTTTCTCTTTGTGCTCAAAAATTCGTAATTTTTTTCTCTTGTCCTGTCTACTGAAATGATAAAAATGATTGTTTTTTATCTTGCCGAGAGGTTTCTTGGCACATATAACATTTAAAAATGTAGAAATAATAAATTTACGTGTTTTGTGTCGGGGCCCGGGTACAATCACATTATTGGGGCCCCAAACAAAAAGTCATCATATACAAATAGCAGTCTCGTAGTCAAGCGGGGCAAAAGGGGGCATTAGCCCACCTGAGCCTATTAATTAATTATATAATTATTATATTTCATATTATAACTATTACAATGAATTAATTATTTGAATCAGTAATTATAAAAATATTGAAAGAATGCTTCCTTAATAAACTTCATGACTCTAATAATACGATTATATACACTATCAAATAATTATTGTTTTCACTTTCTGCCCTTTTCGCACTAATTGAAAACACGCCAAGAACAACTTAATGTTATTTAGGTAATAAATCTTATTTTTTTGCAATTCATATCTTAGAGACCTCACATTTTTTAGTTACCCCTCATGCAATTTGTAGATGTAAATTTTCAACTTTTAGTTGGGATTTGAAAACTTACAAATCTACTTAATTATACACCTTTGAGTGAGTTACAACAGACTGAGTAATTGTTTACTTTATACTTTAGATATTTCTAATTATCTACATATATAGTAATAGAGTCTGTGCTTTTCGGGGACCCTACACTGACAGCCTGCTCCTACACTTGACCGGCCCTGGTTACATTCAATGCTGAAACCGGTCTCCTCCGGAAAGCAAAAATACAAGAAAGAAATTGTTATTTTAAAATCAATAGAGTTCATACAATAATTTTGTACTGCTGTAAATGACATTATCTAACAATTATAGAGCCTAATTTCCATGTACATAGATATATACTATGTACACATCAGTATTAAATAGAGCAATGCAACAATGTAACCTGCCACTGTATGCATATGAATGAGGCTATCTGTTTTGATTTCCAATTTTTCAGTATTTTATTTTATTAGAAGTCCTAGTAATTGGTCAAATTAAAGCAATTCTTGTCAAATTTTCTAAAGTTTAAAGAAGATTTACTGGCCGAAAGTAGTCATTTATTGCAGGTTATGACTATTTCATTATACACCAGTTAAAGTGGTTTCAAGATTAAAATATAAAAGAAAATATTATTAGATACCTACTATCTACAAAGTTAGAATAGATGCTGGTGAATTGAAAAGTAAATAAAAATCGAATGAAATTACGCTAATTGTTTCGCAAATACGTATTTACAAATAATATCAATAATTATCAACTCTAGAATCACAAATCAACATTTCTTATTTACATATTGCACCTCTTTTCATTTTTCAATTATACCCTAAAGCTTACATTTAATAAGTTATGTATTTATGTCAGAAAAATACAAACAAACTCTATATTATAAATCTTGCAAATTCGCCATTGCCATTTCCAAAGTGAAAGTGTCTCTTTTATAAACATTTATTTTGTTTTATTAACCACTTACCAATTGTAAACTATCATATACTAAAATATTACACAATACTTTTAATTGCGTTTTTCTCGATTTCTTATCTCATTTCTTATATCTTCATATAAGTAAATAAATAAATAAATAAATAAATACTTTCATATACGTTACAATATTCATCATTTTATAATGATTTTTTCCGCAAAGAAACCTACTTAAATCAGGGGCGTTCACATTGGTATCTACAATTGGCTTGTAAATTGGTGGGATCAACATTCTCCACCAATCATAGTCTAAATAAGGTGTGCTTTATGATATGAATTGTAGTGGGATAAGCCTAGAGTGGGATCACTGATAGGTAGCGCCTTCTGAATGTTGTTCAATGAACTAAAAAATTATTTAAGCTTCACTACTACACACACATAAACACACACACACACAACGCACGCACGCACACATGCACACACACACAAACAACAAATCTCTCGTGTACAGGTGAAGTGGAAACTGAACAACGAAACTGATCAGTACCTGTGTGACCGACGACGACTTATCTACTTTTGCTCTGCTCGAATATTATTGAAGATGAATCGTGTGCTGTAAAGTTCGGAATGCCGCGTTGTCCGATCTATACAACAACATCGTTACAGAAAGGTCAGCTTTTATTTATTTTTATTTCGTTTTTTCCCTCTTCTCCCGTCTTTCAATTAATAATTGTTGAAAATGTTTGGAATTACTTATATGAAAAAAAAATCTCTATTTTTATACGGTATCTCACATATACGATCATTAAAATCACTCTTATTTCTAGAATAATAACAAAATAAATTATAGTTGTTTTTTTTTTGTTATACGAGTCTGTTATAGTGGAGAATTAGGCGTTAGAATCTATTTCCCTAGAGCTGATCAATTATCATTTGTCGGCTCTATTGTCTTTCATGTGTTGTATGGATATGTGTGGCTGTGTGTGCGCTATTTGAACACTTTGTAACTCGTGGGAATACATCGACCTGACTGTTTATATGTTGTTGCATTTCCATTATTATTATTACTATTAGAAAACCGACAATACGTCCCCTCTATAATCCATACAACACCAACTGTATTTATTTTAATTTTAAAATGAATATTACGTGTTTACCGATATTCTCAACAATTTACAATTAACATTGTACATGTTTTGTTGAAGTAACAGCATTGGTTATTATCTTGGACTTTTAAATCTAACAAAATCTTCTAATCGGATAAGCAAAAACGAATACTTACTATATACATAATGCGCTGTTTAGGTAATATTTAATATCGAATATTGTAAAATTGTAATTCAATTAAAATTTAATTGATATTGGTGAGATCTGTTACGAAAAATACAGATTTATTTTGTAATAAATAACTGAATGATAAGATGATACAGTAATTTATTGTGTGGGCTATATGGATCAAGTAGGCGTGCACACACATCATACTTATATACTATATAGGTACATCATAAAATTTTAAAGGTACAATTAAACACATTGGATACTAATATCGTCTGAATAAATTATTTGAAATTGATTATGGGTTTAATTTCCAGTTTTTTTTGGTTGTTTATTTACCATGTGGAATGCAATAAAAATTATGTAAATATTTTTAAAATTAATTTTTATAGAATAATGTTTACATATTTTTTGTATGTGTTTTAATTTGACAAAAGAAATGGTTAGTTTATGAATCTTATGATATGTTTATAGATAGAAAATATGCCTATGTTATGCATCAAAACGATGTATATTAATAAATAATTTACAATGAGTCGTTTATTATAAACCCGTATTTGAGAAATCTTTTATATCTTTATGCCTCCATATGGGATGCGGGGCCGTAAAGGTAGATTTTTCCTGTTTTATTATGATGTTCTTTTACTATATAGATTATCCCATCCATGTATATGTTCAATAATAATTTTGCATTAATTGCTAATATAACATTTGATTATCTTCTATTATTCTACATAATTCTCTTATTGATAATAAATAATGGTTTCTATAATAATAAAAGTCATCAAAGGTAACACAGGTACTACATCATTATCATTTATCATTTTCAAATAATAAAAAAAAAGATTTCTCTCCCTTAGATCGTATGAAAAACATGAATATAAATCTATACGTTACGATAAACGCCTGTAACTTTAGAGCTTCGCTTTTAACAAAGTGTCACAACATCTTAGTGATTAGGACAAATCGCACAATTTACTTTGATATATTACTGTAATACTTTAAAATTCATTTCAAGCCAACATACAAGCCGGCCAAGTCTCTGATTTCACCCTCATAAATTATTAGATTTACTTTTTTGTTTTTTTTTTGAATAACGAAAATATTTATTTTTCTAATTTAAAACAAACTGGTAGATAGGTATATTTCTAGTTGTTTAGTAAAAAATGTGTTCTTATATTTCTTAATTATAAAGGTGTAAAAATGTCGTTACATGAAATTTAATCTTTTTACTCTTCTATTCGATTCTACAGAATCTTTTTTTTGTAGTGCAAGACAACAGCGGTATAATCTTGACTATTTTTTCGTAACTAAATTATACTTCTGTCACTTTGTATTATTTAACCCCCATTGGCGAACACGCTAGGTCTTTTCGTGGAATGTGACGACTACCTTTCTTGAGAAATATTCTTCTACAAATCAGTTTTTACTCTATTAACTCAATAATTTTTTTGTCAACCGTTGAATATTCTTGATTACATAACACTTGCATTTGGAAAATCATGCACCGCTGTTCTAAACCTTTCTCGTTAATTGCTATTAATTTTTCTTGTTATTGTTTGTGAATATACATTAGAGAATACACGTTCCTGTTGTTTGTCATCATTGGGTAACGATCCCATTACTTTATCTTTGCTACGCTACTGCCTTCTACTTATGTATGTATCTTCAATAAATCTTCGAAGACTCCATCTCGGTTCAACTTACTATTAGATACATAGTTTCAAATTTAACTGTAGCTAAATGTACATTTGACAAAAAAATAATCACATGCGAACAAATAATAATTGTGCTCAACATCAAAGTTTACAATGATCTTGAAGTTTGGAACTACACAAGAAGTCATGATTGTTTGATTTCATTGTAATGTCTATAACAGTCGCTTTACTTGATCGTGTTTCAATCTAATTACTTCTGAGAAATTTCATTTCTTATATATAGATTTCTGATGTGATTGTTTGCAGCCATAACAATGTGTCGCATGAGAAGTCACCAGAATGTGTAAAAGTAATCGATCAAACATTTGATTTGTAAACTTTCCACAAATTACATTATGGTAAATATATCATGAATGGGTACAGGCCCGTCAAGACGGAGATGAGCGGGGTATACTTCCCGGTGTCCGGCCCTTAATCGTCCGAAGTAAATTCTTTTGTTCTCTACAGCAAATTTGCCTGGTGATAGCGATGTGAGCAAGCTTGGAAACAAAAAACTGCTTAAAAGCACATATTTGACGTAAATAAATTTATAATAAAGATAAAACAGAATTTATTAAACAATTAGAATTTGTCGAATTTCTTATACGATCTCGGGGAAGAGCAACTATCCCTGTCTGTTCCCATCTACATAAGTACGTATAAATATATTTATATAGGGCCCGCGAACACACTGATTTCCCCAGGGCCCACCGAGTCTCTCGGCGGCCCTGAATGGGTATTGTTGATTGTACAAAAGAAAGGTTCTATTCAATAATACAATATCTTGTTTGAAGTCATGCGCTTGTATTTTGTTTTGAAAAAATCTTATAAATGGGGAGAGGTCACAATAAGGGATGTATTATTATCAATAAAATAAGAGATAAATTGTGGTGGTGGCTTGCAGAAATGAGTGCTTTATGACCAATAAAGGACATTTCAGCGTCTTTAAAGCCGCGGAAACAAATACAAAAAATCGGTAGAAATAATGGATTTAATTTAGTCGTTTTTAGATAGACAAATACCCACATTTGCTAAAATTCATTTTATTTTCACAAAATCAGTGACATCAATTTCTTATTAAAAACATAAATATATGTAACATAACTGGAATGATAATTTTATATATAAAAAAAAAGTAATGTGTGCCACACTATACGTTGTTCATTTTGACGTGAGAGTATCAAGAGCACATCATATGAGATTCAATTGGAGGAAAGCTGTTGCTCAATTTCTAGGAATGAAAAAAACACCAATTACACGATGTAAACTTGTAAATTTAACATAAAAAAAAACATTAAGTTTTGAACGAATCGATTAAAGAAATTAAATTTTTCTAGAACGCTACTTTGCTGATTACTGTGATTTTCTTTCACTGAAATGTTTGTAAAAATTTTTTCTTCAAATTGATGCGTATTACGTGTCTATGGTTATTCTATCAGTATTATGTATATTTATAGATTTGCACTATTCAAAACAAAACTAAATAGGTTCATTTATTAGATTTACAGTTTTTCTTTTGTGGATGGTGCCGAAGTAATACGTGTGGCCGGTGTAGAGCTTTAATTTTCTTAAAAAAACAGATTATATATTTTGTTATTATACTCATGCTTAAGGCTAAAAAATTTATGAATGTATCTATATATGCAATCCATTAAGATGTAACTGTATAAAAAAAATAGTTATTTATGTAAATAGATTGTTGTTAGATACTAAACTATTTATCGATGCACCCAAAATATCATTAAGTACCCCTGTAGAGAAAATACATGACTTATATACCATTTAGCTGATCTAAACGTTTTGTAGAGTCTTCTTTGAGTAAAATGCGCGTTTATCAAATATCACGTGATGCTCATACTACTACTCTTATGTTCAAATGAAAATGTGATTTTGATTGCGAATTTTCATAAAAATCCCCTTTCACTAGTATTAAATTATTGTAAATCACACGGTAAGATTTGCTACTGCTCTTATGAATTTCAGTACTTTTATGGTTTCAGTGGTTCTTGATAAGGATGCAATCGATGTATTTTGTTAAAAATACGATATGTTTAAGGCGCCACCAGTTGATCATTTAGGATATGATACGATACACATACAAACCAATGAAAAAGTATATTACCATCTCTTCATTTCCTGAAATGAATTTAAAAGTAGAATAACAAATCTTGCAATATGAACACCGCCTTTTACTCTTTTATTTCTTTTTAATATAAACAAATCAATTGGAACGTTTTCCAAACGCCAATGTACTTCAATAGTAACAGCGTAATGTGTGGACAAGTCATCTATTTAATTCCTGTTCCTTCACCTTCATTTAACGTATCTCGACAATTTTTTAGATCAAGTTTTACGTATAAACTCATTGACCAGAGATGTTTTGCCTGAAATACCACTCTCCAAACAGTTGGCTTCAATGTGCAACATCCAATATTCACCTTTTAATTATTACAAATACAAGAGAGAAAGAGAGAGGACGATGACCACAAACACGCACACACATACATACATACATACATATATATATATATATATATATATATATATATATATATATATTAAACAACGATTGGTATTTCTATACTGTCTATCTATATTCAAATGTACTTTTGTGGAAAAATACTAGCGGTTTTTTTAATGAAACAAAAATTAAAACATTCACTTTGACCTAAAGCTTTACGAGATCAAAAATTAAATTGAATTTATTAACATAAATAATTTGCTTAAATAAATGATTTGTTGTCTCTTGGGAAATATAGAAAAAGAAGAGTTTTTTTTTTGAATTATCTAATTAAAGTTCTGTAGTTAATAAATACTATCGCTGTTAGATAGAAGAGAGTCAATCGTGCGAATGTTGTTTTTTTTTACTATTATTATTATTATTAATAATAATAATAATAAGTAAATGTCTATCTGTATTTCCATATGTTTGAATCAAATTTTGTTATCTAAATTGATAGCTTATAAATTATTTATTCTTTTTTTCTTTTTGGTGATTTATGATGTTTCTAACCAATATAGGTAGGTCAATTCTAACTGTTTTTTTTTCTTCATTTTTCTCTTTTTATTTTTTTTTAATTAGGATCTTAGATAATTTAAAAATAAATTCGAAATTCGGAAAGCGGTATTGAATAAATTATGTATTTAAAATTTCATCTAATTTATTATTTATATGAATACTGTCTGGTAGATATTTTATCGAGTGTTCTGCAAGACATTTAAACATAAGACTTCTTCATCACTTCTCTATTTTTAATTGTAAATTTGTTTCATCAATCACACATAGGGGTAGAATCCAGTGGAACACCTGATACATGTGTTTATTTACAATATGTCTTGTAAAAGTATCTAGATAGTTATACAAAGAAATGATTCATATGTTGAAACTGAACAAATTACTCAAGTAGCTTTATGAATATGTAAACTTAATGTTTAATAATAAATATGATTTGTATTAATAACATAACAATTGATATTAACAATTTAAATTAGATACATATGTATAAAGCCCATGGACAACAACATTTCAGTATTTAAAAGCTTATTTTGTTATAGTTTTACTATATATATTTCATTTGATAATTAACAAGCTATTATTATTTAAATTAACTTTATGTTTGTTCATGTTATAGATGAACCAGCTATGCAAGGTTTGCGGAGAGCCAGCTGCCGGCTTCCACTTTGGTGCCTTCACTTGCGAAGGATGCAAGGTTAGAAATCTCTCTAATTTTATCAGTTTTTTTGAAACAAAGCATTTATTTTTTTAAAAACATAAACGAAATACACTTTCTTACGAATGTTTCTTTATTTATTCCTGTAAGTTTTCTCACCTGCTTGTACAAACAAAAGAAAGATTGCAAGTACTGATGTGTATGAACGTTAATAGCCAGTTCGCGTTAATATTACAATAAACAAAATGAATTTAAAAGAGGAAAAAAGACATTTTAAACAGTTTATGCTTTAAATTTACAGCTGTACAAATTTGTACAAGTTGTATGATTCTTTCTCATTAGGTTGCGATGATTTCGTTTTCTTTTTTTAATATATAAACCAGTGGCGCGTGTTCCTATGGACAAAAAGGGTGATTGCTTGTTGGTGTAGGGGCATCAAATCAATCTTTGATAAACTAATTATTGTAGTAAGAATAGCGAATTCTCGCAGGCGAAAAGTGTTTGAGTTTCTGTTTTTTTTTATTCTATTCTTCTCCAGGTCTTCATTGGAAGCTTTTCGTACTATTTTTTTACACATTTGGATTATTATTTTGTTCTCTTTTACGTGCTATTTACGTGCATTTTGATCTCTCTGTGTTTTTCAAAATCTATGGCAAATATGTTCACATTTGGTTCACTTTCTTATGCTTCTTAACTAGAAAAAATATGATCCATACACGCGACGTAACAATATTGTAGGCCCCTGAGCACAGTAAAAATTAATAGTTCTATCTTTTTATTGTGATGCAATAAAACGTACCTATATAGAAATAATAATAAAGTGGAAAATACTGAAAAGTTATATGTCGAAACGGAGTAAAGTGTTTGTGAAAATGTTCACCTTCTAACAACTAGTCTTAAGCTGATTCTTCTCTTATATATAGATAGATGAATAGATGGAAATATATCTAGCATCTTTGTCGTATCCGTTGTTATTATTTATGAGTTTTTAGGGAATATTTAATACTTTCAGATAAGTGAGACAAAGATTGGTTGACAGTCACTTAACACAATCCTTTATTTCATCCATACTTCAGCTTATTGTAAACGGTATACAGTCTGGTTTTGTATCTAATATGTCTAGTTTCTATGCTATTTTTGTATGTTATGAAAGAAATTGTTTAGTAAAAATATGCAAAAGTTTTAAAGATTTACATTAATTTCGAACATCTTGATTATCACAAGGTCTGTTTTTATCATATTTTTTAAATTATTTCCTTGTAAATGCTTCGTGCAATTGCATATGCTTTTATCCTCACCTCGATTATGGTGAGGAATTCGTTATAATCGAGTTGCACTACATTTTCATTTAGTTCTTCGTGACGAAAAATTTCTATAAATACTATTGTAAAAGCACTGCAACTTCACAACCATTAAGTTGAAGTTTCATAACGACCATCAGTAAAATAAAATGATATGATGATAATGCATAACTTCAAGGTAAAAAGATTCGTAAGCAGAACATTCCAGGCTCATTAATGATGCTAATATAATTTTCACTGTTGGTATGACCAAGGAATAACACGCGTCTATAATAATAATAAAAGTATCTGCTAGATCGAGCATTATTGTAGATAGGAAAATTTTCCATAGTTCAACATGTATACAGATGTTATTGCCCAAAACTTGTTGTAATTTTTTGTTTTAAGGTGGGGTGTCGTTCGTGCTGATATAAACATTATATTTTACATATCCAGAATTATTCCCACATATCGGTATCTCTGACCGCTCCCAATCCACAGATGACACGTTATAAATCATGTATGCGGGCGACCGCGGAAATAACAATTATTAATAATATCCGTGACGTAACTGAAAACAACAACAACAACAACAACCATAAAACACGACACTTCTTATGTGTTGTTGTACAAGTTCAAAAATATTTGTGTATACCACAAAACACTCCTGTATTTATTATAAACACGTATAAACAAACCACATTACTCTACATAGAAAATGTATGAATCTTCCGTTTTTAACATATACATAATTCAAAAAAATATCTTGATATGTAGATCACGAAAAATTAACTATCTAGAACTAGATGCCACAGAAACCTACGCTTATTTAAAACTATTATTTTAATTTTGAGTAGCTTATTGTTTATTAAGCTCGAATGCCTGCTATTCTTGCAATTGATTCATCGACAACATGGAGAGTTTATTATAAATTAATAGAATTTCAACAAATTGAACTTTGTTATGTATAATGACGATGACATACAATGATGAGTTTTTGTTATGTTATCAAACAAGAGAAATTTAGAAAGTTTAAATAAGGACCTGATTCCAGATTAATAATGAGATTAATATGAAAAAATATTTAAACAGAATTGCCAACATTGTTATAAGCTGGTTTTGTGACGTTTGTGTAAAAACCATAAAGAAATTTAGAACGCTGATTAATTTTAAACAATTTGCAAAGAGACGATTTATGTCAATCTATGTTAACAAAATTTATCACCTATTGTATTCTATATGTATTGCAACTTTGTTTAAATTGATTTTATAGACAATAAAAATTTATAACCTAAATTTGTATTGGAGTTTTCAAATCAATTGTTCGTTTCTCAAAGAAAATTCCTATCTAATATTAATAATTCATTATTTTATTGTTAAAATCTTGATTAATTTTCCAAACATAAGTTCTGTTACGGTTTCTTTTTTTTTGTGAATAACGATCATGTTCTTAATGTGGGCGTTTAATAACACCATTCAACCTTTCAACTTATATAAATCTGTAACAAAATTATTTGCATTTGGTTAGTATTGTGATCTTTCTATGAAATTCTGACATGTAGTCATAAATTAATTGTTATAAAATAGAATTCAAATAATACCTGTTGATTTTTTCTATAGCAAACAGCCTTATCAGATTAGTTTATATTCAATTAAAGCGTATCAAAGGCGGTAGATGTCGATTTAGATTAATAATGCTCTTTTAAAAGATGCCTGATAGCCAAATAAAGTTCCGGTCGATCAATAGTGATCAGACTTGTATTAAAGCCGCAAGAGACAACCAATCTGTTAGTGATCTTTCTTTTGAATAAAATCCTTATTGAGTTTGATTATAATAACTCAGGCTTTTCCTTCAGCTTGATCTGATTTATCTCGTCAGGTTTGCTGCTACCGTACAATGTATTACTAGTGATTTCTAATCTTGATATTGTTAGTTGTTGTTGTTGGTGTTGTTAGTCTTTACCCGATTTTAGATTTCCTTACAAAAAAAATGTATTAATCTCGAAATAAAAATGGAAATTTTTGGAGACATTTCCGAACAAGTAGAAAAACTCCATTAAAATTCCGGTAGATTTATCACCTCTATTTCATAATCAATACACTACATTCTTTAGATTAATTTATTCGTCATTAAAAATTAACAAACTAATACTTTTAAGTCAATTTAGAGTTAATGTAACACGGTTTTTCTTGATTGAACAAAATGTAAAATTTACATATATTTATAATTCGTCTCTTTCTTTTTGTTGTTGTTGTTGTTGTTGTTGTTGTTGTTGTGTAGTAAATAGTATGTTGCTGGCACGAGACTATATTAGATTATCCGAACCGGTTTCTTATATTAGGAAGAACAAAAAACGATAAGAGTGTTGCATCTTTTTCTTGACATTCACACTAAAACGTTATTTACACACGATTTAAATGTCACGGTTCTTGTTTACAGAAAACACGAATTTCGTGTAAGATCTTCGAAGAATGGACAAACTTTTTCTATTTTCTGATTGAATTTTTCGTATAAGACGGATCTGAATTTTTTTTTAATTTAATTATAAATCTCGGATAATTCATTTCAACCATAAATTCCAACAAACAACAAGAATGTACGGCTTTTGATGTTTTTGAAATGAAATCTTTTCAAGAACAGATAGATAATCAGATTCCACACCCATAGATTTTGCCTACGTCCTTGTTACAGGCTCAACATAACAGAAATAATAAATCCATATAAATATAATTGTGTAAAACCGATAAACGACCATATCTACAACACCCACTGACAAGAAAGTTGAGCCTGAGAAATAGGTTAACAGATCATCTAAAAGTATTTGATAGATTTTATTTTAATATTCTCATATTCATCTTCTTTGGTACATTACTGAAACTATACGGTTATGTTAGCTAAAAGAAAAAGTCTCTAACCTTATACAATTGTGTCAACAGACGCATACTGATTAATTAATAAAGATCAGTTTTTAAGGTGTAGGTGCGGCTAATTTTATTTTTAATTTTTTTGCTTAAGATGAATAATCGTGTAAATTTAGAAAAAAACACCAAAACTTTCACTTAGAATTATTCAATATTAATGTGGAAAATATTTAGAACAGATAATCGTCAACGATTAGAGTGAAATTATTGGAGACTTAAATGTACGATCAGAACACAAAATTCACTGTAAATTTCAGGCAATTATATAGTTACAAACTGTATTAACATTGATTATAAACTATTTAATCAAATAAGTATTCGTGTTGCATACAAATTTGTATGTAGTTAAACATATTTGTTATGTGATAGATGAAACAAGATTAAATAGTTAATTACATATAATTAATTTGGACGACTTCATTAGATAAAACAGATAGATTCTTAATATTTTATCAATGTTACTATTTTAGTTATAATTAATTATCAATTTATGAACATATCTAAGAAAGTTGTTGCATTACAAAAAAAGTTAGTAATATCTAATCGAGGATACAAACTATTTGGATATGTGGTAATTGGTGAATTTCACACTACTTAATAACCTGATCTGCTAACTATCTAAGTAATTACTACGAAAAAACGTTGATACGACAGTTAATGTATCTCACTTTCTATATTGGAAATAGTCTAATTAATGATTTTTTTACATAACAGCATTTTGCTCTAGATTATTTTTTGATTCATCATCGACTTTTCAATAGGGGGCAATTTATGAAAGCATTCAATAAAATTATTGAATTGGCTAAATGTTATGTAAGTCTATTGAATAATTTACTTACAAAAGACTTAATAGATTTTGTAATTGCTTATTACAACGACGATATTAATATTGACCTGTTATAGTGGAAAATCTGATATTACAAAAAAATACTGTTTATAATAATTCATTTAATAATTATCTTAAATACTTGTGAAAACCAAGTAATTTCACGTTGATCTTGCTGTGTTAATTACTGTAATTACATACATATTATGTTTTTAAATGAAATTGTAATTGCTCTCAGCTTGATCTTGATAATTTCCATGGATTTTCATTGGAAATTATTAGACGTGATACGTGTTGTTGTTTCATTGAAAAAAATCACGATCCTTACAAAAAAACAACAACAATCGTATTAAGACATAAAAAGAGAGTCGTATTTTAGAACTAATTAACAGTTGGAAAAGATTAATTTCAACTTGTTTCATAGCGATAAATTGTTCCTGATATTTGTTCAATTAGTGGCTGAAAAGTCCATCTACGTTTGAAACGTGATGATGGCGATTTATGTGTAATATATTATAACTGAAATTTACGATATATAGATATGATCATGATTTATTCATATATGACCGATTATTAGTGTTTTGTCAATAATAGACCCAAACGTTATAGTTATAAATTTCAACTTGTTAAAATTATTCGAGATAACTTCGTGCGATAAGGATTAATTATCGTTTTTCTTTTCATTATAAATGTATATAGTACATATAAAAAGAATTTAGATAATTATTCAGCATATATAAAGTTGAAAGGTCAATGATGTTAATAATCCAGTTTACAGCTATGCGTTTTCTAAAAATGAAGATTACTAGAAGATCTCTAATATAACACACAATTTTATTGTGGACATTCAAATTATCAAATTAATATGGAAATTTATTTAAATTAAAAAAAACAAGTACATGCTTTCTAGTTGTAAGCAATAGGTACGCCACAAATATTTGAATAAATTTTGCAATTTAATCACGTCTTTGGCAATGATCTTTATCAACAATAACAAGTAGCAAATTGTAACAGCTTCGTATCTAAGAGAAAGCATTTTCTAAAGAGAAACAAAAAAAATTGTTTGTTTTGTCAACATAAAGTTTGCTTTTTTTTGTTTAAATGAAATTTATTATCGGTATAAGAATATAAAATAAATAATAAAATTCGATTGTAAATATGTTTAAATAAATATCAATGTTTTTAATAAGGCTAGGCGTTTCATCTGGATTTCAGGAAAGCACGAATAAGTTAAGTTTAGATAAATGATTGATGTTGTTGTGTTTTCAATTAGAAAAGCAATTTGGGTTCTAATAGATTTAAAACAATAAATTTGGTAGCGATGATGCCATTTTTATGGTAATTCTTCAGCTACCACCTTACCAATTTTCTATATCAAATAAATCAAAATCAATGGGCATTGTATAATATAATTTAAGTATTACTATAAATGTGTACACAATCGAAAATAGTAAAGCATTGCCTGAAGTTAATTCTAAAGATTACAAACAACTTTATAATGGGATTAGAGAAATCTAATATTTTAAATTTAATTAATTATTGAAGCTTCTGGGAAAATATTATATGTATAATTTATCGTCTAATTTACTACTAGAATCACTTAAAAAGCGTTTTGTTCTGTTTTGTTGTTGTTGTTGTTATTATTATTTAAATTATTTTAATCAAAAAGATGATTGAGTAGCTATAATTGGTAATAAATATACACATTCATCATCTAAAATACTGAAATAAAAGAGTTCTAATTATGGTTTGCTAATTACAAGTAATTGGTAGGTGATTTTCAAAAGACTTGTCAGATATGGTGTTATCAGTCAGTTGAATAACGGAATCTTTACCTTTTTTAGTATTCTTTCTATGTTAATTGTTTAAAAATATAACTAACTTTTGTTAAGATCTAATGAGTATTCAAATAAGCTTTAGAAATCTAGATAATCAAAGTTCATCCATTTCAATCTCCAAATATCCCATCTTAATCGATACCTAAATAAGGTATTAACAATATTTATAGAATAGTAAATTGCAATGGTCATTTCCGAATTTGGTCAAAATTAGTCATTTGTTCCTTTAATTTCAATTAATACGAGATATAGAATAGATAAACGATTGAGCCATAAAGATGTGTTTCCAAGTATCTGCCCCTTGGAAATAATTTTAGATCCATTTTGTAGATAGACAAATAGAAAATATTTAATAATTCTGTCTTATCTATTTTAACCTAAAAGCAGAGCTAGTCTTAGCAATTTATCTGTAGATGTAGTTTACTTACGATTTTTTCGATTGTTTTCCCTCAAATAATGAACGAAACAATTGCGTAAGGTCTTTTATTTATGTGCATCGTGATATTTATTTTATGCTGAAATTGCAGAAATTAGAAGATCCGGGTTCGAATCCCAGTCATCCTCTAACATCACAATTGTTATTTTTTATAATTTCCAAGTAGATATTTATAGTACATTATTTTTACGTTATTTCTGTGTAATAATGACACAATTTTTGTTTAATAAATGAAATAAAAGTTGGGAATGTCTGGTGTGATTTCCATTCTAGATTTCTACATTGTGGTAAATTCTGTACGAATAAGGTTTTGTCTCGATTTTTCGTGGACAATTCTAATTGTACTGTTTCCATATTTTGGTGCAGTGTGCTTTAGAATTTATCATGTAGAACACACGCATAGACAAAACGTGTATTGTGTATAAGAAAAGAGACCAATTCCAATATGTCAACTAAAGTGTGATTTAACATTTGTAGTGTACCACCGTATTTTTGTATGATTTATATCAGTATTTATTTTTTCCTTTCGATTTTGTTTTGATAGTTTTTTGACAAATCATAAAGAAAATATTTACTATAAGTGGATACATACACAACATATATAAAACGATTTTTATTACCGGTCAGTGGCTTTTCAATTCGCTGAATTATCTGAGATTCTTCTCAGTAATGGTTATTTTACGGTTCAATTTTAATGGCACCATAAATATTTATTTTTCGGTTCAAGTAATGTAAAGCGAAAGTGTTATATTTATTTTACTATATCTACATAACAATCCGTTTTCTATATATGGAATTTGCGGTTATATACCATTTTTTTTCTATTCAAACAAACTAAACATATGGATATAACAAAAGAAATGATCAAAACACCTACATTGTGAAATAAAAACTTAGAATTCTGAGGGAAAAAAATAGATGGTAAAGATTTATGTATTTGTTTTCTAATGGTCAAGTGCACAAGTCAAGTTGCCAAGTGATATTAATTAAGATTAATTGTTATCTGCATTAGTGTGCTTACTATACGTGTCCGCTTCGACATTGGAATCTTCTTTGAAAAGCTGCGAAATCTTTGTTAACAAATAACGATAGTTTAAAATATTTGTGGTATTTTAATGGACAAAAAACAAAACTAAAACTTTTAATTTCGGTCCTAATTGATGATTAAAATCGTATTGTTGTAGATGGAACAAATTAAATGTTTATTTAAAAAATTTGTACAAATAATTGTTAAATTTCGTTGTCTAGTTCAAAATTGTTAGATAAATATTTATTTTAACTACTTGGATTATTGAACTATTTCTTGAAAGCTGGCTTCTATTGAGAAATTGCGATGAAGTGCTGATTTAGTGGTACTACTTGAGAACTCTCTTTCCTTCTTGTATAAAATTTACAGTAATTGCTGGTTAAATGCACAAAAAGATTATCAATTCCTTAGTATTTTAAATGCTAGAGGCGTTGTATATTTTAATGATTAGTGATGGTCTATATAACGTTATGGTTTTTCTTTGAGTGGCCACCGTTTAATATCGCCTCTAGTTAGAATCTATATGCACATACATATCCTAATTCTATTATAAATTTCAACTTGATTAGCTTAGAGATACATTTTTTTTTGCTTGTATGTATGTGATTTAACTGTAAATTTTAATGTGCAAAAGTCTTTCGTGAAAGGTGAACCTGTCAATTTCATAGTTCACCTAACGAGAACGGCGCCTCCGGTATCTATCAAGAGATGCACATGTTCTAGAAACGTTGATTTGATTTAATGTGTGTTGATGATGTGTCTTTTACATCGATTTTTGTTTAACATAAATCAGTTCAACTGTAATTTATCATCAGTTTTGTCTTTAATATCTATTTGAAACAAGTGAATAAGAAACTACGTACCTACTATATAAACAGATTCATGTATATCTGTTGTAGGAGTCTGTTAGAACATCTTAGCATGATGTAGGTTGTATAACGATTTGAATGTTTTATAATGCAGGCACATGAAAAAAAAACAACTTTATCCACCATAGAGATACACGACAAATGTATGATGTGTATCCAATGTGGTCGATTTAAAACATCACGAGCTATGAGAAATCTAAAACCTTGCACTTGCTTTTCGATCGTGAAATATTACACATGCAACTCCCGACTATTAATCATTGATTCTCCAACGGCTTGTATATAACAATTCAAATCTTAAGTGAATATGGCCTCTTAGCGCCGATACATTTTGATTTTATTAATAGCAACAACAAAAAATCCCGATATAACGAAACCAACCTCTTTTCTATAAAAATTTGTTTACATTCAAATCAATAGTCATGTTGATATTATTGAAGTGTTCTATTGTATCTGTAAGTACGATCAAGAGCAATTGGAACATAAAATTATTTATTGATGTTAAAATGGCAATTATCCAATTGCTTTAGCTACGTTTATCTCCAAGTATCTAATGTATCAACTATCATAGTGGTTATATTTATTGCATAATGCCATTTGCAATTGTTCTGATTGTAACAAATTGATCTGTTCAACTCGAATAAATTATTTCGAACCACTTGCAATGTGAATAAATGTTAAAATATATGTTCTGTTGAATTGATATGATTTGCATAGGTAATACCTTTATTTAACCTAATACTAGATTGATCATTTAGAAATAAATTAAATAAATAAATAAATAAGTTTCTCTATTAATCAGAACCAATTAAAATGTAATTAATAAAATGAGATCAATGACAGTTAATAAACGATTAATAGATTCTCAACACATCCTCGATTAAAACTAAACATCGAGATGAAGCTTCTGTGAAAAGTATTACGTAAATAGGCGAATAAACTTTCGCAAAATTTTTACAATGTAACCTCTTGATGTAACCATGTATAAAAGTTGATGTTTGTATCTAATATAATTGTAAATTTGAACTTTAACTTCTTCTTAAATAAATAAATAAATAAATAAATAAATAAATAAATAAATAAATAAATAAATAAATAAATAAATAAATAAATAAATAAATAAATAAATAAATAAATAAATAAATAAATAAATAAATAAATAAATAAATAAATAAATAAATAAATAAATAAATAAATAAATAAATAAATAAATAAATAAATAAATAAATAAATAAATAAATAAATAAATAAATAAATACATAAATAAATAAATAAATAAATAAATAAATAAATAAATAAATAAATAAATAAATAAATAAATAAATAAATAAATAAATAAATAAATAAATAAATAAATAAATAAATAAATAAATAAATAAATAAATAAATAAATAAATAAATAAATAAATAAATACATAAATAAATAGATAAATAGATAAATAAATAAAAAATCTTATTTATTTAATTAGAATCTTGTCGACTGTTATTTTTTTCTATGTCCTATTACCTACTATTCTTCTTCGATTTCGATTGTTTGAAAACTTATCTTTAAGGCATACAGACGAAAGCTGATTTGTAGATAATATGTGTATTACAGGTAATAAAACATCAACATAATTGACTAAAGACCTGTTATATTTAACTGACCGATCAGGTGGAAATGAAAGTAATTTCTTGTCGTTACTCTCTGACCCACACACACTCAAACACACACACACACACACAACACACACATTCATTCTACAATCAAATTGTCTTTCTCCAGGTCGTGGGAACTTTGAGGAACTACAGAAATAGAAAATTATATCGTAGACATCAGATGAATTAGACACACCTTGGAATTAATATTATCATAAAATATTGATTTTTAAATTAATATTAATTAATTCGAACATTTTTTATTTATATCTAAACAATAATTAAGCTACATTTCATTTGGGTGGGGAACATTCATTGTCTCGCTTCAGTTGAGGCTACAAGCACTAAATGTACTAAAATTGCACTTTAAACTTGCCCCATAATTTATTTTATAACTACGTGTTTCCTATGACATACTGCTAAAGTATTCGTATTTTGTTGCGTTTACGATGCATATAGTTTTAAGATTAATTCTCCATACGAACGCATATATTCTGACGATACCTCGATTTTAATGAATTTATTACAAACTTGTGAAAAACATTAGAATATGCTCTAAGGCTCCGTTTCCACTGGCGATAAACTCTGAGCAAGTTTCGTACAAGTTTTTAGATGCCGTGTTTACATTATATATATATATATATATATATATATATATATGTGAATTTTTGACTAGCTCTTCTTCGAGATAAATCACACAAAAACTAGGTTTGTGGAAAAGCGGTCTAATTGTAGAATTTTCCAGGAATATTCTTTTTTACCCAAATTTTCGGTTATTTCTTGTTTAATTGTCTCAAAAATAAACACATATTGCACAAATCTTTACTTTCTTTCTTGACTTCGCCTTGTTAGTTAATCCTAGGTATGTTTAAAACTAGTTTTCTACAAATATTTAGTCCGCCTACAAATCCGTTGGATTTTCTAAATTATTGAATTTCCATTTGTTTATCCATTCAAACGTAACCTTTAAATTCGTATAATTAAACTTATAAATTTGTGCTAAGGCTTTTGAAATCTTTAATGCAAAGGAATCAATGTTTCAAAAAATTATTGAGTAATTTTAAAACTAGGTGCCACTACTAGTAATTTTTGTCAAATGTACTGAAAATCCTGAAAAAACTGCATGTAAGTCGTCAGTTTTGAATATAAGTCTTAGCTTAGTGTGTCCGTAACTTCTTGTAACTCCTTTTCATATTAAAATTAATGCGAAAGGTGCCTTTATAATTTTCCTTGTCGGTCTCTGAATGATTGATATAACTATTAGTAGTATTCCAAATAAAGATATCCACATCTTCTCAAATTGTCTCACGAATCGTAGTTGATTTTCTAATAAAAGTTTATGATCTCATCAATTTAATAAAAAAAATCCTTTACTCGTATTTGCTAATATATTTTGCCTTCAATTTATAAATTACTGTTAAGTTGATAATTATCTATAATTAGATTATATTCAGTTACTTGTGAATTCTTTTATGCTCTCAGAAATATAATCAATAGTTAGTCTGAAGAATATTTAACTTATGACCAGGGAGGTCCTGACGCATATTAGTATTAGACTTAAAATAGTCTTCAAATTTGAATCAGTTGATTTAACTTTAATGATAATAATCCATTTTAAACACATCCGCTATAAAGATTGTTGATGCATATGCTTGAAAGTGGCTGTCGTATAATTTTTTTTCTCTCCAGTTCATAAACATTCGAGGTTTTTTTTTGACTAATCGAATCAGTGATTGCATGCTAAACTTTAACATCAGTCTTGACGGAAACCTTGTTTGTCAATTCCTATAGCTTTTACAACTAATAAGTCAAGTAGACAAACTAAATTTTGATTTATTATATATTGTAACATATTGTTAATAATAATAATAACTCAAAGATTAATTCGATTTGTTATTTCAAGATGATTTATTGATTAATTGAGGCCATGTGATGTTGTATTCATAACTGTTACAAACAGATTACAAGTGCTTCTTGACCTTCCTTTATAACATTTGCCAAATAATTTAAAGATGAATTTATTATAAATACAACTACGTATCAGATTCAATGATAATGATGTACAAGAGCCATTAATTATTTGCTACTGTTTATTATGAAAGCTATTATACGATTAATAATAAATAAATATTATTATTTAAAAACAATTTTTAATTAAAACATGAATCTACAAATTATTTATGTAATATGTAATATAAATCTATTTACGAATGAAGCAAGGAATATATTTTGATAAAATTGTAGTCGTAAAATTGTTTACAAATTTGCCTTCTATCAACTCGATGAAAAAATTTATGGCTTAATATGTAGAAATAAAGAAAGAAAGAAAGAAAGAATGAAAGAAAGAAATGAACGAAAGCGGAAACTCAATTATCTAATTTGTTATTAGAAAAAAAACAAACCGTAGTTTTCACAGTGGGACCAATTAAATATAAGTAGATAGAAAATGAAAAGAAAAGCAATAAATTAACGTTATTTTTCCTTCTATGTCTATAATGGAGAAATTTGTTGTGGACGAATGAAAAATTCTCATCACGTTTAATAAATAAATTTAAAATAAATATTCGTAATTAATAGTTACTTAATGTTATTATCAAATAAATATTTATCATAGAAAATCTATGCATACACAGATTTATATACGAATAAAAATTTTAATAATTACGATATCATCATCGCATATCGTTTATCTAAAATGATTTCTTTAATTACTGAAAATTAAAAATTTCCATTAATTTGATTTTAATTATACTTGAATCATTTTTATCTAACAGATTATCTAGGAAGAATGAGTAACATTAGTAAAAGAGATGGTTGTAAATTGTGTAAATTGATTTAATAAATAGAAAATTGCTGTAAAGACACGAAAGACAGTAATGAATTATTGTTGTTGTTTTTTTTTAATAGTTATTCTTTTGTTGACAGATAACAAGCTCTAGAGATTCGTTATATCGATAACTCGAGGTGTTAACACTTTTCCAAGCAAGCCAACAACTTCCTTTAATTCACTCAGTGCATATTAATAATATAAATCGGAATATATTAAACATATCTTGTAGAAATATTCAAATATTTCAAATGAATCTTGTGAGAAGAATGGCCTTTGATTTTGTTTGTTTTATTATTATACGCCTGTTTTTTGTTTTGTTTTATAATTAATTTAATCAATCAATCATAGAAAACATAAACTAGGCCTCGGAGATTCTCTCTTTTAGATTAATCTTTTTGTAGAAAGTAGAAGCAAATAGTTCAGTCAACTGATCGTGACTTACGCGAATTTTACACAAACATACAACTCGATGAGATTATTAGAAAAGAAATTACATTACATCTATCCACATATTATTATAATGAAACGGAAAAAAAATCGTTTTATGTTATTGCATTTATGCATTAAAAATATTATTACTCAACTATCTTCGCTAATGATGTGGATAGATCTTATCTGGATTAAACGTATGTACGATTATCGACTATTTACGTTTTACCATTCAATGTTGTGTTTCTCTCGATGTTCCTACTAAATTATTGTTAAATATTTTAATATAAATGATTCTTCTACCCACTTATTGTTATACAATAAACAATACAAAAACTAGTTTTACAATATTCTTCTAATTTTATCGTGAAATTTATTAACAATATGATAATACCATGACGCTATTGTTTTGTGAATTAGTTATCAATTTAATGTCAATATCCTTCAGATTAAAATATAAAGATTTTGAACAGAATCAATAAATAAATAATAAATTTTATTTCCTTCTAGTCATTCTTCGGTCGTACTTACAACAATATCAGTTCAATATCAGAATGCAAGAACAATGGCGAATGTGTTATCAACAAAAAGAATCGTACAGCATGCAAAGCATGCCGTCTACGGAAATGTTTATTAGTTGGTATGTCAAAAAGTGGTTCACGTTATGGTCGTCGTTCAAATTGGTTCAAAATCCATTGTTTGTTACAAGAACAACAACAACAACAACAACAACAACAGCAACACCACTACCAAGCTGGTACTACCAATTCACTAGCAGCAGCTGCTGTAAATTTATTACGTCCACATCCATATTTAACACCATTATTTCGTGCAACATCAACAACAACAGCAGCAACAGCAATACAAACAACACCAACAAAAGTACCATCGACAATAAGTCATTCAAGAGACACAAGAAGTTCAGAATCAGATTCTGGTGCTAGTTCAGCTGATCTCGAAGATGATATACGTTCAACAAGTGCCTTAAGTTATATGAAACCATCAACATCACCATCAAGTGATCGTTGTGATTTTTTTGGTAATACCAGTGTTAACAATAATAATAGTAATAATAATAATAATAATAATAATAATAATAATAATAATAATACAACAATTAAAAAACTACCATCACCAGCTAGTGATAGCGAATTTTTGGATAGAAGAAAACTAATTAGTGCATTCGTAGTAAATCCACCATCAATATCACCCGCATCATTACCATCTATATCGCCTAATAGTATTTTACCAAAATGGTTAACACCCTTACATGGAATTAATGATCCAGCTATATGGAGAGAATTATGGGCAAGAGGTGGTCTACCAACAACAGCAACACCAGCACCAGATCAACTTGAACCAATTGATCTATCGATAAAGAATATCAACAATAATCAAACAACAACAACAACAACGACAACAGCATCAACAACAACAACAACAACAACCATAACATCTGATAGTAGTGATCATGAACTTTGTATTGATGTTGGAACGGATGAACCAGTTAAATCAGTGCCTTTAGACTTGACTTTAGATAGGCCAACTACGGATGTTATTACTAATTGAAAATTTATTATTTAAAAGAACAAACAAACAGGTTGTGATTTTGTTTATTGTTGTATGTTTTTATTATTATTATTTTTATTTAAACAGTTCCTTTTTTTTCTTTTTATTATTTAAAAACGATAATAATACGATCGATAATTTCGTTTCTTATCTAATTTATTATTGTAACACAATGTAAATAGATTTGTCGAAAACTACTGAACACAATTATTTCCATCTATGAACCGTATCATTAATCATTGTCTATTGATAGTAACTATGAAATTGAAAGCAATTTCAATTTGGCCAGTTTATAAACAATTTGTGATTATAATAAAAGAAATAATAATAATACTAAAACCTACATAGTGTATAAGGCAATTTGTGATTTGCTTTATATATATATATATATATATATATATATATATATATATATATTTTTTTATCTAACGTTAAATTGCCTTATTATTTTTTGTTTATTTTAAATTTTTCCATAATTAGTACCTGATAAGAAAATTTTAGAAAAAAATGTCGAAGAGAATGTATTTGCAAAAAAGGTTAAATAGTTCACTAATATATGTGAATTAAACAATTTATGTTTATGATGTATTTATATGTTAAAGGTCAGTTGTGGGTTAGAAAATTCATAGCATTTATATTATCTTGTACATTATATTTATGAAATGATAATAATGTATAGATGCCTGAAATTTTTCTATTGAAGATTTATTGAAATAAGTATTAATATGTGTATCCGGCCAGTAAAACAAAACGTGCCTTATGTTACATATTTATATATTATATATATTTTTTTGCTTGGAATAAAAATGTTGTTTTACGTTATATTTTGAATATATTTGACATTCTTTCTACTCCCATGACTCTAATTATAGTACCTTCATAAATCTAGTAATAAATGAGGAGTTAAAGCCCCCATCTACGTTGATAAATGAACGGATGCATGCGTCAGTCCGGTCATCTTCATAGCTATTTAGTGCAAGCTGCAGCAGGAACGTTGATATAATTTCGGCCGCCCTTTCAAGAAACGATTTTTTAAGACTTTATTTTAACAATAATTAACATACAGCCTGTCCATGGATTGAGTTGCCCATTTTTTGAAGTTATTATCAAACTTAATTGTTTTTTAAACATCTTTAAATTGCCTTCAACTATTTAACCCTTATGCCGATTCAATATAAGACTCCAAAACATCATATTAGCACACTGTATGACTTTGTATGAGGAAACTACCTATTAGTACCTAATAGAATTAAATAATTATAAATATGATCAATTTTGGTCGCCCGTATTTCATGCTCCCAGTGCACACTTTCTGAGGACGCCCCTGATCTGCAGTGATACCCCATGTTAATACTTCGGTTAACCGCAAATTTGGTGATGTCACACAGGCAGCTTTAGTTCATTACTTTTCGTATTGTCCAAATTGATTCTGATAACTGTGTATAATGTGATATGACAGATACACCTGAACATACTTTATTCACATAACCAAGATGGGACCAATACAAAAATGATATAAATACGATGCCAGCAACAGCACTCAATAGAGATAATCTGATAGACACAATGATCTAAAATGAATATAATTGTAAGTACCTATATCTGGAAAATAATGAAAACCAAAATGGAACATGAAAATAGAAATATAAATCAATTAGTCGGTCAATAAATGATACTATAAAGTTAGAAAACATCAAAACCTACCCTGTAGTAAGCGGTCCCGGGGTAGGGAGAGGAAATGAGGAAGGGTTTTAGGGAGTATGCCCTAAGAGGGAAATTTCCAGGCGACACTCGGTCGTCTGGGATCTATAAAAGATTCCCTACTCTCAAAAACAAAGTGAAAGCTGCAGTACTTTAACTTGCATCATTGCAAGCTTTTATGTGTTAAAGAGCCTAAGAAGGTATCGCAAGCA
Source organism: Meloe dianella (assembly GCA_028455855.1). NCBI lineage: Eukaryota > Metazoa > Arthropoda > Insecta > Coleoptera > Meloidae > Meloe > Meloe dianella. The sequence continues at coordinate 1,071,533 of JAPTHL010000054.1, read as the reverse complement.
GTTTAATATTTATAATTCAACGTGTACGTGTTTGGTTAAATAATAAATTATCTGGATGTGTGTAATTCGAAAAATTCCGAACTTGATTTGACATCATCTCTTTTACAGCACAAGGGTCACTGGTACTGTTGTTGGTTGCGTGACCGTAACACCTTGGGTGGCAGAATGCTACAGTTGTCGCGCGCCCACGCTGTTCAATACTAAACATGTCTTTTATATCAACTACATATCTGTATGCTCACGCGATAATTTTATAACATTGTCCCCAATCACATAAAACAAAGATCATTCGCTTCATATACAGATATATATGCACTAACCCATTGGAACTGATTCAAATCTATCTGTTTGTGAAATTTAGATAAAATTAAACATTTAATTATCACTATAAAAATCAAAATGTGGTGGTTAAAATCTCATTTAAATTCATATTTATAGATCTGTCCACCATTTCAATCTTCTATAACAAATTTCACGTAATAGCTTTTGTTTATAAATAAGTGGAGGATTTTTTATTCGATTACAAAAACCATTAACAACAAACTAACACTTTTTGTCGTTGGTCCTCCACAACTAAAAAAGCCTTGAGTCTGTTGTGCCGCATCTTCTGTTTCATTTAAAACAATTAAATAATTCATAGCACGTGTGTTAGGCATTGGTGTCCAAACACATTTTTTTCAACGTGTCAAGATAAGTCTAAAATGCATCTTGGGACATTTATCGTTAGTTTATTTGGTGTTTAATTTGGTGGTCTAGTACCAAACATCCATGTATTTTTATACTTAATATCGGTGTGTTGTTTAGACTTTCTTCTTAATTTATCGAGAGAAGAAAACAAAAGTGTTATCACAGACAACGGTAATAATTATTTTATAGTTTCAGATAAAATAAAAGTAATTTACAGGTTCTGCTATTAGATTCGATACTAAAATTCTTTTTTGCTATTATTCACCTAGAATGGAAACAGGCTAGCCGAGTTTTTTTTCCACATCACATATGAAGAAGATGTAAAATGTTTGTAATAAGTAAACGTTATTAACTTTATAATGAAGTCGCCAAAAGATAACAGCTACTGGCACAGTTATTTTATTATATTGACCGTAATATTCCCAACTCAATTTCTATATAAACGTTAGTAGATCTTCATTGTTCCACATTTACAATAATTAACTTTAAATTCGTTTCGAGAGATGTATGAAATTATGAAAATGTTCTCAATTTGCTTCTAACAGATGAAAAATGAAAGATGAAGAAAACAACACGAAACAGACAAAATTAAGTAAAAATTATGATAAGCTTATAACTCGTACGTTCTAAATTTCATTTAATCATTCTTTATGTGAATTTTTAAAGTTAATCTTATTTAAATAATTCAAGTACCATTAAATAATTCGGCACTTTAGAACAGAGATCTATTTTACTAATCCTATCGTGGCATAGATTCTATTTTAATCATAATCAAGTCCGATTTTGGTATGTTAAATCGTATCAGAATCACCAACATAATAATCTTATTGACATTAATAATTAATATCAATGAGTTACTGTTGATTATAATAAATTCAGCGAATTTTATAGATTTTCAGTACAATAATAGGAAGAGAAAACCGAATGTTTCTTATTAGGCGCATCATTTTCGATTATACTGACAGTTAATTTTCTATATAACTTTTAAAATGTCTGCTCTCAGTATTCCTAATCATATATATTGAATAGTTAATTATCCAGCGGTCTGTATTTTGTGTCAAATTTTGATACCGTATTCTATTGCAATTGATTAACTAATTAACTAAGATGATGCACCTTTTCGCTATAAATGGGCAGTTTATATTATTCTTTTGTATTTGTTATATGCTTGTGTATAAATGTGTGCACTTTCTATTCGTTGTAATACGTTTGTGCTTGTGCGTGCCCAGTTACGAAAACGTTCTTTTAAAGTGCATATTCATCTCGATTAACATTCAACCATCTCCTTTTGTACCACCATACGTATATATACCTACTGATTGTAATGTATTACCGTATTCATAAACTTATGGTAGATAATCATTCAGCTGTTCTGTTTTACGACAACTGTTTGGTCTATTTGGGGACTAGGGACATTCTATGTCGAATCAGCACCTAAATCGTTGATCGTTTGCCATTCATTAGCTGTTTGCCGACAAGTCACAACTCTATCCTATATTCATATTTCAACAAATAACCGAACATGGTTGGATTTGTACAACAACATCTTCAATGTCATCAAAAAATTTCAATTAATTCAAATTGTGTTCTATATATATATTCATAGCATTTTCTGATATTTAATTCAAAACATTTGTTATTTATTATTGTATAAATTAATTAAAAACAGCCTATCAAGCTTTAAAGTAATTTAAGTGTCACGAGTCCATTGTAAATTTGTTTCAACATTGAAATGCTTATAGTAATTTAAGTGTAGCATCTTCTTCAATGTTACCATTTGTGGTTTGGCTTTCTAAAGATAATTATTATCTTTTCTTTAAGATTGTTGACTATATATCACCACCATGATGTATATAATTTATTGTCAACGATCGTTGCACTTACAAGATTCGTCATTGCAGAAAATTACGGTTACATTGGCGGCTATACAACTAGTCCGAGATGTGTTTGAATTGTGAAACTAATGATATATTATGTAATGAATTACTATGATTATTGGACGACTTTTCAGACATTTCCTTGATGTACTGAAAAGTTGATTCTCCAATTATACAACTACAATCAACTATTGTTGCTTAACCCATCACTATAGTTAAATATCAAACCTGATCGTCCACTAAGAAAAAGTTATAATAACAACAACTGGATTGAAAATCTGCAATAATATCAGTGGATTATCGTAACGTAATTGATAGGAATTGCTTGGTACTGCGTTGATCAGTGGCACTGTGTAGCATCCTGCTGTAATCCGTGTCGGCAGGCAGCAGTAGTGTGATATGGAGCGACTGCAATCACAATATAAAACACCACGGATATGTAGTTGGACATTCGACAAGATGCAGCGGTCTTTCGAACTGGGTTTTCAGCAACAACGGCAGTAGAAGACGAAGAAAACTACGACACCAAACAAGTCAACCCTCTTCCTCTTCTTTGGCAGTTAGCTGCTTGTCAGTGTGTTTACTTTGCCAATTGCCGACGCACTGAATTCTCTTTATATTTTATCTGTGGTGGCATTTCACTGGGACGGTTCTATACATTTTCAAACAAATGATTTATTATAGAAGCGTATTGCGAATATCTCGAAATTGACACATCTAAACAAAACTAAACCAGAAATAAAACTTCTTTAGAATCCTAAATAAAACTTTTATTACAGTGCAGTATAAAGGTATCAATCATTAAATTTAAATCTCAGATAATGTCATCATGAATTATAGATATTATACGTTCCATTATTTTTATTTTTGAGAAATATTTTAAAATTTCTTATTTTTACGAAACTTGGCGGTTAATTGATTTCAGTTGTTCTATAGAATTTGTAAAATGCCTTGATACCTGCATAAAACAAATGCCACAACATGTGGAATAATCTTTTTATTTTTTGTTTCGTATAATACTCAGCCCAAGGAAAGATAAATGTTCTGAATAATGATTTCATTCGTACATAATTCACATGACTACGATATTCCATTCATTTCACAATTTTTTTTCAACAATTGTTGAATTAAAAGTTAACTTGTTTTGTTTGAAAATCGTCTATATTTGTATGTTTAAGTAGTAGTATCCATGTGTGTTTGTCTGTATATTTGTGTGTGTGTGTGTGTGTGTATATATCTATATTGCAGTCGAGCCTGGACCAGTAAGTTAAGTCGATGAGTAATGTCACCGCTCCTACAGAGTTAAAGCTCATGGACCACCGGCATCGACATGAACATTGTTGTTGTTATATCCTCTGACCCTGATACCGATAACAAATATCCGGACATATCTCTTATAGCTTAGATGTCACCTATCGTGCCATCAACGTTGTATGTGTGGAATTGAAATAGTATTGCGCCCACATTATTATTATTAACAAACTCACACATATACACAAAAGACATACAAGCCTAACAATAATAAATATGCAAGAGTTCTAAGCTTGCTTGAAATACCGGTTTACTTTGACAGGATAACAAGTCTTACTTTATTATCATTATTACTATTACTATTACTATTATTATTATTATTATTATTATTATTATTATTATTATTATTATTATTATTATATCATATTTAACAAATATTTAGATTTATAAAATATCGATAAATTTAATGCTTTCCTTCTCTAGACGTACACTTTAATAATAGATCTAATTGGAAATCGCTACTGTTGAATGCGAAATGCCCGCGGTAATTCAATAATAGATTGCGCTCAGGCACGAATGAGTAGTGAGTCACTAGAAGAGATAACAACCACCGACTGTTGGCTGGATGCTGCTAGTATTCAACACCTGTTATACTGTAGATGTGTGTGTGTGCGTGTATTATATCATTATAGAAATCTAGAAAATCAGATAAATTTCGGAGATATGTAAAACATTTCTAAGAAATACGATCTTTAATCGATATTGATTGCTTTGAATTTACAGACAGAGTTACAATTAATTCAACTGGACCTTGTGAAAGTTTCTTATAAAACATATCAACTGTGAATGATTATTCTAACAAATGTTATACGAAGATGCCTTTATTAGAGCACATAAGAAGCAGTTAATAAATCCAAACTTATAGTAGTATAAATAGAGAAAACTGGGTGACTGAACCTAAATCGTACAAGACGAAACTACTTTACTTACGCACACATTGGCGGTCTATATGACAACATTTTCAATTTTACATCAGCTCTTACGGACATTTAATCAAACAATTGATAGATAGACTTGTAAATACCTATAATAGCATACAATTACTGGGCATTTCCCAAGCTAAACGTTTCTAGCGCAGCAATGACGACAACATTCTAAGGCATTAGCATAGAGTGCCCGATTATATATTTTTATAGATTTAAAAGATTGTTCAATAAAATATTGAAATAATAAATTTCAAAATGACGAAATAAATCAAGATTTATTGTAGTGCTCTGCTATCAACAATCTGTTGATCTTTTTCTTCATTTTTTTTCCAACAAAATATCTAAAGATTAACTGTTTACATGTGAAATTTTGACGAACTATAAATCTCTGTTTAAAAATTTGTTATTTAAACTGACAACTCAATAATAGTGACTTGAACTTATTATAGAGAATGTGAATAATTTCGAAAGTGTATTTATTTATTTATTGTAAATTTTCAATTTATCTTAGTCTTTTAGATTCTTGTCGGAAATTTCTTGTTGTTTATTATAATCGTTACAATTGTTTCAACTCAACTGGAAATTATTACACAATAATAATACAATAAATGACATCATGCTCCAATTCCAGTCTCGCACCCATCGTATTGTTATAAAGGGACCTTGTGATATCCTGTGTGTTGATTCAATTATAATTTTTTTTAAAATTTTAATATTCATTATATGTGTACGTATGTGTTGACCAAATAAAAGCGTTGATAAATAACGAATCATTAATGTGAGAACTTTTAATGTACGAGTTTTATTTTAATAGTTCCAAATCACGCAACCTCCATTGAAACTCTTTAGATAGAAACTGAAATACCTTCGAAAAATATTAGAAAACATTTACGTACTTATTTATATAGACAGTGATTAAAACTGATTGAAGCATGTGTTTTTTCTACATACATTTTTCATGTTAACAACACACAATAAAATTGATCTAATTGACAATAAACATGAAATATTTGTCAGATCAAGGTGAGAATCGACTTTTGTATAAATGATAAATAATAAATTGAAATACCAAGGCCACATTTACGCATTTCTATTACAATTTGCTTATGATTAATAAATAGTGAGAAGAGAACGGTTTTTTTTTTAATTAATATTCATTTATTCATTTTATTCAGTTGCCCCCTATTCTTGATTGCAAATATTTCTTCCCAGTTATTTAAGTTGCATCGTGATTTACTATTGCCGTTCATTAATGAACGATTTTGCCGTGTAAGCATCCCAACAAGTAAAGTTTCGTGACATTTGCGAGCAATATTATTTATTGCCTATTTCTTTACGACTGCATTATAAAGGATGAGGTATATTTTACTACGGTATTGTTTATAATTTTTCTTATTACCAAATGAGTTCTTCAGGTGAAAAATAATCATAATATTGTCAATGAAATCATCGTTAAATACTTCTATTTCTATAGTGTCTTATAAGTTTAGAACTTTTAACATATGAAACTCCCTTGGTAGGTTGCAAAAAATCGACTTCTGGGTTCAACATCTTCTTAAATTATGACTATGACTATTCTCTTCAAAATTTCTAGGAATCCGATCAAAATTTATGACCATGCGTTTTGCTTAAAAAAATATTTCGAAAATTATCGGATCGGATTATTTCAAATTTTCTACCTTTTTTTATACAACGTTGCCTTGGAGGGCACAATCGCTATTGTTTTCTAATATAATAATATTTTGGAAATTCTTTCGTTCAAAGACTGCTTTCTTTAATACAAAACATAAATTACTTTCGCTTTATGATTTTAGATGATTATTCACTGAGCCAGTGGCGTAACTATCATGAGGCACAATTGTTAAATTTATCATAAGTTCTCTACTTAAGAAACGTTAAGGTGGCACAACTTCAGTTATAATTTTATGTTGCGGTGAACTTTTCGTTGTCGGTTGACGCTCGTTAATTTCAGTATTTTCGTTCCCTTCTAATTGCCTCTTTATAAGGTTCACATTACTTACAATAATCAAAACTGGTGATACCTTGTAGTTTTCTAAATAAGGACTAGCTTGATAACAATAAGCATTATTTGAACTAATTATCAAAAAAAATACAATACTTACTTGGCTATCTTTATATTTTTCATTGTGTTTGAATTTATGTTTATGTCGTCTAGGAAAAATAGGGTGGTTACGGCTCATTTCACCAAATACAGACGCTTCTCCGTTTCGAATGGATGGTCACTGCTTATTTCACCAAATCCAGTCGAAGCTTTTTCTTCCATGACGGGCCTGTAAAGGTGGATGGAGATGATACTAATAGAGTGTTATGTAATAATTTTTTTGCTAGATAACTTCATGTACTTTGTTGCATTGTTTAATTAACAAATCAGGTTAAGAAAAGTGGAAAATTTAGAAATAGGCTGTTTCATAACGTGCCGGACTTCGAATTCCGAATCTCTGGATTGTAAATCCAATTCATTTACCGTATAAATGAAACTAATTTTTTTCTACGATCAAACGGAAAAAGCCGACATTTGATCGTGTGTGGTGCATTCGAAAGTGCCTGCTTGCAGTAGGGTGTCGGTGTTACTAAGCAACAACAAATAAATACCTAAATAAAATAGAACAACGTCTCTCATTGGCTAAATTGTTCATTTTCAAGTACATATTTCGAAAATAATCACTTTCCACACGGCTGGAGGTTCTTTAAAAAATTGAAATACTTTCATCAGAAACTGTAAATTGAATGATGATTTGTGATCAGTTTCTAATTAGTCTAGTTATAAACAAAACAATCTAGAATTGTGGATATGAACTCACCTAATAATTTCCACTAATCTACGAGGTGTTGTTAAGATGGATATATTTCAAAATGAACATATAATAGATAAGAATATATTCGGGTAATATTAACCTCGAACCCTAACAGCAGTTGGATTGTATATTCAATACTTTTACCGTTTAGCTAACCAGCTCATTCCTTACTATAAGTAAAAGAAAGGAAAATGGAACAGTGCGATGAAATCAAACAAATATTATCTATTATAGAAGAATTTTCTCCATCGAAGAAAAAAAGAAAATTACAAATAAATATGATATTTATTTATTTATTTATTTCTTTATTTATTTATTTATTTATTTATTTATTTATTGTATTTTGCTTTTGTAAATATTCTCTTTTTTTGAATAAAGATAAAAATTGATTTCTTCCATTAGGGACCCATTTTGATTTTCTGCCTTTGATCACCGCAAAACTTTTTCAAAAAACCTTCTTGAGACTTAACAATATAATTATCGCTCCCTTAAAAAAGCACTTTTTTGCGCCCTGACTGAGCATGACCCCTTAAGTGAGTCAATTACACTTGGCCATAGAGGAAACTTTTTTTACTTCAAAAATTGTTTTGTGTTGATCACTCAAATGGGTATTGTAGGGGATTCTCGATAAAAAAAAATCATTACGGAATTAAATAATACGATAGTATTGTTGTTTTTATAGTAAGTTTATTCATGTTTGAAGACCGTTCCGTGAAATTTTCATTAAAAAATATTGAGTAGAATGGAAGTTATAACGATCGATGTCAGTCTCTGATGAAATCTTCGCCCTTCACGGTGCACACGATTACTCCACTTGTAATCATTCGAAATTAAAGAATCGAAAAGTTTTGAAATCAATAAAGATGTTGTTATCACATGAACCATCGTTAAAACATTTTGCACGTTCAACGTCACTTGTAAGAGTATATAGGCTTTTAACGACTAATCCAATATTGATCAAACTGTTGTTAAACATTATCTTATCAAAACTTGTCTATTCTGGAGTGTCCATTGAAGTTAGTAGCGTGAAGAAATCATATTCTTTTTGAATATTAGTTACTGAATCAAGTACTCACATTTTGATTGTGAATTAAGAAAATCACCGAAACAACCTTGACACCGTTGCAGTAACTATACTCAATACTGACAATTATGGCCAGTATTACAAAATAATTTCAGCTTTTACTGAAAAACAATCAGATGATAAAACCGTAGAGCTTGTAGTGGATACAACTGAATAATATAACGTTGCTACTATCCACCTTAAGTACACTTCATAGACATCAATAGGATTTGTTATTGCTTTTCAACCATCAAAAATCCATTCTTGTCCTTTCAACAAAAGAGATACTTATTCATTTCCACAATATAAACACAAGTTTCTTTAGTTATAAATAAATACTTAGCATTTTCGAGTATTTTGATATTTAAATTTTAGTTTCTTTAATTGTTGTCCAATGAAAAGCACAAACAATTCAGTTTGTGAAAATGAAAAATAATTCCATGTAAACTCATTAGTTGATTTATCTATACAAGATCTAAAACAACATTTAAATGTCTTTTATAAAATAAAGTGTCAGTTGAACAAGTCCTAGTAAATTATAGTGTAAATTACATAGACTGAGGTCTTTTTGTAAAATAAATGTTACGAGTAATAAATCCTACACATATTTCAGGATTTTGCTGTTCTGTAATTCAGGAAGAAGCACAAGAAAAATGGAATTCATCCAAGTAGAATTGTTATTACCAGTCTTTTAAGCGTTCGATTTCTCATTACCATAATAGTAATGTCTTTGTTAGAGATCTGTTTTGAAAATAAAAGATAAATACGCAATAATATTAAAAAGATTAGACTTGGAAGTTATCTAAAGGAAAGTAATTTAAATCGTTAAAAACATTATTGAAGCTACTTAGCAACTGTAAGGAACAATATAAATAGTCTAATAAGATTTTATTTTAAAACATAATATACAAATCCTGTTGCGTGTTAATGGATAATCAAATAAAACGAAATGAATTGAAAACAACAAATAACTGTAAATATAAAAATTTTGAATTCAGTTACTAGTAGCCGATGAAAATTATAAAAGGAACTCGTCCTGGAAAATCATAATAACATAATTATTATTTGAGAATTTATAGTCAACATGTCCCCACAGATTTATACAGTAAACGGTTATAAAATTTTATCGGTAATTTTTTAACCATCTGCTACATATATAAAAATCTTTTATAATAGTCAATTTAGGACTATATAAATGAAGATATTCCTATAAATATAAACATTTATAACCAATTATTTCAATTAAAACGTATCGTTTACAACTTAATAATTATAATCGTTCTAATCCCGTTCTATAATTAATACAAAATAATCAGTTTCTATATTGTTTTTCGCACTGACGAGGAGAAGAAAAAAACCATTTTCTCTTTTACCAATTACGATCAAGAATTGTTAGTTTATCCGTTCACTATACTTCAACGAGACTCGTCTATTTTCTTGTTAAGAAATAAGAGATTCATTGCTGACAAATCTTGTCTTCTATAATTTGTTGTTGACTAGTTAGTTTGATATCTAAAAAACAACAACAACAACAACAACATATCATAATTTAATAAATTAGTTGGATAAATTATTGATGTATATAATTTATCGATATACAGATAAAATAAAGTCACGATTTTTACCCTATTACCAATATTCCCTCCTTTCATTAGTTGTAGGTAGTGGAAAATCATTTTGTATACATTCTAGATCGACTCCAAATTCTTTTAAATTGGAAAATTAATAATAATGAGTCTATATTTGAAGTTGTCGTTCAATTATCACTGGGTTAATAATAATCTAGAATCGATTTATTGTGCAATTTTGCAATAAATGCTTTGTTTATCAAGAAGAATTGAACGTTTATCTGGTCTAGTTTCTTTTTCCAACTGGAGTCTGTTTACTTGATATTTTAATAAAAATATTTTCCGCTTTTTAATTATTGGATTTTCGTTCAACAATTAATTAAAACATTTGAACATCTGAGATTATGGGACCAAATACAAAGATTCGCCAAAAAGCCTTCTCTATAACCAAATTGGGAGAAACATTGAATACATGCACGCAGTTCTCTGTTACGTCTTCTATTCGCCCATATATTCTCTTTTTTTTCGTCTATTTGTGATTTAAATGAATTCAAATTGTAATTAATTTTAGTTTATTCAATAAAAACGATTTAAATCATTTAAAAAATATTGGACAATGCACTTGAATGGGAGTGGTGATGGTTGTAAGTTTTGCAAGATAATTAATTAACTCAACTCCGCCTTCTGAAAAGGCGTCTTTTAGCCACAGGTCAAATAGTGATTATATCGGACCATTACTGTTTCTTTTTTTATATTGTAGCCCCTTTGTTTTTATTGCTAGCGATATCGATATTAGAAAATGGGCCTAAGAGATCTGATTTTAATTGAAATTGTCATGAAACGATGTCGTAAACCAGATTGTGAATGTTCCATTAGATTTACAGTCGAATCTTGTAGTTTAATTACTGAACCATTAAAATTGTAGTATCAAATTTGTATTTAGTAGGTAGTCATAAATATTGGAATGAAATCGGTAACATTACTTTTCCTTTCAAGAACTATCAATGACTTATTAAAGATTTCTACAATTATATTTACCTCATACGATAATTGTAAGTTTCGTGTTTTAAACGATAATAATAATAATAATAATAATAATAATAATAATAATAATAATAAGTTTGTCGTTGGATTAAATGAAAAATTCCATATAAATTGCTCAGTTAAAAAGAAAAACAGTTGGTAGATTACTATAAAGATCGTAATGTAATTTGACCGATATATACTTAAGGAAAATCGTGAATAAGAGTAAAAGTCTACTGTTAATTGATTGCGGCCAAGGAGAATATCCCATCATAACCATCAACATCATTAACATCATCATTATCATTATCATCATCATCATCATCATCATCATCATCAACAACAACAATAATATAACAGAAAAATAGAAAAAATTGTCAAGATCATAATCGAGCAAAATTCGTCCAATTTGTCTCGAATAGTTTTTTCTTTTTAGAAATTTTCTATGTATTATTATTATTATTATTATTATTAATAATAATATTATTATTTTTTTGACTTTATATAGTTACTGTTATAAAGGTAAAAGGCAATTTCATTTGGCGTGGGAACTTGGGCATGCAGAATTTTCGTGCTTTCTATCTAAATACAATCTGGGTTATTCCATCCTTATCGGTTGCTTTTTTCAAACAAAAGTCATCTAGATTATCGTGGTACAATCCTCTCAGCATACATTATTTCATCTCTTTATTTATATAAAATATGTTTTATATCATTACTGCTGTTAGTATTATTATTATAACAACATATACTTTTGAATCACTCTCTATTTTTTTCTTATATTTATAAAAAGATTAAACAATAATCTGAACGTAATTCTACGTGTGAATCTTAGATCTGTATGTTCGTGATCTAATATGAGATTTTTTGTTATAAACTAATGATTGACTTCCGCTATAATCAGTGCAATTACTGCTCCTTTCATCGTTTTAAGAAATAATTTAAAATAAAAAACGACGTTTTTTCGTTTGATAAAAATTGTATTTATATACAATACCACACATAATCTAATACCTGATAACCTGTTAACTTACTAACAAAAACATGAAAATATTGTCGTATGACATATCTTTAGAAATTATTAATTATTTGATTTCATTCTATTTTCCAACAACAATAATAATAATAATATTAATAATAAATCAAAGTCAACATAGAATTGAACAACTGTAAATTTTGACTATATTAGAAACTGTTACTAAATTGCCACCAATTAAGAAAAAAAGTTCATTATTTAAAAAGTTTTTGGACAACTTATTCGTTCTGTAGGAGTGGTATGATGATAAATTGATGAAATTGTTGATATATATATATATATATATATATATATATATATATATATATATAATGTATATTTGTCATAACATCGCCAACAACCACCACTTACAACAGCAAACATAGAGAACTTCACGATTTTATATTTATAGTTATTGCAATTTTGGGAGAAATACCTATTTGCTCCTCCTTTCGCACTGTTATTTATTGGAGTAATGACACTGAATTTACCGCTACTATTAAAGCCACAACACCCACATTTGAAACGTTGTTCTTTTAATATTTTTATTACAACGATTACGCTCTGCCAAATGTGTCTCTTGAAGATCAATAGGCGAATGTAAATTATCTGGGGTTGAACAAATTTAAAATAGCAATAATCACAGCAAAGTTAAGTTTCCAGTCTTTATTGTCAATTACCTATATTGTCGTGACAACCCACTTTACATTGCAATACAGGTGTACCGATAGGGATCTTGTACTCTCTTCAAAATATCGCTTGAATCTGATTAGTGTTTTTTTTTTAAGAGCAAAGAAGAAATTAAACGAAACATGAAACAAAGATGGAAAAGTCCAATTCGTGACTATTACGAGATTACCATATGAATAAATGTTTGCTGAAAAGTCGATTAAAATCTCTCTATAGTAAAATAGAGTCTTCACCATAGAGAATGTCTTTAATAATACCGAAATACATATACATAGAAAGACAAAAACTATAAAAACAGTCATTTCAAATAGAACCAACCTTTTTTCGAAGATTTATTGAAGCTTGTGGACGAATTTGAGAATAAAATCGATTGATAAAATAGGAATTTATTGATTGGAACTATTTGTAATAAAAGTTTGACAAAAAAACATATACTTTTCGTATAAAAATGGTATAAGTTACATTAGAAAAAAATCAGATTCTTGTAATAGTCGATAAAAGTTTAGAATTAAATAATCGTAATTCTGTCAAAACTCGAGTCATTTTGCCATGTATAGTATAACATCTATTTCTTCTAGTTTCCCTTAGATAGTCAATACCTGTAATTTGTATGTGTAACATACAGCAGCTGTTAATCCATTTATTGCTCTTACAAATTGGAAAAAACCCTAAACTATTTGACATTGCCTGGAGGATTGAGACAATTTTAGTTTTAAATATAAACATCTACACTTTCCAAGAATGTAATTCTATAATAATAGATGATAATAATAATAATAATAATAATAATAATAATAATAATAATAATAATGGTAATAATAAACGTGGACGCAATAATTTTAACCTTTTTCCGTAAGTGAATTGAAAGAATCTGCTCTTATCATAAATCTTATCATTGTTTAAAAACTCTGAAAAAAAATAAAACCTTAATAATATTATCTAACGAACATCATTCCTACTGTAAAAGTATTTATAATGAACCAAATTCAACTTGGCCAACTTAACTTTATGGCAATAAAAATAACAACAGGGTAATAAGACATCTGTCAGGAGAAAGTTTGTTAATTGAAAGAGAATTTGTCATTTCTTCTTTTATTTTTATTCATTCTTAACAAACCTAATGGAATAATTTTCTAACTATCTGAGTCATTGACAATATGTTTGATAAGCTGTCTTCTCGCTTTCAGTCAGCTAAAGCTTATTAGTTGTTCAAAGTTTTAGGAAGCTCATTTAGCAGATAGTGATCAAAATTTTGTTAAACACGTAAAAACGTAAAGAAAAATTAGCTGTACGGACAGGTGTTTAAACTATCTAATACAATTTAGTACTTTTTAATGCTGTGTTTTTCAAAATTTTCAATATCTGTCTTTTCAGCGCGTAAAAAGTACTTTGCAGTGGTTTTGCTGCCCTTCCATTACTTCTTCTTCTTCTTTTTCTTCTATACCACTGTCTCTTTGAACGGCACTTTAGTGAGTTCCTTTTAATACTAGGTTGTTTAATTTCGTGTTTTTAAGGTATAGGTCGGTTCCCCAAAATTTGTATCCTTTATGTTATTCCACCATCATTTTCTGCGATTGTTTTTTGGCCTTTTTTGAATATCGGTAAGTATTGTTAGACTGCTTTTCCATTCATCTAGAATTTTCTGTTTTGTAATGATGATTCGGAATTTCTCCTCAACATCCTATTTGTAATTTCGTCTGATCCGGTGTTTTCAAATGTTGTCAATCGCATCTGTTAGTTTATGTCCTCTATCATGTCCATCTATCAATAGTTGTTCACTTTTCTCATTTTTGTTTTATAAAACTTTTCGATTACTAATTTACTAAAAATATAGTTTAAAATAGTTGAATACTTTCCACACGCATTTTCAAAATCGGACAGTCATGGTGATTAAAATTTATGTAGAACGTGTGACAATTCAAAGGTCAAAATAATTTGATAATAAAATCAATTTAGAAATAGCACATATGGTCGTCTGCGCGTTTGTATTATTAGAAAATTTACGATGTAATAATATCTTTCTGTTATTGATGATAATTTTTATTATTATGATCTAAATCCTTTCATATAGATACATAAATAATAATAAAAATAATAAACTGCTTTGATGATTTCCTTATTTTATTTCAAATATAGAATGTGTCGAATAGATTCATCATCAAGGTAAATTAAAAAAGTATTATAATAATTAGAAGATGTCCTTGTCATTTTCAGGATATTTCCAGCATTTACATCCTTTTTATAAAACAATCTCGATGAATGTTGTTCTTTATTAAATGCATATGTATGCTCGGTTTGTTTGTTGTTTTTTTTTATAGCATTCTTTTCTCAATTGTTTTGAAAGTTGAATTATCATCCGTGTGCCATAATCGTTTTTTTTCTACTTTCTTGATCAGCCTTTCTTCCGGAATTAAATGAAAAGTCAATTCATGTATTAATTGTCGTTTGAGAAATGTCAAGGCTCCTAAAAAATCGATGAGCTCTACATAAATTATTACGATTTTATGTTTAATATATTAACTTTACAAAAGATATGAATAAATCCTTGAGTACGTAAACGAGTTTTCTTTGTTAATTTTTTATCATGAAGATGATAATTGATGGTTATTACTAGTGCTGCATAATTTCTTGTGCTAGTATCGGTATCTGGTTAGGGTTAAAGCACACACCGCATAATTAACAAGCGATAACCCTTGGGACTCGTTTTTATTATTGTATATAACTTAGACAGCAGTATCAGCCCATCATATTGCTGACGATAGCAGCTCGTATGCAATTAGAATTTCTTATATACCTATATATATATATATATATATATATATATATATATATATATATATATATTAGTTGATGCCAATGTTGTGCTTAGCTACTGGGTATAATTTATGCATAATACGAACGCTACAGCTCTCCTATTCTTTAAAATATGATATGTGTGTGGTATTAGATAAAGAAGAAGTAATAGTAGAGGAAGAAATAATCGTATATTTTGTCTATATATATACAAGTGCTATTTCTGAAATTAAATTGCACAATAACTGAATACTGTATAGTTACTAGTCGGCACAACTCAAATAACTATCTGTTGGTTTTTATACAAGTCAATAATGAACCGTTGTTTCTATATATTGTATATACACATATTTTCAGTCCATTATTATCAAAGTTGTAATACTGATTGTGTGAATTTAGAAAAAGAAAATTGCCACATTTAAAAAATATCGGTAGATCTCTTAGAGATTTCAATAGGCGATCAGAACACCAAACTTTTCATCGTAAGAAAGCTCAATTTATTATCCATTGTTTTAGATTAATTGGATTCTAGAGAGTACATCTACTCTTACAAAATAATTACAATAATAATAATAATTGTAATAACAGCAATAAAAACACTAATGAAATGTAGGTGGGTGTTTGATTTAATGCTCTTTGATATTTGACAGAAACGAAACGTGTATTATAATAGATTCGATCTTGTATTGTAAATGTGACCAATAATTTCTTATAATCGAGCTTACTATTAAAATAAATTACTAGAAAATTTGATATAATCCCGTAACTAAATACGAGATAAAAAAAAACAACGATTTTTTTCAAGAAATAAATAGAACATTAACGTTTGTGTTCGATGGAAAAAATGTCAAATATTTTACGAAATTTATGTTTAAAATGTAAAATCTACAGTTTTATTTGTAGGTCGTTTCAATTCTGATAAGTATTGTGCAACGCTTTTTATTTTATTTTATTTTTTCGTTTGAGAAAAAATACGACGTGATTACATTATAATTTATTTACAAACAAATGTGGAATTTATGTAAGGACGAAAAGCTTTAATGTAGCATTTTATGTAATGAAAAATGTATATTGATAAATAAAGACCAAACATTCAATTACTTTGCCGTTGTTCTTTTATTATTATTTTTTTAAAGTTACCGATATGCCGACAGTGTTGAAAGAGTTGGTGGGACCACACACGAGTTATAGAATAGATAAAAGTACCTTGTATAAAAGCAATCCATGTCCAAAACATTTCAACAAAACTGGACCCATAAAGAGAACGGACTAAATCCTGAAAGAGTCATCTTGCACTCTTGTCTGATCAATATTTTTTTTTCGGTTTGTTTGATGAAACAACGTACAGCAAACCAAATCTGTACTTACTGATTTTTCCTCTGAATAGTCAACATTTATTCTGAGAGAACTGAAACGAATTTCTTTTAAAGAAAACAACAAACTCTCCTTTCGTGTTTATTTATTGGGTGTAATTTGTTTAAAATAATATCAATTAGTCGTCCTTATCTTCATTAATATGTTCTAAAGAATTTCTATCATCACATCGTATCTCATAACAACATTCTGCAAAAGGTTTGGATAAATCACCATCCATTATATAGCATGGGGGTTTAACTGCCATTGGAGCACATCTAAACACATTATTAAGATTGTTTACGAATTGTTGTTAAATAAATGTTTGAAAGAATACCCGTTAATTTTTACATCTCTGTTATTCAAACATTCAGCCTGTGCACAAATGCCTTCAACACGTTTAACTTCATTTTGTTCCATTGCACCCACATTATGTTCTCTTCCAAAACAATGACTACTGTGATCTATTAGAAATGCTGACGATATTATGCAAATTATCATAAAAATCTCCACTTACTGCCATTTGGATTGAATTTTTCGATAGAAATCCAAGAATAAATTGGTGAAGCTGCCAGAACAGTTATGCAAATTATAACAACTTTCATGTTCACTAAGCAAAAGACAACAGACTTGCTTGGAATTCAATCAACAACTAAATTTATCTGAATAGTGTTACAAATATTGTCGCTTAATCAGTCGGAAAGGTCATCAATATAAATTTAGACCTCAACCAATAAAGAAAAAAAACACAAATTTTATCACTGTTATTATAATTATCTTTCAACTATATTAGACATTTATTTACATAATTCTACTGGACAAAAGTCAAATTAAATCAACATTAAAATTATACGTGAATATTGTATTACCAGAATTATCGTTCTTTTAGTATTTTTAAATGAGAAGGTTCATTTTTCAAACACAAAATTCCGATTATATAAAAATACCACAGGATATAATAACCAAACAAGTATTGTAACGGTGATAATAAATATAAATCAACAAAATTTATTTTAAACAATAATATTCATGTACTGCCTTAGTGATGTTTATAATTTTTGATGGAATTTATTGAACTTATTTTGTGTTTTAATCTATGCTAGTTTGAAATTAATTTTACGGGTTTATAAAGATTTTTTATGAGAATTTATGATCAATTGTTATTGACAGTGTGGTAATAATGATAAAATGCAATTTGATTTAATACCAAGATATATGAGATCTGTATTAAAATTGATTATATAGTCAATCAAATCTAACTTGGCTCATTTAATAAATTTGTGAAGAAAATTTGTTAACTCAAAACAGGACAAAGCAATTCGCTATATTTCAAGATCATCCTGCAATATAGTGGAGAGAAGGATCAAAGAGATATTATGTGATACAATCTATGATAGACAGTGTCTCCATCTGTAAGAGCTCATTTTTTAGCACCAAAATTCTGTCAATTTGTGAACTGCAGTGAATGAGCTGGTGTGTGGCACGAAAACATCTTTACAAATACAGGTTTTTCACGACATATGACTACTGTTTTTGAGTTACAAATTGAGTTGGGAGTCCGTCTACTAACGATATATTAAAGAAATTAGAGCATCCACAAAGCGTTAGTCAAACTCCCTTGTACTTTGGAGACTGCAGAAGTAGCTGACTACGGCCTTCCACTTATAACTGAAGGCAACGCTACTTTGTCTCTTCAGGATATTATAAACGTTAGCACTCATAACGCGTCTGATCCAAGATCTCACCAGAAGTGTTCGGCCTTTGTGCAGAACTTCAGTTGGCATCCCAATACCCCCTTTAATATATACTGATATAAATCTATAAATAATTTTTTTTTTCACGTATTTCTTGTGTGCCTGAAATATTTGTCGCCTTTGCTTTATTTATAGTAAGTGTTTTTATCGTCGCAGGAGTGGGCTAGTTAGCTGAATGTATATTCATTTTGAAATATATTCATTCTGGCAGCACCTTAGCGGAAATTATTAGGTGTGTTCCTATCCACAACTCCAGATTGATTGGTTTATTACTAGATTATGCATGTTTAGTTGGAACGCATTTCTATAAAACTTTTCGAGGAAGTGAGGAATAGGAAATAATCATCACTCACTTTACAATGTCTGATGAGAGTATTTATCTATTACCATCAGCCGTGTGGAAAATTACTATTTTCGAACCATGTACTTATAAATGAAGTTTTTAGTCAATGAGGGACGTTTTTCCTTGCTAGGTATTTACACCCTACAGCAATCGGACACTTTTGAATGCACCACACGCGATGGAATGTCGATTGTTTTCGTTCGATTGTAGAAAAAAATCGTTTTCAGCCGAATGGCTTAACGGTAAATGAATGAATGGCCCGGAACTCGAACCCCGGCCCGGTATGAAAAAGTTTATCTCTGAATTTTCCACTTATCTTAACCTAAATTTATCCATGCAACAAATTACATGGACCAGTTAGCAAAATGATTATTACACAACACTCTGTTATGATCATCTCCAGCTCTCTTTTACAGGTTTCTTATCGAACAAAAAGGCATAAGCGCGAGGGCTTCGTAGTAATCACCTTTATTTTTTAGACGACGTAAACATAAAGTTAAACACAATAAGAAACATAAAGATTATTAATTCAAATATTAATTATTGTGATCAGTCCTTATTTAGAAGCCTTCAAGGTATCACTACTTTTAATAATTAATTATTTATTATTTATTATTGTGCAATGAACAAAACGGTAGCAGTTTGTAAAAGGAAGAAGACATAGCTTAGTTTTATTGTAACGAACATTATTCCAAGCCAACTGATGGCAAATGTTGTGTGCTGGTTTTGACAGTGACGATGAAGACAATATTTTCATTTGTGCATAATGTACGTTATAAAATCCAAAAGACATTAAAGGCGAGTTCAGCTTCCGTCCCTTATTCTATTCCACTTTTAAGATCGGTTTAATTTAAGAATTTTCGGTCCAATTTTATATACATATTCTGTTCTATAAATGAAATATAATAACTGATTTTCTTTTAATTATAATTAAGTAATTTTCTTTCGACAATTTTTTGCTAGAACCTATCGCAGGTTTTATTTCTAATTATTCTAATTATTGTCTATTGAAATTATTAATTAATCTTCAATATCAATTAATATTAATATTAATATCAATTAATATCAATTTATTTCAAATACATTCGATTTTTTTAAATTCATACATATTCTCCTTATATTCAGTTTAAGTGCCCGATTTCGGCAGTTTACTCTGGATCGTTCTTTAAGGGCGGCAATTCTCGGTTTAGCATCGTTTGTGACACGGTCAGCCCACAAACTGTTTTGAGGGACGGAAGCTGAACTCGCCCTTAGTTGCTATATCTCATTCTAAAATTCTAAAATGAAAAAGTATTGTGTTGATTGATGATTACAAGTATAAATCTCTTTTTTTCTGTTTTCTCTATCATTTCATTTTCCTCATTACTGTGTTCGATTTAAATCATTCCATAAGAGGATATACATCACTTTCTGGTTGTTGAATGTTCTCTGATGATTCTGATTTGTGTTCTTTTTGTTTTGTTTGTGGTCAGCTTTTCTAACTCCATTCAATTCTAATTTATTTTTTTTGGGTCGCTATAGTTACCTTGTTTAGTTCTACGATAGAGAAAAATGAAGTTTCTAGTATTTTAACATATTTACAGTCTTGATAAAAAGAAACTTGGAATTGTACAACTCGGCAAGCATCAACTTAAAAAATACAATGTATTTGAAACATTAAACAGTAGCTGAAATGGAATTAAATAGATTGCATGCACAAACATGTAGTCCATCCATAATTGTATTTACATAAAACAAAACATACGCGACTCATCTGCTATCATCTGTAGAGTTCACAGGGAACACCGACGAATTCAGATTTCGAACAGCTTATATTTTAATATTTAGTATGTATTTTATAAATTACTTAACGATAGAATCTACAATACTATATCGGCGAACGATCAATCCCTGATGAGAATGTAGACAGCTACATATTCTTTAAAACACGAGCGGATACCAAAACCATATTAATAGGCTTTTAGAAACAGATTGTTATCTATAAGAAAAACAAACAAGCGCATCCACCATTTTTATATAAATAGTCTTTGTATTACAAAAAAAGACATATACAAATATTTGAAATTAGAAAACAGATGAAAACATTTTATAATCGGTGTGTCATGTTGTTAATTATTTTGATAATCTGAACGTTGATAAATTTCAAAATTAATCAACAGTTTATTTAGATAACATTGAGAATTTCATTTTACAGAATATTTGAAATATTCCTAGAGAATGTATGGATTTTTTAGTTAATTTATTTTTTTTGGAAATAATTGCTAATGAGCTTGTCAAGATGGACTGATTTTTATGATAAATGCATTAGATGTATCCATTCGATATACCATAAAAAGATAAGAGTCGTTTTATATCAAACAACATCCACGTGCATATCTTTCTACGATAGAGAATGTGGTACTCTATGAACATTGATTTTGAAATACTTGTAATATTTTAAGCAGACTTTTTGATACATCGAGATTTCAGAAAATTTCTTGTTATTTTAATAAATGTAAAGTGACGTCAATAATATTTCATTAAAATCAAGTACGATCCTTTAGAAGTTTCGGCTTAAATTTTGATTTCTATCTGTTATTTTTGTAAATTTGTTGATTTGTTTGTATTATCACTTTCAAAATATTGCTGGATCGTTTTATTGGTCAAGTGTAACGCAAAAAAACTACCATCTTGGAGGCCTAGTCACTCGGTGAGTATGGTCACGTTTGTTAGCTTTTATCGATGAAATTTTAGTTGACCAACAAACGTGCCAAACAACATAATTAGCTTTGTTGATGTAATGCAGACAAACAAGCAAATTTATAGAAGATCAACGATAACGTAAATGGAAATGTTTATAGCTTCTTGGCTTCTGTTTTACCCGTTTGTCCAAATCTAATAGACAGTAAGATGTACTTGTACATCAAAATATAAACTAAAAGACTCTAAGGCTGTGTGTTAGGGTAAGTTGCGAAGTAGAAAATTACGTATATATAACAAAATTAACACTACAGTACTGTGGGAGATTGTTAAAAATGAATGTCAAGAGTTGGATGTGATATGTTGAAAACATTCGTCATTCAACTTCGCATGTTTTATTAATTTTTATTTTGTTCAGAATTTTTTTTTCAAGTGTTGGTTATCTGTTAATCCTGTGACAGGCTATAGTTTCAACTACATCCTTTCAAATTCTTATGTTTTGATATGTGTAAATCAGATTAGGTTTTCTAGTCTTACATATACCTAAGCGCCACCTCCAGGTCTTTCTCTGCTGGAGTCCCATGAAGATGTTCACCAACTGATATTCCTGTCAGCTGTCATTCCATTTTAACCAAATCTACAAGATTTATTTATACATACATCTACGTGTGCTTAAGCATAGAAGATGCTCTGCTCTATATAAAGATTCCCACGTAAAAGAGAAACACTTTATCCATGATGTCCATTTTTTTTTATATTATATCCATATGCACATGTACAATTTGTTGTAACTAATTTAAAGTTAAGAGATGCAGAAAAACGAATCAAAAATCACTCCATGATGAGTCACGTTCTGTCTAAACTCTTGATAGAAAGCCCCTCAGGTATTATCAGAAACTGTAATTGGACTCATCTAAACCTGACCAATTATCATCATCATCATCATCATCATCATCATCATCATCAAGAAATTGCTCTAAATTAAAATTAATTACATCATATTTCAAGCTAATTTGAAAAATTATTTGACAAGTTGTATATAAATTGGTGAATGGTTTATTCCATTAAATTTTTAATACCACATTGGAATCATTAACAAAAAAAAATTACCAACTTTAAATACAGTGAGACTCATTACGGTTCCATTATCCCTGATCTTTATTATTATTTTTTTTTAGTACATATACCTACTTGTATTTTTGTTAATAGAACAACAAAAAAAAATGATCGTGATGAATTTAATAATAACATTATCGAAAATTTTATAGTGTAGAATCGTGATAATGTCCACCTTTGAATTATAAAATAGGTATGTAAAATAGATTTTTAAGATTTTTAATGCGGAAATATCACGAAAATCCGTTCCTTTTATATCCTTAACCTCATTCATTTTCAATATTGAGATGTTTGTATTGCAAGTAATTTATTCATAATGATTTGCGATTACAATTATTGCCGATATCTATTTGTTGTATAATGGCACTTATACAGGCCACTTTTGGCCTGTTAGTAATCTCTCTTTTATATAAATTTTGTTTTATTGGCAATTACAGTGTTAATGGTTTTCATAAAAATAAATATAATGCCATTCAGAATTCAATACTGTAAATCCTACAGATGTAAGTGACATTAGGTAACGAATGTACCATATGTCTTATCAGTATCTCGCAAACGACCATCGATATTATCATGTATATGTATATATCTATCTAGTAAGTACCTAGTAGCAGTGCGAAAGTAACGAGGCAAAAAAGAGAGCCAGCAAGAAGGCAGCAATAGTTTCTTATCTTAACGGCGAGAAATTGTTTACTATCTAGTACACACCTAGACGCTCTACAATGTAATGAGTCAATTACTGTATCCCATCAGATAAGACAACACAGGTCCAGGACAGTACATTATAATTACTGTAGCCCGATAGTAACAGTGGTTCTTCTGATACTTGACAGAATTTACATAAACACGATGGTTCAGATTCATTATCAGGTTGAACAGCGTCTTTATTACTGCAGTAGATACCTCTAACGCGTGTTATAATTAGTAGTTTATGCGTCGCTACAAGGCGCCTTTTGTTCACCATTTTACCATTAATAAAAAAAATTTGCTTAATGCACTACAACTATCTAATAATCAGAGTTCCTTAAGATCTTAACAATACGAAAGAAAAAAGTGAATGGTTTCAATTAAATGAGAAATCAAATAAGCAAATACTGTGCCAAGGTTAATCAAAAAACAATCCATTTTTATCACTAAAGCTGAAGTATCAATCAATTTCCGTTTGTTGCTATTCCAACCATAAAGTCTTACTCATCAATCATTATACGGCTTGGCTTGTTGTTGTTGTTGTTGTTGTTGCTGCTGTTGTTGTTGTTACCATTGGTCAAAAACTTGAAACGATTAAGTTGAATATTTTAAAGTTGAAATCGTGATAATATAATTTTGTAAATATAAGAAAAACAAGCAGCGAAAGTGATCAGTGTTGTTGATTGCGGATGGAGATTATTAGTGCAATGCAAAGGTCTTTCGTGATCTCTGATGACCCCCAATACTACCACATATTCGTCTTCAAAATTTTGACCATTAATCAAAATAAAAAACCTAAAAAATTGGCTACTAATTAGAAATCCGTTTGAAAAACACATGAGATATAACGAAACTTTTTTCGTAATTAACGTAATTTCGTGATATATGCTACGGTTGTTGTTGTTGGTTAAAACCACGAAAAAGAAAAAGGGGGTGAGATAATGTTTAGTTTTCGTAATGCTAAGGGCGATACCATCTTTGGCAATAATGATATAGCCGATACCAATACTTTTCTAATAATTATTATGTATCATGATAAAGTCATTGTGGTCGTGTGTAGAGCAAGTCGCACGATGTCACGGTGTGTAAGATTGATCTAAATAGGGTAAAGTCGTGATTGTACCTGTGCCGTTACCGACCTTGACAATTAACACTGAGGAACTGTAACTTAAATTTGAAAGTAATATCAATTATTTATGTGTATGAAAATATGTTGTTTTCCCAGTTGAAATGTATTTTATAAATTCACACGCCATGTCATCGATTAGTTTAACCGTATTTTGAAAGATATTAGAAGAAGATGAATTTTCATAGCGTATTTTCATAGCGTATTTCCGTTAGTTTATGAAGAAAAATCATCATCAAGTAAGCAGGACGTTTTTTTTTTAATTGAAAATCGGAAAATTAACCAAACACAAAATAAAATAAAAGTCAACTATCTACTAATATGATGAAGAAAGTCACTTGGAAGATTGTTGATATGTTGTTGTTTTTGAGATAAATACAAATTTCCCTATTAGAAAGTTAATTGAATACACAGCAATGTTTAGTATGCTCCTCTACATAATAACTATTGTCATCTCCACATAAATGGAGCAAACCGCTTCCTGCACATTACTAGAAAAACTATAGCATCTCTTTCTTTTAGATAGTCACCAAATGATAATTATTTTCTTGCATCCAATGTACTGTTATTGTGAGCATTGAATTATTATTTTTTTTACTTATTTTACAGTCATCAACACAGAGGAGAAGAATACCGACTGTATAATATAACTAGATAGTGTTAAATCACGTATTTGTAGGACGTCGGCGTGCTTATTATATACGAACAGATTTTCTTTTCTCTTTCCAAATGCCGCAGGAATTGATGACTAAAAAATATCAAACTTTAGAAATTCCGATATTTTCTATATTCCATCAAATCTTATTGGTTAAAATCAACGTCTCAGTAATAGTTGACTGATAATTAAACAACGTTAAGCCTAAAAACTGTAGGACGAATAATGTATGGAAGCATATTTAGTGTATGCCATTTATCTTGTTGTTTGGTATCTATGTAATTTATGTGACATAAGACGACGTCATGTAGTTCTGGCCCATGATTTAAATTAACAAAAATGTCCCTTAGTAGAAAAGCATAGATTTCTCGGTATAATACTCGCTTGCTTTTATCGTCTGTTTTATAGTTTAAAGTGGCGCCCGTGAGAGAATCATATTCGGCTGTTTGATGATTGCAAACATCCTTTGTCTGTTCACACGATCTGAACCTGAACTATTATAACCAATTATTTGGGTTGTGTTATACATATCACGCTTCGCCCGATATGGAGATGCGAACGTGAACACGTATCGGCAATCTTTGGGATGGTATGCAGAATAAAAACCACCTCGAACAAGATTATTAAGTAAATACTATATTTACAAGCATACTATTCTACAATCTTTTATTCTAAACAAGCAACGATAAAAAACGATGGATTCCACAATTGTCGGTCGATCTCTAGAAACAAAAACAATAATAATTTGAAACATTATTCAAGTAATTCTTTAGATTTTAATTCCGACAAGAATTGGGGTCTTTTCGAAATCACAAAACTGGTTCAATTTGAACTTCAAAAAGGGTATTTAGAGAATTTCTTTAGGAATTTCAACTAATTCACTATGTCGATCTTCCGGTCAGTTCAACATAAATTGTTTAACACAATGGCTATAATTTATTGGAATGCACATACACACTCACACAACCCAGTTCGATATTGTTCATTTAAACGTTACCACAAATAAAGCAGTTGCGGCTGGCTGTACGACAAACAGAAGAAGAAGAACAGCCAGCCGCCCAGTCTGTCTCTGATCAACATTTGGATTAAATATTAAACCGTAATGCATTCTTTTAATTCTTGTAGTTATCTACAACTCAGACGTTCCCTTTTGTCTTATCCATAAAAATTCAAAAATTTCATGAAGAAATCTACTCAGCATATCTCCAATTACAGTTATTTTATATCAACAAAGATCGTTTTCTTTGTAACTGTCTATCCTGTAATTGATGTTAAATGTTATTATGTATTACTAACAATAAGTTGATAACGGTATTGAGAATTACAAGAATTTTTATGAAGTTTTAAAGCGAAATTTCAAAGACTTTCGTTTTTATTCGATTCGAAAGACTAAAAAATGTAGATTTTTCTCTGTTTGATGATGATTTGTTAATCAATTATAATGCAATTATGTAAATATATTTTAGGATTTTCAAGTGTTTTCGTAATTTGATCGTAAAAGCGATCGTAAAATTTTTAAAATGGAAAATTTATTGACAGATGAAAAGTGGTCATTAAGTCAAGAAATTTTTGTTCTGTCTATTTCGAATCGTACGTGTTTCCATCATTTTGTTTTCTGAAAATCTGTCCATTTAAATCTTTATTGTATTTTAATTCGTAATTTTCTGTAAAATCACTTTTTTGATGTTCACAGCATTTTTGTGAAACATATTTCGCCCATTTCCGTAACCATTGAGTTTATAACAAGTTGCATTTCGTTTAGACCGGAACGTAAAAGCAAAAACAGTATCGGGAACTTGTTCAAGCACTGAAAATTTGTCTAAATCAGAATGCCGTATTATAAACTTATAAAAACATTAATAATAGGTTAACCTTCCGCCAAATCCTAGAAGAAAAGACCTCATCATTATTTATTGCCTTTAATTTAGCAATTACTCTTATAATTATTATTTTAAAATATCGTCATCTATTGTGTGTAAATGTTACGGCGGATAAATTAGAAAATCATCATAGTAATGAAGTAATTAATTAATTAATTGAAAACTCGATTGGAATTTTAACAAGACAATATAATGGACATAATCGATATAGATTGGCTATCAATAAGGCCGTCAATTGTGCTTATGAGTATCAGCTAAGTATACGTTTTATATAAAACGACAAGCATGAATATTCATACAACACCAACAAGCTTTTAGCGATAAGACCTGTATATACTTGTGTCCTAATAGAATGCATTGTTCAATTTTCTATAGTAACCAATTAAGCTTCAGTTAATTGTTTAACGCGTCCGTCTAGATAAGGAGCTTAATTATTATTAAAACTATACGATTTTACTGCTCGTTAAAATTTTCACCAGAGAGCAGATACTTAAACGATTTTTTTCCTTGTTCCAGCTTTAAACAATAACAATGTTTTACGATAATTATGTAGCAAAATAAACTTACATTTTACAAGTGACTTCTCTATTTTGAAAGACAGCTTTATAATATCAGAAGAAATATAAAGAAATAGCAACGTTTTTGTGAGTATGCATGTGTGTGTGTGTGTGTGTGTGTGTGTGTGTAAATAAAAGATTGAAATTTCCATAGCACGCACGAGCTCAACCGGTTGCAGGTCAGCTTTTTTCCATCATTTCAGACCATGCTTTTCTTGACATACAGGCGTATTTCTATGATAATTCCGACATGTATGACAAACTCCGAGTCATATTCTACCATAATATACATATAAATGTCATACGAAATAAATAAATCGCATTTACAGTATGCGTTTACCGACATCAATATAACTGTTTTATTTAATCCATTTCTTCCTCCGCTATAAAATTATATAATTTTGATTTCATAAATATCTACATATTTGTAAATGTTATTGTTATTGTTACTCTTATGTACAATATGTATGTGTTTGTATGTTACTTTGTTATGTTGTTTATTGCCAATTACTTACAAGTCCTGGAAGAATCTTCTATTAGATTATAAAAAATCATGTACACGTGTTTATATTACCTATTGAATTTGAAGCAGAAAATGTTTCCTAACACCGTCGTAAAATGTTTTTCACTTGTTTATATTTTACTGTAATTCCTTCCTAGTTGTTTTTATAGCTGATTTCTAGCAGTGAAGCTGAATGATAATAAAACACGAAAGAATCTAATGGTAATTCGGCAATTACGATTAAAATCGATGTTTAATTTTATTATCAACATAGTCGGGTGACTAGGTAGGTCCGTAGATGAACGAACACCATAATGCGTCCCTTTTAAACGTCTCTCTGATAGATTTGATGAATATTTCTACTCTTTTTTTTGTTTTTGTGTAGATACTCTAAAACGACACCAGTTTCTTTAATGTTAATTCAACCACCAATTGAGATAAATAGAACCGGAATGAAAATGATCTAAGATTGTACAAATAGAATGAGAATCGAAAGACACTCTATTAATAATTAATTTATGAACATTTCGACTTATTCATCGAATGGTCATTTTAGCGAAAAACTTTTCGCCTTCCGACGAACGTGTTTATTATTCTCGGTTTGTATTGAATCTTTTCCTACAGCTTAGAATAAGTTGTCAGTTCTCTTAAAACAATTATTCTAATGATTATATATATATATATATATATATATATATATATATGCGTATATGTCTTAACGCTATAATTAGATGAGTGTTTAAAATATTGCAAGTAATTCCTTATGAAAATAAATCTAAAGAGTAGATATGTTAATTTGCGTATGTTTTATACACACATTTCATCGGAATTTGTCTGCATTTCTGACAGTTGATCGATTACGATTCCGTTTTTAAAAGTATGTATATCGTCAGGTCACATCAAGATTTATAATAATAATGAAATAGTAATCAGAAAATGATTAGAAATTTCTCATATAAATGTAATATTTTAGCCTGTATATGTTATATGCAACGTTAATTATTTGTTGAAATCGAGTAAACGATGTTAGTGTGCCATACCGTCACGAATTCATGAATGATATACAACAAAGTGTCGGAGCTTTTGATGGAAAACTCTATAATTTAATTTCAATTTCCCAACTACTAATATGATATTAAGTTTTCTTGATGACCTAAAATTTTTCATTTCTTGTTCTTTTTTAAAAAATATTTTGTGGATTTCTATTGAATTATTAGATGTTGTCAGCTTTCCAGTAGTTCGCAGCATGCTGTGAGTAACTTGAATACATGCGCCTCATTTTATCGCTCTTGCTGAGTTATTTTATTCTGTATATAGCTTTGTTTCGATATCGGCGAATAGATTTAAGACCGTTCACTATTTCTATGTAGAAACAGTGGAAATCGAGAGGAATTTGATATATCTTAAATGTATAGAAAAATCGTAATTGAAGATTCCAATTGAATTCTTTGAATAATAACGATGATTAATAATAACAACATTGGAATCTTTTAAGTTCTTCAATTGGTTTCAGCTACTGGATTTGCTCTAAATTGAGTCGGCGTATTTCGTAATTATAGACAGTGAGGTCTTCTTGATTGACCTACGTCTGTATGTGACCTATAAAAGCTACTGTAAATTACACGGAGACTATAAAGGGTTATTCATAGATTAGTTGGACTTATTTGAATATCCTTCGCGGAACCGAAAACCATATTAAATCTTAATTGTGTCTCATTCATACCAATTTTCACATTTATTTAGACGAAATTTTGGTTGAAAAAGGATATATGCATACACGTAGTATGTAAAAGGTATGGGTATAAATAACCCAATATGTTTATATGTGTGCAATAGAAGTGCAAAAATAGATCATACATATGTTAAAAAAGTGAAAATCAAATCATGCTACTCGAAGGAATCATCGTGAGAGTAGCCAGTCGACGTGCTAAACGATCACATCAATGCTCGATACATTTAATAGTTTCTTGTTAGCAATTTTTGCAAATTTATCCCCATTTAAAGGATTTATTGAAATATAACTATTTATATTGATATGAAATAAGAAAGGTAACAAAAAAATAATAACAAATTTTGTGTTCATATTTGCCAACCATTTATCTTGTCATAACCGGTATCTCACACCAAGTGAACGATATCTCATTTATCACACAAAAACCAATCACTCAGGTTTCACAGTCCATCAGTTGGCCTGTATCTAACATCAATCACATTATATCTTTGAGATTTCACGGTGTGCGTACAGCAAAACCCTTCTTCTATAACCACTTCACTCAGGTGTCGTCTCGCTAAGAGATCATCAAAAAAATCTACGAATAGTTGGGAGATCTCTGTATTTTATTATTATTGTCATTCTTAATTTGTACCAGAACCAGTAACGTTATTTTAACTGATTTGTATTCGATGGATAATGTATATATAGAATCTATATATGGTACAACAGTAAAAACTAATGTTAAGCTTTACATTTTTCTGAATGTGATTGAATTTAATTTCAGTTTATATCAGACTTCCTGGGATAAAGCTAGAAATGTTATATCAACCAAACCAATACAAATTTCATCCTATAATCAGTTGTAGATATTTATACCTTGAAATTCTTTCGTTTTATTTTTTGTAAATAATTCTAAAAGATGAACCAGTCTCAATTCCTTCCTGTATAGAAACACTAATGGTATATAAACATCACCATTTATAGTCGTATATGATTTAGTATTAATTTATGTGATGGGAATAGAATTTGCAATAAATATCGTTCGAAAGGTTACGACATAAATGATAACGAAATTGATTTCATCTTGAATATTATAGGAATCTCTACAAATATAATTTAGTTACTGGAAGGCATTCTAGAAATGGTTTTTATAGCTTCAGTTAATAGTTGTTCAAGTTTAAAGACAATACGTTATTTCTTTTTCCATGTATTGTTTTTGTTTTGTTTTAGTTGTTTTTATATACCTAGTAATGTTAGAAGTGAATAACGAACACTTTAACAGTAAGCATGCAATACACGCTGTGATTTATGAGTAATCTTGAAGTTTTTGTTACAAAATTTCAAAAAAAAACCTAGAACCACAATGCTTTCTATTCACAATCACTGTCTTTGTTTTTTCATTCATATTTTGAATGAGAATAATGACATATTGTTAATTCAGTGGCGTAACTAACATAAGGCAGGGGGGCAGCTGCCACCGAGCCGAAGCTAGAAAACGGCTCAGTCAGCTTAAAACAATAATTGGTATATTTACGTTAAATTGAAAGTTCTCTACTCAAGAAACTTTAAGGTGGTACAACTTGAGTTATAATTTTATGTTGTGGTGAGCTTCCTAACTGTTGACGCACCTTAATTTCAGGATTTTCGTTAGCTTTTAATGTGGCCTCTTTATAAGGTCCACGTTTCTTTGTATTATACCGTATCTAACTAATAAAATACATTTTAAATAAAACAATATTTAAAACCTTGAAGTTTTCTAAATAAAAATAAGTTGATGAGAATAATCATTATTTGAATTATATAATTATTAAATAAAAAAACAACTCCGACTTCCCTATTTTTATGTTTTTTATTGTGTTAAACTTTATGTTTACGTTGTCTAGGGTGGATCCACAGAAACTGTAAATTGAATGATGATTAATTAATCTAATAATTTCCACGAATCTACGAGCTGTTGTTAAAAAGAAAATACAATAAGAATCTATTCGTGTAACCAACCCACTTCGGCGATGATAAAAAAGACTTACTATAAATAAATGAATAAAAAATGAGACTGTGCGATGAAATCAAACAAACATACTTATCTCTTATAGAAGAATTTTCTGCATCAAAGAAAAAAAGAAAATCACAGATAAATCTGCCGCAGTGCCTTGAATTTCAAGTTACATTACTGTATTAAGTAATAACCAGAGACAAAAATATGAATATTTCTAAAAGAGACTTTCTGCTGTATTATGAATGTAAATTTACATGAAATTCGTCATTTCTAGTAAAAGCAGAGTTCGGACGAGTGTTACAGCTTTGATGATTTAAACAGAACAACAATTCAGAGATAATTGAATGATAAATGTTGATTTTGGGCTTATTAATAATCTCATTTTGTGTATCCCAAAAAAGTTTTTGTGTTCTTAAGCTGATTAGCAGCTGGGACCCTTCGAGTGATTGAGTTAAATTGAGAAGTAATTGATACTTCAGGACATAGAAGACGATTCCTCTTTTAGTCCGTGCGATGGCGCTAAAGTCATTTGACGAAATATATTATTTCATTTTAATGAGTATGTAATGAAATGCGCCAAATTGACGTCGCAACACGGGCTCAGCTTTTTCTGCACCCAACCTTGATGTTTATTTCTTGTTAGATAAGCTATGTTTTTAGTCGAACGCAACTCAATGTTGACAGTTGAGGCACATGTTGTGCCCTTTGGATCTACACATTCTGTTTATTAATAGAACAAAACATGTAAAATATTGAATAGTTCCCGATGAATGTTAAAGTTATTCCAATACCTAATCTTCATAACTTATGAGTTTTCATTTTGTGTGAAGTGGAATCACAAGTGTCATTAAGTACACTATGTGGTAGGTGTTGTTATATCGAACATTAAGATCTCTGGCCCACCCCTGGTTTGAAGGGCATGAATGTGCACTGTCATATAGTCGTGGTATTGTTTTCGCACATACTTCATGTTCTTTCACACGGTCAGTCATGTCTAAAGTGTAAATATAGGTGGGTCTACTTCAGACAGTTGAATGGCTTGTGCACTTATATTATATATATACATATATAGAAAAAAAATGAACAGAAAGGTACTCTTCTTCGATCCATGTTTACTTTGATATCTTGACCTTGTAGGTTATCCACAATAGTACGTTTTTATCGTATTATCTCTTCTAATAGAATTAATTATCGATAAATGTGCATATAACAGATTAACAAAAAATAAAATTCTTTCAAGCGTCTCGAATATATCCCAACTTGCACAATTTTCATGTCAGAAATGAAGATTTCTAATGAATTTTGATTGACAATATTGTGAATGAATTTCTTTACATTTCGCCCGTTCCCCACATACAATCAAACTGTTGTATAAATACAAATAATAACCGTTTTTTTTTGTAGCGATGATAATTTAAAAATAATTTGCAAGCATCATACTTATACGTAGTTACCTAAATAAAAAATAAATAGTAAATCTAAGACGTTTATAACAGCCGCAAGATTTTATTTTGAATAGATTAAATTCTGCCTGGGAATGTCCTAATAGATGTCCATTTATTATCATAATTTTTATGTAAATCATTTAATAGTTTGTAGTGTAATTTTTAAGTTTGTGTCGTAATCCACCATTGAAGTTTCTATAGAAAATCATAAAGTCTTAAATACAGTCTCAATTATGATAATTAATTATACTTTTCCAATTGCAATTGTAAAAAGTGAACGATGTTATTTACAGTTAAAGCATAATTTAGAATAGAATAAGACCCGGATTTATTTTAATTTATAATAACATTGATTGTACATCACATCATCTTGAACTAATTCGTTTATTTTGACGATAGATAATATATTACAACTTGTCAAATTTAAATTAGCATGCATGATTTCATAATGACACATAATAATGGTTGATTAATGATTTCGGCATTTTCACGTGCCAACTATTGAATAGAATACAAAAAATAAAAATACATCAACAATTCTGATTGTTAATAATAATGATAGTAAAAAAATACGTTTAGAATATAGCAATTTCGCTTCGCCCCATTTAAACTCGTTAAGCATATATGTGGGTGGGTAATTGTCTGATCCATATAATTCAACAACAAAAAGACTAATTTTCAAAAGTTCATTCAATGGATGATTGTTTATAACAGTCAAGGTGTTTTGTATATTATTCATGCAAATTTGGGCCGCCTCTGTTTCCAGTGCATGTCAAATTTTCCTTAGCCTTAGCAGTTCTATTGTTGCGTTTATATTTAATTTTCATTGTTGAATTTGGCATCTAATTAAAAACCCACACAAAACTGTTATTGTTATTATTATTATTGTTGTTCTTGGTATTTTTCTTTCCAAAATTTTTAAATTGTAAATTATCAGAGCAGCTCCTTTTGTTTCTACCAATGACTTTATATAAAAGATTGTTGTTGTGCCAAAGCTGACACCCGGTCCTGTCAAAGTCAACTTACATTGTCCTCACATTAGCGGTCGTGTTCGTTTGCTTTTTCATTATATGCCGCTACAAACAACAAACATACAATAAATTAGATCTTCAACACGAACATTGAATACATTTTTAAAACCATATCAGATTTGAATTCTGTATCAATCATGGTGTCTAACACGAGCCAAACACGTTAGGTTTGTTATATACAAGTCACATTTGAAAAATATCAACAGATACAAGATTTGTACAACCTACATTTATATTAGATACACGTTCACGTTGACTATTAAAAGCATTCTTTGATTTATTATATAATTTATTATAACATTGAATATCAATCCGAGTTGTAAGAGTTCTTGTAAAATCATAGAAAATCTATTTCTATTAAATAACGAATAGTAATGACGAATCCAGTTTGTGTCTACATCATCTGGTCAAATAATAAATCTCAATGAAAAATCATAATGAAAGCGAATTGTTGAGTAGCTTTGTCGGCAATACAAAAACTATCAGTAGCCTTTGCGGTTAGAACGCACATGCAGTTTCTATTATAACAACAGATTAAACAACTACAATCATATTGTTGGTAAAGGGAGAGAAATCCAAAAAAAAACAACAGAAACTTGAACAAATCAATTTCTGCAACATGAAACAAATGTACAAGAATTATTCCATTTAAATATTTCTCTATACGCCAATTAAATCTAATATTAGATTATTATTGTTATTATTTAATCGATTCGTTATTAGTTTATCTACTAGAAAATATCATTTATTCCATTTCCCACGTAAATACTCTTCAAGAATATAAATCATGTCTAATTTAATTTAAATATAATGTGTGAGAGAGCAAAAGAAGGAGCGTCCTTTTTACGGGCAATCCCATTGTGACTCACACCTGTAGGTGATACAGTTGTTAGAAGAGGTGTGAGAATATTCCTGTGATATAAAAGGTTCTTAGGGCTCTTTCTAAGTTTTTGTGTATATTTTTATCAGTATTATTCATGCGAGCTTTAAGCGGCTTTATGGGTGTCAGGAAGTTGTCAAAGTAGCTCAATGTTACAAATTATTTTTTCATACATTTACTTTTTTAGGTTCGATTTACACAATTGATTCGAAAAAAGATAAATTTTACGCTTAAGTTTTTTAATCTCACATACATGTCGTGGAAGTATCGAAGTTCCTGATAGTCTTTCCACTATGCTTATGTAACTAATTGCTACATTCAATTTGTTGTAAATATGGTCATTTAGGTATAAAGTTTCTTTAGGAAGGGATGGACCTCATTCATTAAACTACCATTAGTCATTACAGCGAGTATATTACTGGTATTAGTTCTACTAGTCCTGTAGCTAGAAACAAATTACAACTGATATTATTGCTTCAGTTTAAAACTAATGACTTAATTTTCTCATAAAGCTCTGATCAACAAACTCCAAAGTCTTCCAAACAAGTGTGAAAGAATGCGCAGCCTAACCCCGACTGGAATAAAACGAAAATAAGATAAAAAAACCTGTAGATCTGATTAGAAGAAACCCATCTTGCTACTTAATATCTTACAATACAGATGACAATTAATGTGTAAATATCGTGTACAATATTGCAAGTTTCATACTTTATACACGGCATTACATTGACAGAATTATTATTATTGTTTGAATCCAACTCCGTACATGTATAAATACAATTTTCCATCCTTATCAAGATGATCATTTACCGTGTAATTAAGTGCAACAAAGTCCTGATATCAAATATTCCACTACCGTGTTGTCTTAACAGAAAATACAAGTCTTATTAAATCTAATGTATTTTATTTTTATAAAACTGAGAAACAATTATTCTGATGGTTGTTCTTTATTGATTATGTTTTTGCTGAGCCTACGCATACATTTAGAAATTATTTAAACAACCTCCCATCCTCCGTTATATGTGACACAGAAGTTCTAGTAAATTTCGTTAGTTTATGGTAGATGATGACCTGTAAGAAAGGTGAGACTCTCTCTTTTTTTTGTGTCTATGTGGAAAATACAACAACATAAATTAATTGTTTTACATTACTAGATATTGATATTTCACACATTTCTTTTTCCAACGAAAACATATCGCTTTGAAAGATCTTTTGCTATATTCTATCGTTGTGTTTTTTTTTCAATACATCATTAACGCTAATTTAGTGTGACATCGATTACAAAATCAGATTCTGTCAATGAACATCAATTAATAGTAAGTGATTAGGTCAAAGTTGAACATTTGAAGAGAGAATTTTTTTTGTAGAGAGTAGAGACAGGGGGCGGGCGAGAATTACAGTATAATAAATTAATTAAGTCTGAGGTTCTAGTCGTTGACACGAGACAGTTTGAAGGTGCGTTCAAATAGAAAACTACTTCAATGCGAATGAAGTTCAAGTTGACTTCTTAAATTATTTCTGAATAACAACGCATCAACTCATGAAAATAGAATAATGGAAAAAAAGTACCCTGAAAGTTGCCCATTACCATTTCATAAAAGCTCTATAATAGCTGCGACTTGTTGTCGTTTAATTTTACTGAATTGAATATTATGTTGAGATAGAGGCAGATATACAAAGACAAGAAAAAAATTGTGTGAAATATCTCGGATAAATATTGAATATTATTATGCAATAGATATATTTCTATTGCAAGGTGCATAGATCACAATATTAACTTATACAGGTGAGAGGTCACAAGATGGACACATTGAAGGTTACAGCGGCACCTTTCATCTTATCTCCATTAGGGTTTTTATCTCAATCTCGGCCGGAGTTTATTATTCAAACCCATCTATGAACGTGTATAATAATAACGAAACTGAGACAATATAGGAATTGTGCTCGGATTTTTGGGACAAAATAGAAATTCTACCTACATTCTGTTTTTGTTGTTGTTTCAATTAAAAATTAACGTCGATTTGTAAATACCTATTGATCAAATCTCGTGACAAATAACCAGGTTTTTTTTTGTCGTATTTATTGCGCACTTTCTAACAGTAATTTGAATAAATATTTACATAATGAGCAGCAAAAGACGATCGCATCTTTTCTATATCTATACGTCCATATCCTTGATTATTGACAGTTATTTGAAATCAAAATATAGTATCATATGTTTGTATTGCAATTAGCAATGTAATAATGTAACCCACATTTCCATGCAATATATACGTGACATATTCTCGTGGACGAGCTAATTGTGAACCACTCGAGTCAAGTGGTATGGCCTAGCCTTGTATTAAACAAAGGAGCGGTGGTATATATATGTATATAGAAAGCTACCGGGATTTTCTATATAATATAACAATAATATTCTGAACGGAATGTGTATAATTGGAATTATGAATATATTATATACAGGCATATATAAAGATGTCCGTGTTCGCGAACTGAATTTTCAAGGAAATGGACCATTTGAATTCCCACGGCCACAATATGTCCCAGTGGGAGAGCCCGTAGATGCCATATATAACAACATTATATATATATATATATATATATATATATATATATATATATATATATATATATATATATAGATAAGTTGGTGATCTACCATCTACATACACTTTCACCCGATGACCCGGTCGTAGGCACTCCCACATTGATGGCACCTGTAATACCAAAACTGACAACAAGCAAACCCATCAACTCTCGAGACGCGTATATTATTTCTATAACAAAACATCCTCGAGCATCTATTGCTAATCATTGATTTCTAGCGTTGCTTAATTGCGGTTGACTTCTGAATAAAATCCAAACAATAACTAAAAACGAGACGATTCGTTTTCTACATGCAAAAAAAATAACAAAAAAAAATGTGATGAGATTCTGTGACGTTGATGATTTCCTAGAGTTATATACAGTAATCGTCAAACATACGTGATGATGCAATAAGGAAACATAAAAGACAATGCATAAACAATCTCTCTCTAAAAGCTAGTAACACCTTTCTAACAACAAGTGCCGGTCTTTTTGCTACCTTTAATCGACCGTTTTATAGCCGTACGCATTTAGAAGGAATTACTTGATTTTAGTATTGTTTGATGATGAAGATGAGGCGGATTCCGTTACACACAATGCGTAGTTATGCGAATATAAATAACATAAAATGTTTAACTTTTTTTTATACAATAGTAAAAATTTAAACAAAACAAAACATTAGAAACAATGACTCTAAAATAATGTTTTTCGATACCTATTCAACATAATAGAGACGTGAGCTTGAAGTTATTGTTGTTCAGTTGTGATTTTATGCATACTATTGGCATTTTGCAATTTACATCGTGTTTGCGTTACCACATAGGTGCCAAGTACAGCCTGAAATTGATTTATCAAACTATACCTAATTCACCAACATCAAACAACACCAAAAAGAAATTCAAATTTTTTTTTGGATCAACTTAATCGATTCGAAATTCCTTTAAACTAATTACAAGAAATTCTATTAATTTTTTTCAATTTCTAAATGTCAAATGAATTGATAGAATATAAGATTTATATTAAATTATGCAAAAAATGTCTATGTAGTAGTAGGAGAAGCAGTAATCGTCGCGAGCAAATCTTTATAAAACAGAATAAAATATTCAAATCACATTGTATAAATCAAAATCAATATCTTAATTGATAGTTTATACGTGTAGGTGATCAGATGATATCCTCAACTGTATATTATTCATTCTTTTTTAATATAGATATAGTTGTAGTTATGGCTGGGATAACGGGACGCTTGGAAGGAATCTATTAACAGCAATTAGTCAGGAACATCGGCTTGATATTGTGACTTAGACATAGTCGATCGGTGCAAAAAGTCTCATATAAATTACTTTATGTATATACATAGACAAATATACACATAGATATCTATGTGGACATACATCCAAGTTTAGGTGTTAGATATCTTGTCGACTTTATAATTTTTGTTGTCGTAAAAGTACATTAGCATGTTCAAATGTTGATGTAAAAATTAACAACATATGTGCGTCGTGCATTTTTTATGCACCGCCAAGATAACTATGATTAATCCTATATAAATGATAAGAACATTAATAAATCGATGTTAATGTCACATCTTTATCTATCTTCACTATCATCAATCTACATTGTAAATAGACAAGGAATTATAATTAATTAAGCAGAAGAATAAATAAATTAGAATCTAATTTACGTAATAAGAAAAAGAAGAAGAGTCACTTAATATTCAACATAAGTGATTTATATTTTAATACAGAAAAAATCGATTTCGAAATATTAACAAACACATCACATAATTACAAATAAATACAGTTATGATGATTTGAATTAATGTCAACACGTTAATCTCTTAATCTTCATTAACTTGAAAGTTTGAATGATTGCATAGCGCTAATGACCAGCTTTTATCAGATAAATATCGATGGAGATGGCCGAGGTATGAATGAGTCCAACTTGGCAAATACTAGGACGAGTTTTATCAAAACTGACGGCAGATAATCAACATCAATATTAATTAATGACACAAGATGTTTGTTGTGAAATATATATTAAAACTTCTTCTATAATAAGAAAATTATTATTGACAAACAATATTAAACAACAACAGTAACAAAGCAGTGTTTCTTCTTGTTATCCAATAAATAAAATTAATCAAACAGACGACAGAGCACGATTTCCAATTAACATTCTGTTAATTTTGCATTGAATTCTTTTGGGACATTTGTACATTAGGTACACTTTCCGAAAGGGATTTGTTTAATGTTATTGTAATGTAATTGTGTTTCGTTACAATTTAAATTCCATTTTTTGCTTTAACAAAAACAATTGACAAGATGCTTGTGTGTTCTTGGTGTTTTTTTTATAGACAACAAGGCGACAATACTAGAGACCACACATACCACACACACAGACATTTTTTGTCTAAGCAATAATAGATAAAATGGTCATGTTTTTTGAAAAAGAATCAGTCAATGCCGAAAGTATAAGCAAAACATTCAAGATTCTAACGACTACATTCTGGAAAGAAAAAACTATTTAGCAACTTGTACGATCAACTATCGAATTTAAAATTGTTGTCGACATTTTGCTGGTTTAGAACTTTCTACTTGTAACGCCTGAATGTACATTAAAATTCTGAAGTTTTGAAATATTTAGTCACTTACATTAAACGAAATCTAATTTGGTTGATTTAATCTTGAAATAAATAGAAACAATAACTAAGAAGGCAGGAAATAGATAAACCAAAATGATTGACGTTGCTTCAAAAAAACAGAAAGGAAAAGTGATGGATGCAGACGCTGTAATAGCTTGATGGAATCGAGTGGCAC
This sequence comes from Meloe dianella, assembly GCA_028455855.1. Lineage (NCBI taxonomy): Eukaryota > Metazoa > Arthropoda > Insecta > Coleoptera > Meloidae > Meloe > Meloe dianella. Next base: position 1,030,641 of record JAPTHL010000054.1, on the reverse strand, counting down.
GGCCGCCGAAATTTCAGTCAATACAGAAGGAAAGAAATAATACTTCAAGTGCGTAGAAAGCTAGTTCCTAGCAGTGAAAAATCAACTACAGCAAAAAGATTGACTTTACACATAGGGAAAGTGTTTATGTATGCAGATTTTGGGGTGCTCAGAGAAGTATATGTATGAGAAAGATGAACCGTTGCTAAGGCGTTACTTGCTTTTTCTTACTTTTTCATCAGTATTTGCATAGTTGATTGGAGTAAATAAGCCATAATAAGTAGTTCAACTACGACAACAAGCCTCAACTCTTTTGTCGACCAACTAAAAGCTGCTCAACTTTATTCTGAGGTTTTTAAGTCTCGGGCGCTTACTCTGTCGGCCAACACCGTTAAACTAATAATTATTGTAAAGCGGAAGAACAACCAAAAGAATCATACAAATCATCTACATGTACGTATATTATTAACCTGTAATATATCAAGAAATAAGCAGACCAATCGTCTTCAATTAAGAAATAAATCGAAGCACACACATACAGACCCTGACCAGTTTATCATCTTTTTTCATGTTACAAATAATAACATAAGATGATTAAAAATGACCAACGCCAGCGAAACGTTGATGATAGTCAATAATATTGGTAGGTAAAATTCAAAGTATCTTTTAAATGAATTATCCATGAAATTAAAATTTTCTCTGGTTACATTCGTTATGGTTGTGTTGTTTAAATTGAGAGGAAAAAGATTAAAATCGGCGAAATGCACGATTGGAATGTTTTACAACGAAATCATGGGCATAGTGAAATGTGAACAGCTCAATTTTGTTGTTGTTGTTGTTGTTGTTATTATTATTATAAATGGAAATGTTGCGTAAAAAATATTGATGGAACAACATAAATTAATTCACTTATTTCGGGTTGCCAATAAATTTGAAAAATAACATAAAAGGAATTTAATACGTTTTTTTTTGAAATGCCTGAGAGAGCGCCTCTGATTCATTGTGACGTAAGACAGTCCCGATGAATTATTGTTAATTTGTTGTAATTATTTCTGGATTTATGTCGCAAGTATTTGGACCATCTCTCCGGTTAATTCACCTAAAGAATAACCTGTTCGTGATATATGACCCTTTAGAAAACAGACAGTAACATAAAACGAAAATGCATATAGTTGAGCCCAGCACGATACCAACGAAAGATTGAAGAGGAAAAAAAACGTTGAAGAGAAGAGAAATAGATAGAAAAGAAGGAAATATCTGATATTTCTAGTTCTTGTTATAAAAATAAAAGTCTAAATAAAATAGAAGTTAAAATTTCTATCTACATGTTACAAATATTAGTTAGTTGCCTGTTGTTTTTACAACCAATTTTTAAGTTGATTAGAATACTGTCGTCCAGTATTTCAATCATAAAATGTTAAAAACGTCACTCCCTGGAGTAGTTGAAACTATTTAGGTATGCCTGAGATACAACAATAAATTATGGCTCGTTTTATTTGATTTATGATTAAATTAAAATTTTATGATGATTATAAAGCTTTTAATTTAAGGATATAACCAAAACAACAGTGCATAGACACCATACAAGCGATAATTACAAATCAGTTGAATAATTTTTTTTTATTGTTTGTTGTTTATTTCAATTATATTGGAATTCGTTCAATTCATGGAATCAGTAAACTACTGGCGGCGGCAAATCTTGATATTTATCAGACAAACAAACGGCTTGCAGACGATCGCAAATTTCGGTTGTCCATGTTACCCATGTCTTAAATTGTCAATAAAGTAAATCTGTTAAATCTCGACCGTGGGTAACTATATCTTTATTTATAACTCACAAAGTCTACGGATGTAACATCCCGATTGCACAATCTTCTTCTTCTTCATGTATAGTTAATGTGTAGATAGTACAATGTAATATTGTTTGATTAATATGTCGAATCTTATTGGACAGTAGGAATTCTAGTAAATCACGGGCTTTTATAACTAACACGCGCTAAACATTGGAATGTGGAAGAGAAGATTAATAAACATTATCATGTTAAAATGGCCGCCGTTCAGGTTGGTGGTCACCTGAATTTACTACAGTCTGTAACTTGCTGTAGTAACCGTTCATCGTGGAATATATTGATATGGAAAAATAGAGTAAATTTACAGTATATACTGCCACCTGTTCGATTTCTTCCTTTTTAGAGTTACTTGCTGACTTTTACCGGAACATGAAGCAGAATCGAAAGATCTGTTTTCGCACATTCGACATTGTTTTTCCCCAGTAAAGCTGTGTAGATTTCAAGATTTGATAGCGAATTGTATGCAGATTATTGTTGGCTTGTTTGTCAGAGATCCATATGCGGTTGTTGTTACTTCCTTGCCGGTTTTGTGTGTTGTTGTAATAGTTGCTGTTCTGCTGTAACAGGACAATTGATTTGAACTGCACAATATGATCTTAGTGTTTAACTCTTATATACTCGATTTTTTTTCAAAAAACATTCAAAAATAAACATCAAGTTTTTCTTTGTTTTGATGATAACGAAAATTGTATTCGAATGCTCCATTAAAATCACCGCGATATTCATGTATAATACCATTCACGTCTAGATAATCGTAACCATTGATAATTTATAGCTCGATTATAGTAAATCTGCAATTTAATAGCACCAGTTGAAAACAATAAATACCATCGATTCGTTATAGAGAATCAACAAAATTCCATAGAAATATTCGGTTACAATTTACAATCACTATAAATCGATATTCGCACCATCTTGTCAAAATATCAGTACAATATTCATTAATTTCATGTATCAGTTGTTTGAATCTGATTTTCTAAATTGAAACGAAAAATTATCCATGCATACATAAGTAAATGAATTTTAATACTATTAAATTATTAAAATGATATGTGCAAATAAAAACGTAATAAAACCGACATATTTCTAATTTAATTGGAATTTAGAGGCAGTGAAATTGCTTTTTTATTTGATGCACGTGGACGATATATTATCAATTAGGACCAGGTGTGGCAGGTTATAGGTCCAACCTGAGGTCATATAATATGTAAATTTTTGGGAAATATCAAAATATACAGCGTGGTTTCATTGAACCAGACACGATTCTAAATAACACCTACATCATCGGCAATTTTTTTCTATGTCAAACGATTTTCTAGAAACGAAAAAAAAACAACAAATGGAAATTGTATCTATCTTACTAATAAAATAAATTGTTTCACAATCTGAATAAATAAGCTTAATTTATTTTTATAAAAGATAACCGTTTTATTTTTAATTGTAAATAATATGGGAACATGGGACACTACTGTCATCGATCGTTCTGCTCATGCTGTGATATACGAATGTATATGAATAATTTGTGCCTACATCTCGAAATATTTTTGTAGTTTATGTATAACAATATTTCATAAATTGTTGGAATTTCCTTAGAATCATATAGGAAATGTTGTTGTATTTATCATGAAGAAAAATAATTCTTGGTGATCTTGTTTCTTAGTCGTCTACGATTTTGAAATTAATGAAATGTGGTCTAAAATGTCGAGTTTAGCCTTCTATATGAATTTATTACGCATATTCAGTCCATTTTTCTTCATGTATCTTATTTAGAACAATTCTTTCTAGTGAGCAGGTGTTCTTTGCCTCGTTCTAAACGAACAGATGGTTGTCATTATTCCTTAAGTAGTGTAGCATTTTTCATTTCATATTGGCAAGTTTGAACTGTAACTCTCATAATCTCCACTAGCCGTCAAATTGAACACACGTGTCCATCCAATGTGGATTATGTGGTGAAAGCTGACAATTTCACTTGCCAAACCATCGAAATTTATTCAAACAATCAGACAGATTTTGATGACGAACTGATTTACAAAAAGTTCGAACTTTTGCTTTAGTTTTCTCGGAGGAAAAACAATTTTTATTTGGACAACTCACTGTTTCTATGGATGTTTTTCTATTACATGTGCTGAAACTTTTCCTTATAAGCGACTGTCTTTGCCGTCAGCATGAGTAACATATCGTTAAATTAAGACAGAAAGCGGAAGATGCTGCTATACCCATAAGAAACTTAAATTCATTAATTTTGCAGTCTATATAACATCTATTAAATTTATTTCGAAATAGATTTACGATCAAAGTCAAATCTCGCTAAGTTGTTAAGTGGACTGAATATTCTCTCACGACTAGCGCAACAATCTATTAGTAATTCTTTTTTTTTGTGGAACAGATCATAGTTATTTTAAATAGAGTTAATTGTATCTATTTATAAGACACTAACACTTTTCACAAGCAAACCGGAATAACTTGGCTAACCACAAAAAAACAACAACATGAACTATACAAGAATTCATAGAAGAAATAAATATAATTCCGGGATTGTGTCATCTGTTAGTAATCTTGTAATCAAGAAATGGCGATAGACGCCCTCAATACTCAATAAAATTGAATATCATCTTAAGGACCTTACTGCATATGCATATAACTATCAACCAACAATGTTATCTGTATGGAACGTGTGCATTGTTGCGAGCTGAGGCCTCAGGTCATAGGTCGCGAGAACTCACTGACCTGCAGCGCCATGCTGGAGCGTTCCGCCGTCACCGCCACCATCGCCATGTGCTCTGCCCTCCAACATTCTATACCACGAAAAGCCTTCTAACAACACCGACACTTTACCAACTCATTAATGACCTGTTAAAATGTAACGGTGCATTTCGCTTCTTCCCCATCTCTCTATCTTTCTCATTCTCTATCTTATTCAACAACGGGAATTCAATACTATTATTATTTTGATAAATTACATAAATATAAAAGATTTGTTATTTTTTTTGTGAATATATCTAGAAAAAAATGCAATATTTTTCATTTCAATAGAAACAGTATCAATCATACTGATGATTTTATAAATAGATAATGTCATCCTTAAACTTAAGGTATATTTAATGTTAGGAAGGAGGCGCCCGTATATAATCGTCGTGGTGGTCTCAATTGATAGATTTGACATATTAATTTCTACACAAAATAGAAACAAATGTCAGAAAAGCTCATATACATATATATATATATATATATATATATATATATATATATATATATGTATATGTGTATGTATAGATAAACACAAACATTGACTTTTTCCGTAAATGTTAAAGCAAACATTAATATTAGCTCGTATTTTTTTAACAACTTATGTATCAAATAACAAATCTAGACATTATATAAATTGGAGATTTGTATTGTCTAAAATGTGGAAAAAATAATATATACCTACGTATAACAAACTGTCTATGACGGCATGGTTCATTTTTCATAACAAGACCTGTCTAATGTTGAGTTTAATTGGGATGCAGAAAAATTTGTTTTGGTCAATAATTCGATATATCGCCTCATATGGTATTAGAAAATTTGTATCTGTTCATAAATCAAAGATCATTGTATAATTTATTACATTCATACCTAATGGCAGACAAATTTCCTTTGGCTACCAGTAAAATATGAAAGAATATCAAATTATCCATTATAGCATTCTAATAAATTGAATAGAAATATAATATTCGATATGATAGATGATGGATACGGAATAAAATCAAGTTTCTCACTTCGGAATCGAACACACTAACTCATTACCAATCCGTCAAACTTCAAACAATAATCAAATAGAAAGAGAAATTTCTATACGTCTTCTTATAGGTAGGTATTGGTGGAATAAAAAACATAATTTAGTGGGTGCATAAAAATACATATTAGAATTGGAAATAAATGTACCTATACACAACAACCTCCATTATATCCATAAAAGTAATTTAATTACACGATAGAAATCTAAATAATATAACTGAAGATAAAAGTTGTAATCAACTATCATAAAATTCAACCTTCAGATTGAATTCGTAGGATCTACTCTTCAAAAGGATTATCAACGAGCAGGCAACTAGATCCGGACATTGTTTTGTTGGTTGACTAAAAATCGGCGCCTTTAAAATGACTCCTTTCCAAATATCTCATTGTGAATCGCTTTTTTGTACAATTTAAATTAGATAATCGCTCAGATTTTGTTGGCTTTTTATACTCGTAGTTAAGGATGTAAAAACAGCTATGTAATAAATGAGTAGCCATCAGATCGGCGGGTGCTAGTGTTAAAATGATATTTTACACCCACAACACACCACCTGCACAGCACAGACGGTAACATTCGTACGAACTATTAAAGTTCTGTTGCGATTGTTATTGAACGTTCTTTTATTATACTAAAATACAAATAATCTAATTGTTCCAGGTGTATTGTGAGCATTTATCGATCGTTTAATAGAAACAAAACAAAGAGAAATAATGAACAAAACAAAAGACCGATCATTAATCGTAATATGTCACGATTAGTATTAGAGTTTTAGTCTTGGCATTGCAATAAAACGAACATTGTCAACCTGCACTTGGTTGAGCCGAACATGGTTACGATACAATCGACCGCGTTTATTTCAGTGATGAACCACCCACCCGTTACTTGTACTTTGAAGGTATTCAAATTACGTACATTTTTCATCAACAAAAAAACAGATATAGACGACACTTTCTCTCTGTATATATTTTGCCATATTTAACAATCATACATGTCGTTTCTGTGGTGTACAATTCATAGAAAAGGAGAGAAAGATCGAACCGACCTGGCATACATAGCCATATTTATCTAAATTATTTACAACTCTAGGCAATAAACATCGAGAACAATATGATAATAATAGAAAGAGGATTTGTGAAAATTTTAGAGATTCCAATGGTAGATCAAGACAGTGGCCGGCAATGATTTAACAAATCACTTGTTGTCATAAAATAAATGTTGAATGAAAGGAAATGACTTTGTATGATTATTATTATAGCTGAAAGCGATAATTCGAATAGGTTCGGTGTATTGTAGTGTAACCTTACTCTAGATTTATGAGTTTGTATTCTAAGATACCGCCCGTTCAAACTATGCATAGTATATACATATATACCTATGGTAAGAAAAGAGTATTTGTTATATGCAGCCCCAGATGATACGATAAGCGACGTACCACTATAATTATGGATTATCTAATGTTTATTTTTCGATCCTAATGCGCTTGTAGGTTGTTATTAATTATTATATTGTTCCTGGCGCGAACTCACGCGGCTCTGATTTATTGCTTAGTCGCACTAGTAAGGCTCTTCATGTAAATCACTAACGAGTAAATTCAATTTTACCATTCCCACACCAAACCAGGCCATGGATGCTTCTTCTTCTTCTTCATCATCATCATCTTCTTTTTCAACATCGCCAACTACTAACTAAGATGAGTTGATTTATACCTGTCAACCCTGTAACGTTTTTCTCTCTCCAAAACAGATTAGATAAATGTGCAGCAATCTTCACGTAAGCGATTCTATAATAGAAAATTATTGATCGACTATTATTATAACACGTTTATTTTTAATCGATTAACAATTATCATTGATTTGTAACCATATTTGATTATAGATGTTCGAATAAAACCCATTCAGAATATGGCCAGTTTCTAATTAAATTTACATTATTATTACTATTATTTGTCGAATCTTTTAAAATTCAATCGTAGTTTTGTTGGTTTTCAAATCAGTTACAAGGTTAAATGTATAGACAATCACGAAATGTTCAGAATACTAGATCATCGTCAATATAATTGATATTCAACACGATTTTATTAAAAGACTGATGTTATTTTAATCCACAATCAAACGACTTATCATTTCTTTTCCTTTATTTTTTTTTCTATAACTCTAATGATTCTTAAGTAATTCTACTGTAGTAAACTGTTAGTGTGAACGGTTGCCATTGCCGTTTACCCTTAAAACTGTGCTAACCGTCTCCGATCCTAGGGTTCTGGGCAAAGGCTCGCGGGGTACCGAGCTGATGGTGGTCGAAAGGGCCCTTGTCCTGCAACTTCTCTAGGGGTATGAGTAGATTTCCCAATAAGAGTATCCAAATGGAGGTAGCCGTTTCCGCAGTTTCAACGACGCTGTTGGTTTGGGTTTAGCGAGCCCTCGTACCCAAGTTGGCTTACCAGCACGGAGATTCGTGTTACCGAACATATGACTAGTGATGTGAATCGTTTTTCCTGGCGCCTGTTGTTTGCGGTTGGACTCGTGTGCTATGGTAAATTCGCTCGGCAGCTGGCCTGCATCGCCAGCAGAAGTTTACATAAAAACTCTGCAGCTCTAATGGAATTCAATATGTGTAGTAAACTGTCGCTCAATTATATAGTGAGTAAAATTCTAAGACTTTTTGCGCATTTAGAAAACGGTTGTGTCATTTATAGCAAGATCTCTCTTCATTCTTGATAATCTTTCACCAGCGCAAAGAATTTTATGATTCATCAGTGGTAGTTTTCATTTATAAAATATATGCAGGCAGGCGGGGAATTCCTGTTAAAATTTATGAATTTATAGAGAAGATGAACAGATTTAAAATCAGTTCAATATATAAATTAAAAATAAACAGTTATAATACATGATTTTTCCATTCTATGTACATGCATATATAGAAATATAACACGACCTAAAACAAAATTACACGAAAATTTGTAATTAAAAAGTTTGCTAAATGAAATGTTGCTTCTATACATAATATCGTTCATATATTCAACCAATGTTTCGTTATAGTGTTTATCGTGAAAGGAGACGTAATAATTACTATTTCTCAATAAACAATAAATTACAACTTACAAATATTGAACGATTCATGGGTGGGCAAATGTTGGTTCTCCAATTCCCCATGTATATACTATGTATGTCTTATCTCCTTATCTGAGCAAGCCCTCTGTTTGTTTAATTCCCTTACAATATATGATCTATTACATGCTGAAATTGTTCTTGACTTTTAAACATATTTTATATAATTAATTATATTCTATCCGAAAATGAATACTGATTTGTAACATATACAAAAGTCTTGTTGTTCGACGATTATTTTTTTGAAAGGTGATAAACAGAATGAACAGTTCAGTAAAGGTTATTCAATATTGTACACCAGTCTATAACTAGATCAGAAATACCAACAGATTTGATTTGACTGCTGGCATTTAACTTGATTCTCTCACGTTCTAGTTGCTTGCACGCAAACGAAGAGCGATCCCTCTATTCAATATGTGTGGGTTTTATATAATCCTAAACATGTTACATTATGGCAGTGCAACAAAAAAAAAATTATAAAAAACTACAAAGAAAAGAAAACAAAAATAATGTGGAACACACATTTCGTCTCTGTGGAGAGAAAACACGAAAAAATTCCGAACAAGACAGTTTTGTGTCTGTAGATCATAATTTAACTGAAAATCTAGTTGACCTTCTAAACAGAAGACGACATTCTCGCTGTTTTTATTATTAATACCTTTTTTCTGTAAACCTATTATTGTTGTTGTTTCAACAGAATGATACAAACATCTGTAATTGAAAATTTTGTAATAAACAGGTTCTATTGACAAAATTGTAACATTTTCGAATTAGATTAATTATAACTTTCATTCAAATTTATTGAGACTGAAAATTAATTAAGAACTTAATTAAATTAAAAAAGTTTAATCAATATACTTCACTGTATATATGAGTAATTATAAGCTTTCCCAATAATAAATAAGATTATTATAATAAATAACTAATCAAATAATTCAAGTTATGTTGTAGATGAAATTTCAGAAATATTATATTTCGCACATGTGAGAACGTTCAATACGGGGAGAAACAAGACGAATAGAGATAGAGATACACAGAGAATGGGAAAGATTTGTTGCATGTTGTATATCTCGATGGGCGTAAATTGAAATATTGTATTTGTATATATATGTTTTATATGTTTAATATTAGTATTGAAATAATCAACAGACCATATCTTGGATACGCCCTAAAACATACATGATCATCATCATCATCGTCATCCATTCTATTTTGACTAATTTTAAACTAAACTATCAGTCGAAAATTCAATTCTATTACAATTCAATTATCATTACACAATACTGATTTGTTCAATTCATCAATTTTAAATATTTATAGGTCAATAAACAACTATCTAAAGTCGATTTGTGAAAATAATCATCATCTGTTTGAATAAATGATGGATTGACAAGCTGCAAATATTCGCATACTATTTGATTGGTAAATGAATAATTGTGAAGATGGGAGATTTCCACGTGCATGGACACCTTTAAGAAACGATCAATTTATTTAGAAGAGCGTTGATATTGAAAATGAAAAATCTATTTCTACACCGCCCACATAAGGTAAGGCACCTATGCTCCATAAAGATCTTTGTACATAATTCAAAACGATTCAAGTTAAAACAGTGCAATATGTGTTTATATAGGTATATTTGTGTGTGAGTGTGTATATACATTTATTCTCTCTTCTTCTTCTTCTTAGTATCGTCTCATGCGTGTATTTTGTTTTAATTACACGGTACGATCATGCAGCATTATTCATATCCACGTCTCTGCTCTCTGTTCCACAATAAGTTCAAACCATTACACGCCTTCAAGTAATTGCACTCATTCACCTTCTACGAACATATACGAATATAAGAGACTATCTATGTCCGTACCAAATGTATCGTGAAATATTAATAAATTTTGAATTGTTTAAGGAAAATTTTAAAAATCATCGAAGTTATTTTTATTATTGACAACTTGTGTGGCCAGATGAACAAATAATTGTTGATTTAAACAGTAGGAGACTGTTTCAAATTATGTGGTTTTCCGTGTGTTTTTTTTGCCATTGAACAACTTTAGAATTAAACTAGCTCTCGTACGCTAGATCGATTCATAATCGAACCGATTGGATATAATAGAGAGAAGCCAAATTGGAAGAGTTGTTCGATAATTCGATCCATTTAGTCTGCATTATTAGCAGAAATGGACGATATTAGAGGAGATAATTTGGTGTTATTATCGAATGCCACCCAGTAGCGCACGACATTTCCGATTCTAGTTGATGGATACATGTCCCCTTATGGTATTGATAGTATTGATCGAATAGACTATTAAATACTCAAACAATATTCTTCTACAGGGGTGGTCCTGATTAGGGTTGTTTTTGTGGTAACCATCAGTCTGCGGTCGTATGTTCAGTAGACCGAAATCATCAATATTATCATTAACTTTATAAATATTTGCCAGTAGGTATGATATTTATAGCTTCTTATGGAGATGTTTTGCGTGTTAGTCCAAAATGCAAGTGTCATCCAAACAACGACAAGCCGACGAGACGAACTGGAAGTCACGATCGATGTGGCTTTTGTTTTATAAATGAAACGTGTTCCAAGTTTCAAATTCGATTATCTGATTGAGTGATGGGGTCATGAGAACTATGTGGCTCTATATATTTTATTTTATTGTTGTTGTTGTTGTTTTTTTCCGTTCCAACTGTAGCACACGATACACAATCACAAATCGATAAATTGAAAATGAATTTGAAAAAAGTGCAAAGTCTTTGTCTTGTCATAAATCTTTAAATTGTTTTGTAATAAATATAATGGATGACATAGACAATTAAAATTGTTACATGTTTCATGTCCAATTAAATATGCCAAATTTTATTTAAGTTTTTATCAGTCAAAGCTTGAGCTTTTCGTAGAATATGTTTGAAATTTAACGGTGATAGTTCAGTTGGGTAATTACTTGTACAATAATAAGTAAGTTGTTGCCGTTAATATTTATGTAAAGTTAATTTCATAAACAATGTGTTACATTATAAGATACCTGTGTAGATATTATTATACATATATATATATATATATATATATATATATATATATATAAATATATATATACATGTGTGTGTGTGTGTGTGTGTGCAGATTTAACGTCAAACTCGACCTAGGTAGTCGTGTCGTCAGCACCAACATAAAACAAAGAACTTCTTCTCCATTAACCTCTGTGACCGGTTATATAGGCATCTGTACTCTCTTATACTATACAATATCTTTTTATTGAACACATTCTTAACTTGCTTATATTTTTCTAGTTAGTGGTTTATGAGAAGAATCGAAAGTGTAATTTATGTTACGGCACATTTTCTTTGACAGCAAACTCTTATAAAACACTACAGCTCAACGACAGAAAAAGACAACTTATTGCCACACTTGCCAATATCCAACTAATTCTATATAGAAACAGAAATAACGGCCACAGGAAAAATTGTTTTTTACGTACATAAAATGCATCTTTCATATTGTCGTAAATATCTTTCCTTTTTTTATAGTGTCGTACTGATTTGTTAGAATTTGAGTACAGAAGGGTATTGCCGTGCTGTGTGTTTTTTTCTTCTTATTGCCAACACAATACATTCTTTCATCAATAAATTTATAGCCAATATGAATTTCGTCGAGATATAACAGATGACAAGCAAATTATATCATATCAACACGCACAATTAGAGGTCCATTTTAAAATACAAAGCAGCTTTTGTCCTCGATCAACAATATTTTCAATCATTCCATTTCCCAACTCCTATTGAAATTGTAATTTGTAATTTATAAGGTTGAATCTAATTTAGTTGACTTTCTACGTGTGTGGTAAATGTTTCAACAATTATTCACTTGTTACAGATATTTTTAGCACAATCATAAGGTGTGCCCAATGTCTTTAAATATTTTAAGGCATCATAAGTAAATAACAAAAACATCACTATCATTATGGTTTACGTTATACACATTGAATATGAACGTAATTATAATAAAACTATGGAACAACTTCAACAAATCACTGTAATAAAATGCGTTGGTGTGAGATTTTAAATGATAAAAATACAAAATAAAAATCTTTATAATAGAACTGTTGCCGCCTATTATTTTCTCTTTTAGTGAAAGGAAAATTGTAACAATTTGACTAAATTTCAAGACTTCAACTTCCCATTTAATTTCGACTGCCATTATAATTTAGTAAAAGATTAGATAGTACAAGGAAATCAGTAAGTAGAAAATGTGTTAAATTAGTAGTAATCTCAATTATCTCCGAAAAAAGTGGATTGAACAGAACAAAACAAAAAAAACAGAAAAAGAAATGATAAATTATTCTAGCTACAAGGAAAGAAAAAAAAATAAACAATTTCTATTAATAAATAATTTGATAACATTGAAATAATTATGATGGTTAGAACTAATAAACAATCCTTTCACCAAGTCCGGAGATAAATCTATAGAGTTTGTCTTGAAACACTATGGGTCCAACAGAGACCACTATAATTATGAAATTGTAACACTCACGCTCCATACAGATCATTTAAAATGATATTGATATATGGATTCGGTCATGCGTGACCATTTTTAATGGAATATTTTTCATTTGTAAAACGGAAACCTATAGAGTTCAGATTTCCTTCCCTCTTCCCATTTAATGTTTGATTTGTCTCAATATTCCAAGACACATAGGTACACCCCGAATCTTTTAGCAATTCGAAGAGAATCATCAAACGAATACTTTAATATCTAACTCAGCAGGAATCAATGCCCATAAATTATTTGATTTTGAATTTTAAATAACAAATTATCGATCAGAATATAGTCTCGATTAATTTAAAATTTAAAATATGTACTAGTTTGGTAATTAATAGTATTTTTTTTACTTTATATAAATCAATAGTCGATTGGCACTAATCCTGTTTATGTTCGTATGATATGGAATGTATTGAGTGTAAATTTGTGCGCCCTCCCGCACAGAAACATTTCGAAACTCCGTCACGCGATACTTGTAATTACATGTAACCTAATAAATTTATTTCACACGGCCCACGGGCCATATGAAGAAGATAAGCACATAAACTTGATGATAAATTGTCAGAATTCTAAACAGAATGCATCATTCTGACGTCTCAATTTCTAGACAATAAAAAATCAAGAATGAATATTGTATGTACCTGCAGTTCTTTCTTCTTCTATTTAAACTATTAGAAATAAAGGGAAGAAGAATCGTGTGAACCGAATACATCGGAATTGTCTCTTACAATTTTCATTTACTAAGAACGACAACAACGTGGATTATAAGAAATTCTTGTTAATTAAAACCGAAATTCCATAGAAATTAATGTTAAATTTTGTATGAGATCTTGGAAGCTGCTTTCATTCCTAGCTAAACAGGTCAAAGCTTGCTACTGGTAGGTACTTTAATCCAAAGTAACATTTAGAGTCGTCATGTAAGCACACTTAAATGTGTGCCGGGTGCGTTCTAGATCTTAGCGATGGGAATGCTAATTGTAGCCGTTAATAAGTGCCCCATCTAGAGCGATCGACATTACCCCACACGATTAATTGTTTAACTAGGATACACCGCCATTCTACACTCATTGTCAGACAAATCACTACAACAATTTAAATAGCATTAGTATTGTGGATTTTGCTACTTTTATAAGTAGAATAAATCAATCGTATGTCAATTATTTTCAAGTGTCGACATTAAAACCAATTAACTTTACAGTAGGTTGACTGATTATTGCTATTTTATGGTCTTATAGAAAGAGATAGGATTTACTCCAATTTTGGTTGCTGTAACACGTATAATTTTCTTATCTCTGTTAAGTACGGAGGAGTTTTTACACGCAACCTCATTCTCCCTATATGGCGTTTCTGATTGTTTGTTCGATCATGGATTTATAACGATGCATCCGATTATAATGGCTGTATGATTCATAATACACCACCACAATATCCTCAATTGTGAAAGAACCTGGCTATTTCATATTTGTATATCTAGTTTGAAATACATGTAGGATGTTTCATATAGGCATCAACCTTCAAATAGAAATTTTCAACAACAAAACAAAGCAAATCTACCGAAAATATTTATTTTTTTATAGAAAATAAAAACAAATAATAATGTTAACGAGCTTATTTCATTTATTATTCTTTTTATATATAATATAACTGAATATCCGTGATTAACGATCCAATCGTTTGGATTATGGAAGTAATATGAATGCCTTCAGCATTATTAGAACAATAGACAGGAGATAATGATCGAGCGCCAGTCCTCTTTTGTAATTTGAAATTTACTGCTCATTAAGTACCTATTTCTAGCCAAACTATTATTGAAAGCTTTCCATAAATTAGTAAGGATGTACAGAGGACGTGATCAATAAGAAAACCATCAACATTAATATAATTTCACCAACGAATACACACAATCCCTGACCGCCCATTGGAGTCTTCCAAAAGAAAAGCACCGGTGATTTGTCTTACAGCTTATTAGGATTCTTTGGTGATTTGCATTTGCGGAAGTGATAAGAAGGACGATTAGTTGAACATGTCATTTTGCTTATGTCCGATATTTCACTCAATTACATTAATGAAGTATTGTGTATATGACTTGTGTTTGTATAAAAACTTGGAATTCGTTCCTTAAGCAAGTCATGTCATTGAATTCCATTTGTGTTTATATTATTTGAAAGATCAGCAGGCGTTGAATGTTTTATACAACATAAATATTTCGGTTTTTGTCTTTTGGTGCTCGTAATTTCAGCTTGTCGCCCTTGTTGCTGTTGTTGTATTTTTAGGCAAGTCGTGTAGATGTCTATCTTTGTATATTTCTTTTATATGTGTGTGTATATAAGGGAGCAGCTGATGGTTTTAGGACAAAGTGCAGAATGATTGCGTTGATTTGTCGTTCACGAAAAATTCGTGACTATATCTATGAAATGTATCAAGAAGGGTGGTGGTTGTGCTTCAACACTCAACCACACGTACCTTACTATGTCCTGAATAAAACATACGGAGCGTTTGGTTTAATTTATAGGATGTTAACTATAGCCATTGTGAACGCCTAGGGTACGAATATACAAATAAAAGTACAAAATTATGTACATATTCTGTCTGTGCGCCATGTGTCAACGTTATCTTTGATCAGAACGCCGGAACAAGCGAACAATCTGCGGGCAATCTTGCCCGTACTCTCTATTCTCTAACTCTTATATGTTGTGGGTTAGATAGTTTGTTGGGTTCTTTACAACATACAAGCGAGATTTTTATCAAATGCCCTTGCACAACGGTTTCCAAGAATTTTGATTTTCCTCAAAATTTATTGTATTTATATGTAGACAAATTCCAATCTATCTAGCAATAATATTCTAAAGCAGACACCTACTACAGTCATTCAAATATTAGTATTCTGTCTGTGTATGACAATAGGTCCTATCTTGCCATCTAAACAGTAGCGCGACCGGACAATCGTGGCCTAGAATCTATAATATACCACTTATTCATTGCAAACTTAGACGTAACAAATTGGACATCACCATTCATATTCAGATGATCCCGTAAATAAAGACCGAACTTTATTGTTTTCTATTGAAATGACCACAATAACGACAACAATTATTTCAAAAAAAAAACAGCTCAAGGCAGGTTCAACCGAAAAAAAGCAAATATTCCACAATAAATCAACTGATAAATACAAATTATTTACATCAAAACGTCATTGTGTCGACAAATAATTTTGATTTACTTAATATTACAGGAGTTGCCGTTCAACTGCCAAAACAGGTAAAATACGTTATAGAATTTTCATTCTGTAGTAACATAATTTATATGGTATTTTAACAATTCCTTGACAATATTAGAAAATACTCATATATGCAATCTTTCTACAGTTGCTTCATTATTTATCACCGTTTTAGCGTAGGTAAATCTCTATTCAATGTTGTTTTGTTTGTCGTGTAAAAACGACAAATCATCTATACAGGACATCCAATATGACCTCTCAACTTGTCATAGTAACCATTACGGTGGTAATTATAAGTTTTTGAAATCAAGACTGATTTTGACGATAATTTATCTATTATTATTTTTCTATTACTACAGATTCGTAACCATTTACACACACTTACAATAGATGACTTGCATAACCGTATTCATATATGTTCAGTTCAAACGTGAATGAGAACTATAAAAAAATAGTAATAATGAAGAATCGTGGTGGTTTTGTAATCTTTTTGCAAAATCTAATCAAATCTCACTTGACCTATCATTAAAATTACTTTTAATAAAAACTATATAGTTCTTATGGAATTCACAGATAAACTGATCAATTATTTTCTTATTATCTATGAAATGAATGAAGATGAAAAAATACCATAAAGAAGACGCCAACGATTAGGTAGATCACGATATTATCCTTAAATATGTTGATTTCTTTTATAATCACTCAAACAACAACAGTATGATGAAAAAAAAATTCGATGGATGTAAATGGTTAAATGTGAACGGTATTTTATAATAAATGATTACTTTTTTTGTCTCCATTCACACGATATTAATTGCAAGAGAATAATTTGTTTAATTTTTTTTCATACGATTATATTATTGACCTTACCGGCGTGAAGATGATGAATGATACAACCACTAGAGGGTGTTAGATGTATCTGCCTTATTCAACCACCTGTTGTGCGACTATCGATCAACACTTATCCATCTACAATAACCACAGACAGATAGGAAGAATGCAGAAATTTCATGAATTCATCATAGATAAGATTAGTTATCTTGTCCGTATCATGTGATGATGTATGATTTATTCAAATCCTTCCATGTGTTTCCTTCATTTATTATAATGCAAGTGATATGTTTGGAAGAAGGATCGAAATAATATCGATATGAAATTTTAATTAGTAATCCTACCGGAATAGGTTTTGTTGGAGAAAGGAATAGAAACGTAGGCAGATACTTGAGCTTTTCACAATGATTAATCACATTATTTATTAAAGTCCACAACTATTATTATTTATTTTATTTATATTTTTATCTCTATATAGACCTAGTTCGATTAATTCTCTTTGTGTAAGGTATATTCAAATTAACAAACAATAAATTCTTCTTATTTCATTTCTTTAAAACATATGATTATGATTCGTTAGAACTAACATAGAAACTTGTTTTCATAGTTTTAGTTGTGATCTAATTTTGTTGTGAATATAAAATTTAAATTTGGAATTCTCGACATTGTAGGCGTTGACCGTGAAAAACAATAGCTCTATTAAATCGGTTCTGCTTGATCATTCAATTCAATAATTATAATTAGAATTTTTCAGACATCCTTTAATTTATTTTTTAAATCAAACATCTATTTCCACAATAATTTATTCAAATTTTAATTGTGATACAATCTTGGATTAATTGTGATTCTAGACCACTCCTTTCTTACGATTACTGAGTCATTTATTGTTTGAACACCGGATTAAAGTCCTGCTCCGGATGGGCAGACATACAATACAATAACAATAATGTTGAATCTATAGCGTCCGGCCGACATGATAGTACTTGCATACATTATAGGGATAATATAATAGTGAACGATCTCTTCTGAATACTTAAACATCCTATAAAAGGATATGGCGCCATCGATATGTATATTTTCTATATATGTAGGTAATATTATGTATGTATATTATCAATATACAATATTAGTGATAAAAAGAATTTGTTGTGAAATTGTGTTGCTGTTGTTAAACGAAACGGTTCTCTTGTTAAATTATTTATAAATACAACGATAATGTTAAATTCTCACATATTTTTAACAATGATAACTAACGGCTTTTCATAGAGTGTTATTGTTTTGTATTGTTGTTGTTTGTTGTTGTTTTTTCATGAATAAACAACTTCTCGTGACTATAAATTATCAATATTGAGTCACTAATCCAATTCACATTTGTTAAAACTTAGTTTCCTTACTGTGAAAATTTATTGTTCGATAAATTTTAACTGCTATATTAAACAAAACAAAACAAAAAAGATAAAATACTTTGAAGATGACATGCAATTTTTTCAACTGCATCTTACACAGATTTTGATCTTATTTTCTACACACTTAAATTACCAAATATATGTGTATTTTGATGAGTCATCGCTATGCAAAATCCAGTTTCCTGAATCGTAATGTTTGTTTCATTACGACGATTTCGTAAAACAACCAACATTCAATTAAAACTAACACAAAGAGAACAATTAAGAAATTATAATGTCATTGGCGTCAATACAACACAAGTTCCCCCTGAGGACTTCTATAAGAAATTGTCTGTATGATATCTGCTACTGTTACGACTACAATCGAAGAGATGATCTCTCAAACAGAAGTTTTTCATTTTGAATTTCCATAATTCCGAGAATTCTATTGGCAAATTATTTAACAATGGAGAAAATTCATGATTGAGGAAGGTATTTAGAAACTGTAAATAACAACTGGATAATCTTGATTGTGATATCTTCACGGATCTGCGGTTTTCAAGGAATTTTGCCCACAGTCCTCTTATTCTTGCGCAGTTAGTTAATTTATCATATTAAAATTATTTCTAGTGTAGTACCAACGGAATAATTAAAGAATTTGTAACTGTACGACTGACTGAAAATGATAAGCATATAACCTGTAGAATAATCGAGTATTAGACATAAACTCTGTATCTCCAATGTAAATAGTTGTAAAGACAAAATGATTATGATGCAGATTAGAACGTTAAAGTTCAGGTGCTAAAAGATCTTAGTGTTTACAAAATGTGCGTAGTAATTTATAGAGAGCAGGATAAGCGGAAGATACTGATTAAGTATTGTATTGAGATGTTGACTGAATCTATAATATCCAGTCAATAAAATTATGTGTATATTCCTTGTAAAATAATCATAAGCCGCAAGAAGTATTTCAATCGAGCTTTTGATTCCAATTACCGAGCTCTTGTTTCTGTTATCAAGTCATGAAATATATAAGATCAATGCCATCGATAAATCATGAAATAGATGAAGTTTTCGGAGGATTTCTTGCCAGTTCATAGAAATATTACTGATAATTTGCACTCATATTTACCGTATATGGATCATTTTATAAATATTTCAGTTAATATCAGGTGCTGTATAACAGTAAAACCTGCAAATAATTGTTGAAAAGCGATTAAAAATCCTATGCACGTATAAACTGGATGTTTTAATAAAGCATTAAAAAAGTGATAAATTTACAGAATGTCTTTTGACAACAACTCAGCCAGATGAAATACGAAAACAAAAAACAACCAGTTATAATAAAACAAAACCATAATTATGAAATTTATTGGACTTTTTTTTTTAATTCAGTCAATTCCAGTCAGTTTAATGTCTTATTTGTATTACTAATATAAACGTAATATGTTATTGTATTTGGACGTTTGTTTAAAATTGATGAACTAATTTGAACGACAATTAATTGAATGATATTACAGACAAATTTGTTTTATACTGAGACATGTTTTGAATAACGGATTCGGGCAGTATTTTCGTCTCTCGTTTTTCATTATCATTTTTTCTTGTTTAAACACGATCCAGATAAACATCAAGTAGACAAATTGGAAGAAAATATTTCAACAACAAGAACAACCTGTTAATACTATTAAATGAAAGAATTTTTATGTACGGAATTGAACAATTGAGGTGGAACGTGCGTTACTTGTGACATCTGAATAGGTTTTTCTCTATTATTATCATTATATTATTGTTATTATTATTGTTATTAAATTATTTGAAGGAATAACGTGTATTTCTCAATCTAACAAAAACCTATTAGAAAGGATGTGGATAATAATGGTATTCACGAGAAGGTAACGAAACAGTATAATCGAAGACGAACCTTCACCTAAAAGGAAGGATGATTATTATTATGTCGTTATGATTTACTTGTCAACACCGGAAATCTTAACCGGATACTGGAATCCTTAAAATAGTTAATATATATTATGTACACGTTTTCCTTGTGTTTTATCTTTTATTATTCCGATCTGAATTCAATATATATGTTTCGTTATCCTCTCTTTATTTTTTCGAATGACAAACGGAAGTTGAACGACGACAATAGTAACATGGTTGGCAAGCAAACGAATCCAAGTCTACCAATGTGTTTTTTTTATTCTTGCTATTATATTTTAAGAGAGTTTGTTTTTAATACAGTACGTGCTTTGATGATCCTTCAGTGTAGTGTCGAACGAGAATAAAAATACTAAATCATATTCTGAATACTAATCAAAGAACAAACAAATAAAACAAAAAAGTAAAAGAGGATTTTTGCATATTTATTTATAGAGGATTGCGTTTAAAGGCGCCAATTTTTACTATTTTACCTGCATATTTATTAAAAATTATAATAAATATGTTTTTGTATTTAATTGTAGTGATTTATAATTTTTCAATGGCAAGTAGGAAATTTCGTCATTGGCAAATAGAGCACGAGTCACGGCGTCCGGTGGGTCACGGCTAGTTATTTCTCCATTGTTGATTGTTGTATCATTGTTAAGAAATCCATGTATGGTTATAGATTGTCTATTAAAAGTTAACTAATCATGTAACTTTCAATAAGTGCACCGCCACGGCTTTTTTTTCTAGAAATAATATAAAAAACGCGATATAAATTATCATCCATATCGAATCTCTCACAGACAATTAGAAACGCATCGTTGAAATTAAAAAAAAAATAAGCAAATAACATATACTTATACATCTAGTAATTATCAAGCAAATCATCAGATCCTTTAGTGGTTTTGTATACAATCTGAAATATGCACCAATGTTGCATCTTGTCGGCAAATGTTTATATCTCTAGGGAAAATCCTTTAAAGAAATAGAAGGAGAAGAAAACGAAAGGAAAGAGTTGTGCTCTCACACACCTCAAGAACAAGAAATTGACGAGGAAAAAAAATCGTCGTACTTTACCTTATCTTAACGGTTTTCTGTAAAGTTGCATTGGCTTCAGGACGAAAGGACTCATTGCAAAAGACGACCATTAAGAGCTGTTCACTGGCAACTTCTTACCGATCTTATCTCACATTGGAGATCTAAGAACGTGACCTTGCTATGCTCCTAACACCTTTAGTAATCTGATTTTGATTAAGTGAATCAAAAGATGAAAAACGCGAAAAAAAATTAGTGTTAAAAAATTAAACGCTAATACAAATTAATCGGGGGCGCATCCACCAATTATACGTTCGATTCAAGCATTTGGACATTATTGCAAATTTATTTCAGAAATTTCGAAAGTTTTCGTCGAACATCTGTTTTTATTCAACAATATTGCTGTGAGCAACTCGATCGAAATTGGATAATATTAAAAATCATCGTTGGCAACAAGTTATTACTGTAATTACATGGTCGTAATGACTACCGTACAGTATCTCCAGGCGGCCACTAAGTTTATGGTAATGATTTTACCCCATCGTTATCGCTAAAATTTAGTTCACATTCTTGTATGATGATATTACAACAAATTACACATAGAAAATGATCTTTCTCCAACATCTGAATAACACATTAAATGCTGAATAATGTCATTATCACTACACAAATGGTGTGTAGAGATTTCTCTACTATTTGCATTCATTCACAAAAGACTACGAATAAAAGGAAATGATTAAAAAGAAGTGTTTATGATACTAATTAATTTTAAATTTATACCACTAATATATCAAAATTAATCGACAGCTTTCTCTGGACAAATATTGGGATTTCTGTAAAATAAATTCTTAGATATAAATTGAGTGTCAGAGAATTTCGGTGATTTATTAATACAATTTTGATTGTTTTTAAAACATTATTTATCTATTTGATTATAAGTGACTGAAGTAATAATCACGTTCTTGGGTATCATTTGTGGATTCGTGTTAGATAAGATTTACCACCAACGTTGTGCTTGTTGTTGTTGATACCGTTAAAAGTCCGACACCTGTTTGAGTAATTAAAACTTAAAATTAAACAAAACCAAATTATAAGTTTCAATATGAATTCATTCTAATAATGTAATCCATTTTTACGTTTGCCTTTTTTTTGTTATGATTTATAAATGAAAGTCTAGGTGAAAGGATCGATTAATTATTTTATAACATAACATTGTACAAACATTTAATTGGACAAGATAGAAGATACGTGCAACTCACATACAATGTGCTATGTAATTTATAGCGAACAATATAGCTAAATAACAACAATGGAGTGATCGTAAACGCAGAATAACCTCTTAGGAGACCATTATTTATGGACTATATGGATAATTTATCTAGATTAATTATGTGTATAGTAATCGATATCTGCAAGTTTCTGTTCGTCTTGTTAACAATTTTCTAATTAAAACAATCATTTTCCAGAGGAATCTATCATTGAATTCAGGCCAACATCGAAAATCTTATGAGAAATCAAAAAAAACAACTCTACATTTCTTATTAAACAATTTATATATGGATGAGAAAAAATTAACCATATTTTATTATAATTAGTACAAGTTTGCTGAATTTTACCCGTTATGGTGAAGATATTGCCGAGTAAATTTTAATATTCGGCTACAGTTGATTAATCGTTTAGTAATTTATAAAGAAGACCTCACACAGATGTTGGAATGGAACATTTCACATGTCAATTGCATCTAAAACTAGGAACATTACAACAATAATTTGTTGTATAGAGAATGTGTTAATTTAATTAAATCTGTCGGATTGTTATCGTTTTATGTTTTATCCAAGACGCTCACGATCATATAGAACAGTCTGTAGATACACATACAACCTAAATCATGAATATATATATATATATATATATATATATATATATATATATATATATATATATATATATATATAGAGGCTCAAACTAATAATTTAATTAAGTCGTTTGAAATCGAATAACGATAACCTATAGTTATATAATCAATCTCGTCTTATCGAATTTTTTCTACAATAAAACTGTTGCTTCTTGGTATCCTTTTATTTTTAACCGCCTCCTAATGGATCTATAAGCAAGAACTCGACCAATAATAAATTTAGATTATTTCAATCTATGGCAAAGCGTAGGCAAACTTAAAATTTTTTTAGTTTGCATTTGATAAACCTCTATGAAATAAATCGTAGACTAACAAATAGTGTTTGAAAGAATGCTCAACTTTGCGGCCATCATTTAGGAAGACTTGTCAGATCATCCCTGGTGAAAATCTTTGCCAAGTTATACAATGCCGACAATCTATAATATGTTGTAGGTGTTGCTAAACAACTAAACAACACGAAATAACAGTACTGAAATAATTTTGTAACGAGACATAACTGTACTGAAATAATATTATGCAGGGAATGTGTTATACTTTATATTTTAAATTTATTTTTGACATACCACAGTTGTTTGGAATGCATTGCTGTTCCTACTTATCACACAGTAATTACGTGTTATTTTTCTTTTTCTTCTTTTACATGTGTCTACATTCCAGCATTTGGGAAGAGATTCAGTCATGGATGGTGGTATATAGTTAGGATCCATCCTATTTCCAATCAACACTTCCCACAATTGTGAGAAAAGCAAAATATTGTCTATCTTCTAGATCATGCTGTAAAACGTTATGAAATGTAAAACAATTACAATTTATTCATGACGCAGTATAAATACCGCAAAAGTATAGGCTGCACCAAAAAAAATGTGCTTAAACATTAAATTGTAAGCTTTGATATCTATGATATGGACTAAGATTATTATCAAATTGCCGATTAATGTGTATAATTTGCAGGATTCAATGTAATTACAGCTTAAAGTTAATTTAAATTTGATTAAATAAGATACGCACTGGATGTGTAAACTTTATTGATCCAATTGAATTGACGAAAAATTGGATATATTTCAAGCTTACCGAAATGATAAGAGTGATAAGAATTAGACATCCAATGGTCAACACTTTACATGCTGCCATACATACATATGTGTATATGTATTTAAAGAGAGAAAGAAAGACATTATCGCTTTCAATATAAATTTCGATGCATCCTGTGGCAGAACGAATAACGAATAATCTATATCCCCGACGCATAGACCAACAAATACCGATGCACCTTGACTCTCAATTAATACCTGGATTATACGTGCGGCGTAAGCTTATTTTATGTTACATTACAATCAACCAAATCAAATAAATATAATAAAATACAATAACAATTGTATGAAACCAGTTTGACTAGTTAATATGGTTGAATAATTCCACTTGCACTCGCGCCGAGCACGTATATGCATTGAATAGGGTGCTTTATGGCTTCTAAATTCAATGACCGCACTCTAGCACAAACATTCTCTCTTCTTCTAGTTCCAATGTCAAACTGTTGTCCAATACTCGTTTATGTGGATTTGTAGTAGTTTACCATCTTTTACAGTAATCCGATGATTAATTCCATCAGATATGCACGGTCAAAGACAAATTGGAACTGATCATCTACCATCCTATCTCAAATATAGAGATGATAAGATCTAGAGCTTAAGCACAAGCCTAGTCGTGTCTTGGTAAACATTTTCCCTGTCCACCCTAAAGTAAATAGAATTTCAACACTATAGGGATGACTTCAGAATTACTATATACATATAATGGTAGAATCGATATAACGGATGAAACAAACGATATTAGCAGACAGGGCAACTTGTCATGAACAGAAATAAAAGCTGAAAAGAACAAAACTTCGATAAAGAGAGTGTCAGTATTTAAAGCTTTTACAATAGAAAAGTTCCTGAAAGTGACATGTGGAACAAAGGCTTTCAATTAGGCAGTGTTTTCTATCTTCCTTTTATTTGAAACATGTTAAACTAGCACCATTGTCTCAACGTGAGTTTCATTTTTAATAACACAGCAGTAGCGCCGCAATTCTTCAAAATAATAAACAAGACCAAAACACGAAATTCGAAAAGACATCCAAATTATTCTCATTGATCATGATTGGAAAGTTAATTTTGTATTGTGAAAAATTGATTTCACGTTGGTTTTATTTGATAATTGTCAATTTAATAGGATTATGTGTGGTGACGACGAGCCACCTTTGATAACATTTAGGTGAGATATGTTGTCCGATCATAGTGTTGTCTTAACATGAGTATCATTTTCGGGCGGTAACATTCCATTGTTGGTGATTATACAGGCGGTGTCGTTTACACAGGCGGTTAAAATCAAAGAAACAGTCCAAATCATTCTAAAACAACTTTTAAAAAGTCTAAGAATCTGATTTGATTTCTAAAATATCCAAAAATTCTTTTAAATAATATTTCGTTATTTCTAATTAGACTGTTTATTTAATTTATGTTTCATTAATTTCAAATTTGTTTCTCGATCCTCTATTAAAGTCTCCTATATTATATGCTTGTTTATCTGAGTTTAGACAATTTTAATTCGAGAGAAGCAACGAATATTAACTTACCGTATTCAAGTCAAGTCGACCAAGACGAAAACGACGGACTGTATTTGTAGATGTTAGATTTGAGTAAATTGAATAATTTGAAATTAGTCCTTCGTTTCACTTGAAGAATACTAACAATTTCCTTAATTAAAATTGTATTAATGGAGTATAAACCTTGTATTGAGAATTTTGCAAGTCAAGTGTTGCTTGTAATTTCAATAACAAATATCGTATTAACATGAATGTTTTAAACAATAGTAGTGTAGAAAGGTTATGTTGGTCCGCCTTCTGGTTGAATTTCAATAGCATTGTTACCGATACGGTAGCCGCTGTTGACATTATCCGACAGATAACTGACAATGCCTCTAGTGATAGTCCTATATGAAAAGCAGACTTAAAGGGGACATCCTGTTGAGTGATTGAAAACCGCAAGCATTCTACAACATATTTGGAATTATTAAAATCAGATAATTTCGTATGAAACAACAATTTAGTTTCAGATTTGTAAAGGTAACAAGCAATCATACACACACACGTGATGTTCATTGTCACGTCCGAGTGACATGGCTAACTCAGTGAATTATGGCAATTCCAACAGAATACGTGTGGCTTGTCAAGGGTCACCTGATTAGATATGGACGAACGTAGGTCATACTGGCACGATTACACTGGAACGTGTGTCGACTTGCCATGAAGATGATGAGCACGTTATACTCTTCTATATAATGGCAATTTTTAACGCCATCAGGAAGAGGCCGCAAAGATTTAAAATGAATTTGTAAGAGATGCGTGTTAAAAATAATAAAATACAACATGCATTCGCTTCTCAATTTCCGGCTTACTTCACTTTGATTGTATTTTTTGCTGTTGCTGTTGCTGTTGTTGTTGTGTTTTCAAATTGACATCATTAAACACACCCGCGCAATAGATGTAGGAGTTGATCGATTACAGAACGTTCATCATTTGATTAGGAATTGACAGTTGTCTGAATAATACTATAAAAGAGTGGAATAGTAGCGAAACGGCTCTATTGTCTCCTACACATCTAGTTCAACTGTCACTCATTTTATATTTTAATTCATGAGTCACAATCGGTTCATAATATAAGCAGTTTCTGGAGGTGTTCCATTGTATTCTGACAAATAAGGCCAAAGCGAGCAGTCTTCCTACGCTACACGTCTTATAAAGCTGCAAGAAATTTAATCTTATGAACAGCTTTTCATCACCACCAGTCCAGGTCTAATTGCTCAGAAATATATAATTAAATCACTTTATTCAGTTTATTTTATTTAGTTTCTCACCAGTGCTTTATGTGCATGGTAATTATTTGCATTCAGTATGATTATCAACGTGATTCCTGTAGATTACAACTAATTTCTATAAGAAAGGTTTCATTAAATGTACAGATTCAAACATGTTTCCATTTGTACAACAGAACGACAAAGTCTTTCAGTATACATGAAACCGTTATCTAATGATATATTTACAATAAAACTTGTAAATAATCGATGGGAATTTGAATTCTCTAATAAAATATTTATGAATTTTATATGAAAAATAACAAAATTCGAATTGATATTGAGATGTACGAACATGCTAATTGAATGTAAAAGATTTGAAAAGTGACCCATCACTTTGAGAAATGGATCTTTAAATTTGATGGAATAACTTTTGTTGTAAACAATTTGTCAGTCGGTCGATAATTACTCCTCTTGTTATCTAAGCGTGAGATTATTCCATCACTGTTAATTATTATGTCAAATTTTGAACCAGTCCTATTCGTCAGCATCACTGTATATGAGTATGGTATAATATAATAGATATAACCATACTTCTCCACTATTATTATCATTAATAATTTTTATTATTATAAATATTATAAATCTAACAATGTATAACATTCAACCTCACGGTTAAAGATGGCATTTAACTAGAACAATATCGTGTTCGTATAGATTCGTGATGGTAATCTGCACAAGCGGATCGATATTCCCTTTTATCGATACACATAGATTCATATCGCACTAATCGCAGGCTCTGATTAATGTAGTGGATCATGGCTGATTTTGAACCGATAAGCAATGATCACAGGCGCCGCGCTCGTGTGAACTCTTCATTAGTTTTCAAAAAATATTGCCACATCACCACACCATCTATCTATCTTTATTTATTGTATGATAGAAACTAAATAAACTATCAATGGAATATCATTAATTTGACATACAAACAAAAGCGTCAAATTAAATAGTAAAACATTTGATAGGGTTCCTCGTCGCACTAACTGTTGAAATCGCTTAATTTAACGGCGCTCAAATTTAGAAATCTCAAATGAATTATATAGATTTTTTTTAAATTTTGTTACAATACATAATACATATAATAATAATAATAATAATAATAATAATAATAATAATAATAATAATAATAATAATAATGATAATGATAATAATAATGATAATAAAGAAAAACGCTAAATGATCGTTAAATATTTTATTAAATCAATGGGCAACTTTCCAAGTCTGTTATTATGTCGGGCAAACCTTTAATTAAATTGGTCCATTAACCGTTTCATTGCATCGCTCCGGTTGTTGTTGCTATTATTATTGTTGCTGATCTCGTGCTAATCATAGGTTATATTGTTTTTCTTTTATTAATATTAACATCATTTTTTTTTGATAGATTCTATTAATGAAAATTTTTGAAAAACTGTTGACTGTTATTTTAACTATTGAATGTTGATACTGATTTGGTGAACGTTTTTCTTTTGAAGGAACATGTGCAAGATATCGTGGGAATCAGGTGGGACATGTGAAAGTAAATTGGTGAAAGAGAATAATAGTTGAAGAAGAATAGTCGGTGTTATTTTTAAATTCAAACAACAATAATAATAATAAGATGATGTTTAAACTAGAAGGCGACAGATTATTTTACAGTAAATGTGCCGTGAAATGGGCGGTCAGAATCGATTAATAAACATTCAGTTGACAATGTAATAATTTTGCAATTAAACTCGTTAGAAGAGATATAAATATAATGTATTAAAATTTAATACAACCATAAAGGCGTCTATTTCAAAGTCAATCGATATTCTTCCACCTTCTGGTTGTATTAATCATAATAATTCGTTTAAGATAAACAGAGAGTATCGGTTTTTAGAAAGTTATTTATTGGATGCGTAATCAGTGTAACTTGGCCGTTATTAGCATAATTCTTATCTGAACTCACGCAGTGAGCAAAATTAACACAAGATAAATGTTCAACTATACGAATGCATCTTATATAACACCTACTAAACTAGGAATAAATTCCGTAGATAATAATAAGAATAAAAAAAAGTATTAATTGTTAATTATAATAATATATTAGATGAATTTTACAGTTTAGTTTCGTATATGTAGAGAGGAAGATAGATATAGTAATTTATTGAACCGTTCCATGGATAACAAATTCCCTTAGTATTTATGTTATGAGATGTCAACAAAAATTGGGTTGATTACCATAACAAATAAGTTCTTCTCCATCTCGTTTTTTTTGTGGATTAAAATAAGAACCACCGACAAGCGAATGGATGGTGTTTTATCACATAAAGTTTTTTGTTGTTGGTTGTTGTTGGGTGGAAAATGTTATTACAGAAATTTACAATTATTAGCAATGAAGACAGAGTGACTCATCCAAACGATTACAAAATGTATTCATTGTTTGATTTTTTTTATTTTATATTATTTGTAAAGCACAAAATGCTATTATACCATCTCTGGACTAAGGCGTTTAATTAATTACATTCACTTATACAATAGCAACATAACAACTCCACACAACCAGCACTATTACAACAAAACCATATCAATTAACTTTGTGGGCAGCAAGAAGGTCTCTAAAATTGTTAATTTTAATGATAATTCAATGTGAAATTTCAACAACAATTACTGAATTTGGAAACGATTTAGGTGTTGCTGTGTGTGTGTGTGTGTGTTTTTTTCTTCTATTTTTTAATTAAGTAATTTTTTTTTTCATTTTGCTGCAAATAGAATTTCTAATGGTTCAATTTTTAGATCGTTAAAACTGTTTATATACACTATAACCAAATATTTACAACATTATCCAGAAAATTATAGCTTTCAAAGCTATAAGTTTATTACAAACTTGTGGTTTATGATCGTTAATAGCCATTTTAAAACGTTTGTACTAATTGATAGAACGTCAGGTGGATTGAATAGGTTAAAAATTAAGCAATGCCTATTCAAATGTCTGAAATGTAGACTTCAGATACGTATAATTTAATAGAAAGTTTATAGTTCAAATAAATGTGAGATAATAGGTGTCAAAAACAATTTAATTATGTTTTACAAGTGGTTTATCGATGAACAGCTAGTAATTATTAAAAAGATGTAAAAAAAACAAAGAATCTGGCACCGACATTTTCTCAATAACAACAGTTAAATATCGAAAATGTTATAAATTTTGAAAATTTACAGAATTTTCTTTATAAATAGTTTATTAATAAAGACAATTTCATTTGTTTTAAGCTCTTGTAAGACGTTGGCCTGTTTTCGTATTCAAATGATGGCACTATAAATTATATCTGCATGCAAATTGGTGTCGACTTCATCCATTCTTATCATATCGTATACATTTGTTATATTCGTTCTAACAATAATAAATTTTCAATTCAATAAGCTGATAGAGAGCTTTCGTTACATATCCAACTTTACCACACTACCGAATACCATTGAAAAACAAATAAATACGAAATAACAAAAACGATATTTATAGTCACTGTATTTATGTTCAATTTTTATCAACAGTAACGATGTTATCCTTTTGTGTAATGTTATATATAGGCTATATATGTGTTGCATGTGTGGTCATTCGAACTCATGCTGTCCAATATCGCGCAATTCCACACTAAATACATAACAATTTATATAAATTTCTGTCTGCATTAATAATCTGGTCTTTCAATATCGTAAAGTTTGGATTTTGCAAGGACTGTTCATTTATGTTGAAGTGTAAGCATAAAACTAGTGTTTTAATGGTTTTATTAAATATCGTCGATACGCCTTCGCGTATCTTATAAATAAACAATTTTCTTTACACTTCAATATATAAAAAAAAACAATTTTTTATCAATTTTAATAAATATTTTCAATTGTATACATCAACTATTGTACAATAAATTTATTATTCACCTGCCTAGTTCCGAGT
This sequence comes from Meloe dianella, assembly GCA_028455855.1. Lineage (NCBI taxonomy): Eukaryota > Metazoa > Arthropoda > Insecta > Coleoptera > Meloidae > Meloe > Meloe dianella. The sequence continues at coordinate 999,292 of JAPTHL010000054.1, read as the reverse complement.
TGGGCTTGGTATTTCTTTAATTGTTGTTGTTGCTATTGCTGCAATGAAAATCGAAAAGTTCTGCACTTAGGTAGGTGCTTAATGAGACTGTAATTCATCTACAATAATGGATAATCTATGATGGAATTAATGATTAAAGTCAATCCTTCTCTCTATATATCATTTCTTACATAAGTCAATTATTTTGTTTGAGAAAAAAAAGTCCTCCAACAGAATTGATTTGAATGGTAAAGAAGACAGTGGCTAAGTATTAATTTCATTTGATCTGATATAATCATCGCCCAATATTAATTTATAAACAATGCACGCTTTTGTTCTAATGTATTAAATTTGAATTCGTTTAAATTAAATTGTGGATGCCCGCCTCCGAAATACGACCACTCCTTTAACTATTGTTGAAAACACACTACTTCCTCAACTAATAACTTTTACAGTATTAATAATTTCATAAATTTTTTAATAATTTGTGCATATAGTTGAACAATAGTTAAAGTTAATAATAACATGACATACAACAACAATAGCATTTAAAAAGGTAGACCATTTATATTGGATACGTTACGTCTTTTAAGCAGTCCAAGGTCCTGTCTGATCTGATTCTTATATTGTTGGAATGAGAACATGCTGATTCCCATGTCAATTATGCACCATACCACTTTTCGTTTCAAATTATTATCCTCGAAAATTACTAGGACTCTTCTTACATAATTTCGATTGTAAATAGGTTGCTGTGATTCGCGGTAGTTAAACAAAAAATAAAATTGCTATTATTTTGCAGACTTGTCGAGTTATATTTTCGACGATATTCATTCAATAAATGCTATCAACAATTGAGAAATTTTACTTCTATTTATATTATTATTATTATTATTGTATTGCCTTTGTCAATAACATTATGTAATTCGTGTTAAATTATAGGAATATAAAAAGAGACAATATGGAAACACGCCTCAACAAGGTTGCAAATTAATTAAATCATAACTTACTCAATTCATATATTATAGTTTTTCAGGTTATCAACAGTAGTATGACATTGTATTGTATTATTTGACAAATTTTTCTCATTAATTTAATATTTCGACGATAAAATTATTATTATTATTATTATTATTATTTGTGGGAATTCGGCTTGTTCAACTGTACAACGATTAAGTATTGAAACTAAAAAGAAATACAGAGTTAATTTTATATTTACGTCTCAGAAAAATGTTGTTGATTCGCTAAACAGATGTCACTAGTAATTATTATGTTTATAACGAAAAATTGATAGACGATCAAGCTTTGTACACGTCAATCATTTTACAAAATTGTCCTTTGTTTCATAATGCTTTTGGACTGTTGTTTAAAACCAACACAAATATCTCTTTCGACTTTCACTAGTATCCAGTTGTAAACTAAGCCTGTTTCATCGCATGTCATTAATGATTGTAATAATTGTTAGATTTTATCAAAATGTGTGTATAATCATCGACAGAACATAATGGAGCTTATCGCTGTGTTCATATCTCTTTGCGTTCTTTTCCATTTTTAGTTGTTGATTTGATTCAGAAAAGCGCTGAAGCTTACTGCGTTGTAAAGGAAGCCAGTCTAGAATGCCAAATGACACAATGGCAGACAATAATTCTTCTATTCTTCTAACTTATAATTTTCTCATATATTTTCTAACTTTGAAATTAATTAAATATTTTCACTAATACTTTGTGTATGCGATTATTTCAAAGGAAATGTTGCGATTTTGTCGAATAATAAAATCAATTGAAATTTAAATTAAGCAAAGTACCTCAGTGTGCTTAATTAAAATCAATTCATAGTCGATTTTATACATTAAACATGTTGTAAAAACATATAATAAAAAAAGAAGAAAATGTATTGAAAAGATTTAAGTGTAACAAAAGACTTACTACTCACTACTAATCAAAAACCATTGCTTAATCTAAATTGGAAGCAAAATCGATTCAGCTATCAATTATTTGTCACAAGAAAGCTTGTTAATTGCAAAATATACAAATTTAAATACTTTATAATAGTATATATATATATATATATATATATATATATATATATATATTTGTGTTTGTCTGTATTGTATACAAAGAATAGTAAATGTTTTTATCACGATTTGTACAATGATGGTAACGAACACGTCGTCATCACTTTTGCAATATTATAGGTGATTGTATGGTAGCTTTTTTCTTGTGTTATTATTATTATTGTTATCAAAAAAATACATCTATTTAATGATTTCTAAAACGAAAGTGTTAAGATTTAAATGAAACGTGTCTAGAACAAGGAAGCAGTTTTATTTTGTGATTATTACCACGATAAGGATGTTTTGTACTGCAAAGGGTTGAGTTTCAATCAGAATTTGGTTTTCAAAATTATGGTACAGAAAACTGTGATACTGTTCTATCTAGGACGTAATTAGGCAGGTGCAACAGGTGTAACCTGAGGGGGGCACTTAGAGTGTCTACGAAATAAGTTAAAAATTAAAATCCTAGGCCATAACTTGCGATGCTATAACTCTGACTATATAGTGCTAGTGCTATAGGAGGCCCAAAATTTAATATCAGCGACTTCCGAGTCTAGTTACGGCACTGTTTAGAAGGAGTTATCTAGTGCCTTTACCACAACTATGTAAACATTAAGATCGTGTTTGATAATTTGTTCCGTTTTATATTTGTTCAAATTTTTTGCTTTTGTTTTAATAGAAATCACAATGTGATTCCGTAACAAGTTCGTCTATTTTACATAACAATAAACTGAAAATGAGACAGTATGAATGCAAATGTGATTCTACAAGGTTAAAAATAATACATTAATTTTTTCGATTCTATATGTTCTCTATTTAGATTATATCAAATTGTTCTCAATTGACAATGTGCAGTGTAAGCGGCTTTTCATAATTAAATTGATTTGTATCAAATCAAAAATTACCCAATATGGATATAAGTGTCCTATTATTTTTTTGTTTCAACAAAGATTATCATTTCGTGTGTATATTTGTGTCAAAATTGTGTCAGATTCATTAATTTTGTCTTTGAATTAACTGTATGTGTGGTGTGACAAAGCTGAGATACCGTGACGGCCTTGTAGTTAAAACAGCATCCTACATGATGATTTTAGTCATTAATAGAAAAACGTCTCATCATCCACCTGTACTTACATACAGGATATTAAATATAACGCGAAAAGGCGACCTTGCTCCATCTCCTTTCCTATTATTATTATTATTTTATACAACAACAACAACAACAACAATAAAACAATTATAATTTTTTAAAGTTCAAATTAATTAAATTAAAATTCTATACAAGATTGTTCTTGTTTTAATTATAATGATTATAATCGAGTTGCAAATGTTAATACCAGGATCATTTCAGTAATAATAATGGCAATAAAGATGAACGTTTAATGCAAATTTAATGTAATAAATAATATTAGTAAAGCACGTTATGTAAGTTCATTAAAATAATTAAATATTCTTGGTAATGGGGAGATAGAATTAGAACTATTGATGTTTTGCTCTTAGAAAGAGATTCAGATAAGACGAAAACTGTTGCCGGCCTTCAAAACTCCAAGCATCTTTTTATTTTTTCCATAATCCTTTATTCTATAGTTTTTTTTTTAATTTAATTCTTCAACAAATACGATTTAATACAAAAACACCTACAATTTTTATGTTGTCAGATCATTGAAATGACGTAATATGCAATCATCTATCCAATGATTTAATCATTTGTTCAACACTTGAATATTTTATATATCTACAATTCGTTTCCTGTAGGCATACTCAATTTTCAAATATCTTGCTTAATTATGAAATGGATTTTGTTTTAAAATTTATCCAATACTATTTAGCTGATGGAAAAATCTACAGTCGATAATGCTAAAGAGTAACTGCGACTAACAGCTTAAAATTCGTATTCAATCAACATTACTAGATTCAACCACATCCAAAGGAGACGCGCTGTATATTCTATCGACTGTATTTTATAATTAAAAACTATTAAAATTTTAATTGCATTTTTCTAGATTTATATACGAACAACAAGAAGAGTCTTTGTGTGTGTCTTGATCTGTACTCAAGACAAAAATCAAACAGAAAACCAAAAAAAAACAACAACAGAATTAGACCAAGGCTGTCTGATGGATGCACTTTCACGGTTAAAGATGTTCATTAAACGTGAGATGTGAAAAATGCTTGCATTTTAAAATCTATCTAATTTACTTGAAATAATTATAAAAAATAATGTAAACTGGAATAAGTGTACTTTATCTGATAAATTTGTTTTCTTTTTTTTAATTGTTATTATTGTTAAATTGTTTCCTAAATAGTTAAGTTTCTCATATCCTTGATCTGTTTCCTTTAAATCAAGATCGTAAAATTATGCAATAAAATAAAGTGTTTGTTTATTTATATATACATTTTTTTTCGTTTTTATTTATTTATAGAGAACCTTGATTTTTTTTTGTTTCATTAAAATTAGAGCACTGAAATTCAATTTTATTGTTAAATAGCGTCTCTAAATATGATAATTTAAAAGTAAACTTAGTATTAAAGAGTAGAGAAAAAAAACAAGGACTATTAGTTTACATTTTGCTCTAGGCCTAATAACAAACTAGTTTAAATAGTTGGCCGGAACGAAATAACTATGTTAACATAGTCGTCAATTAGTAAGTACCATTAGAGAGTAATTGCAATAAATTATATTATAAGACAAGCTGTACAAACATTCCATCAACTAAACACATACAATTTTTGTTATTTCTATTTTGTTTTTCTTTTTTTTATAAATCAAAACTTGAGTTCTGTTATTGAGTAGACATTTCCTCGAAGAATACATCAAAACAAACAATAATTCAAATCAGTCTTCAAGGATTATTTTATTTGACTTAATCGTTCCTGTATCATCATATAACAACACTTCATTTGCTTTTGTTGTAAATCTACAAAAAAAAACAAATTTCTAAGGAACTACTACAAAATTCAAGTATAGTCTAATTAAAATAATTCAAGGTATTTGAATAAATTTCAATTCTAATTGATTTTTAAATGATTAAACGATTATTTTCTTCAACTTTACTGAAAATAAAGCTCGCCGCGTGGCTGGCCATTGACAACTACCTTAAGATGTCTAAAAATTAAGGACTAGAAAATTGTCTTTTTTTGTCGGTTCATAATTATCGTTCACTTACGATGATGAATCGTTGACTTTTTACTTGATACAAAGCAAAGAAATTGTGCAAGGTTAGTACCACCAATTTATAAAATAACCAGTTGAAAGTATTAAATGTTAATTTTTAATAGCATCATTTAAATTATGTGCATATTAAACGACAGTTTATGTCATAATAATTCAGAAAATTTTACGGCTAATTAGTTTAAAGGTTTATTGTGAAAACTTTTAGATTTTATTGAAGACGATCTTAATTTTAATCTAAATTTAACCTAATGTGAATTGGTAAAGAAAAAATACCGACTGATGATCAAATCCATTTGAAGATTAATTTACCATTAATAAGTGATGTCAAATCTAATTTATTTCAAATAAGTAATATTTGAAAAGTCATACACACATGTCATGGATATATCAACATAAAGTACCATCAAAATCGTGTCAAAATCAATTAACTCGTGCTTAAGGCTGTTTTGTGAGAGGTGTGAATTGTTTAAGTTTAGATTTTATCCATGATTTCATCTTAAGTATTACATTTTATTGCCTGATAACTGTGTTTTTCATTTTTCCGAAAATTAATTTTATCTAATTTCTTCGATTTTTCATATTTAAATTTATGGTTTTACGTAATTTTTTTTTAATGAAAAAATAAGGAAATTTGACCTTTTCCGTAATGATTAAAACATTCACTCATACATATGCATACACAAATAATATCTACATGTGAATATGTAAAATATACAACCACCAGGTTGCCATTGAAGAAAACTCTCCTCATTGTAAACTGGCGATGGCGATTGGGGCTATCGTGATTTGAATTAGAAAGACGATACTAGGAACGTGATTTTATAACAGATAATCTAACCAATGAGTTCATATTTTAAATAATATACTATCTAGTATACTACAAGTATATAGTGTATTATAATGTCTAATGATGTACACGTTTTAATATCCTTCCATGTGAACGCATAATTTGCTATATCATATTTCTTATGTACTAATTGCACTATCGTGCGTGGTAATAAAAATATTCATTTCAACCTGTCTTTTAATTCTATTTTTACAAAATCACCAGGAGTTACATACAGAATGATTGTTTAAACAATTCTTGTTACCTTGAACATTTTAAAAATTCAATATTCTTTAAAAACTAATGCAACTATTTCCATTGTGCAACGAAAAAACTACAAGTCCACCAGCTGGACACAAACACCGATCATCCAGTTAACGGGTCGACGCGTTATTAATAATACAGCAAAGAAAATATACTTTGTTCGATTTACCTTCATGAGGGGTAATGTCATTCTTTAATAATTATGATACATTCAATTGAATAAAATCGATATGTACTTATATTTAATGAATTACAACGATTATTTAATACTGGTAGGTTGATTATTTTAATTGATACAATCATCATGTAGGCTTTATGTTTTACGAAACTAGGGAATAGAATAATGTGAACGATGGATTATTCATCGAACACTTTAAAGCACACCTGCGTATATACTTAACAAATCTAGACTTTAATAGTGTGGTGAAAGGGGCAACAATAGAGCTTTTCTACTACGAACAAAATCACCTTAATTAAGTCAAAATAGATGAAGTATAAACCCTGATTTGTACTTATTATAAACTGGTTTGAAGCAAAAAATATATTCTATTTAGCAAAGAGTTTGTTGTTCAGTTGCAAAAATACAAACGAGATGAACACACGAAGAATAGCACAGAGCAGAAAAACTTTTGATTTGTTAATTTTTCTATTTCACACACTTTTATACAATGAACCTTAAACAAAAGTAACGATATAAAGTAACATTTCCAACACACTTGTGTTCTAGATAATTCCATAATTTTAAACAAATAAAATTTGTCTAACGAACACATCATTTATGAATCAGACATATTTGATGTGTTCATGAATTGGGTAAATTAGCACTCAAACATTTTTTTCTCATTCTACCAAAAAAAAACTGCTTAATGTGCGTCTATCAACAAACACCTACTAATTAGTTATTTTCGTGGGAGTTACATTAAACTGAAGCAATTATATATATAGCTAGCTAAAAAAATGATTAATTGGTTTAAGACATTACAGAATTGATAATTGCAATTTGAATAAATCTATTTATATGTTGTTAACGAAAACAGTTCAAATAATTATTAACCATATTCATGACTGAAATTTTGTTTATAATTTAATGAATCATTACATATATGTATCTCTCTTATAATGTAGGCGTTATTAATAATAAGAAAAAAGAAGAGTTTTCAGCTTAATTTATGGTCGACAGTTGTTTTCTTTTCTTTACCGTGAAAAAAACTACGTTAAAAGAAAAGAGATAGATGTAGGAAATATAAATTCGTTTAAAATCTGTTTTAATTTTTGTTTGTATCGTGTAAATTAAAAATTCGAAATGTCTTCCAATGATAAACGTCCTGAAATCAAGTGCAATAACAAAAAGTGACAATTGTATAAAATCAAACAAATTATCCCATCAAGGCTATATGTTCAACTACAAAAATTTTCGATTTTCATTAATTATTGTTGTCATTATTATTATTATTATTATTATTATTATTATTTAATATACGTGTAATAAAATCGATTTCCTGGTTTAAGTGATGAGAGTCGTGTCTTCAATGCCATTTTTGACACTGATTTGATGATGATTCATATTGCGCAAAGAATCGTGCCATAATATCCTGGCAACGAATTTAATTGTAGCGTTGTAAATAATTATAATGGATTCTAATATAAAAAAAAGAACACGCTAATAAATCAATTTTTTTCCACACTATTCAAAAGAAAAATAATTAAAAGAATATTCATTTTGTGATTTCGTTAATTTAAACTTTTAATGTTGAACCTGTTACTTTTTCATAATCAAAGGTGACATGTAATAAATGGATGAGCGGAAAAGTGATTGTAAAAAAAAATGTACAAACAATTTGTGCAATTGCTACTATACTGTTGTTGTTGTTTTTTCCCTTCCTTATATTCTCTTTTTCACGACTCTCCAAACGCTATCTCTTTTTATGTTGTTTTCAGCTATAGAAAAAATATGTTTTGTATATAAAATCACCGCTTGAGATTGTATTGAAAGTGAAGACGACCTTTTGTACGGCCTTGTCTTAATTGCTACAATCAATATGGATCATCTAGCGCTATAAAACAACGCGAATTGTTGTTGTTATTGTTAAGGATAATAATAATAATGATGATGGCATATTAACCATATCTGTTCGACCTCCGGGAAACATACCAGATATTAAAAGATCTACTCTCACTGTACAGCACCTACCATTGTTCCATGTAGGTAATATTAATTATCATTTTATATTAGCCAACTAATAAATTGAGTAACTTGCATTATAGTAGTACTCAATAAAATATATTAACGTTAGAAATATAATTATGCTATTGAATTATTTATAAGAGGAATACTCAGGATTTGGTCGAAATAAATCAGATTAAGTAATAATTAATCAAAAGAATTTGAGGTTCGTCAGCTAATCGACCATTAGAGTCTCCAAAGAATTCCAATTATTTTTAATAATATCCGATTACAATCAAGACATTTGGATTTATCGTATCTCAAACTAACTAGTGGCGTGACCGAAAAATGTAATTTTTTTTTTGTATATTTCGTTAAGCCAAATATCACTTTAAAACGTATTTCTACTGCTAGTATAAATGGTGAAAGAAGGGAGAAACTGTAGAGGTAGAGATACGCGTCATTCATGTATTTATAACTACTTTATAATAATGCGGAAGATGATTAATAACAATTGATTGATAGGTCTTTCCGAGACCAATCTTCTTGACGATGACTTCTTATTCTTCTACATTCCTACTAGTTTGAATAATGCAGTTAATTGGAGTGTAAATGTGAAATGAACTGTCTAATTACTCACAAGCTGTTTCAATTTTTGTTATTATTATTATTATTATTATTATTTATTTATAATTACTTTTTTTTATAGATAAAAACAGTTGTTGTTGTTGAAAGAACAGCTACAGAAGTCAATTTTTCAATGCCTACCACAATAATCATACATCATTATCAAGTATGAGATAATTAAACAAACCGACATTAATGAATTGAATTTTTTGATAAATATCACCGATAATAATATGGCTACTGTTCAGTTGGACAAGAGACTTTAAATTAACTATTGTAATATAGTGTAAATGGTGGATTAATGATATCGTACAATCAAATGTGTGATGGAAGGGCCCCAATTAGAATTGTACCAATTATGGCATTTGTACGATGATCAATTTTAAATAATAAACAACGTTTCACGGTCACATTTTTTCTTGCTTTTAATAAATAAATATTTCCTTGTTATTTTATTTTTGCTTTTATAAAGAGGAATCGTAAAAACTTGAGCTAATAAATGAACGAACAAATCAAGTTTTTCAGAGGACAAACTAATGATATCATCATTATGTTTCCTAATGTAATTACATCACGACCATCATAGGAGGTGTAACAAATCAGACATTGATTTTTCTTGTATACGTCTGCTTGAAGAAACTTTTTTCTACATATTTTTTATTGTTATTTTTATTATTCTCCTTTTCTATTCTGTGTTGAACAAGCAAATCGCTAAACGTATTCCTATTGTAACATAGATGATTTTGCATTTTTCATGTTACAGCTCATTAATTATGAATCTCAACTGTGTTCATTAAAAGCTACGTACATTTAAGTTTTGTTTTTTTCTTCGCCTTCCCCCCCCATTTTCCATATAGTGAGAGATTTCATTAAACGAAAAATAGTTTGAAAACGAACCGTATCCTCCAATCCAACCACATATTATTACACATAAAAGAACGCCCTCGGAAGATGCCGCGATTATCTTTTCTTTTAAGTAATAGGTGTAGTATTACAGATATTTCACTAAATAGTGGCTTGCAGCATAATTTAATGATGGTTATCGCAAATATTAGAACGCTTGAGCTGTGTACGTTTTTATAACTTTTTATCAAATTCTACACGTATCTTCTTTTTCTTTATAAACAACAATGTGCATTTGGAATAAAAATAAAAACATAGCAATTATCATTTGAAGAGCCCAACAAGATAAATTATTGATTATGGCAAATGTTACAAGGCTAGATAAAAATCGATTAGATCTGATTCTTTAGAAAACGGATGATACTTCGTGTTAGCTCATTTTATGCAAATCCAAGGTTAATTATTATAATATTTTCTAAACCATCTCTTTTGAAAACGTCGTGATGTATTGTTTATTGTATGGTTGTTTATAAAATAGATAGCAATCAGTCCCGGAATGAGCCATAATAGATCTGATAATTGCAATATAAGTAAAACGCTAGAGATGAATAGATAGACGGAAAAAGACACTAGATAAAGGTATTGTGAATTTAGAAATAACACATTAGAGAAAGACGATAAAAAGGAAACGAGATCTTGATGACAAACTATTAATTTCGTGATCGCAAAATTAAAAATTAACTCGAAACTAATTTAACGTTGCTGATGATGATGATGATGATGATGATGATGATGATGATGATGATGATGATGTATTTATATGTGTACCTTTTAAGATTTGACTAGATCACGATTATCCATACATCACCGTTGATTTCGTTCTTCCTTCGTTTTTTTTTTGACTTGTTGATGTGTTGTTGGTAGGGATTATTTTTGGGCAATTAACGTTAAAATCGAGATCTGAAAAAAATAAGATCAACCAAACAGCAATGAATAACATTAACGAAAGTCACGAATGAAAATTAAAGACATGCAAGCTGAACACATCGTGAGATACACATTCACATCCACACATCGAAAGAGTATCGTGAATGGACGGGAACTTATGATTCATATGGTCAATTTATTGTATGATTATTATAATCATTATTATCGTTATTATAAATTTAAGAAAAATTCATTATGTTATACACAGATGAAATGGATTCATCGGAATTAGTCTAAATCTGAATCAATTTCCCCAATTGATTGATGATTATTATTGTTATTATCATCTGTATCTAACTGTTCAAATTTAATATGGTTCTTATTATGTCTAATTTGGACAATTCCTCAAAAAGCTTTGCCTGAGGACTTTTACGGTAGATGGAGTACCTTATAAAGGTAATTTAATTAATGGATAAACTATTAACTTCTGTTAGATGGAATTAGTTCTAATCAAAAAATAAAAAAATGTTACAACACTCATTTCAAAAGAAACGAAATCTTGTGAACGCATTTGTGCAGTTATTTCCTAAATGGAAAATAATTGGCCGTGAAAAATCATGAAAAATAAGCTTGACCTATTGTGAATACGTTTTTGATAACAAAGAGCAGATGCTCTTTGAATATCTGTTAATTTCCAGTTCGGTGCACGTTTGGCCCGTTGAAATTTGCCGATCAAAATAGAACATAAATTATATTGAAGAGCTTGAGTATATTTAATAATGTCACTAGCCAATATAAACACAATAGGCTTTTCGATATTCCACAATAGTATTAACACAACATAAATCTGCGTAAGTAGATATATGTGGAGTCAATCCGCACATTTCTTTTGTGATATTTTTGTGCTTACAAACATCGTACAATTTGAGAGCACAAACACAAAACAAGGCCACCGTAGAGTCTATACCTCTATGTTATATGTCCAAAATAGGAATAAAAGGGACCATATACCAATATATCATTCCTTGGGTGTTACCTACATACCGCTGAACTAGATCTAACGGACTAGTATCGTAAATTCTATAAAAGATTGGTAACTTTTCAACGTGGTATAGAGAGATATAGAAGTAGTTATAGACATAGTAGTGCCTCTTTTAGTTTACCCCCTATTCATAATAGTCTAACACATGATAAATTTCATTACGAATGATCGCCGATACACAAAGAATCGTCTATAAACATCACCGGAAGGTATCTTGACTTTTTTTACATTCAATTATATGCGAAGGGATGTTTTTCATACCACTAGACAAACTTGGTTTTGTCCTTTTATTATATTATATGGGGATGTTTAATTTTATTCATACAAACATATTTTATATGCGTTGACACTTATTTGCCAACAAAAAAAAAGTAACTACTTCTTTGTTGCTCAATTAACTAACTTCAGATCCGTTGGACTAACAATTTTGAATTACACTGACAATAAATTGTTAAAACAGACCACAATAGACTGTTAATCTGGCTTAAATTAATCCGGGAACAGCTTAATAAATGGAATTTTACGGTTGATACAAAATACTAGAGATCACGCAATTTTCCATCAAAAAACTAGTCGACGCCAATATTACACAACTTCTTTCAAATACAGCTGTGGCATCTTCATTTATTAAGAAGCGTTTAAGACCTTTTCTGGGAAATGATGGTTTATTTAAAATATAAAACTGGTAGTTAATAAAGGCAAACTACTCTATAAAATCCACAAATTGGGTGAATCTATGCGAGTACTTTTAAACTAACAAAACCAGAAAAAGAACATTGACCTCTAATTATGATGACAATCAATTGAAGAACTATAAAGGGCAATTATGACCACTAAGAAACTAATCAACGGTATGTTATTATGAACGGTGCTTCTTGCTTGATATTGGATGAGACTAACAAGTAACTGTATTAAGAACAATACGTACTTTTGCAAAGATATCTGTCGTAAAGTTCAAAAGGACATGGTACTCTTCAAAAGAAGCCTCTTTTATTATTAAAGATCATAGCAAAGCAATTCGGAAATTAATATTAGAAACATTTCCAATATAGTGCAAACTTTTTGTCAGATCATCTAGAAAACTTTCTCTAAATTCTCACGAAATAATCTGCACGATAGACTTATAAACCTGATAAAAGTACGACCATTGTCACTAGACAGACCTAAAAGAATCCGGAAATTCTCCACATTGATGCTTTTGTTATTAACACAGACGTAGGTGTGAACAATAATGTTTTCAAACTTTTTAATACAGTTAGAAGTGAAATTGTGTTATAGATTCACCGATTTTTAATTTAATGTTTCTACGATCTGGGTCAATTTATATCTTGTTGCCTCGACATTCTGTTTACCTAAAACCCCCCTTGTTTTCCACCCTGCTTTCATTTTTCTTCAAAGCTAACTATTGAATAGTTGACAAAAGCACTTAACCCCCTTTGTTTCGTTGAACAGTTTACTATTTGGTTTAGTATCGTATTCTGTTACATAATCCAGGTCGCCAAAAATAATTAATCACTAGGTTGAACCACTTGGTGTGGTTTCGGTATCCGTGACAAATAGTCTGTCTCAAATGTGTCAACCCTGCTATTCAGGTTAAACAAAAAAAAAACTGTCTGACTATATTCACATATGCTATGCTAGAGAGATTTTTTCTCACTTCTACCCCGTTAAGGTGCTTGAAAGTGTAATGGAAATTTTTAAAAACTATTGTAAATTGTCGCACAGATTCGATATGGCAGACGTGTTGTATTGACATTAGTCAAGTACCTATGGTTGATTTTTGTTAGATTTGCATTCGGCACCGTTGTTTTGTCTGATTTGACGATCAGGTAACATTGACGATTATTCATAATAAGATGACTTGGATTTATGGTGTCGTTGTTGTTCTTTTTTTGTTGTTGTGTGAAAGAGAAAGATGAAAAGACAACGGGGGCTGTTTTTAACAGAACGGAACTATATGAAGTTCAAGGTGTGTCTATTATTACCACACTTTTTAATGTCAAGTCGGGCGCGAAGAAAGGGTAAAAAGAGATAAATTTCCGTCCAACCCCTGCTGTTTTCCAACTATATTGGAGGAAATTCCGATACAATCAATCAAAAACTATAAATATATACATAATTTATTTAACTATTATTATAAATTTAAATAAAACGAATCAATACGTATTATAGATGAAGATTTTGTTCCGGAATTTTTTTTATACATAGTTACAGGTATATATGCAGTTCTTTTATAAATATAATGTGTGAATCTTGTGACGGTTGCATCTTGTTAAATAGGATGATATGCAACAGAATGATTAATTATTGTGCGGTTAGACGAACAGATAGCACGTAATGGACATAGCTTTTTGTATGTATTTATATATGTTGCACATGTGACTTGTTACACTGAGGTCTCTTAACGTTTCAAATCTTTTGTTACCGGAAGTATTAGAAAAAGGACTGACTGGTTCCCGTAAAGATTATTAATGATCTAGATCGGCTTAGCTGTATAAAATCTAAATTAAATACGTACTGTCAATTCAAAGGACGGTTGTGATTTGTGATATATGATAAATAGTTTGTTATTGTTAATATAATAATAATAATTATTATTATTCTAAACCAGGAAGTTGAACTTGTTAAGATTCATGAAAACTTTAATAAAAACATCTGTTATAATTCAATAAATTAATAGGATTTAATGATGATGCAAAATTTAATTGAAGTTAATAGTTTGCCAAGTAAATCCGCATGTTAGACGATTATTAATATTGTGTTAAAATGAATTTAAATTGCAAAATGCGAAGTAGCTGAACACAAAGCTGTTATGGATGTGTAATGACACAATAAACAATGCAAGTCAAATCAAATGTGGACAGCGAATGCGGTTGTTATTTCTTTATCGTATTGTATGCGAATATCATATTTTTTGTATGTGGTTGCGTTGTATGTAAATCGCATACAATTGCGAACTAACACTAATATATTTATTTGTTTATTTGGAAAAAAATATATATTTAAAAACAAAGAGAATATGATAAACGTTGGTAGTTTGAGACAGTCCGCACCCTCGACTATATACCACCGAGTGATTGTTGTTGTTAATGTGCAGAATTGTGAGCGATCATTAATCAAGATGATTGGGTTTGTGTCTGTAAGACGACAAGAAGTGATGTGAGAGGAGTCGAGCACATGTTCATCTCAATGATTGTTTAGAATTATTTGTTATAATGCCACTATGCCTCGATCATACATATAAAACCATCACTTTATTAATGAATTTGATATTGCATTTTATATAACTAGCAACAGTAACGTTATACCAACTTTCCTATGATGAACTTTAATTATAATTTATTACAAATTTAAATATTAATAGGTTAAAAGAGATAATATATACATACCTTTATATATTAAAGTGCAATCAACCATTTAACCTCGAACTTGGTCAACATTATTATTAATTTAACGTTGTTGGCAATTTGATGTCATTATAGTGACAACATGAAAGTTAATTAGGCAATTCTAAATAAAGAATGAGAAGTTGCACAATTCAACAACAACAATAAAAAAGAAGTAGAAGCCTGTAACTGTATAGCGGACACCTGTCTGGTAGCCGTTTTACCGAAATCGCCTTTTTAGATTTTTTAGAGTCCAATAATTATAAAAATTAATTCAACATTACCATGTAGATAGATAGAAGAATTATTTCAACTATACGTATTATTATATGCGTACCAGCACCCGATTCTATGACCCTCTTGCTATAAGTACCTTGACACCCACAGCTCGTACATACTCTTAGGTATTTATATCCGATAAAATAATATTTTATTGCAAATCATTGCAATTATATAGTAGAGACTTGTGAATGCTATCAAAAATTTTAATAACTCCTAAAACAGCCCGTTATCGTTGTCCTGTTAAACAAAAAAGGATCATATAGTACAGTGAGATAAGATCAACTTGACTCTAAGACTAGTCTATTGATATTTAGTCGCCCAAATAGTAAAAAAATAATTAAAATAGTAGTAAAAATTCTATAGAACAGCAGAGTACAGAGCATGGTGACTGGATAAATGACACGTAAGGAAAATTGAAGAGCCAATCCTTGGCTGGGTTTGTATATAACCAAGTCATTGCAGAAATAAATGAATCTATAGGAAGAAGAATGCCAAATCCAAATTGATGAAAATCAATAAAAGTACGCCAAACTGTAGAGCATGAATGAAAGGAAAATGTTTTTCCAAAACTAACTTCTACACAATAAAATTGCCAGATAACAGTTCCCCTTGATCTTCTTAGTTTTCGTTCAAATATCAAGAAGTAGAAACTGGCATTAACAACTCTTGTATTTTTGATTTGAGTTCAATGAGTAATCTTCTGTCTTTTTTTTTTGACTAACGATAAGTGTCCAGTAAACATTTTCTTACCGACAGGGTTAGATAGTAACTTTTTCTTGAACTTTTACTGTATTGGTGGTAGATAGATCTTCAATTCTATAAAAATCATTTCGATATTTCTATTAAAATGCTAATGAATACTATATATTCAACGATAAAAATTCATCACAATCGAAATTGGCTGTCTCAAGTAAATCAAACGGTTTGATGAATTATTTGATTTTGAAAGCAAAAGTTCTCATTAATATTCAGACAATAAATAAATGATTTCTAAGTATATATATATATATATATATATATATATATATATATATATACTATCTATTTTGGTATTTTTATCAATATTGTACACATATATATATATATATATATATATATATATATATTTGTTTATAGTTTACATTGTAGCCGTTGGCTGTTTAATTGGCGTAATGGAATTAATGTTTGCGTGTTGCATGTGAGAGACCGCGGGTTGCATTACTACAACAAGTCAAGTAGTGTTTGCTTATACACACATATCCCGCAATGTAAATAAAACGTATAACTGGCATAATTAACTCACAGTATGACATGTTGCACAATAGAGACGAATACATAAACAACTACCCCAGATCTAGATATACGGCCAGTATACATGAATACATTAACATGTGAGTGGGACCCTCCGGTGTTATAAACACTAAAGCATGAATAAAGTATGAAATATGATGTCTTCATTCACTACGAACAAAAACAAACAAGTATATATAACACCCATTTTGCTCAGTCTAGAACCTAAACAAAACCAGCTTGTAAAGTGGAAATTTTGTGATTAAAAATTGAACATGTTTGAATAATACTTTCAATGAGTCCAACAAAAAAGAATACGACAGTAAGCACATTTAATGGTAATGAGTTTTCCAGTACCATAAGTCACTTAACTATATGAAGTAATATTTTATCGTCCAAGATTAAATTTGATGTACACGATAATAGTAATATTGTGAAGCCTCAGAAGTACCATTAACAAAGATGTCATTTAACACTTGTTAGAACGAATTTTTCATATTGTAATGAGGTTGACATTTGAAATGTGGATTTTTGTTGTGAATACACAAAAGAAAAGTTTCTTAGTGAAGCATTTCATCAAGAAACATAGAAAAATGATGAAACGATCTTCGTATTGGTTGGAATCAAACTTATAATAAGTCAGCAATAAACTGATGCTTTTGTCGTATTAAATTTTCCATGCAAGTTACTGTTACTGCCATTATTATGTTCATTCTTATCATAACTGTAGGAGCTTTACATGCGAATCGTAAACTCACCCGTTTTCGATAGATATTTCTTTAGAAATGTCGCGAAGAATTATATAAGATTTTTGCTATATTCCCCCTATACAAGACTCATCTAACTGTAATCAAACACCTTGACTGTAACCCTGTAATAACAAAACAAAACTATACGAAAAACTAAAATTGTTATTCAGCAAGTATAGTGGCACGGGTATTGCACAAATTTGAAAAGGATAATATTCCGTTGGGTTGTTTTAGCCCCCTGACAAGCTAGCCCCCTGATAGGCTATTCTCCAGGTGGAGGTACATTGGCCGTTATGAAAAATACTTCAAAGACAGATAGTCAATTACCGTCTAAGTAGATGTAAGAAAATTATGCCCCAATTTTAATATTTGACCACCAACATTATGAAAAATACTTCAAAGGCAGATAGTCAATTACCGTCTAAGTAGATGTAAGAAAATTATGCCCCAATTTTAATATTTGACCACCAACAACTCGCGAATGTCAATAATCAACACGGTCGCGACGTTTTTATGTATACATTGTTGGTAGTATGTAGAATTGTTGGTAAAATGATGAGAATTTTAAACTGTTTGAGATGTTAAATTGTATGATTCATTCTGTCGCCGGCTGTCGTGTCGCTCTAGCTTGGCACCTATCTACAAATGTGTTCACCACTTTGCGACTCTGTCGCAAACTTGTCAGGGGGCTTAGAATAAATATTCACTTAAGATGAGACTGGAATCATAGAAGAGTGAAAACAAAAAGTTTTTTTAGATATGTGTTATTGTGTCAGAGGCTCGGTGGCCTGAAGGTGAAGAAGAAGAGAGAAGAAGTGCAGAACAAACAAATATTATTTAGTGAATGCTTTAAGTTTATATAGACGGGTGGTTTATTTGTTGATGTGACTCGTCTAGTGCACGGTATGTCCTGACGAACACCTGAGACATGCGATACATTATTATCGTGCCTGATATCGTGTTTCCTTTGAAGGGCTAAAGTTTATTTAAATAATGAAACAGATCAGTGTGAATACTTTAGAATATAGTGTGTACATTCACAACAATAAATCCGTCCATTTGCGTTTAATTTCAGTTGAAAATTAGAATAATGATAATGTTGCTCTGTTCATTGTCTTCTTGGCTATAGTTTTTTTTATATATAGGTCTGCTACAGCATACTGGGCGGGTGTGAGAAACTCTCCAACCATCTGACCCCGTACTTGTCATCAATAACTCGTGACATCAATGACTCTAGATCAAACCGAAGACCCAACGCAACAATCAAGTGTTATATTTATATAAATAAAGAAGAGCCAAGAGAAAAAAGGAACTTTATAGAAA
This sequence comes from Meloe dianella, assembly GCA_028455855.1. Lineage (NCBI taxonomy): Eukaryota > Metazoa > Arthropoda > Insecta > Coleoptera > Meloidae > Meloe > Meloe dianella. The sequence continues at coordinate 980,386 of JAPTHL010000054.1, read as the reverse complement.
GAACGAATTCCTGATAAATTCACCCACCCTCACTCACACCGTTGTAGTCTTGGAATTTATTACAATTTTCAACTGAGTCATTGTTAGTCTAAATCTTTCCAGAGTCTCCACCACAACCAGGTAGTATATAATGTCATAAATTAGTACACTGTGTGTAAGAGACAAGATCGAAACACGAATAAAGGCCAACTTTCTGGACCGTTTTTTGTTGATTTTCTGATGGTTTAGATATCTCTTGACTTGTCATTTTTTATCGTTCCACTTTTGAAAAATGCAACTTGAAAAAATATACCTTTTTTTATCTAAATAGAAGATGAGCTTTTGCAGAGTCATTCACTGATTTTTTTTTCTATCTTCAATTTAATTCGAATATAATAGCAACAATATAACAAAACGCATAGTGAATTTGTTTAGATGTTTGATATATAATGGTGAACATTTAACCTCTCCAATGAACTATCAATTCAGGATGGTTTTTGACATTAATATATTCACAGACATCAATCAGTTGTCAGTTGTATATTTTATTCAAAATAAAAGACATTATTGGTGATTGGTTGAAGATGGATACCAATTGATTGTATGCGTATATGTGTGCGGGTATAGATGCATGAATATACCCAAATAAGATACATATACACATATATAACATATAATAATGTCTGAACGAAAGGTGACAAATGTCTCATACTTATTCTAAAACGTACACATCCTTTATTGTATCGACTAGTTCATTGACTTAATTGAATAGATTAAACGATTACTGCTAGAAAGCCGACATTTTCCATATCGTGCCGATGAAAACCGCCCCTTTGGACAACATCGAATTAGTTTCATGCGGTAAAATTAGAAAGAATATATCGAATAGAATGAGATTTGATCCTTTATTTTGAAAATTTCTTATATTTAATGAAATTTCCAAAGAGACTTCAATGCTACGTTAGCACAAAAACTTTTCGGGATCATTAAACAATAAAGGAGTACAGTTATTAAATTATGAAAAATAGTAGATTTACTCACGAAAATGATTCAATTACAATAACAAATACAGTGTTAGGTGCTAAAACGTTTCGCCTATACGGTAATGTTGAATACGTGTGGTATTTACGTATTTTATTGTATTTAATGTAAGTTTATGCATTTTATTTTACAATAAAAACAAACTGTAAATATAATTTTTGTCTAATAGTATTTATTGTTGTGATAAATGTATGATTACATGCACAACTTTTGTTTCATTTGAAACTAACAGAATTTTGTTTTTATGACATTCATATTTATCCTATTTTTTGGTTTGTTTGTCATTGTTGTGTTCCTTTCAATTGGTATAAAATTTCATTAAAGTTCGTATTGATGATGTATACAACAAAACACAAAGTTTTTAATCTTGGTTACCGGTAAAAATACCTTAATAAAGATACAATTACCTCACTTTATCATTTCAGAAACCGCTGTGACTATCATTAATTTCATTCGTAAGCTTTCAGAGCGCGAGCTTAAATATAAATAACAAACAAGATAAGATCAGATGAGGCGAATGTGACCCATCAAATGTGTGTAAGGCGACGACGCTTTTCAACTTAACTCTATCTACGGGTAACGGCCGGCATCCTGCTGTGTGTGCGGGTCGGCACCAAACACGTGGTGTATGGGAACGGTACCTCCCTTCTAATCGTTTGGGATTAACGATTCGCACATAGGTAAAAATATACCTACAAGATAGTTAGATCAACTGATCGATCATAAATTCAATAAAATACCAATTTAGTAAGAATGATGATGATGATGATGATGAATCAATTGTTATATTTATGTGTCGAATTAAATTGTTGATAAGTGAAATGATCGATTAGTATGTACTGTTAGGCGTAAAAGAAAAAAAATCAGAAACGTTACATATTTGACATTACACAGTCGTCACCCCCAATGGTTTACTAAGTAATCTCAACAAACATCATCGATCATTGAGAGACGCAACCAATCAAAAAGATATTTGCCAAGTAAACGACCACAGGAAAGAATATTGGCGACGAGACTAACCCAATATTAGGTTTCTCTTTTTTTTTGTCTTTCTGTTCTCCCCAACTTGAAATTAGCTTTCTTTATATGTAATGGTTGTTGTAAAGTAATCACAATAAGCATTTTATCCACGGTTGTTGGTTGTATGGAATAGGGCCCTCTGTTTTGAAAAGTAGCCTACGTGTTTAATGAACGTTTGTGTTGTTCAGTCTGGTGATGGTGTTGTTGTTGTTATAAGAACAACAGAACAAAACGATACGGGAACTTATCGCACATCAACTGTAGAAGATGGCCGATAAATACGAATTACACAATAGCTCAGTAATGACCAGAATAAGCTTTTTGTTGTGAATGTGTCGAAAAAGTGAAAGAATGGATAAGTGGCAAATGTGCAACGTCTATAAAATTATACCTATATACACAATTTTCAATAGTATGTTTTGAATTTTATCATGATTTGACAAATCTATACGACAACATATGTTGTATGGGGGTTTTAATACCAACGATCGCTTTCGACATCCATGTAGTTACATATTGTTATCAATAATTATTGATTATATATAAAATACGTTTAATGGTCTATCACTCAAACGTGGACAGATGCTGTTCAGTTGTCAGCTTTAATAGAATATATTCAAAATCTAAAGTAGACGCTTAATTGCCGCTTTATCTTCAAGATTGCACGACCTGTGAATAACTGTACTATTCTGTCCGTTATTATTGATATTCCTTCATCTTGGAAACAAATTTCAGATTATAGACCCTTTATAATACAAAAGTCTCGACAAAAGACTATTAATTACTTCAATTTAAGTTTATAACAAAGGAAGGGCTAGATTACCCTTCATTAAAAAGTGAACCATAATTTGTTGATTTAACATTGCAACGACATAAAACAGATGTTTAATATTATGGAATTAAATTTCATAGAAATCAATATCATTCTTTTCATTAAATTAATAAGATAGTCAAGTAAATTTTAAAGTTCTTCAAAAAGATTCTTAGAAAATTCTACCTAATATCTACTGATCGACATAAGAATTTTAACAAAAAAACAGATCGAAAATCTCAGTCATTAGAGAAACTTCCATTAATTCCCTTTTTATTGTTGTTTATTATCAAAAACACTATAACTCCCAGCAAAATTCTCTGGTAGAGCTGTTGTTATTATTATGTTACTGTGTTGAGACAGACAAAAAAAAACATACATAATCTCAACAATGAAACTTGGCCTATTAAAATGATATTACATAAATATGCGCATATCATAGTCTTTTATCTGTCAAAATGGACCACACTTTAGAAGAGTTGCCCTGAACCTGTGTTACACTTTTGAAAACATTAACCACGCATATATTTACATAATGATCCATGACTTGAGCTTTTTTCTTCACCGACCACAATTTTAAGCATTTTTAAATTGTTCCCTTTTCTAATACGGAAACAACAACCTATCGATTTATTGAAAAATTTTTAAATAATTTTGATGAGTTTATGATATTAGAAGTTATTTTTGCAAAACAATTACATTTCCATAAAACGGTAGTAAATCAGGATTACTGAGTAGTCTTCAAACAAAATGTCTCTACTTACTATAACAATTGTGCCACTTTCCAAGAAGAAACTGAACGAAAAACAACAGCAAAAAGCTTCAACTTTTTCAATAAAATCTTTGTATGGATCTCTTCAATTTTCGACGCAAAGATATTTTGAAATATTGCTTTTCTTTTTATTTTATAATTGACGGCAGTGAACCAAATATTTTGGAAACTGTATTCTAGTTCATACAAGTTGACAGGTATACGATTGTCCACAATAGTGTTGTAATTCTTCCAAGAGATTTTAAAGCTGATGACAGGGTGATAATTTAGGTTGTGGTTACAGATCATCATAGAAATTTTTGTTAAACTAGAATTGACATTGACAATAATTTACAACATTTCCACTGACAAAAATAAAAGGATTATGTTCAAAAGCTGCTCTACGATTGTAAATCAATTGAACTCACTTATAGTAATAATCCCTTGTCGTTGGGGTGGTTTTTGCCATAAATATTTGTGTTAGTCATAAATAATTTATGATGTTTTCTTACACGAAATTTGGTAGCTTACCAAATAAAAATAAAACAATTTTGTTTTTATAAAATATAAATCAATATAATGACATTTGATAAATCAAAATTTTCGGATGAGTTTATAAAAATTTCACACAGCGTTACCAAATCAAAATATCAATCAAAATAATAGAACGATTTATCTGGAAAAATAGTCATACACAGAAAACAATTCTGAATTTGATGTTGAAGCAATAATCATTAATAAACACTAACTTTGATTGATCGATTTCAATTTTGAACATCGTGAGATAATAAGCCACCGTCAAATATTTAGGTATAGAGTGGTGGTAAAACCGATTTTCTTTTTTATCGTTATTGTTATTATTATTTTCTTTTCCTCCTCTAACTCCTTCTTGGTAAATTTGGCCCCTTGCTGTGCGTCTAGTCACAACAATCATCTGGCAATATTCGTAGAAGAAAAAGAGCAACTTTTGAACCATTACCAGGCGGTTAGAAGGTAATTGTGTTTTTGACATTGACAGAACACGAACAGTTAGGTGACAACAAAGAGATGAAAAAGAGTATTAAATGGGTATATAGTTGGTAGACACCCGCTGGCGACGGATTAACTTTATGGTGCTACTGAAGGAGTTTTCAGACAGAGTCTCTCTTGGAGATATCCAGCTGTGTCTGTGTATATTGAGGATTAGATATGGAACGTCTCTAATGAGAGCATTTATTCTTAATCTGATGTTGTAGACAAAGTCACGATGTTTCTATTATAGTTGAACTGAATGCATTTGCACTGTTGCTCGATATATTGCCATCAATTTGTTAAAACATCCACAAATGCCCATCTTTGGGATTATATCTAAATGAGATAACTGAACGTGTCGGCGAACTGTCAGTAACGTCTTTTCTCTTTTCAACTGGTGAATAATCAAACTGATGATTGAGATACTTTCAACGATAGTAATGAAGGCTGATTTCGTTTTACAAGAGTGAAGATAAAGAAAAATATTAATGCGGGTTCGTTTTGTACATATATAAATGCGGGCAATAGAGTCGAATATGGTTTTAGTCAATAAGATTTCTCATTTTCGTTTTGTGTCGTAAAGATGATCGAATGCATATTACAAATAGTAAACTAGAACCAACAATGTAAATGACTTTCAATAATATATTGGTAATATGTTAGTTGTGAAATTATTATGTGAAGCTTCAATTTAGTTCCTATATAATTCCATGCGTGTAACGTTCAAATATTTCACACGCTTGTATATTTCACCTTTCTCGTTTTATACTTCAACAACAGGATATAAATATCGGTTTGAATTGTATCGGAATATAACAATTCGCAATGCAAGATTTGCTAGCAATCATAATCACCAACAATATCTTTCTGTGGCCTCTCTTCGTGCTTCCAACGACACCCGGCAAATAAACTTTAACATTACACACGTACACACACTAAGTATTGTTGTTGAATGTAAATTCTTTAACAGATTCAAAATTGACAGACACATAACATATTAACAATAAATATTATGAACAAACCACTTCTTTAACTTGACATGATTGAAGGAATTTCTACAATTGATAGATGGTCCTTTATTATCATTTATAAGACCGGTAGCATTTTTTTACAACTAGTAGAACAAGATCTTCCACAATTTTAACATTTCGTTTTTCACAAACAGTTTGAATTTTTAATATAAAAATTCAATCAGTTTTCTCTTTTATATTAGGATGACCATAAAAAGTTAGTGCCTGAAGGTTAACATGAATCTACTGATAATATCACTATAGCAAGCTTCCAATAATAACAGAAAAGATTACCGGAAAAGAAAACAACTAACTCTATAGATAACCAACAATTAGCACATTTTTATTCATTCATTTATTGAATAGAAATGAATTTTTTTCGTCAATGACCAAACGATCTCTTTACCTTTAAAGACTGGTTCGTGTTTGCCAAATTACACAGTCTGCGATGATTACACAAAACTGTGTTGTTGTTTTTTTTTTATTAACTTACCGTAGATCTCCAATCATCTGTATTTTTCGTGCAAAATTACCGGTGTATTCAATTAAGTGTCTTTTATTAACCGCACACCTCGATCTAAAGGAAATCAATCAGTTTTTAAACAATGAAAAAAACGACTACTAAAGTCCAGTTGGGTGGTCAATTTTATGCAATTTTCGTTCAATAAACTTTTATCAATGCTACAGTTTCATTACAGGATAATAAAATTAAGGTGTGGCGTTTGGGTTGTTTTCATGTGAAATTTGTTATTTTATTGGAACTTTGCCGCCTCCTTGTAACTGTAAAAGATTGAATATATTTATAATACTTGGTTAATACTTGATTTGCATTTTATTTGGGCCAAATGGAAGCCGCATTCAGGTTGGGAAGACATTAAACAGTCGTAAATAGTTTATCTAAAAGAATAAATAAATAAATGAAAATCGACTGCACCATAAACAACAAGAACAGGATACCACTATACAACTATAATATCCAATATACCGGGATAAAGAGAAAGAAGATGAATACAATGAAATGAAACCAAGGATCAGAAGAGAAGAAAAAAACGACAACAACAAGAAGAAACAGTTTAAGAATTTAGTGTTTTGTCGCTTTGACTACGATACTGTCTCAGATGTAGTCCTGTAAATTATTGTGAAACTCGATTATAAACAACCGAAAAAACATTGTCACATGTTCACCATGTTTAGAGAGATAGAATTGTTGGAATTTATTAATATTGGTAAAAGAGATGGGCAGATGTGAGTGTGTTTTGTATATGTGGTGGCATAGGGGGCATTTTCCTCTTATATAAAACATCGACTTTGCTTGTGTCTACATGAATTTTTTTGATATTATCTTAATTTATTATTTTGAATTAAATGCCATAAATAGATCTCTCTTTCTATGTATATTTGTATGGTGTTGTTCTTTTTTATTATTGTTACTTTAGTCATTTTATACTGTCGTAATTCATGAAGATGCACTTATCAGTGGAATGATAGAAGATTGATGGATTTTAAACAAACTTTTATAGCTAAAAGGTCTGTGTAGACGACGCTATTTGATTTTTACATAGTTGTTTCTTTATATAAAAATTTTACACAGCATGGGGTTATACAGTTTTATGCTATTTCAACATAAATAATATGGCGTGTGTCGACTTAGCCTACAAACCATAATAATCATTAAGACTTCAACACATTAAAAATACAAAATTTTGAAATACTGGTAGACCAATGAGGCCTTACTAATTGGCAAACATGCTTGTTTGAAACGAATCATTCCTGAAAACTATGTAGATGTGCTAAATCATAAGCGAAATTCCCACAATAATAAGTGCCAAAAATTAAACTACACATACGGAATCCTTGTGATATTCTGATATACACCTCATCCTTCAATCCAGAATGACGATAAGACAGAAATACTGAAAGAATGTAGTACTGCGAATTTACTCTATATATGAAGTACTTTATTGAATTTCTCGGCTGAAATTATTCTAAATTTGAGTAAATCTAACACGAAACGATAATCTACCGAGAAAAAGTTGTTTCTATCAAAATGTTTGGTGCTGCTTCAATCAATTTGGTAAAGTTCTAGCACAATATTGACATAATCAATAATGGAACAAAAATTCAGAATTAGAATTCATCTTACCCTAAAGCTGTAACCTCAATAGAATCTGATCTTTCATTGCCAAAGTTAATTGTTGTTTTTACAGAAGCAAGAGTACACGTCCATTAGCAAGTTATTTTTTTAGCTTGTACAAATAAAATTTCCTGGTTTCACTGGGTAAAATAAAAACAGACGAACAAGAATTGTAACCGAAAAAAAAAACAAGTAGAAAAGCACACAACGATACTTTTAATTTAATCGGATCGAATTCTGTTAGCGTTTACAAATTGTAGAAAAAGCAAATTTGGTGGATATACCTTCAGACTGCTGAATGATATAACAATAATAATTGATAACAAGTCTAATGAGTCTGTTATAATCGGTCAGATCCTGGAACGTACGGTATATGCAAAAAAAGATGCAGTTAAACGTCAAGTTCATTATAATTTATCTAAAGATCTGAGTCAAATTTTAAATAACACGTAGTTTTTTATAATAAGGTTAACTTCTGACCTTAGGAGACACCGGTATTCATTAATTAATGAATAACAATTTTAGTCTCTCTTATCATTATTACTGTTTTGCATACATTTATAAAATGTTCGGTTGCCAATATTGCCAGTAATTGGTTGTCGCTCCAAAAAAATTAGAGGCAAAAACAATCTCTCATCGTTATAATTTCTAATGGAAATCTCCTTGTGATGATTGGATCAATTATCATTAATTTAAATTGAGGGTATATTCTAAATCTTGCTCTATAAAATCTTTTAAATCAATATCGAAATAAAAAAAAACTTGTTGATAGAATAAAAAATTGATCTACAACTTAATCTAATTATAAATGCAAATTGTTAATCTATTGATTTGTTCTAATTTACATTAGTTTAAATGATGACAAGCATATTAAAACAAACAAGTTGTTTGTCGTTTTTGTCGTTTCACTTCGATCTTCTTATAATCTACCAGTTACAAGTTGACATAAACGTGGGCGATGTTTGTATTCATATTACAAAATCAAAGATGTGATCTAATTGGCGTACGACACGTTCAACATCAACTTTAAAACCGCACCTTCAGCTACTCGATTTGATATTGACACACACACATAGGAAAATTACAAACAATAAAAAAAATAGTTGAATTGTAATGAGATAAATTAACAATAAATTCTATCGATAGTTGTTTGTTATCTAGCCTATAGCTGTTGAAAAGTGTCTAAATTGTTGGTGTTGATATTTTACAATAAGCCGCTTGTGATACACGCAATGGCACTAATTAATTCCCATTACAAAGAAGCCAATTAAATTTGATTTAATAAATAAATCAAGATTGTATTTAGTGAATTTTTGTTTCGCTTGATCGAATAAAACACATCAATCAATCATATTAAATCTTGAACTAATTTGCTTGATGAGTTTCTATAAATACATTTATTTATTTATTTATTTATTTTTTTGATTAATGAAGTTTTTTCATTGATTGCAAATTTTCTTTAGTGTTGCAGATGATGATGTCAATCGGTTTTTGTGTCCAACTGCCAACGCACATAAATCTTCTAATTGTATATAGTTACAATCACTAAAGGACTTTCACTTTAAATTAATTGATGAATCAAATAATTATTAATCAATACGTCACCATTTAAATACAGTTAATTAACTTAATAGTTGATGATGTTTTTCGTTTTTTGAAATATAGTTCTCTCTAAAAAAAGTGAAAGATTTAGGGTGGCATTAACATCTATCCGAACATCAAACAAACATATTTCTGTTGTAATAAACTTTATATAGATCATTAAGTTTTCTTTTAACATTAGGTACCTACTATTTGTTTCTAAGATCAGCCATTATACATTTCTACAATATATCAACATATCCATTCCGTTATTTATCTTTATTTGACTTGTAAACTTGCATCTATTAAATATTAAATAGCCACACAATTTTGTGACAATGACTGAGTTTATAACGAGATTGTGAATGTGTTTGTGGATTCATCTTGATAATGCTGTAAACGAAACTGGCGTTTTTCAAACTTGCAGAAAATGTCGGGGTCGTGGCCTACGTCCAAATGTTTAATAATAGTTAATAGATAGCTGAAACACTCCAATATTGGTGAAATAACCTTTAACATTGTCTTGAATTTACATTTGCTAAAAGTAAACTGGCAAATAAACAACAAAAATCACAACAGAATTCTGACGTAATCCAACATAATTTCTTCTCTACATAGAATGGACCCGATTAACAAACAAATTCTGGAGAATTTCAGCCCTGCACAAAGCTGAACTGACGCTGTCAAAGCTGTCATTACGTTCAAAAGTTTGAAATTCATTTCACTCTAGGCAATTGCAGCGTTAGCGAAAGTAGGTACATTAGAAATTTTGAAGAACTGTAAATATGTATGGAGCCGTGGATAAACCTGAAATGAATCAAAAAAATTTATATGAGAAAAAATTTAACACAATTAGGAAGATTTACGTTTCGAATATAATTTTATTATTATTATTTTAGTTAATTTTTTTTTGTGATATATCGTGTATAACTGTTGAACTATGAATATTATTAGTATTAGTTGGAAAGAGATAGAAATGCTAGAAATATTTTAAATTATTCGAAATATTGTATTGGAAATCACTGCGACATAACGCACGACTGGTGCCTAAATTATAAATATGCAAGCTTTATCTGTAGGTAATATCAAGTATTCTTTAACGCGCACAGCGGTCTATCCAACTGGTTTTTCTTCCAGTTTTATACCCGGACTTAGGTCCATATTAATTTAATTAAATTTTATCGGATACTTCAAATAACTAACAGTGGACTCGTACAATAAATACGGGGCACTTAGACGATAACTTAAATTTTTAAATTTTCTACATTATTCAAGTGTCTACAATTCGTTTCTTGTTTTCTTTTAAAAAAAATTATTTAAAGTCCTGCGATGGCACTAGATCTATTTTGATAAACAACTATCAGATTGTCGACGGAGTTTAAGCTGAATTGATTACAAAATTCGTTAAATATTTCCATAATTTTAATGTTTTTGTTCAAAACTTATTTGATGTGTACAAATATTATAAGGTTATCGATCGATGAACATCAAGTTTTAAATAACAACTTCGAAAATACAAGAAAAAAAATGAAAGCGACAAATATTTTGTGCAAATTTCAATAACATATCTATAATACATATGCCACTGGTAAATATGTAAAAACGTATGTATGAGTATCCTGTTATGAATTCTTTGAAAATCGTTCGTCAAGACAAGTTCAATTGTCAATATTTAACGAATCCAAGGTTTCCAACAAGTCCGAGCATATTGTGCTCTATTTGAACGAAATAAGAGACTTACTAAAGTGGATTTGTCAACAACATAAAATGATATATTGACTTTAGCAAAGTAAAAACGAAACGGTTTTGTTTAAAATACTTTTAACATACCATCCAAAAGAGGAGAACGATGTTGAGAAAAAACATCAAAACTTAATACTAATAAACGTATAGAGATAGATAATTAAATTCACGGATAATTGATGTTAACAAGATGCCATAGAATTTGAACTCTTGTCAAGTATTAAAGTTAAAAATTAGAAGAGAAGAAGAAGAAGAAGAAAGTTGACTATTAGATGCATGCACAATATTAAATGTTCCGGTATATTCACGGCTGTCGGAATTGCTTTCAAATACATAGAAGACTGAGAAGAAGGTAATAGAAGGGTCTAATAAAACATAAAACATATACATGTATACCTACCAAACACCAATATACATAACAATTTTCATATTCTGCAATGGGGCCGACATGATGTGAGATTTAATTAGCAAGTCACTGAGAAGAGAACTAAGAATATTTTAACTTATAGTTATTATGTTTCAACTTGTGACAGATGTTCACGACTACAAACACCACGACTCGCATTTGCGTCCATATGTAGAAAATCGAACATTGGAGGAGAATACAAAAGTCAAAAGATCAATAATGAAAACTATACGGACCCTTGTCGGACACTCCTAGATTTTCAATACAAAAATCACAATCATCATTAATTACCACATGGTATTTGAATTAAACCTAAACAAATCGATAATAGAAAGAATCTTTGTTTCTTTCTTGTTTATTCACAACTGTCAAAATGCAACTCAGTCTTTATAACAGAACGATTTAATTATAAAAACAAAAGCTCCAATAATTATCCACAAACCTTTAATTTTGCTTTATTTTAAGGCAAATCAAAGTTGTTGTTGACATACCGGCACTGTAATTCTTTCGATTTTTAATTATCAACCATCTAGAAAGTCGCCGTTAGGGTGGGTTGTCGACTGTTCTTAGTGGCAGATTTTTCAACTGGGACAACCGGTAGAATGTTGGTTGTAAAGCTACTAATTGTAAGACTAATAAGAGTGATCAATTCCCACTAATCCTTCCGGATTTGATTAGAAAAATTGTCATTATTCAATTTACAATATTATTGTTGCTAAATCCCGTAGAGACTTCAATGAACAATCAAGACAGCAAATAAATTTAGTCGTATGACTTCCTTTTGTGGGAACAGTCTCATAGAAATTACAAAATATCTTAAGCCAACGATTTGTTTTTTGTTTAAATTATTGCAGTTTACGGCGTAGTCATTCGTGCTTGTTTGTTTTTTATTGTTTTACTTTGTTACAAATAAATATTTACAAAAATTTTACGAAAACCCAATTTATTTGCGATTAGGTCAATATTTTCAGTTGTAAATTGTATATTTATACATACATCCTTTGAATCTATACCGTGAGATTGTTAAATATTGGAGTGTTGAAGTAATGTTTTTATTGTTTTATTACGTTTTTTCCTCTCTACAAAAATTGATGTATTTCAAAAGATCAGTAATTAGATAGATTTTATTTTTATTCATTAAAATTGTAAATTAAAGTTTAAATTAAGTATGTTAACGCTATAGAGATAATAGTTGTTTCGATTAAAGAACTATTGATGTTGATAGGAATAGTTTATTATATTTCACAATAATTTGTTTGTTCATTTACATCAATCATCATGTTCCATTTTCTTTAATTCCGTTTCCCCACTTTCACTGAATTTATACGTATGTATATGTAAAAGATATATTGTTTTGTCATCTTGTAATGTCATCTTTCTATAATACGGAAATTGTTCA